>JAUPFN010000001.1:36141738-37372745 GCA_036924255.1 Apodemia mormo | reverse complement strand
CCGAAAAAAATGTTTTTCAATGTTTTGTTACCATTTTGTTGACGTAACTTATATGTATATCCGTGCCAAATTACAGTTTCTAGTATAATAAGGATCTCTGATCTATCGTGCGGATGGACGGACGGACATAGTCAAACTATAAGGGTTCCTAGTTTACTTCATTATTCAAATCATGCCTGCTCTACATCTATATCGTACCAAGGCGATATAAATGTAGAGTGTACTACTACTACTTATATACTATAATATATATCGTACCAAACCGAGATTTCGCAAACTGTACCACTATGCTTATTACAAAGGCAGTAACATAAATAGTCTTTCCGTATCTTATAAAAAGCCAGTCATAATCTTTTTGCTATGTGGCTTTCAATGTAAGTTCAGTGTTCTGATTACAGATGCAATAATAGTAATTAATTAGATGCAATAATAAAGTCTATTTGGTTCAATCAGACAACACAGTGTGTTACTACCAAAAATCCAACATTTTTCCATTTCACAGCTTGTGCAGCACAGCCGTATTATCTTTTCCTGAACAAGAGAAGGATATACAACTACAAGATTTATACAATTTTGAAAATCAACCTGTAGTGATGACAGTGATGTCAGTGCCTACTTGGCATCAAAGTTGTTAAATCGTAATAATTTCGCTGATAGCAAGAAGTCTCTGACAAACGACAATATACAAAGTAATATTAATAAATACATATCTTTTCGTGCATGGTGGAAAGATAAAAAGTCGTTGATTTACCCCAGTTTGGTACATTCGTAAATAGAGCTAAAAGTGTTTTCAAAAGTTTTGATGAAATTCATGAGCCTTCATTAACTGATTCGTTGCGGCGCGTATTTTTCAGAACTTTTAGTAGCGGTGGCGTACAAATATTTCGTGACACGGCTGCCGTGTCAAACGCCGTATAAGTTGATGACACGGCGACCGTGTCACCCGCCGTGTATAATTTTTTTTAATTGGTTTGGCTTGATTCATTCAATTGATACTAAACCACGGATGTAAACGGAAGATTACTTTGTTTTTAGTGGTTTTTGAGCAGGTTTACTAAGGGTTTTCCTGAAGATGGAAGATTAGTAGCTTTTTTTCAGATTTGGAAATCTTTTGTAAAAAAAGAGTTAGAAAATTAAGTGCATTAAATAGATGTGGGTTTTTAGGTCATGATGTTCGTTCGATACGTAACGATTAGTGGCTACCGCCCCGTTTTTGACCGCCCCGTTGGTCGAGTGGTTAGTGACCCTGACTACGCAATCAACGGGGCTCGGGTTCGATCCCCGACGGGGACAAACATTTGTGTGATGAGCATAAATGTTTGTATTTCCGGGTTTGGGTGTTTATTATGTAGGTAAAAGTATTTATATATATATTTATATGTATTAGTATCGCTGAATGACACCCATAACACAAGCTAATAAATAAATTTGCTTAAATAAAAAATAATTTGCTTAGTTTGGGGTTAGATCAGTAAGTGTAATTTCTCCCGTGAATATTTATTTATTATTTATTATTACTTTATAGCGGCGTGCACAGGATTATGATACTGGGTATGCGGCGGTTGATACTCATTTCAATACGAGATTTACCAAAAGTTTTTTACCAAAATTTTAAGCAGGCCTCGAGATGATTTCTGTATGGACATGCTTTTTTGCGGCGGAATAGAAATTATTTTTTAAATATCCCGTCCGTCCACACTGTACTAAAATTACTAAACAATATGTAAGGAAAATAATATAATTTAATCGTGTGTACACAATCACACAGCCAGTAATACGTTTCATAATTTTTAACTTGAAACTTACGAGTTATATTTCCTATTTGCTGGTTTAATTGTAACTCGGAATGACAATAGTGAGAACCTGTTATTTTTAATTTTTAATAAACACACATTTTCAACACAAGCTTTCACAATAAAATAACATTTAAAAAAATCAACCATTAATTCACTAGATAAATGGTCCCCGCAGAACAAAACATTTCTGCTATTTAAACAAATAAAACCTTACTAAACAAAAATGCATAATTCGCAGTACGTGATTTATTAGATTTTCATCTATTATTTTTAGGCGGATTATAGACAGGCAACAAACATTTCCGATTAAAACTAAAACATAACATTTTATATTGCCTAAATGATACTTTGGTGCTGCCAACAATATTTTTTTATTATTATTTACTCCATTTACCTTTGTATTTACATTATTGTCCATTAATCTTCATTGTAAACGAGTCTTCGTTAATTCTCATAATTTTACGTAATAACATTAATTTATCACCCATCTCAAGTGCACGTCATCATTATCTGGGTTATACTAGACTTTACTACAAACGCCTATTTAAACGTTATGTTTATTCATTTCACACTAATTTTTCTAATGGCTCCTAACACTCTTTCAATCTACTATCAAAATGTGCGAGGTTTAAGGTCAAAAACTTTAAAATTTTGTCAAAATCTATTAACATCCGGTCATGACATTATTTTAACTACTGAAACATGGCTTAATGATAGTATACTTGACTCGGAACTCAGCGATTATCGGTATAATGTCTTTAGGCTTGACCGTCGGTCTCACGGTGGGGGTGTAATGATATTGTGTGCGCAATATCTCTGTGCCAGGGATCGTCCTGATTGGCAACGTAGTGTGGACGTTGAGTGTGTGTGGGTAACGAAAGAAGCGCGTTCCTTTAACGCGTTATCTAAAAATCTTAATATCGCGCTGGTTTACATACCGCCAGATAGCCTTTTACCTACGCGTATAAGTAAATTAATTGATTGGTTTAATGACATAATAGAACAAAATCCAAACGATTATTTCGCATTAGCTGATGATTTTAACTTACCGTGTCTACAATGAATTTCTAGTGGGCCTATTATATTAAAAAAAGGATCTATTGAATTGCAAAATGCAGCTGTTGAGCTAGTGAATTACTGTAACTTCGTAAATCTCAAGCAATATAATACATTTTCAAACGGTAGCGGAAATATACTAGATCTTTTATTTAGTAACTTTACCGTCAATGTAAATATTTGTGATTCACCTCTGGTCCCAGAAGATACTCATCACCCTACACTTATTTTTGATGTAGTTGATATTTTAACGTCACCTTTACCAAAAGTTAATGTCAAAAAGCGGCTTTTCTGGAGGGCAAATTATGAAAATATTAATAAAGAATTATTTGAAACTGATTGGAGTACGATCTTTAATAGTTGCACTTCAGTTGAAGAGAGTGTTGGCTTATTTTACGAAATAATTTATAAAATAATTGACACTCACGTACCAGTTACGTATCGTAATGCTTCAATGTCCATTTATCCAGTTTGGTACAGTAGGTCACTAATAAACATTACCAAAGAAAAAATGAAGGCACATGCAAATTGGAAAAGATGGAAAAACCCCGTTGATTACGAAACATTTTGTGTTTTGAGATCTAGACAAAAGCGTATCAGTAAGGAATGTTATCAGAATTACATGAAAAAAGTACAAGATAACATTAAATTAAATCCCAAACTGTTTTGGGCTTTTGCTAAGAGTAAGCGGCGTTCTAATTCTTCTTATCCTAATGTCATGTATTTTGAAGGAAAAGAAATTGTTGGTGGGGAGGAAATATGTAATAGTTTTAATAAGTACTTCGAGAAAATGTTTAAGGTGACTAACCAACCCGATAAAAACTTGCCCATACACAATCAGTATCCTCGTATTTCCACTTCTATTGAAGTAAGTCCGGATGTTGTATTTAAACTGTTACGAAACCAGAAAATACATTCAAGCCCTGGCTCGGATGGAATACCCCCTGTATTTATTAGTCGATGCGCTCAATCACTGACGATTCCTGTCACTATAATTTTTAATCGATCCATTCAAGAAGGTGTTTTCCCTTCCATTTGGAAATGCGCACATATAGTACCGATCCATAAAAAAGATTCTAAATGTCATATTGAACACTACAGGCCCATCTCCATTCTTAATGTCCTTAGTAAATGTTTTGAAAAAGTTATTTATGACCTGATGTATCCAATATTACACCAAGGTATCCCGGAAGAACAGCACGGTTTTGTTAAAGGCCGGTCAACTAAATCAAACTTAGCTTTATTCACAACCGAAGTTACTGAATCTATGGGTTATAAGTCACAAGTCGATGTCATCTATACAGACTTTGAAAAAGCTTTTGACCGTGTTGATCATAGTATCCTGCTTCGAAAGTTGTATGAACTAGGAATTCAGGGTTATTTGCTACGCTGGGTTGACTCCTACATTAAAAATCGAAAACAAGCCGTTGTTGTCGGTGGACATAGATCTGATTTTATTACAGTTCCCTCTGGCGTACCACAAGGCTCTTTACTTGGTCCTCTTCTATATACAGCTTACTTATATGATATTGGTCGATATCTAAGACACTCAAAAATCCTTTTATATGCCGATGACAAAAAAATATATAGATCAGTAACTTGTGAAAACGATTGTTTGCTATTACAAGAAGACTTAAACAGACTATCAGAATTTTACTTTTTGAATAAAATAGATGTTAACTTGGAAAAATGTGCAAAAATAACTTTCTCAAGATCTTTATCCCCTATCAAATATAATTACAAATTGAATAACACTATAATCAAATCTGTCTCACTTATTAAGGATTTAGGCGTCACGCTTGATGAAAAGTTAACCTTCTCATATAATTTTGATAACATTTCCAATAAAGCATACAGAAATCTGGGGTTCATTATGCGTATTGGAAGTGATTTCACTGATCCCAATTGTATAAAACTATTGTACTTCTCTTATGTCCGCAGTATCTTAGAGTACTGTAATTCTATTTGGAATCCACAATATGTAACTCATCAACATTCATTAGAGCGAATACAAAATAAATTCATCAAGTATTTTAATAATAAATTTTCTGCAGAAAACTATTGCGGGCACGGATTTATGACTTTACAAGATAGACGTTTATGTCATGATATGCTATTTTTGTACAATTTACTTTCTGGATCGATTGACTGCCCTCAGCTAGTGAACAAAGTTTTAAGTCTTTGCGTACCAACCAAAAGAACGAGGCATACGGCATTGTTACATGTCCCCTTGACTTCTTCTAATTATAAGTCTAACAGTATCGTAAGAAAGTTACCCCGTGTATACAACAAGCTATTTGATGACATAGACATATTTGCTTGTTCTAAAAATGTTTTTAGGAATAAAATCTGCCAAACGCTTTTAAAACAAAATAGACATAATTATCCCAAATAACATTCAAAGTTGTTAATTCTAAAAATGTAGAATTATTGACTCGTAATTAGTTGCATGTAAACCTTGCTTTATCCCTTATGCAGTTTGTTTACTAGCGCAATGCGTGTCGCTAGCGATGATAATTCTTTATGCCTTAAACAAGACTCGATAAGTTATTACATATTGTTTTCGTTTATAATATATGAATATGTATATTTGTATATATATATATATATATATATATATATATATATATATATATATATATATATATATATATATATATATATATATATATATATATATATGTGTGTGTGTGTGTATTTTTTTAATTATTTTGTAATTTGTAATGTATTTGTTGTCAAGCACCATAACCATCCTGTGTAAATAACATAATTTCATCTATGTACATACCTATATATTTATTTTTATTTTATATTATATTCTTAAACGTAAGTATTGATTGTATTCTAATACACTTAGTCACAAACAAACAACACACACAAACACACATATTTTTATAGAATTGCTTCTTGTTCTATGTCTAGTTTTGTTTATTACGATGTATACCTACAGTGTATTTCTTTTTACGTGTCTTTTTTGGTAAACAAACTCCACTTGTTGTAAAAACACCAAAGTTTCACAACAATCATATACATTGAATTAAATATAATTAGATTATGGTATTCATTCATTGTAAACGGTTTGTTTGGCACTAAAAACTGCTTCTAATATATTATTTTATCATATTTAATTTACGAAAACTTATTAGAATACAAAATTTATTTCCACAGTTGAAAAATACCATGTGAACTTGACATGTCGAATATCCGATTGTCTATGGAATTGATAGACACGTGCATTAATGAACGAATTTGAATGACTAATTGAATGATTCCTTATTAAAGATAAATATTCCTAAACTACGACAAATAGGTTATAATAATATATAGAAAAATATACAAACTGTCTAAATGTTAAATACTGATTTGTATAATTTAAAATATCCCCTTTATTGAATCATTATTTTTCAAAGATTAACACTTTTAAAGTAACAATATAGTTTTTCAATCTCTCAAACAAGGATTTAAATATATAATCCTTGTTTAAGAGATTATTAATATAGGTATTTTGTGGTAACGTTATTGCTTGTAGCATGACAAAACGTTATTTTCAAGTATAAAATTTACCAAAAATGATACAAAATTTGTTACTGTTTAATAACGTTATTCATTACACTCTATTAAACACTACGAATTAAAATTATGTTATATGGTATTATGACGTTGCCTTCTAGAGCTAGTTGACGCACCAATCACCAAACAGCATGAAACGCGGTGAACCAATCACAAAACAGTATCAGTATCATAACATTATTTAGCGTTAACAATTTCGTTCTATGATCATATCATAGAACGCAATTAGTAGCAATACATATTATAGTGTTTAAAAATAATTTTGTAACTGAGGTATCGCTATAATAATAACGTTAAGTATCGTTAAATAAGTTCTGTTATCTGATAATGTTTTAAATCCTTGCTCTTAAATCTAAATAATTTTGTAATAGTAAAGTAACCTGCTGTTAATAAAATAAAATCTTATTTTTAAAAAAGGCAGGTTATTTAATCATTGTACACTACAATAATTCGATGACCTTGAAACGCAAAAAAAACGTAAGTATTGTTTTTTGTTAATAGTTATATTTAAATTCACTTGTCCCATAATACTATAAAATTAATTTAATTATTTAGGATGTATGTATTTAATGATACTCCTCCCATGCGAAGATTTCTAGTTTTTTATACTTATTTTTCTAAACTATTTTAGTAATAAATGAAAAACGATTATTGATTACGTGTCTTTATTTTCTAGAAAAAAGTGATTATTGTTTTTTTTAAATTGTTCTTCTATTTCGTCTTTCTTTTCTTCGTCTGTCTTATAATATTAAAAAAATAATTAAATTATTTAGAATTATATACAAATCCACCATTACTAGTAGTAACAATGACACTTAAAAATGACGCAACATTAACGAAGATTACAAAATTTAAAATTTTTATGACACTTTAAATTAAGGTCTAAAAAGTGAAAGTAAAATTTACTCATTCCGTTTACTTCTTTGTTGCGAGAATGTGGTTTCTGTGTTTTCGGCTGTTTTGGTGGTTTTTTGGTGACTTTGGACTGTTTTTAGTATTTCGATCTCATTCTCAACTGTTTTACTTGGCTTGGGTTTAGTGGATTTCAATTTCTCTTGAGTGTACTGACGTTATGACACTGACGTGACACCAAAATTTGAAATCTCAGAAAGTTGGATGCCTTTAATGGCAAGGAATAATTCTGTGGTATCTACCAGCAGAAGTATTATAGTTTTTTAACTAAAAGAAACAAGTTTAACTTAACTAAAAGAAAGACAAACAAACAAACACACTTTTGCATAACATACTAATTGCAGCCCGCAGCTCTCTGCGTTATAAAAAAATTGATGAATCACGTAGGAATTCCGGGATAAAAAAAAGCTTAATGCTATTCCAGATCATCATCTACCTGTGTGCCGAATTTTATTTAAATCCGATCAGAAATTATTTCGTGATTGAGTAATAAACATCCATCCAAACTTTCGTATTTATAATATGACTAGCTGCAAAGTGCAGCTGCTGCATTACAATAGTATTTGGTGAATCCCGCAGAGCAACCAATTTTTCCGGATTAAAAAGTGGTAATTCAGGTTATCATCTATATGTGTGCCAAATTTCATTCAAATCCGTTCAGTAGTTTTTGCGTGATTGAGTAACAAACATCCATTCAAACTTTTGCATGTGTAATATTATAAATTATAATATGGAATATGGATAACATTAATGTAGATAGATTAATAAAGATTATAAAAATTATAATACTTTGTAATAATATAACAAAATGGATAGATAGTTGTTACAATAAATATCATTCATTCAATTTAGTTTATCATACTTGTTCAATAGATCTTTTGATTTTTCACAACCATATTAATTGTCTATGACTAATTTAAGTCACTGGTCGGCCATTATTGTTTACCAAAAAAGACACGTAAAAAGAAATACACTGTATATAGTCTTTGATATATAAACCTATTAGCTACCCGTCAGTGACTGTAAAAATGCTTATAGTAACAGTGTACAAAAAAAAATTCCTTAATTGGCCAATGTAATGTAAATATTATAATATTGTACCTTGATATTCGGCTGTGGATTTTTAGTTGAAGTAAATAAATAAATAAATTACTCTCGATAACTCCCAAACGCTGTAGCATGCCGCTGGAGTCACATCATTTGCCGCCTTAGATATTCATGAGTGTATGTGTTTGCAAAATATGCACGAATAGCAAAATTATTACACACATGCGAACAAATCTCCTGCGGTAAACGGCGGAAGGACTTAAAGCTTCCAAACGCCTGACAAACATAATGTTTGTAAATTTGTGCTTGCAAATATGTGTTATTTATAAAATATTAGGCGTTTTTAAGTTGTTTTTATTTTGTTTATTCATTTATTTATATTAATTAAAGACATCTAAAACGTACGAACATTTTATTAAAAAAACCTCGAATGGCAAGTAAAGCATTGCACTTATGCCTTCAAGGAGCGCACGCCGCTGCTACTTTAACAAGTCGCTCATTTGGGACAAAATCGTCATTTCTCAAAAAACATCGTTTTACAGGAGAGCCAGTAATGTCGCAGGTAACTAAAACGGAAGATACAAAACTATAATAACATAAAGCTATGAAATTATTTTCTCTCTTACCTTACTATGGAGCCTAAAAAAATGACGGTTTTCACTAAGCGGGTCACTATTTTTTCTACACAACTGTATACTTCAAAAATCGTCAATTTTGAGATTGAATGAGACATTGTAGCAAATGAACGAAATTATAAAAATAAAAAAGTTAAAAATAATGTACTTTACATACATGAAATATGTGTTTTTCGGCGTTTTTTGCTCAAATTCTAAAATATAGATCTATTCTTATGTGATTTCGATTTAACATTCCCTTGTTTTTATTGGATTTTGCTTTTACATTCTTTTTGCAATATATTTCTGTATTTACGTACATATAAATTGTAGTACAAGCTGACCTGGACAATGTTGCCTAAGAATAGAATAACGTGTTATTAATATATTAAATATATTAACTTTCCAATTGAATGTAGAAACTGCTCTGATAGTCTGTGTAGTATAACATATCATAAGACAATTATTGATAAAATGTATATAAATATTGTTAATACATTAAGAGATGCCGCTGAAAACAGCTCTAATGTAATAAATTATAATAAGAAATATAAAAAAGTGATCGGCTGGAATAAGCATGTCAGGGAAGCCCACAGAGAGGCACGGCTTAGCTTCCAGACTTGGATAGAGCACGGCAAACCAGAGCCAGAAAGGGGGGTTGTGTTTGATAGAATGTATGAAACCAGAAGGCTTTTTAGGACCAAACTTAAATGGTGTCAGAATAATCAAGATCAGATTAAAATGGATATATTAGCTTCCACCATTCCGAGAAAGACTTCAAGGGTTTCTGGAAACATACAAAAAAGCTGGAAGCTAGAGCTTGCTTGCCTGTAAGTGTAGGGGGTCATTGTGAACCAGCTAAGATTGCCGAACTTTTTAAAGACCAGTTTAGGGTGAATTCTCCTCTAGGTCGGTGTACGTGGCGCATGATAACCTCCCTGAATCATGTGGTGAAATCATGCATCTTACTGGTAAAGAGGTCGCTGAGGTCATCCATCACATGACGAAGGGTAAGTCACCGGGCCATGATGGGCTAAGTGTAGAGCACCTACGTCATGCTGGTGTGCATCTCCCTAGAGTGCTAGCTCTTTTCTTTAATCTTTGTATTAAGCATGCTTACCTGCCTAGAGAGCTTATGAAAACCATTGTTGTTCCTGTACCCAAAAACAAAACAGGTGATGCCTCCGACAAGAAAAATTATAGACCTATATCACTGGCAACTGTTATAGCAAAAGTGCTGGACGGTTTATTAGATCGCATATTTGAAAAAAACATTAAGTTACACGAATCACAGTTTGGGTTTAGGCCGGGACTGTCTACCGAAACCGCAATACTGCGACTAAAGCAACCGTTCAGTATTATGCTACCAGGGGGACGCCGGTTTACTCGTGTTTTTGGGCTTGTCGAAGGCATTTGACCTTGTTTCGTACAACATCTTATGGGATAAGCTCTTGAGGGAAACAAGCACGCCAAAGCACATTGTTAGCCTAGTTAAGTTTTGGTATCAGCACCAAACAAATCAGGTTAGATGGGCAGGAGCTCTATCAGAAGAATATAGGTTGGAGTGTGGGGTGAGGCAGGGTGGAATTACCTCTCCTAGGCTCTTTAACCTGTACATAAACGCATTGATAGATGAGCTAAACAGAGCCGCAGTAGGGTGTTCAATAGTCCTTTTAACAACACATGTTTAACATGGGTGTTACAGACAGTCCTCTGTGCAGAGCTTGCATGCAGACAGAAGAAACGGCTGCCCACATCATCATTGATTGTGAAGGCGTAGCGAATTACCGGGTCAAGTATCTCGGATCCCCGAGGTCGCTCCCCGAAGCTTTCTCCCACATCAAGGGGTTGCTGGGCTTCCTGGAGGAGTTGGGATGGCAAGAGTAGAACCATCCTAACCACACGCAAAAAAGGCGCTAGTCGTCGAGTTGCGGAGACCCGCCCACGAAAAGAAGAAGAAGAAGAAGAAGGGTGTTCAATAGATGGCCAATTTGTAAATAATATTAGCTATGCGGATGATATGGTTCTGCTGAGCCCATCGTTTAGAGCTCTTCAGAAACTGATTGCAATTTGTGAGAGGTATGCGATGACACATGGCTTAAAGTACAATAGTGTAAAGAGCGAATTACTTGTATTTAAGGCTGGCAATAAAGCTCCAAAGGCGGTACCTCCGATCAAACTAGGGGGTATGGCATTAAGTACCGTTAGCAAATTTAAATACCTGGGGCACTGGGTCAGCGCAGACCTCTCTGATGATTTAGATGTAGAGAGAGAACGTAGAGCATTGGCAGTGAGATGCAACATGTTGGCCCGCAGGTTTGCACGATGTAGCGCTGAAGTAAAAATTCGCTTATTTAAAGCATACTGCCAAACGTTTTACAAGTGTGGGCCAAGTGCACAAGTAGGGCGCTCAATGCTCTATGTGTTCAGTACAATAATGGGTTAAGGATGCTGTTGGGGCTACCTCAGTACTGCAGTGCATCTGGGATGTTTGCCGAGACCCGCATTGACAGTTTTCATGCGATCTTGCGCAAACGTGTGGCCTCGGTGATGCTGCGGGTGCGGAATAGCACCAACGGTCTCCTTAACACCATATTAGATAGAGTGGACTGTCCTGTGGTAAGGCACTGGAACGCATGTCACATGCGTTCCAGAGCGCTTATATTTAATATTAAATAAGTAGTATTATTATATATTAATTAAATTTGTTACTAACATAGATATTTAAGATCATACTAACACATTATGGACATTGTCTGATTCAAATAAATAAATAAAATAAATAAATTAATTAATACGATTTTTGATCTCCTTTTGCGGCCCCATATTAGGTGTTGGTTTTTGAATTTAAAAAATATGTTTGACACAGGGTTTTCAACTATCTCCTTGCCAAATCAAAACCAGTTCAGCTGTTTTCCGAAGATGCGTAACAGACAGACAGACTTTTGCATTTATAATATTAGTAAGTATGGATTTACGGGATTTCAATGTAATTATTGATTATTAATGTGTCATACGTATGTTGTATACCATTAACGAACTACATAACGAAATTCAATGTGTTTTTAAACGGTATTTTTTGAAATTAAAAATGTTGCTTAAAACAATTAATAAATGGTAAATTTACCTTACTATCCTACTAAGAGATTTTTGTAGGTCTCCAAGACTCTGCGCCATTCGCTCCAGCGCTGTGGCAGATCTCCGAGTAGCCTCAGCCCTCAGTCGTGATGAGGTCACATAAGCGTTTCTTGCAGTGTCTCGATTCATTATGTTTTGCCACCTATGACGCCGGGTTGAACTTATTTTAGGAGTGCTAATTGGTGGCGTAGGAAGAGGAAGGTCTAATACGTCAGGGGAAGATAACACAGTATCCTCTACTAGTTCACTCTTCGATTGCTCTGTACAGAATTCCGTAGAGCCTGGCATATCAGCAGTTTTCAAACACACAGTTTGTTCCATGATTGGTTTCTAAAATAAAAATATAAAATATTTTTTAAGATAAAATTTCTTATTATTACATTTTTACTCTTACAAACTACAAACTACAAACAATCATAGTATTATTAATATTTGTGTTTCTCAGTTTTTATATAAAAAGTTAGAAATAAAAGATATTATTCTTTTCTGTGCTACCAAAAGCACATATACTCATCTCAGCATATTATGCTACAGCGAATTTTGTTATATAACACTGATTTTCTGTAAGTTCCTTTTGCGATGTCATCACAAGACGTTCAAAAAAGGAAGCTTTTAGTTGCTGTTTTGTGTTTATTTTTTTGTTGTTGTTATTTATTACCCTAGCCTTACTGTTTTCCGGTCGGTAGCCTGTTCAGCTCAGATTACTAGGTCGTATTATGGATTCAGGCCTAATTATACACCAAAATTCAATAACTACCTCAACAGTATACTGATATCACTTATTTTTCAATTTTTTGTGTCTAGCTTTGCATTACTTAACAGCAGATTGAAATAAACTTACTGTGATGGCATGGTTTGTTTTTTGTGTATCCTTCATCTATGTAAAGCCAAGTGTACCACTTTAAGTATATCTACAGTTAAGTCATGACCAAGGAAGTTATATTCTACCCGGAATGCTTACACGCGCTTCAAAATCGTTCCGAAGAGTACCACGACATGAGTGGAGTGTGTCTCTTTCTACTAAATAAGGCGCCAATCACCATATATAAGTGCGGCCATGCTTAGTTTGCAAATTACTACTAAATCATTCTACTAATTTGAGAAACAGTTTTTGCATTGCATAAGTAATTACGTAATAATTAAAATAAGCACATTTTGGAACTCACTATGTTAATTACAATACATTTTATGCTAATCTATTTATCGACGTATATGAATAAAAAGGATTTAACGATTACCGAATATATAAAATCTACCATCAGCAGTTTTATTTTAACACTGGCAATTGTAAGAAAGGGACAACATCCACTCATGTCGTTGTCTTGCTCAGAACGTTTTTCCCCTCTGTTAAGTAAGAAACAAATGTCAACTTTATAAGTAACGAAATAAAGTACATTTTTATTTTTCAAACATTGCTCCGTAACAATTCCAGTTATCATATATAAGTTCCTTGGTCATGACCGATTACGAATTATAATGACAAACAGAAACATACAGATAAAAAAAACAGTAGAATAAGGGGATAGGCGTTAGAAGTAAAAAAAAAAGATCTACTAATATTATGAATGTACTTATACATTTGCATGTTTGAATATTTCAATGTTTCGATGTTCTTCATTCAATCACATAAAAGAGGATGAATTAGATGAAATTTTTCACACCATCAGATTCTAATTTGAAAAGACATACGTATGCTATATGTTTATTTTTTATTTAGAAAAATATTTTGTTCCTATATAATCGTCAAAAATTTTAACTACGGGACGATAATTTTACAACTATATTTCGGCTCATATCATAGATCAATATCTAGTTGACCGAGCTTAGCTCGGTTTTTCACATATTTTTGGAACCGATCTTTTCTTGGACCTTGTACCTTGATAAATCGATTCCTATAGAATATATAATTTTTTTTACCTGGTTGACCGTGCTTTGCTTGGTTTTTCACATATCCATATCATGGGAACCGAGCTTTTCTTGGACCTGGAACCTTGATAAATCGATTCCTTGACCCGAAAAACCCCTAATTTGTGACTTTCATGAAAATCGTTGGAGCCGATTCCGAGATTCCATATATATATATATATATATATATATATATATATATATATATATATATATATATATATATATATATATATATATATATATATATATATATATACAAGAATTGCTCGTTTAAAGGTATTATTAGATTAGATAGATATTTGATCACTTTTTTAATTTAAAAACTTTTTTTTTTAAATTAATTTAATTTTAACTCTTTTTTGCTAACTATTCTAATTTGTTAGTAAGTATGGTACATATAGTTTAAAGTTCACAAAGACAAACCAAACATCAAATATTCTCAAGATGTCACTGAAAACAGATCATACTACCTACTTACTAGGGCATATTAAAAAAGTAATAAGAAAACTGTAACAAAATAATTTGTTGTCTACATTTTTTAAATTAATACAGGTTTGTATTGGCCAAATACTAAGATAAACTAGAAAAAGAAATACAATATTTATTTTACAGTTATTAACTCTCTAATTATATACTATAACTATTAATATTACTAGTTTATTTTACAGTTACTAACTCTCTAGCTATAGCGTCTCTACGCTAGACTGTAAATACCTTGAGGATGATTGTGTAAGCGAAACCGGATGGAAATTAAATATAATTAATTGTGAAACAGTACAAGTGTTATTAATTAATAAATATTGTATTAAAATGCAGTTTCATTTTACAGTTACTAACTAACTCTCTAGCTATAGCGTCTCTACGCTAGACTGTAAATACCTTGAGGATGCTTGTGTAAGCGAAACCGGATGGAAATTAAATATAATTAATTGTGAAACAGTACAAGTGTTATTAATTAATAAATATTGTATTAAAATGCAGTTTCACAAAGTCCCAACGATAAAAAGTTTAGAATACAGAAAAAGAAATTTAGCAGGCGTGTATATTTTGTATCTAAATGATTTAAGAATGGACTTGCGCCATTAATGCGCCATTCTCTAAAAACTGCTAAAACGAGTGTTGCGGCTTTCAAAATTCCTTAATGAATATATGGAATTGCTTTCTAGAAAAATTCAATGGTAATGTTAATAAAACTGTACACAGTTTCACCGAGAGATATTATAATGATTCTCAGTTTTGCAGAAAAAAATCGTGAACTTCACCCAAAACCTCAAAATAGACCTTTTCCATTTGCAAAAATTACAGTATTTATTGTCCAATACTTTTAAATTTTTTAAGAGTTATTTTTTAATAAAGAACTATATAGTACTTTCACCGTCTTACTTTTTTATGAAACGACCTAAAAGTAATTTTAATACAAACATGCTTAATATTTTTGTCCACCATCGTCCACACAAATTTATGTAAGAATTTATTCGGTAAAATGTCGATATAAATATTTAATGACGTCTATCAAAAATTTTAGTATCTCCCAGAATCAAAGGCGAGAGCATGTCAGTTTGAAATTCATTTTCTGACGTAAATATTCCATTTCTCGCAACCCAACCTGGGTTGCGAGTATAATCAATCGTTTATACACACTTAAACTCTTATAATAGTGTCATTATAAAAATATTTTTGAAATACTATGAAAAAATGTATTCAGAAAAATAATTTATAAGATACTAGACTGCTTTTTTTAAATTATTAATACTGTAGTAAGCAACATTTAACTTTAAGCTTTTTTATTTTAACAAAATAAAGGAATTCAATATTTTATATTAAAATACTTCTACTGTTTCACAATAGACATATATTATCCAACCGGTTCGCTTTCAGTTGAACAAAAAGGACGCGATTGACTATTTCACGTGACTGTTTGGAGTTATTTAAAGCCGATGCAGATGATTTCTTGAATCATTTTGTTACAATTGACGAAACATGGATTCATTACTGTACGCCAGAAACAAAACAACAATCAAAACAGTGGAGAAGACCTGGTTCACCACCCCCCAAAAAGGCAAAGGCGCTTTTGTCGGCAAATAAGGTAATGGCTTCATTATTCTGGGACTCGAAGGGTGTGATTATGATTGATGATCTTGAAAGGCGTCAGACTATAAACTCTGATTACTACTGTCTTACTACGTCGTTTGCGAGAGGAAATAAAAGAAAAACGTCCAGGAATGCTCAGCAGAAAAGTCCTGTTTCAAGACGTATGTGCAATCAATGGCTGAAATCCACAATTGTGGCTTTGAACTATTACCGCATCCGCCTTATTCACCTGATCTGGCACCGTCAGACTTCTTTCTGTTCCCTAACCTAAAAAAGCATTTGGGAGGCCAAAAATTTTCGACAAACGACGAAGTCAAAACAGCAGTAGACGCATATTTTGACTCTAAGGAAGAATTATTTTTTTTCAACGGTCTAAATGCTTTGAATGGGTGATAGCAAAAGTGCATCGAACTTGATGGTGATTATGTAGAAAAATAAAAATATAACCGATTTAGTATGTGTTTATTTTCTTGGTTAGGCCATATACTATTCAATCCACCCTCGTATTTCTAATCTGTAACTTATGGAAAGTTGATTCAATTTTGATTTATTGAAACGGTAGATAAGTATTTGACGTAGTTTTTTAAGTACTAAATTATTGTAAAAGACCCAAAAATTATTAATCCAATTTTTTTTTTGAAAAAAAGTTTTATGGAAAAGAGCCGATTAGATTTTGTACTCGATCGTTACATCAATCTGGAAGTTATTTAAAAAAAAAGCTGTTGCATCAAGAAATTTTTTATCTTTATTCCAAAGGTCTCGAAATTTTCTAGACCAAATTGGTCCAAATCTTTAGAAAATCTAAGTTGAGTGGAGTCCAATTGTATGCCATCAACCTCGTTTCGATAGGTCATGACATTCAAAAGTAGTGCGATGATTACATACACACATGCACACACGCACGCACGCTCACACACGCGCATGCACACACGCATCCACGCCCCCACTTCGAAGCGAAATTAAAGTACAAGTGTAATAATAATAGTTTCCAATAGCGTTGAAAGGAAATTAAACTTCCTTTGGCACATAAACTAAATAGTATATTAGTGACGTCTACTTGACTTTGGTCCATTTTTCTTACCTCTACGATTGGTTCCATACGAGCTCCACATAATTTCTCACTCACATCTTCTCCCAGCATTTGAACAAATTTCTTTTCCAAGTCATTTAAATGCTGTTGACAGCACCTCGTAGCGGAAGCTCTGTACTTAAGCTTGGCTTTGTAGTCAACCCAATACTGAAAAGTAATGTATATATAATAGTGGATAAGATCGACAAATTCACAAGTCTATCTAATGGCGAATGATCAATAATCGTCATTGCCGTGTTTCTAAACTAGAAGACTATTTATGTTGGTGTAGTGTTAACTAAACAACCTCTGTGTTGGTCCAGGCTACTTTGAAGAACAGACCACTTGTCGTTCTGCCAGACAGGTCGTAAAAGACACCGAATAGCTATACGTGTCACTACCATCGTGACTACTAGGTGGTAGAGTTCCGCAACATCTCGTCCGGATAATTGGTAAAACCGCTTTATCTATTCCTGTCGCAATATCGTCAATGCTCGTCATTGTTAAGTTCCGGTTTGGAGGGTAAGGTAACCGGTAGACTTATATATGTGGCATTGCCCGCACGGATAGCAGCGCACTATTAGCATCTTTGGTATCTATAGGCGAGTCCTTAGGAGAGCCATCTGCTTGTTTGCTATCTAATGATATAAAAAAAATATTGCTTCCTATACACGTCTATAAGTTCTCCTCGACTCCGTTCCAATGACCCATACACATTACACAGTCGGGTAAACAAGTGGTAAATATCACCGTGAAAATATAGTTTTATATTGGGGAAAGAATTTTGAAAATCGATCCAGCAATTTTTGAGTTTATCTATTGCAAACAAACAAATCTTACCTCTTTACAATTGCAAACAAATTAGTATAGATAACCAGATCAAATAACTTTACTATCACTAAATACTAATGTTTACACAAAAAAAGACATGCACGCATTTTAACACAAATTGAATAACGTAAATAAATTTAAATAAAAAAATTACTTGTAATTATAATGACTTTTTATTTCATACTAACAATTGTGAGACTGTCGCGATAAAAGAATGCGATTTTCCATAATATCGCTGCCGCAGTTCAATAGTAAGACATTTTTAGTGAGGTATCTTTTGAGTTATTCATAGTTCAATGCTGAATGTTAACCATTACTAGGTAGAAAATACTAGCCCGGGACCAACACGGGGTAATTTTCTCCGTGTTGGTCTCGGGCGACTTGGAAGAATAGGCCAACTGCCGTTCTGCCAGGCAGGTCGTAAAAGGCGACCGATTGGCTATACGATTCACTACTATCGTGGCTACTAGGTGGTAGAGTTCTGCATTGTCTCGCCCGAGTCTGGTACTAACGCCTTACCTATTCCTGCCGCAATATCGTCAGTGCTTGTCACTGTCGTGTTCCGGTTTGGAGGGTAAGGCAGCCGGTAAACATATGCATGTGGCATTAGATCTCGCTACAAGATAGCAACCCACCATTAACACCTTTGGTGTCTATAGGCAATGGTTGACTCTTTCCATCATTACACTTAATTCCACAATTACACATAATTGGCTCAAACATTACAAATTAAAAACATATTTTAGTCATTAATAATAATCATATATTTACGCTTTATTTTGTAACAAGTTTTGGTTACATTGACTAATTTTAAATAAAATTTAAATAATAAACTAAATAATGATAAAGGTATCTAAATATGGAATAGGTACCCCTTTATGGAATACTATAAACACTACGAAATTTTAACTTTAACTTAAACGATATTCTTTGGTAACATTGGTATAACATAGAAAGGAACACAAATTAATTGTAAAAAATTACAAATCCATGCATCAGACTCTGGTCCTGCGCAATCATTATGTGCCCAGAGCCCACACATGAGGCACGTGACCCATGTTTCCCCATGGGTATCATTTGAAAACTTAGGAAAACTTAAACATTGAAAACTTAAACATTTTGAATAACTTAACTTCTTTCCATTAAGAAACCCAGCTGCTTTTTTGCTATCTTATATTATAATATTAAAAAAATAATTAAAATGTTCTAATGAGTCATTTAAATTAAGTACTTAGTTTGAGTCTATAAGTTATCTCATTAATTAACCAGCTAAAACTAGAAATTTTTCACACGAAGCAATATTTATCTTAATATCTGATTTTTCAAGATGTCTTACTATTGAACTAGGGCAGCGATATATTAACTTATGTTTGAAGCCATTGCTTTTGCCATTGTCAATATTATTAAATATTCGTAGTAATAATTACTTTTGACCAGCCTCTCCAGTCTTTATTGACTCCATCACTTTGAGCATTTAGAAGATCAGCCAACTCCGTCCACTTTCCTCGTGAATATTCTTTAGCTTGAAGTGACCGATTGTGAGCCCTAGCTATTTTTGGATGCGCACTTAAAAAATCCCACAAAATATACATTTGGCGCATGGACACCCTGCGGTATGCCGATCTAAAAATTAAATAAAAATCAGTCCATCGTTTTTACAATCTTGTAAAAGAACCCATATCGTTCAAAATGCTAATCTCATAGCTGTTAATTAATAAAGAAAAACGTTGGGACTAACTTTGGTATATAAAAAGTATTTGTGAAAAAGATATTATATTTTTAAAGTAGCTTACATTTAAATCATTTTTAATAGTTTGCTTTCTTTGAAATACAATACTTAAAATGTTACTATTTCAACATAAAAAAAAAATCCGTTTTGGGATGGGCCCCTTTGAAGAATAGACCATCTGCCATTCTACTAGGCAGTCCGTAAGAGATTGTGCATACGTCTCACTTCCATCGTGACTACCAAGTAGAAGAGTTCCGCAACGTCTCGCCCGGGTTATGTACCACCACATTACTTATTCCTACCGCAATAGCCTCAATGTGTGTGACTGTCGTATTCCGTGTAAGGGTAGACTTATTTTATTAATATCTTTGGTGTTTATAAGGTGTTCCACTTTCCATCAGGAGAGCCATCTATTTCTACTAATGCTATAAAATATCACAGTATTATATAACTAGCTGTTGCCAGCGATTTCGTCCGCGCGGACTTCTTTTACTCCGCACTGCTCCTACCCCTAGATGATAGCGTGATAATATGTAGCCTATATGTTGACTCGGCCTGTTAGTA
This sequence comes from Apodemia mormo, assembly GCA_036924255.1. NCBI lineage: Eukaryota > Metazoa > Arthropoda > Insecta > Lepidoptera > Riodinidae > Apodemia > Apodemia mormo. The sequence goes on along the minus strand of JAUPFN010000001.1, from coordinate 37,352,420 downwards.
ATATTCATGCAAAATTTGTAATAAATCCATGCAATACTTTTTGAGTTTACCCGGACATACATACAGACAAACAGAAAAACAGATAAACAGACAAACAGACAAAAGTTCTAAAAACTATATTTTTAGCTTCGATATCGTTTGTTGATCACGCCCCAAGTATTCTTTTAAAAAACTATTCAATGTACAGTTTTGACTTTCCTACGATTTTATTATATGTATATAGATATGCTATATCTACAATATTAGTGCAAACTAAAAGAAGCAACTTACATTCCAGGAGATGGTGCGAGTGCTGGGGACACGGAAACCTCAACTTTCACATTATCTGTTGATGCCGTAGGTGGCGAATGTGATGTAGGAGATTCTGTTGTCGGCGAACACCTAGTAACATTCAAATATTAATATAACAAAAACAAAAAACTATACTGCGAATTGCAACCAGGGCCCGAAAAACATAACCCTCCTTATGGCGCAGACAGGTAAAAATATATAGCCTATGCTTCTTAATTGTGAATAGACGCCTTCTTGATAACAGAGGGTGCCAAAGAAATATGCATACATAGATCCGAAAAACATAAATCTCCTTCCAGCGCGCAGGTAAAAATAAAACATTTTAGAACTAACCAAACAAAAGATAAAGGCCTCGTCATGTTCTATCAGATCCTGATGATGGCACAGCCCATAATTCACACACAAATGTCATCTCCACCAGCGGCGACTCGGCTCACCGTTGCGGCCCGCAAACACTTTAGACACTAATCCAGAGTTATTAAAGTCAAAATTTTGTTGCCACTTACGCCGAGCTTAAAGCACTGATACTGCTTTAAGCAGAGGTTTGATCTCACAAGGCGGATTCCAAGCCGATACATCGAAACGAAAAACCAAAACTTGAACTCTGGCTGAGCATTTTGCTTACCCAAAAACTCAGTGCCACAGTAACGGTAATTTAGACAAACTGTCTTAGTTCATTTTAAAAACGTTACAATTATAATCCATACTATAATATTCGTACTTTTCCCCGTGTTGGTCCCGGGCTTATTTGAAGAATAGGCTTACTGCTGTTTTGCCAGACAGGACGTAAAAGGCGACCGATTGGCTATACGAGTCACTTCCATCGTGGCTACTAGGTGGTAGAGTACTGCATTGTCTCGCCCGGGTCAGGTACCACCGCCTTACCTATTCCTGCCACAATAGCGTCAGTGCCTGCTACTGTCGTGTTCCGGTTTGGAGGGTAAGGTAGCCAGTAAACTTATGCATGTGGCTTCTAACCTCGCCACAAGATAGCAACGCACCATTAACACCTTTGGTGTCTATAGGCGATGGTTGACTCTTTCCATCAGGAGACCCATTTGCTTGTTTGCTATCTTAAAATATTAAAAAAGAACTTACTTTAGTGTTACTCTAGCTGATTAAAGTAGTGTTTGCTTCTTATAAATGCGAAAGTCTGGTTGTCTGTTACACTTTCACGCCTAAGCCGCTAAACCGATTTTTATAGAATTTAGCATGAAGACAGTTGAAGACTCTGTGTCGAACATTGGCTACTAATTTTTTGATTGTATCACATTTTTACATTGATGACATGCGCGCGGAAGCGCGGGTCAAGTAGTGTATAAAATTCGCGGATCGCTTTCACAATATTTAGTTGGAATCGAAAGGAATGCGGCTGTTTTTATAGCCTGAGGCGTTATTTTGCGGAATTACATCACTTAATTAAAGAAGAAATCAAGTCTTTTTTTTCTTTCTGTGGGTTCTGATGTGTAACTTCCCCGATACAACTGAATGAAAAAAGCAGTGTAAAACTGGAGTAAACTCGCAGAAAGTCCGCAAACTAAAGAAGACTCCAGCGGTACAATTATCTTAAATTATGTATTACAAATAAACTACTAACTAACTAACTTCCAGTTTATAGCTTAGTTTAGTTTATTTGTAATACATAATTTAAAATGCAGTTTCATCAAGTGCCGACGATGGAAACTATCCAATTTAGGTACAATTATCTACCTACATCCACCATACTTTCCACCACGTCAGCAGAAAAAGCATGCAGTGTACGTATTCACGTGACAATTGTCAAATACTTGTTGGGTGAAAATGACCGCCCCGTTGGTCTAGTGGTTAGAGACCCTGACCACGCAATCAACGAGGCTCGGGTTCGATCCCCGACGGGGACAAGCATTTGTGTGATGAGCATAAATGTTTGTATTTCCGGGTTTGGGTGTTTATTATATATATTCTAGTATTTATATATGTATTTCTATGTATTAGTATCGTTGACTAACACCCATAACACAAGCAAATAATTTGCTTACTTTGGGGTTAGATCAGTAAGTGTAATTTGTCCCGTGAATTATTATTATTATTATTATTATTATTATTATTATTATTATTATTTGCTTCTCGAGAAAAATCTTTGGTTACGAAGTGATACGGGCGTTGAGTACATACACTGTGTTCTTTTGCTCTTGCTGCTGACGTGTTACAAAGTGTAGCAACATAATTGGATAATTCATTGTACCGCTGAGGTTTTTATGATTTTCCGGATCTTTGTAGAGTTTATTGCATTTCTTACACGCTTTATAAATAATAATAATAATGAATATCATTTATTGCTCGAAATAGAGTTACATTTTAGAGCTGTCACAAAATTAGTTGAATTCCTGCTATTACACCAAATCCATGGCATGCAATACTTTTTCTTTAAACTTTACTAAATAATTTTATTAAAATAACATTTACAAAGTCACACTTTGTAAATGTTTTAGAGTTTAGTAAATTTTACAAATAAAAAATCTATCAATTAATATGGAATAAAAACTTTTTTCTTTAAGCCAATTTGCTAAAACTTTTCTAAACCTTTTAAAGGTAATTCCTTAAAATCATCAGGTATTGCAATATAATATGTTTTTATACATATACTGCAATATAATACATAAATAATAATACATAATTTATATGTAGAATTGTCTATGATACAGCGCTAATCTTGGTGTTAATTTCGTGACTAGCCTGTTGGAGTTTCTTGTATTTCACGGAAAAATTATCCATGCCTCGGTTAACAATTTATAGTTTGTCCTCACAAAATTGGCCAACTTAAATATACACATGCCAGTGTCATTTTTCCTATCGTTTAAACAGGGGTTTGCAGGATTCATTAAATGGTTTCCCACAAATTGCCCGTATATATCTTCTTTTGTACAACAAAAGCCATATTTACGTCAGTTGAATTTACCCACAAAAGTAAGGCATATCTGAGCACTGACGCTACATAAGCGTGATATGCATTTATATCACGGTTCACGGTTCATTTTTCCGTTCAGTGGCCTTGCAGAAATGACGTGCGAGTTTCCGTGGAAATCTACAAACTAAATTAATTTTTTGACGTTGCGGATATAAAAATAAGAAAATCAAGGTTAGACGTAGAGAAAGAACGGCGGATGATAGATTAACAAGCGCGATATATGATTCCCCTTCATATGAATTGATAGTACATTGTTTTATCATATATGAATAAGAAAATCAAGGTGAGACGTAGAGAAAGAAGATAAGGTAGCCCTAAAACTTGTTTATGTAGCATTCCAACCTCTCCACACGCACCATTAAAATAGTTGATGCTTATATGTGATGGTTGTCTCTTTCCATCTACGAACCATCTGTTTGTTTCCTATTAAATATATTTATAAATAAACTACTCAAAACAAAATGGGGTCCACTTTGATTTCTGCATTTAAAATGAAAATGCATATTTTTTGTAGTTTTTATGGATATGGATAGTTAGACAGTACAGTACCCGGCGATAAATATTGCACATCGAACTTTGGAAAGAGACAATCGGATAATTTCGGCTTCGTAAAGCGTTATCTCTGTCCCACACTACCTATGTGACGTTTAGTCAGTCGTTGTTCAAGTACGATAGAGTGCAGTCGCGTCCCGAAAAAATATATATATTTAGAGTTGATAACACCCACAAATTTAAATAATTTAAAGTTGTAATATGGCATCTTTCGGAAAAAGAGGGAAACCTTTACGAGGTCAGTCACGTGAAATTATCTACAATGTTTATAAATACTTTGTAAGCGAAGCTGATAGATTTAAAAAAAAAGTAGATGAAAATGTAAGTTGTTATTTTAAGAAGATTCAAGAGCGAGTTGCAAATGCCACTGGAATTTCAAGAAGAACTTTGAACAATATATTAAACGAAGTCAGTACTGAAACACATTCGACTGAAATTAAGTTCAGCACTCCAAAAAAAGGGAGACCAAAAAAGCAATTTCGTTTAGGTATGGACGATTTTGATTACGATGTTGTTCGAAGAATGGTGTATGATTTTCACTTACGATTTAATGAACTGCCAACAATAAAATCATTAAAAGCTAAGTTATCTGAAGCTATTAATTACAATGGGTCTGAAAAAACATTGAGAAAAATACTTCATGACATGGGATTTCAGTTCACTAAAATGGAAGATAATCGAAAAATTCTAATGGAAAAGCACGACGTTAGTCTCAAACGAATGGAATACCTTGATAAAATACGCAAATTTCGCGAAACAGGAAAAAATATCGTCTACATGGATGAGTCATATATACATGCATCCCACACTAAAGGGAAATCTTGGAGTGACGATAAGAAAAAAGGAGTAAAAAAGCCAATTTCAAAAGGTCAACGTTTGATAATAGTTCATGCGGGAAATGAAAAAGGCTTTGTACCCGGTGCTTTTTTAACGTATAAATCCACGGACACTACAGGTGACTATCACAATGAAATGAATAACGATAACTATGAGAAATGGCTGGTTAACCAATTAATCCCAAATATACCCAGTGATTCTGTTCTAGTTATCGACAACGCACCCTATCACAACAAGTATGTTGAGAGACCCCCCAACTCAAACACCATTAAACGGGAAATGATCAACTGGTTAAACAGACATGAAATTCCAGTTGATCCAAAATTAACAAAAACCCAGATTTACGCTATTATATGTCAGCACAAGGAGAGGTATACAGAGTTTTCTGTGGACAAAATACTTGCCGAACATGGGCACACTGTGTTGCGATTGCCACCATATCATCCGGATTTTAATCCAATTGAAAATATATGGTCTCAACTGAAAGGCTATGTAGCCTCTAGAAATGTGGGTATGAACTTAACTACAGTAAAAACATTATTGACTGAAAAACTAAACATGATCGGCGCTGAAGAGTGGAAAAAGGTTTGCGATCATGCAATCAAATGTGAGAATGAATATAGAAGCATTCAACACAGTTTAGACAATTACACTGATAGATTAGTAATAAATACGGCTGATAGTGACAGTGATATTGACCTCTTTGAGAGCACAGATAGTGAAATGGAAGTAATTGAGAATTAGAATTATTATTATTTTTATTGCAATGTCTCATTTTAGCAATAGGTATAATGGTGTTTATTATGTACACTAAAGCTGTAATGTTCCAAAATAATTAAATACGTAAACATAATGTAAAAATGTTTTTTTATTTTATTTTACCCCAACCTAAAGCCATCACTTATAGAAAAATTAGTGTATTTTATACAAAGAATAAAAATATCAAAAGAAGCAAATCATACTTGTTTTAACAGCTCCTAATAGGTACCGGACTGTTTGTATTTTGTGCGACAGAGATAACGCTCTACGAAGCCGAAATTAGCCGATTGTCTCTTTCCAAAGGTCGATGTGCAATATTTATCGCCGGGTACTGTAAAGTCTTATTAAGTACTCAATCAAAGTAAATGATTAAAAAAAATTATACACATAAAAATAAAAAAATAAAATTTACCTTTAAAAATTTGAACTTTACAAGTTATGATTTTTAACAAAAATTAATCTTGATGGTGTCTGTCTTTAATATTGGATGGCTGTCTTTAATATCGGATGGGTCCTCCTCGATTACGTACGCACTTTCTGAGCCTGTTTGGGACACTCACAGACGGGTGATGTCTTCTTGAGGTATACGCTCCCAACAGATTTTTAATGCGTTTATGAATTCCTGTTGACTATTCACTTCACTAGAGTTTCTTTTAAGTTTCTTTTCAATTGGTGCCACAGATGTTCGATTGGATTGAGATCGGGGATCATTGCGAGCCAAAGTAAAACTAAGATATTGGCTTATGTTAGGGTCGCCTGGGTTAGGCGAGCAGTATGAGCATTGTCTTGCATGAGGACAAAATTATTGCCAACTCTTTGTGAAAATGGAATAATGTGGTGGGGTCGGACCACACGCTCGACGTAGCTGGCAGCAGTTACGGTACCTTGGTTAAGAATTACCAGCTCCGTTTTGCCCATTAAGCTGATTCCGCCCCACATCATGACACTGGGCCCCCCAAACTGATCAGTTTCGTGTACACGGGAGTCGGTAAATCGTTCGTCGTGTCTTCTTCACACACGAACGCACCTATCATCACTCAAAAACTTCACTTTACTCTCATCTGTGAAGAGCACCTCCTGTGTGTCCTTTGTTGTTGTCTATGGTCCAGTCCGAATACTCGCGTGCGAACCTCAAACGAGCTGCACGATGAGCCCTTGTCAATTTAATGCGAACCACGCGCATTCTGGATCGCTGTCCATCTTCATGAAGTCTGTTGCGAATCGTTTGGTCGCTTACTCGTGTACCCGTGGTTTGCTGAAGTCGGTTTTGTAAAGCACGAGCAGTAAGGACACGCTCTCGGCGGGCAGTTAAGCGAACATATCGGTTTTCTTGAATAGTTGTGGCCCGCGTTCTTCCTGATCCGCTACTTCTAACAACACTACCAGTCTCTTGGTAGCGTTTCCAAGCATTTCGGATAGCTCGCTGCGATACACCTAGGAGTAGTGCTACTAGTCGCTGAGATTCTCCCTCTTGCAGCAATTACCACTGCTCTTAGAGTAGTTTCCATGCTTAAATGGTGCCGAATGCGTGACATTGTTATGAAATCTAACGATATAACTTAAAAAAACAGTAAAACAAATCAAGGAAGGCTCGTAACGATAGTCTAAACACAAGTGAATAAGAAATTGTGTCCAGGGTAATTTTTACTTAATTTGTTTTTAGTCTACCCACTTGAGGGTTAAAGATTAAAAAATGTTGTTCAAAATAATGTTAAGAATACATAAACGTCTCAAGTTTATGGTAAGACACTTGAACTTGCTTAAAATTAAGTTTTAAGTGTCATACAATCATTTTTTGTGAAAAATCGGGGTGGGCCGGCCATATTTTATTTTTGAGTAGCATATATTAAGGCAATTAAAAATAAATTAACTAATTAAACTAGTAAGCTAATAAATGAAGTGACAATACATTGTTTTCTAGTAAGCTATTAAATGAATTCAAGGTAGGTACTCATACATTGTTTTCTGACTAACAGAAAAACATTATTTTTCTGTTAATCAAAAAACATTTTGAATAAGAGATAAAAAATAAGAGATAAAAGCCAAGTAATCTTGTACACAGTATGCATAAAATAAGCAACTTACATTTCAGGTGACACTGGAACTTCAATTTTCTCTACGGTTGTGGTACTTTGGGGTGAAGTTGTTGATGTAGGAGTCACTGTGCTCCTAAAAAAACTTGTTATATAGTCGCAGTAATTGTTTTGAGCGAAATATTTGAAAAAATCATCGTTAGTCTCTGTGCACAAATTTTCACGCAAATTCAGCTAGCCGTTATTGTGTAACAGTTGAGTAACAAATCTATATTAATATAAAAAAATGTGTGGGCGGTTGACCCTACAGGCCATATCTGAAACTTCCCGCTAAATTAAGGTATTTTAAGCTCAAAAGAGTAATAAAAACTATAAACATAGATTTTTTCAGTTCAAACATCTATTTTGTTAAAATGGCAGTATATTGATTTTTGAAAAGTTGGAAATATTTTGGAAACGCTGATTGAATTTAATCTTTCGAATGACATTCATGCTATGACCGTCCCGTTGGTCGAGTGGTTTACGACCCTGACTACGCAATCAATGGGGTCCGGGTTCGATTCCCGGCAGGGACAGGCATTTGTGTGATGAGCATAAATGTTTGTATTTCCGGGTTTGAGTGTTTATTATGTATGTAAAAGTATTTATATATGTTTGAAAAATTTCGTAGCAATGTCAAAAAACATTTTTTTTTATATTTTCATCATTAATAAATCCTAAACAAATTGACTGATTTTCATTCAAATAACTGTATTTGACGCAGTTGTTAAAGGAGAAAAGCTGGTAAGATTTTTAACTCCAGCGGCGTATTAGCCTGAAAATTATTTTAAAAATATAAAGTAAATATGCTAAAAATGACGTAATTTTAATATTTGAAAAGCTGTAACTTTTGAAAATTAGATTCGATTTTTCTTCTTGAAGTGCCATCTGACGTATTTTTTTAGTACTAAAATATTTTAGAATACCAAAAAATGATTGGTTAAAAAATGAAATGACTGAGAGTAAAAGGAAATAATAATTTTTGAGTCACGAAGTTGAGAGTAACAATTAGTATAATAGAAATAAATAGTTTGGATATCAAAAACGCACGAATCATGATGCTTATTCAATAGTGAAAATATTGTTGGCAACACTTTCCGCATGACAAAAAAAAACAAAACAAAAGTCATCGCATCTATAAAAGGCGTTGCACCTGTGTGGGGCACTCACTTTGACATTAGTGTTCCAGGCGTACACACGTGACGCACACCACATTATTTAGTTCACTTGCAAAGTATCTAATTGATTCATATTTCTAATCGTTAATTTACTTTTAAGGTTTTTTTAAATTAAAAATAATGGAAACAGCCAAAAATATATATGTATATCGCAGGCAAAATCTGTAATTCGTTCGTATACAAATGGCATCGTCATATAAATTCGTTTTAGAAAATGCCTTACACCGAATATAAAATGTTGTCGATTTGTAATATGCATTACTTTTACCGCTGCCGTTAACAAATTGCCGCAACATATTGTTTAAATTACTTTGTACGTAAATGGGTTTTTATTTAGAACTAGAACCCTATTCGACTTCTTACATAAAAAAAGAAATAGGTTTGTTAGGTTGCATCGACCCTCAGCGACATCAAAGTTTATAGTTGACATTGACGCCATTTATGTCATCCACAATTTGCCATCGGCAATTTGTATGAAGGTTACTTTTATAAAATGACAACGCCATTTGTATACGGACGAACGAATTATAAAATTTGCCTGCGACATGTATATGAGATGAGAGTGATAACAAATATGAGTGTAAAGAAATATTACAAAAATATTACCTAATATTAAGAATATTAATATTAAGATAAATTTAACAAAAACCAATTGGTCCTTTGAAATATAGACCACGAGTAATATCAATTTCCTTTTCACATTTAGACGCTAGAATTGTTGACGCTGCTGATGCCCATGATATTGTACTCTATTGTTTAACTTAATATACGACTCAAGAGCTTCAACCTCTAGACAATTCGGTTAATAAGTCATTCAAACATTTTTTTTGTATGCATGTCAGCATCCAGAACGTAAACTGTTTTATTAAAGCTCGTTTTACGAAACTTAAGTTTGGTCTATGTGCATGACCAAGGACAATATAATTAGTAGGTTTAGAGCTAATGGCATCTTCCCGTATGATCTAAGCGCAATTCCTGAAGAAGCATATTATGCACCTTCAGTACTAATTACATTAATGCCCGATTCACAGGTTGCAAGTTCCTCAAGAATGCCAGATTCAGTTTCTAATTCATCACCTTTAAGGGAAAAATTTTCATCCGAATGAAGATGCGACATTCATTCTGATGAAAATTTTTCAAATTATGAGGAAGAGGACAGGTATTTATCACCATCAATTTTTATTTCCGATGATGTATCCCCAAATCATGCAAATTAAGTCGAAATCGTTGAATCTTATCCGCAATCTCCAACTTTTGTTAAAAAAAATAGTTGAGTTTGAGTTATAGCTCCTCTTTTGAAGATTTTAACACGGACAACTTGGAGAATCAAGATCCGATTAAAAAAATAGATGATATAAAAAAGACAAGCCCGCTGAGTTTCTGCCGGATTTCCTCAATGTGTGGCCACGTTTCCGATCCGGTAGTAGTTTTTAAAAAATATGTTGACGTGTCAAAATAACTTGTAAAAAGTTTTATTGAATAAAGTACTTCTGATTTTTGACAAAGCTACCTGTTTTAAAGAAATAAAATACGACGACGCGATATCTCGGTATGGTTCGGGACAGTTTGTTCCGCCCCAGTTCGAGATATCGCGTCCGTGAGAAGCGTCTATGTGTGCTATGCTCGAATATTACTTGTATGTAACATTGATTTCTCTTAGTCTCTAACTATGCTGTGATATATAATATGTGTAGCGTATTATGTATGTGATAGATAGATTATTATTATATATTATTATTATATTTTTAATAAGTTGTTTTTATATATTATATATTTAATAAGTTGTTTTTATTTAATAGTTGATTTTTATTTTCATAGATTTAATATATCCCACATATAAATTTTTGGTTGATTTTTTTACCTTTTATGAATAATTTTATGAGAAGGATGTGTTTTTATTTTGATGTTTTATGTTAAAAGTGTTATATATGTTTATAATGCATATGTAATTTTCATTAATATTTTTCGGGCCATTTTCAGCAACCCGCTTCCCCAGACAGCCCAATACGAAGTTTCCAAAAAATGTTTACATTTGTACTAAAATGCCAAAAGCTGTACTACTTTTTAAATATCTTGTTTCTCAAATAAATATATTACAACTTCTATTATGGTTATTTTTTACTTTAACTGTAACATTTTACGAGGTGTTGAAATTAAGTGAACCGTCAATTGCGCTTGTACCTTACTTAAAATACATCACAGTAAATTTTTACGAATAAAAATATTATTTTCAGCGCTTTTTGACAAGGATTATTTTTTGGACAAGCATATAGATAATATTTTAGTAATAAACAAATATGCGTGAAGTGACACGACCAACTCACTAATGAAAGAAATTCGCCGTCAAATACTCGTTATTCGACCAAGTGTCTGGCCGGATATCGGTATTCGACAAAATCACTATTCGTGACATCTCTAAAAACATACATCAAATAGATCTCTACTTACGGTCTGAAAGTGCATCTCCTCTTAGGACGTAGTGAAGTTCCTAGAGGCGATTCTTCTGGTAGTGATTTAATCGAAGTTACGTTTATCCTACAAACCAGAAAAATCGTATTAGTTATATTCGCCTTAAGTATCAAAACTATTGAACCAATTTTACAATACGCAATATTCCAACTGAAATACTCAAAAAACAAATCGATATTTGTAGCTTTATATGCTTTGAATTCGATTTTCACCTTTAGGGTTTAAAGATCAATGGGCGGAATCTCCAGTTAGGCCAAAAGTCTGTTCCAAAAGTCGCGGACATAAACCAAAATGGTCTTAACTGGAAGTGTAAGATTTCTCATATAGTTACAACTAATTTTTTAAGTCATCATCAATGGGAAACCAAAGATAAAACTCATCAAACATAATGTCATTTATTAAATTATTACATAATATTTCCAATTGCTTGTAAAGTAAAAGTTCATAATATAATATACTTAATATTTTTTATTACTATCCAGAGTGACGAGAGTCTACTTGATTTTATAAGCATGTACATGTTGTCTCTTTCACACATTTACCTCGTTAAAACGGTATTAAAGCGCGCGCGCGCATGGGTCGACTGGCTAATGGCTATTATACACATCGCAGTCCTCCGTTGTCTTTTGTTGTGATCTGTGAGTTTTTGAGTTTTGATTTCTGTGATTTAACGACCCCTAGCTTTCTATTTCGGACCTGCATGCCTACTATTGAAAACAATATAAATCTTCAAGCAATATTCATAAATACAATAAGTTTCGAATATCGTCAAAAAACGGTACTCTTGAAATCAATATTGCTCACATTGATTCAGTATAGTAACGACCTAATTATTGGAAATAGATGTCATCGTTACATTTCAAGCTAGTGTTACAAGTGGAAATTTTAAGTACCGTTTTAAACAAAATAACGAATAAAAGCAATAATGAGTAGTTCCAAAAAATTTCAAAATCTGTGTGGCGCTGTCGCCGAATCCAATAATTGAAAATAGTTGTCCAGAGTACGAAATACTTCAAAATTCATTAAATATTCATTTAAAATTGAAATCGGTTTTCAAGATTAGGCCTACTGTTCTTTGTTTTTGCGTTTGGATTTTGTTGCAATGGAACTAGGTATATACTAGTTGTGTGGCGTGTGGGCGATCCGTATTACGACGGAGAAACCATAGCCTTATAGAAGTGTTTTTCAACAGATATCGGGATCACTCAGTTTTATTATTACAAGAAATAATACCCCGTGAGGTAAGTAGTGTTGCCCAAATTCAGTCTTGGTCTTGCAGTCTTGGTCTTGTTCTTGCGTTTTTGCAAGACCAAGACCAAGAACAAGACCGCGTATTTTTAGCAAGACCAAGACCAAGACTGACCGTGCAAGACTTGAGCAAGAACAAGACATAGCCTGCAAGACTCTTGCGTCTTGCAGCTAGGACTTAGCGCTATTTCACTGAGTAGTTAGGTGTAACAGTTCGGTGTATAGGTAGGTACGCTTAGGAATTCTATGAGACGCAAAAAACTGTATCAAAGAATATGAAAAACTGGACCTATGCGCATTACGACTAATACCATAAACATAGCGAATAAAAAAATATCTATTAAAATCAAACTGAGTGCATGCATAGTTATGTTTTAACCATCGGCACTTTGATAATGCGGCATCAAAGGTTTTGTACTTACTTCTCAAAGAAATTTGCCGCTTTTCGGAAGTACATGGTTATGATACACGCGCCGGCGGCTTCTTTTGAAATCTAAAACAATCGTTGCCGCCACGCCGAAATCATAACATTTGACACTATTTGATTGCCGCCATAGGGCGTAGGTATACTCATGCAAAATAATTTCGAATTTTAAGAGTACCTACAGGTGTTCCAAAGAATAAATAAGTTTCAGAGTGCTTACAATGAAAATGAATACATTATACTGATCACGCAAGTAGTATTATGATTGGGATAAAATGGTAAGGATAGGTAGTAGATGTCATATTAATTCATTCTAGTAAGTATATATTATAATATTGATTACTTATATGGTTTTAAACTAATTACTTAGGTACTATTATTGTACATTTAGTCATTATATTTCTTAAGTTTTTACAAGAAAAAATAGCAAAAAAGTGTTCAAATATCACCCCGCACCCGTTTAATAAATATTGTAGCCACTTTTAAATTTACTTGAAACGTGTAAAAAAATCCTACAAAACTATTAAAATAATATAAAAAGCGATCACCCCGCACCCGTTTAATAAATATTGTAGCCACTTTTAAATATACTTGAAACGTGTAAAAAAATCCTACAAAACTATTAAAATAATATAAAAAGCGTAGGTACTTACCTACTAATAAAATAAAAAGCCTGCGATAAGAGTTTTGTATTACTTACCAGCCCGAATATCTCTGAGAGAGATGATGAGAGTAAGTATTTACTAGCTGTGCCCGCGACTTCGTCCACGAGGAATAGTAACTTTGGAGGTATAGTGACGTTCAGGACTTATTTATTTATTTTAAAACTTCTGTCATCAAACATACAAACGAACTCTTCAGCTTTATAATATTAGTATAGATGTACGCCAAAACATTCACTTATATGTAAAGAATAGTGATTGGCACTAATTCTTTACATATATTTTATTCACGCGTCGCGTCTGTACAAGTAGGTAATATTTAGTGTGTGTTTGTACGCCGCACGCGGCATTGTTTGATTTGCGGCGGCATCCAGTCATTTCCAATTGAGCTGTGCTTCGAGTCTAACTTAATAATTGTTTTTACTAATTCTCGTCGTTTTCTAAAAACGTATCACGTGTACAATTTAATATGAGTGACGAAGATTCAAATTATTCTAGTCCGAGTAACGAGAGTTTGAGTCACAGATCTAAAAGACCCAAAAGCAAATTTGAGGAGTTTTTCGAAATAATTCATGCATCCCAAACTGCCTTCTGTAAATTGTGCCAACATAAAAAGATTGAAATAAAAATGAAAAACAGAAACACTTCAGGCTTAAGGAAACATCTAATATCTTTCCACAAAAAGGAATCAGAAATATTTCTTCCTGTTAAACCAAAATTAAGTGGAGATATCACAAGCTTTTTAGTAACCGCTGGAAGAAGTGGACAGGTAAGAATATTTTTTAACAGTTAAAAGAATTTTAACTCTGCGTAGCTATTCATGCGATACTTTCAAAAACGCCATTAACTTACGTATTTTTGAGTTAGTGGTGTTTTCATCTAGGGTGTTTTCATTTAGGTGTTTTCATCTGCGACATATTAAGTATGTAATTATCGTCTTAAATATTTTTTATAAACACCCATATTTTCATTTAATCGGCCAGTAACAACTAAGTACTTTATTTTGGTAAATTACAGTACAGTGCAACCTTAATATAACAAATATCAATTTAACGATTTTCTCGATTTAACAACAACAAACCTCCTCCTCTTATACGCTCAAACCTAGTATGTTTTAAATAATAACACAAGATTTATTGTTTTGTTTCAGTCGGAAAACAGCAGTGACAACATCACGACAGCTACAGTTGATTGGGTGGTGAAAAAATATCTTCCCTTCTCATTTTTCGATGACGAAGCTACACAAGTATATTTTCGACGTATTTGCCCTAATATGGTGTTTCCTAAAAGGTCTACACTTAGAAGGAAAGTCAAAGAGCGATTTGAAGAGCTCCAATTGAATCTCAAGGAACGACTTCAACAATTATCATCTAAAATGTCTTTTACCATTGATGGGTGGACGTCAATTGCTGGTAGGAGTTACTACGGGGTTACTATATAGACAACGAATGGAAGTATCAATCTGTAGTTCTTGATTTTATACCATCACGCGGTCGACATACTGGGGAAGATATTGCAACGATTTTCCATGAATGTTTATTGGAATATGGCATAATTGATAAAATACAAGGTATCACGGTCGACAACGCAACTGCAAATACCAAATTTATGTATGAACTGGGCAAACAGCTGCCGCCACACTTTGATTCAGACAATCAACATTTCCGGTGCTTTGCTCACATTTTAAACCTTGGTGTACAAGATTTATTAAAGACCTTAGCATTACACTGTGAGTCTGACACTAACGCGCAAGATCAGCAGTACGAAGACTATGCAGACGAAACTGAGGATGAGGAAGATGAAGAATCTGCACCAAATATTGCTGACTCGCGTACATCTGTAACAAAGTTACGCAGTATTTCCAGTAAAATAAAAAGAAGTGAGATAGTGAAGAAGAAGTTTCAGTCTGCTTGTGAAGCAGCTGGCGTGCCATCAAATCTAAATGCCATTCTTGACTGTCCAACGAGATGGAATTCCACACATGATATGATTGGATTTGGTTTAAAAGTGAGAGCGGGCATTGACATATTGTGCAGTTCTGTCACCGAATTAAATGATTTTCAAATCACAGCTAATGAATGGCAGGTACTCGAAAAATTACATAAATTTCTAATAAACTTTAAACTTTTAAGTACAAAACTTGGTGGAGACAAATATGTTACATTACCGCTAGTCATTGTATCATTCAATCTCTTGCTAGATAAAATTGAATCTATGGTAAAACAGTTAGATGAGAAACCTAATCGATCTGAAGTGGATGAAAGGCTCATTCTAGCTTTCCAAGCAGCTCGAGACAAAATGCTTAAACATTACAAGAAGAGCAACTGGATTTATTGTACTTCTTTAATTTTAGACCCAAGGCATAAGGCTCAGACTTTTGACCTGACAATGTGGGGGAAGCAACTTAAAACAGAAAGTCTGCGCAAGTTCAATGAACTTTATGAAGAATATAAAAGTCTACACTCACTGAACAAATCTCTGGAATTACCAGAAAAAGAAAATAAAGTATGTGATGAAGATGAAGACGTAATAGACTTTGATAAACTCTATGAATGTCCCTCGACGTCATCTGGATCTTGTCTTCAAGGCTTAGTGATAGACGAGTTGGAGGAGTACCTGAGAAAACCAAGAACTGCCAGCTCGGAAGACATTTTAGATTGGTGGAGGACGCATGAGACAGAGTATCCGATTTTATCGAAAATGGCCCGTGATTTTCTCTCAATACCTGCAACTTCAGTACCTGCTGAGAGGTTATTTTCTAAAGCATCATTAGTAATTAGAAAACATAGAAATAGGTTAAGTGATGAGTCAGCCAGATGGTTACTTTGTATTAATTCTTGGTCAAAAAAATTGATATAAAGTATCATAACCTAATGATAAAGCTGTTGATTAGTGTTGTATTTTATTTTTTATTCAAATAAATGATAAATCGTAAAACTCTTTTATTAAATTTCTTATAAGTTGAGGGTTCAATCTCTTTCTAGACAGATAAGTATTGTTCTTTAAAATACAGTCAAGTTATTGTAATTAATTTGTTTTTTTACATGTTTTAGCAAATGTTTATTAAGAAACAGTTACTTCCATGGAAAACGACATATAGGTCAGTTGATTTTTCGAATTTCTTATCAAATCTTCAGTTATTTATTAATCTGCTTGATCTTTACTATGGCTATGTTAATTCAAGCTCACAATGTTCCAATTCTAATACGTTTTTCTAAGATTTAAAGTAAACTTTAATAAATAGTAATAGACTAATAGGTAATTGCAAGACTTGCAAGACTCTTGCTGCAAGACCAAGACCAAGACTGGGAGCGCAAGACCAAGACCAAGACCAAGACCAGGTGTATTGGCGCAAGACCAAGACCAAGACTGGCTAAGTCTCGTCTTGTTCTTGCATTTGGGCAACACTAGAGGTAAGTACCTGTGTATTTTAATGAGTAATTAGGTACTATTATTTTAGATAAGTCTCAATTTCTAAGGCGTCGCATTATCAAAACATACATTTTTTGCAATATTATTTTTCTACCTAGAGATGCAGGGGTGGCGTTCTACAAAATGGCGCATGTAAACGCCATTTTGTACACGCTGTTTACCTTTTTTGTCGTTATTCTGTAGAAAACGCTGACTCGATTGAAATTGTAAGGTACCTAACTGTTTTACAAAATGTTTTACATTTCTTAAATAAATACACTCGGAATTAGAAAAGATCATGTTACACCATGTGTTTTTATCTTTCCTATTTATATGTTATAAGACCGACAGAATAGCAACCTTGGTATATTTTATTTAAAAAGCTGTAATGTTGCATTTTATTTTTTTCTTTACATGGTATATTACTATTATACTACGATCATATAAAAGATCTGGAGCTATCCAGATCTATCTTTTATATTATCGAATTACACTACACAAGTAGTAACAGATTAAAAGAAAGAGATTTTTTAAATAACGAAATTGACGAGTTAGGTTGAGGGTGTTATTGATTTTTTAACTTCAATATACATTTTGTAGTAGTAGAGTACCTAGCATATTTGTATAGAATAAGATGCATTTCATATTTTTTGTTTCAGATTAATTTTAATGGAATGATCGTGCTATTTCTGCACATAATATTCTACCTGCGGCAGAAGAACAACCGGTACTGCAAGATCCACCAGCCGAACCATTAGTAGAAGTTGAAGGTGTAGATGTAGATCAACAATTGGATCTTGTTCTATAGCAATACCAGGATATTTACGTACGTAGAGAAAGTTGCGTATAGCAAGAGAATGTTTATTACAAGATTTTGTGCCTTCGTGTTTAGGCGTAAATCATATTACCAGGGAAGATGCAATTGCTCGAAATCTAACAATTCCACGTCATATTTTTGGTAATCAAAAGAAAACTGGTATTTTTATCTTCGATGGAACATATATATACGTTCAAAAAAGTGCCAATTTCCTCTTTCAAAAGATAACGTATATAGTTTACATAAATTCAGGAACCTAGTCAAGCCATTTTTAATTATATGCTATGATGGATATATTGTAGATGTTTTGGGGGCATATCCAGCCACTACTTCTGATAACAACAATAATGCGACATATTATGCAAAATGAGGAGTCAGCTTGGTACTGGTTTTTTAGGCCTGGAGATGGATTTATATTAGACCTTGGCTTTCGGGATGCATTACCAGCAATCGAAGAATGTGGTTATGTACCCCATATGCCGCCAACAAGAGAAAGAAGGGAGCAATTAACCACAATGGATGCCAATAAATCTCGCTTAATTACTATGTGCCGTTGGGTAATAGAGACAATTAACGGTCGATTTAAAAAAGAATTTAAACTCTTTCGGAATACGTAGTTTAACCGTAGCATGCAAAATATGATGCCAGATTTTAAAATTACAGCTTCAATTATAAATCTTACGAAACGTCCATATGAGGACAGGAGGTATTGCCAAGAATTTATGGACATAATTGATCTTAATATTAGTAGAGAAAAAGAGTTAATCCAGTACGTAAATCAAAATAATTTAAATAGGCAAAGAGTGGCATTTGCGCCTTTACAAAGCGACAGTCCCGTAGGGCTGCTTTTATTCGTTATTTTGTTTAAAACGGTACTTAAAATTTCCACTTACAACACTAGCTTGACATGTAACGATGACATCTATTTCCAATAATTAGGTCGTTACTATACCAAATCAATGTGAGCAATGTTGGTTTCAAGAGTACCGTTTTTTGACGACATTCGAAACTTATTGTTTTTATCAATATTGGTTTAAGATTTATATTGTTTTCAAGAGTAGGCCTGCTGATTTAGAAGACTTTCCCCGCCTTAGTTTTGAGGATTTAATTTTATTTAACTTGGGCACACACCATTTAAGAATAGTAAAATCATATTGCCATGAGCATATGTGACCAAACGGTGTATATAATAGAAATACATCGTCATCGTCAATTAATTAACAACATAGTGTTGATAAGAGGACGGATTCAATCTAAACATGTAAGGGCTAGACAATATTATACGTATATATTATTTGATCTTACAGAAGAAGGTAGAGAAAGCTTAATTAACTATTACTGCTCATGTGTTCATGGCCGCCGAACCGTCGGGAGTTGTGCCCACATTGCTAGCATTATTTATTTTTTATCATGGGTTAGACATCAAGAGGTAATTGATACACCAGCAGCCTTTTTGGATGATATTACTGTAGACTTAGACAATGCCGAATAATAATAATAATATCTGCAAACACCAAATAAAAGTGTTACATTGTATTTTTAAAATAAATAAAATATGTGCATACTTATGTTTTTTTTTGAAACTCCCATGCCTTACAAAAATGCGAATCATCAAACTGCAAATTAGAGCTATTTACCTACACACCTAAACTTATTTTTTCTCTGTCTGCCGTGGAGAAATTTTTCATACATTTTGCCCATTGACCTTTTCAATTTCACCGGTCTAGAATTTTGGGTATATTACTTTTATTAATTTTATAAATAAAAATAATAATATGGTGAAAAGATATTTCTGTATTTGATTTTGTCTGAAAAAGTGTAAAAACCATATGAATGAAAATAAATAATAAGTAAATAAATAAATACTGCTAGACATTACACGAATTAATCTAACGAATTGAAAACTCCTGAAGTAAGCAAATTATCTGCTTGTGTTATGGGTGCTAGTTAACAATATCATCATGAACACCTTAACTTGAAAAACAAACATCTATAATAATAATAATATCGCTGGACAAATACACAAATAGATCCAACACCAAAGTAAGCAAATTATTTGCGTGTGTTATGGGTTCCAATCATACTAATATATAGAAACATATATAAAAAATACAGTAAGATCTATACATATAATAAAATCGTAGGAAAGTCAAAACTGTACATTGCATATTTTTTTAAAAGAATACTTGGGGCGTGATCTACAATTGATATCGAAGCCAAAAATATAGTTTTTAGAATTTTTTTCTGTTTGTCTGTATGTATGTAAACATACATACAGACAAACAGAAAAACCGGGGTAAACTCAAAAAGTACTGCATGGATTTACTTCAAATTTTGCATGAATATTACTAGCAGGTTGGGTCAACATATAGGCTACATATTATCACGCTATCACCTACGGGGGAGGAGCAGTGCAGAATAAACGATGTCCGCGCGGACGAAGTCGCTGGCAACAGCTGGTACATAAATAAAACACTCAAACCCAGAAATATAAACAAGTATGCTCATCACACAAATATTTGTTACTGTCGGAAATCGAACCTGACCTCCCTCCCTGAGACGACCAAAGGGGGCGGTGCATAAAATCGTAAAAAACAAACGTCTATTTGTGTTTATTTTTTTTAATGGAGTCTAAATATTCAAAAATGAACAATTTTGCTTTTTCTGTTGTGTTTGTGAAGTTTTTCTTATTAATTCTCAAATATAATCTCCCATTCTCCCTTTTCCTCAGAAACCACAATGAGTGACTTAGAACTAGGTTTTTTGTTCCTCCTCATTGCCATAAAAATGCGGAAAAACAACACAATGCATATTTTTTAAATGTAAAAATCTAACAAAATTCCAGCTTTAGTTTTCGCCTCTGAAAGTTTTGAAAAATCTCTAAATAATTAAAAGCTTCGAACTCATGAAAAAGCCTTTACCTTTGAGGATCTACAATTGAGGGGTACAAAAGCAAAGGCACCACTGTCCATTCTTTATCAAATCAAATCGTAAATATGATGCCATCTATTAGATCTTTTTGTAAACTTTAATAAAACTCTAATGATTTCAAAGCAATGAGCAGGGACATGAATGTGATTAGGCAACATCATTTTTTGTAGATTCTGGCATCATCTCTTGTTCAGATAGTAAACTAACAGTAATTTTATCTTAAATTCTAATAGATAGAGCTACTAACATATTTTTTTTTAGTTTGTACATAATCAGAAGAAATAATATCATACATATACTAATTTGTATATTATAATATAATCCCAAATATTTTAAATAATTAATTACAATGTATTTTTATAGACATATGGGTAAAAAAATTTGTTGTTGACAACATTTTTATAGAGTGGGTAACATTGACAACTATTTCAAATTTTAAACTCATTCAAGTTTTGAATTGTAGTACATATATCTGATCTGTGTTGAATTTCTCATACCTTATCTCCAGCTTGTTTCTTGATCGATTTTAATTAACAAACTTGGCGTGTTTTGGATTTTCTTGTGATACCTGCTTTTGTGACCCTTGCTACGTGAATTGGATATTGAACCTGCCTTCAACTTGGACCTAGACTCGCTTGCCGGTCACCAAATCTACTTACGTGTTGTACAGAACTTCTGGTTTCAAGACTTATTTCAAGTATGACATCGAGAAATTACTACAAATGTTATTTTGGATGTGATACCAATGGCAAGTCACAAAATTACTTATATAAATGGTAGCTAAAATTTCTTTTTGAGCTCTCTCACGTTATATTTGACTATCTGTCACTGGCAACACTTGGCACAATAGGCTGATTATCAATGCATTGGCACGATAGGCCATCGTGCTAGTACAAAAACTTCTCAAGTGACAAACTCGTGCCAACATTCGCAGCTTGGTTATAAAACTGGGGCACGCAAAGAAAATTCAAGGTTGGCGCACAGTTTAAAGTTACAATTTTGCCTGCAGGCAGTTAGTTCTAGAGTCTAGGTATATTTTTAAACCTAAATCTGACTTTTGTAAGTGATCTTCCTTCTGTACAGTAGTAATATTAGATATTCTGTGCAAAAAGGCACATATATCATCTATCTAAAAAATTAAAATACTATAAAATTGCATATTACACCTGTTTTTACCTTTCCCTAAAATTTAGGCAATAATTTAAAGCTCAGAGCACTAGTAGAGTCATCGGCCGCACATAGACATAGGGTGGTTATGGCCTCAAACAGACCAACTGCTTTTGTTATATAATTTTTGACTATATTTTGTGATGTCAGTAATATTTGAAATATCATTGAAGATTATTTAAATCAGGGAAAATTTGTCAATCTATATACCTACACAAAATAAAAATGTATATATGATTGTGTTAAGCTACCAAACAATACCTTTGACGATTGGACAGGGGGTTTTTTACACAATGTATAAATAGAAATATATATTATATAAATACCAAATATTTTAAGCTCATCAAACAAATGCCCCTGTCAAGAACAAATCCCAGCCCTATTAATTGTATAGTCAGGATTGATAACCACTAGACCAACAGGGCCGTCAATTAATTAAAGAATTAATAGTGTGAGACATTAAATTCATAACCTGTCATCTGCTATGCATATTAAATAAAAGTGACATAAAAGCTTACTCTTTTGGTACTGTTGGCCTTTTGCCAGATGCACGGTTACGGCTACGAATGGTACCAGTTGCTTCCACCTCATGTCCATCACCTCTATTATCACAGATGTCTACATCACCTTCACCACGCCTTCCCTCTGCATATACGCTTTTCTTGTCACACTGTACAAAAAAATGTGATTAAAATATATCAATTAAGGTTTAGTAAAATTTATTTTTTGGGTACAAGTAAGCTAATGAAAGGTTATGAATTTAATGTCTCACATTATTTATTCTCTAATTAACTGACTACAACATTGGCAAATACACTATCACAGAAGAAACAGGTAAGGCAGTGGTACCAGACCCGGTCAAGACAATGCAGAACTCAACCACCTAGTAGGCACAATGATAGTGAAAGACATAGCCAATCATTCACCTCTTTTGAACTTTTAAAACTGGTAGAACGGCAGATAATATTTTCTGATTCTATGAAAGAAGCCTGGACCAACACAGTGAAACACGGTCCAAGCAATCCAGTATTTACTTTTGATTTCATATTTCTACATATTTTTTTTATTTACCTAATATGCACTAGTTGTTTGTTACAAATAAGGATGTCCAATTAAAAATTCTATTAAAATTGATATAAGAAATAAATACCCATTTGAACTAAAAACTTAAGTGTAGGAAGTATATAAAATCTTATTGTATTGCATAAGTCTTAAAAATTTGTTTATTGAGTACAATTTTAGTAACATGGAGTGTAAAGGTAAGAAGGGCTAACTTATGTATGGGGAAAGTTGTAAGTCGCCAACTGTATACCTAGTGACAGTCTCAGGTACCTACCAGAACGGTGCTGACATAGCATAAACTATGACCTGAATATAGCTGTCATAGATGAAATAATGTGGGCTGAGCAGAAGTATTTAACAACACTTGTAGCACCGTATTGACAGTTTACTGGAAATATATATAATAGCACTTCCACTGCTTTTTTTCTAATCATTTAAAAAATTGACCCTGTGAGATGGTGACTGATCACTATTGGATTCTTTTTACTGGCCACTTCTTATTCACAGTCAGTCCTCCTTACTTGTAATAATACTCCATGCTTAGTAAAAAATAATATGCATGTATCATACATCTTGCTTTTACACTTTTGGTCTGAGCAGCTTATAAAATCTACAGATCAACTAATTGATTACAAATGTTTTGGGTAACATAAATAAACTCAATTGCAAAATAACCAAGTGAATAGTCTACTCTCAAAGTATTATGCTGCAATCTCTTTAGCAAGATTGTTGATTGTGCAATATCTTTTTAAGAAGGGGGGTGAGATTTACTATTCCCTCTGTACCATTCCTCCCCATGGAAACCCTTTTTGTGTTGTCAAGGTATGTTTTGAGGATAAGTAACCTCCGGACAATCATTTTCTATAAGGGTTAGCATTAGAAACGGGCCGCACGAATTTGGGGTTGGGGGGGGGGAGTTTTTGTTGTGGGGTCTGGGTGTAGGAACTAAAGAGAACCTAACTAATCTACTTCAACTGTGGTGTAAGGTGGATTTCTTTCTCCGTGGTGGGCGCTTCGGTCCCCGATACCCCAAAAATGAGGGGGGAGGGGGGGAATTCCACACTCCCCCCTGCGACCATCCCCCAGAGTCAGCCTTTTACATGTTTATTTAATATTTTTAATTATAACCTAACCTAAACAGATAGTTCGCTTACTAGTACCAATTTTTTTCATAAAAAATTATGAATTATTATAAAACAACAGTGAGTGAATTATTGTATAACAATAAATACCTATTTATAAAATAATTTTTATAAGTCAATCTTTTACTTGTTAAGAGCAAATGATACAAACTGAATCTTATAGTCTGCTACTAATCTACAGTTAAGCACTTAGCAAAATCTTTAATCAAAACAAAATTAAAACATTACTGGATAACGAAAACGATAGCGGCGAATAGAACCTCCTATTCTTTTATAAAAACACTGATGCCTATAAATTTTGTTCTATATAATAAACTAGTTGTTGTCAGCGACTTCGTCCGCGCGGAGTTCGTTTACTCCGCACTGCCCCTCCCCCGTAGGTGATAGCGTGATAATATGTAGCCTATATGTTGACCTGACCTATTAGTAATATTCATACAAAATTTGAAGTAATTCCATGCAGTACTTTCTGAGTTTACCCCGGACATACATACAGACAAAAATTCTAAAAACTATATTTTTGGCTTTGATATCTATTGTAGATCACGCCCCAAGTATTCTTTTAAAAAATATTCAAAGTACAGTTTTGACTTTCCTATGATTTTATTATATGTATAGATTATGTGTTGTGTATTGGGAAACACATTTAAAGCTCTCGTACCATATTTATCCGACAGACACCGTCGTTCACCAATTAGTATGGATGGTAGGTTTCTAAAAATCACTTTAATAACAATAGATACAAATCACAATTATATAGTGGAGTTGCTGCGGATGTAGGTACTAATTTACTTCTTGAAGTAATGTACATAGTATTGTATACCCTTTGGTAATGTACACGTAATGTATTCACATAATACTTTATAATTTGTGAATGTATTAACATTTAATTTTTTTCAATACTAAATAGTAAATACGCCAATTTGATTTGTACTTACTTTTTAATCTGCGGTAGGGATGTGAAAATATAATCGATTATTGAAATAATCGATGATTAATCGATTTCTTAAAGGGTAAAAATTTATTTTAATATGTGATTTTTTTATAAATGATCGATTTTTTTATAATCTTTCAATCACTTATTACCGATTTTTCTTCTGCAACCCCCCACATTAAGTTTGGTCTTTCCGGAAGTTCCGGAAAGACCAAACTTAATTAGAAGTTTTCCGGAAGGAAGCATTCCGCCCGGGAGCCCGGGAGGCAAACTATCAAAGAATACTACCTCTATTATATTACATTAACCTGTATTTTACACTTTTTATTGTCGGCACTTGGTGAAACTGCATTTACCGTTTTGATAATACACTTGTACTGTTTCACAAATCACTTTAAAATTTAATTAAT
This sequence comes from Apodemia mormo, assembly GCA_036924255.1. Lineage (NCBI taxonomy): Eukaryota > Metazoa > Arthropoda > Insecta > Lepidoptera > Riodinidae > Apodemia > Apodemia mormo. The sequence goes on along the minus strand of JAUPFN010000001.1, from coordinate 37,327,107 downwards.
ATCACCAATCGGTTTCGCCTTTTACGCAAAAGGCGAAACCGGTTGGTGATATTAACTAAATTTTAAAGTGATTTGTGAAACAGTTCAAGTGTATTAACAAAACAAAAAATTACACTAACCTCTTGCATCTCTTGATAGTTCGCGCTTTCACTCTAACGTTGAAGCTCGGACACTCGCGCGTTTCGCGGGAATCGCGACGCAAATTCTATGTTAAATAAAAAATGGTTTTATTATAAAACATAACCATATTTTATTATTCTGTAAACGACTATGTATCAATTGATATATTTTCTATCTAATAGGGATCAAAATAAAGTAATCGGTAAAGTATGAACTTTTAAACTAACGCGTTCTACTTACTATCATTTTTAAAAATATATAAACGAGTCAATAACGCGTACATATGTACGCGTTATTGACCTTGTTAATTATTAATGGCCAAGTTACATTGAACGTGAAAACCGTGGTCACGAGCAGACAGTCTGCTCGTGACCACGGTCAATGTAACTTGGCCGAAACGTCGAGCTTTACAAGGTAGTTCTATATATGTAAGCGTTATTGATCGGTAAAGTAGTTTTTATATTTACAAAAAAAATTACAAAAATCACTTGAAAAATAATGAATTTCTGACTAAATTTTTGGTTATTACGATATATTTCTTACAACGAATTATCTAAATAGAAACACTATACGCCCCATTGGTCGAGTGGTAAGCGAACCTAACTACGAATCGATGGGGCTCGGGTTCGATTCCCGACAGGGATAAACATTTGTGTGATGAGCATAGATGTTTGTATTTTGGGTCTGGGTGTGTATTAGGTATGTAACAGTATTTATATTATGTAATATGTATTTCTACATATTAGTATCGTTGACTAACACCCATAACACAAGCAAATAATTTGCTTACTTTGGGGTTAGATCAATTTGTGTAATTTGTCCAGCAATATTATAATTATTGTTATTAAACGGCCTTTTAATATAAACAGTACTTACATGAGAGAAATGCACCGTAGAACAACACAAAATTTAATTTAATAGCAATAAAAGGCTACTAATGACTGTGACACTGATATTATGGACAAATTGGGAAAAATCGAGAAATTATCGAACGATTATTATATCGATCGATATCGAGATAATTTATTAATTAATTAAAAATCGACACATATCACTACAAACGCCAACTTGATTTAGGTACTTTTTGCTCATTGTCGTGTATAATGTGGTAATATTATACACGTCAATGTTTTTGCTCTGCGGAGTGCGGATAACCCATATTATAATTTAATCTGTACGGATAACCGACAACCATCGACGTGTATAATATTACCATTACGTGTTTAATAATATTAAGTGGTAATATTATACACGTCAATGTCGACAACACTGAACACAGAACATACCACAGACCAATTAGGCGGCCCATCCATAGACATACGATATATGAACTTATTAGGCATGGAAATTATTGTTAAATTAGATTGTGTTATGTTGTTAAGGTTAATTAATATTTAACAGTTATTTATTTATGTTAAATTATATCAGTAGCCAATATATAATAAGTATTAGAAGCAGTAAAAACACGAAGCTACCGAAAAAAGGTCCTCTAGAATAATTTTAATAATTTTTAACAGTTATTATTATCACGTTCTCCCGAAATATTTTTAATAACAGTATTATCATAAATCAAGTTAACGAGTAAAAAAGAAACGCTCTCTCAAATATTTTTAATAACATTATCATGATATATCAAGTTATTGGTAATTTTAGTAATGCATAAAAATTACTTTTAACAGTATTTGTTAAAATAAATAACAGTTGTTAATTGTTAAAAAAATTTAGTACGAAATTTAATATGTTAACTGTTAAATGATCCATGCCTAGAACTTATATACGCTAACTGGAATTATTGCGAATCAATATTTGAAAAATAAAAATGTACTTTATTTCGTTACTAATAAAGTTTACATTTGTTTCTTACTTAACAGAGGGGAAAAACGTTCTGAGCAAGACAACAACAAGAGTGGATCTTGTCCTTTTCTTGCGATTGCCAGTGTAAATAAAACTATCTGATGCATTGATATATAAAAACCCAAGATACACAATCAGTGTCTCAAAAACGTCCTCTAAGAATGAGTGCACAATTTAAAATTGTGCACTCACTTCAAATAGAAGCCCGTCGCCACGTCACTGCCCGCGCGTCAAAAATACAGAATTGTTCTCTGATAAATTGTAAAACACAAAATCATGAACGTTAAAAAAATATAAGATATTGTATTTTCGGTAAGTATTAGAGTTTATCAATTTATTTTTGTCGTTTATATTACTAAATATAAGGTGTAATGTATGATTTTCATTTTATTTGTCTCAAAAATGGTCTCGACGCTCCAAATATAATACGACAAAATTTCAATGGTAGCTTTTTCAGTAAAATGACAGTGCATTACAACCTCCTTTTAATTTAGTCGAATTATACAAATTGATCCTGTTATTATTAGTGGAGTCGATTTTTTTCATTAATAAGTTAACTTTTTTTAATAAGATCAATTTTTTCATTAATAATTTTGAATACCTTTTATATTTGTTAACCAACTGCCAAAAGAGAAGAGGACATCAATTTGACGATTTTAAAATGTTTGATTATATTGATTACTTATTTTGAGGACCAAGTTAGGTGATTTTTTTTATTCTATTTCTACGAATATAAAATAACAATATATACTTAATTGTAATTCTTACGATGAACTTTGGAGATATATATATATATATATATATATATATATATATATATATATATATATATATATATATATATATATTACGAAACTTTTGATAAAATGTTGTTTTTGATTGCTGATATCTTATACTATACATATTATAAATGTTAAAGTTTGTATGTTTGGATGTTTGATAATCAATCACGTAAAAAATGGCTTTACCAATTTGGATTTGGACTCGGATATAAGATGACCTGGAATAGCACATAGAATACTTTTATCCTAATGCAGAGATCTGCAGCTAGTCTCGTATAAATTTTAAGTGACTGTTTATATGTACGAGTTGTTTTATTTGCATACTAGCTGTTACCCGCGGCTTTGCTCGCGCATATTTGCTTTAGAACTTATTTAACCTTTCTTTATTTTATTAAAAATCTCTACATTGCCGGGTGGGCCGCTAGTACGTTAAAAATAATATTTACATATTCATCTTAATTATTTATATACAACATTTTTGTTATTAAAATGTAAGTAAAAAACGTAAGACCTGAACTTCCTATAACTTCTAAATTTTCTATACCTAATATCATAAATAACTATACCTCAAACTAAAAATACCTATTAGTAACACACCTATCGAAAAAACTAACGTAATTATAAAAGAAATTTATAATTGACAGGAAATATCTAATCTAAAATTATCTTTGGCAATAATATTATATGTATTGAACTATACTCTAAACTAAATATACGTATATATTAGGATTTCTGTGTATGTAACACACCTATATAACCAACTAATGTAACTATATTTAAAAAATCTGTGAGCTGGTTGACTCAACAGGCCACCTGAAACTTCCCGCTAAATTTAAGTATTTTAACCTCAAAGAAAAAAACTATGTCTAAGCATAGACTATTGAATTAAAAAAGTTCAAAAATCAAAAGTTTTTTTTTTAAATGATACTTCAGCAAGGAACTTATATATGATATCTGGAATTACTACGAAGCAATATTTGAAAAATAAAAATGTACTTTATTTCGTTAGCAATAAAGTTGACATTTGCTTCTTACTTAACAGAGGGGAAAAACGTTCTGAGCGAGACAACGACATGAGTGGATGTTATCCCTTTCTTGCAATTGCCAGTGTAAATAAAACTTTCGGATGGTAGATTTTTTATATATCCGGTAACCGTTAAATCCCTTTTATTCATACACGTTTATAGATACATTAGCATAAAATGTATTGTAATTAACATATTGAGTTCTTAAATGTGCTTATTTTAATTATTACGTAATTATTTATGCAATGTAAAAACTGTTTTCTCAAATCAGTAGAATTAGTAGTAATTTGTAAACTATGCACGGCCACACTCAGGTGGCCGTACGCTTTGGCGCGCTTTATTTAAAAATATAGCTGATACTTTTAGCTTACTGCTATAAGTTTTTTCTGTTGTAAAATGGTGAAAAATTGTAGCGTTAAGTGCTGTAATAGTGAAGCGTATGCTGGTTGCGGAATTTCATTTTTTGAGTAAGTTTTTTATTGTATTTACAAGTTTCTTAAGTAGGGTAGCAATAATAACACAAAAATTCGGACATGTGAATACAAAGAAATTACAATTCAATCTAACATTTCATAATACATTCCTAAGGAATGTCATCGTAATCAAATAAGAACCTAATTTACGTAATTTTGTTATTTAATACTAAAATCATTGTGTTGTAGTAACTAAATACATTACCTACATACTTCTTGGTAATAACTGTTAACTAGTAGTAGATACCTAACCTCTTGTTCATTATTTTCTTGCAGGTTCCCAAGAAATGAGATTCTTCGACAACGGTGGATTGAAGTTGTTCCATTTAAGAAAAAAAAATCATATTACAGTTAAATTTGCAGCCGTCATTTTAAATCCGAGGATTTAATAATCCATAAGATAAGATCAACACTGAAACCAAATGCTATTCCATCTATATTCCCTGTTGTAAGCTTAATCATTTAGTGTTATTTAAGATATTTTTTAATTAAACATACAAACGTAATATAGGGTCATTGCGTCGGTAACGCGACCGCCTCTAGTATGCGACCACTTGAGGGCCTAGGTTTCTTAATTAAAGATAATAGCATTTTTTCATGAGAAAACAATGAACAGTAAGCATTGAATATTCAATGAATAATTATGTAACAAGAAAATCATAAATTTAAACCTATCTGCTAAAGCTGAAAATAGTGCCCGAGTTCGGGTGATGACTTAATGGTGTGTTTATGTGTCGCGTATTGCAATAAAAATACCACACCGGGTGGCGAACAAAGTTACCTTTTGTTACCTTATACTAATGTTACTCTCAAACAAGAAGCGTTATTATTTCAATTATAGAACATTGTTTGTTGGAAAGTTGTAGTGACATCATTTTTTAGCTTATATTTCTTTTTAAATCCAGTGGTCGCAAACTGAAGTATATAAATATCTAATACGCTCGAAAGCGGCCATGTGGTCACATTCGGACACTTAAAGCTATAAAATATTTTGCTTATTATGATCTCAGTGATGCTTTCATGATTGTATAATTTAGAATCTGATGTTGTAGAAGCATAAAGATGCATCTCATCAGTTTACGACCACACGTTTTCTTGATAGAATTTTGTTTAAATCACTTGCTAAAATAGGTGATCTCAAACCCACCCTGATCGAATATTATGATGTTAGTTTATAACCGCCCTGTTTTAATACGAAAGAAAGTAAACTAAAATAAGTAAATAAATAAAATATTGCTTTCTTTAGATGACAACAGGCGCGTAAGATAAAAAAAACAAAATAAAAAATACTGGTTTTTTAGGATTACTTAAAGGAAATTTACTCGGGTGTACAGGGGTGTATATTAGCGCACAAGATAAAAAAACATAAAATGAAAAATACCAGTTTTTTAGGATTACTTTAAGGAAAATTTACTCCTTGTATAATGGAAAATTTACTCGGGTGTATAATAGAGAGGAAAATGACGTTATCAAATATTGCTTGACTATTATGTAGTTGTCAACCACAACAAATTTAGTAGAGTAATATTCAGAAAATACGGTCACTTTTATTTCTTCGAATCCCACGAATCCCGTGACAGCGAGTGATAGCTCCGTTATCATCCGCGCGGTGACTAATAGCTAATGAGTCTAGTCACGAGTTCAGCAAATCACTGTTTGTAAATAATGAACTTCAATAGTGCCTATAAAGGATAATTTGAATAAAAATGATATCTATGCGTGGGCGTCCGTATGACTATAAACATGTTATAGGATAATTAGCTCAATATTTAAGTACCTAATTGTTTTACATATTTGGTATTAAAATCAACTACTGAACACTCTCCTTTAGTATGTACGGTTTTTATCAGCCAAATTCAATATAATTTACAGATGTGAAACGAAAAAACTACTTGTTATTAGTCTAGATGATTAGTGTTTAAAATGAATATTTGTTTTTTATATTATAAGATAGCAAACAAGTTGACGGCTCTCCTGATGGAAAGAGAAACCATCGCGTTGGGACATCTAAGATATAAATGGTGCGTTCCCATCCGTGTGGCGGGTTTGCAATACCACATGCACAAGTCTGCCAGCTACCTTACCCTCCAAACAGGAGCACGACAATGACAACTAGGTGGTAGATTTCTGCATTATCTCGCCCGGGTCTGGTACCACCGCCTTAATTAAACTGCTTGTCAAAAACTTTATTTAACTCTTGACAAGAAATAATTTCACTACCATCGTGACTACTAGGTGGTTCCGCAACATCTCGCACTGGTATTTGGCACCACCGCCTTACCTATTTGCGCCGCAATAGAGTCAATGCTTGTCATCGTCGTGATCCGGTTTGGATTGTAAGGTAGCCGGTAAACTTATGCATGTGGCCTTAGACCTCGTCAATACATAACAACGCACCATTAATATCTTTGGTGTTTATAGGTAATGGTTGTCTCTTTCCATCAGGAGACCCATCTGCTTGTTTGCTATCTTATGATATAAAATTGACATTATTGCTGCAGGAATAGCTTCTGCGATGGTAGCAAATACCCGGGCGAAACGTTGCGGAACTCTACCACCAAGTAGTCACGATGGTAGTGACACTTATAGCCAATAAGTCGCCTTTTACGACCTGCCTGGCAGAACGGCAGTTGGCCTATTCTTCAAAGGAGCATGAGACCAACATGGAGAAAAATGGACCATTTTAGGAAATAGACATTTTGAAAATGTTGTATATTTTGGGAATTGGACATTTTGAACTTGAACGTTGGAACCGGAACCGAAGTGTTTTATCCAGGACCCTGTCAGTAGACTGGCATTAAGACTTTACAATATTTCTCACCGTATCCTCTAGGTTTTATTGATTCTTCAGTATCGCTGGACTGCTTCACTCGAACAAATTTTAAAGCAATGTAATGTAATTGTCATCTGTCCGTAATTAATGCATACATTTTCTAGAAGAGTATTTTGATCTTTTATCTGTATGTATAATGCTCAATTCGGAAAGATCACACATGCAAAGATTTTTTTACCACACTTTTTACCCGCGAAACAGCTAAGTATGAAAACAAATTTAGCTATTTATTTCAGTTACATATCAAGTAAAATTATTCTAACTTTTATTATTTTTAATAATCCTATTTAACACATTAAGATGGGCCGCAGCTGGTCAGGGTGCTTTGCAAAAATTCGCCTAGATCACTTTGATACATTTTATAAAAACTCTTGTACACTATGCCGGGCCAAAGTGCGGCAGATTTGCAGAGCGGAATTGAGCGCACACAATTTTTTCCGTGTTTTAAGTTTGCATTTACAAAATCAGAAATTATGGGTTAAGAACGATTAAAGGCCACAAAGAACTAGCCTTAACATGCAGTTCGGCAGTTAACTGTACACAAAACTAGTCAATGTGTTGCGGCCCGGCACGTTACTAATATGCTAGCATTTATAGTTGCAATCCGGCCCCCTCCACCTCACTACAGCCTGTCGTAATAATACGATATCATTAGACAAATCACACGAATTGATCTAACCCTAAAGTTAGCAAATTATGGGTGTGAGTCAAAACAACATATTATGAATGTGCATTTTCCTTCGTCAATAAGAGCGATAACAGACATTGTTAACCTACACGACTTTCAAAAATTGATAGCCGTGGGTGCTATCCAGGACTTGTCGTGTCCATATCAGTTCTATTCCGCTTTTTTAGAATGAAATTGTCCTGTTGCACAAATATGTATGGACACCCTAGTAGAAAGAGACACACTCCACTCATGTCGTGGTACTCTTCGGAACGATTTTGAGGTACATGTGGACCTTCCAGGTAGAATATAACTTCCTTGTACTTCAGTTATTCAGTATTTGAAAAGATGTATATTTTTTCAAAATCATCAACGAGTTTGATCTTCCGAATAACATTGAACACAATTTTTTAGCTCTAAATTGTTTTACTGGAATTTTTTATACGAGGGTCAATAAAATTTTCAGAAGCCGACATCGTATTAGTAACTAACCTATTGTGTTTCAAATGTCTATGGGCAGTATTCGCTCGTACGTCTGCAGATACTATAACTAAACAAATGTTCGGTTACATAATACTGCAAAAAAAACAAACAGAAAAACTGAAATCTAATTCAAAACGAGAATTCTACGAAAAGCTAAACTTATTTCTAGGAAATTAATGCGTTTCCTTACTATGTTGTCGATACATTACATAATAAGTCTGAAAACAAATCGTGTCTGTTATCATGTAAGAATCTATGAACTTTATAACGTAGTCATAGTCACCATTGCAGTAAATTTCCTATTTCAGTATATTCTAAACCTATTAGACTCTGCAAACTAAATGTATCAATATCAAGCGTCAAATACTACATGGCTATAAACGCACAGTTTGCCTATATGTGTAGGTTCTGTGTAATAGAACCAATAACCTATAACGTTTGAAATATAAATTATTTTAATGGTCATTATTTGTTTTATTGATATATAAATGTTCTACGCAAAAACAAATTTTCGACAAGATTTTTTTAATGTAAATTTTACAAACCCTTAAAATACTACCTCAATGCATAAAAATATTTATATTCGAATCCACATGTCCTACCGGCTAACTTAAGTCAAAAATTTTATTGCTTTTTGTACATTGTTTTTTAAAAATGACTTTAAATCTTGCGTTTAAGGGTGAATATGCAAAAACACGTTTGTGCCATAACTATAAACTTTTTAGACTGAATTAGCGACAGTTTTGAGTGTCGGTTTTGTTCGGAACTGTGTATCTTGGGTATTTTATATCAATGATCTGATGGTAGATTTTTATATATTCGGTAATCGTTAAATCCCTTTTATTTATACACGTCGATAAATACCTTTTTGTTATACACGTCGATAAATACATTAGCAAAAAATGTATTGTAATTAACACAATAAGTTCTAAAATGTGCTTATTTTAATTATTACGTAATTACTTATGCAATGCAAAAACTGTTTCTCAAATAAGTAGAATTACTTAGTAGTAATTTGCAAACTGCGCATGGCCGCCCTTACATATGGCGATTAACGCTTTATTTATTAGAAAGAGACACACTCTTTCTTCTATAATAAATAAAGCGCCAATTTCTTCGGAATCTTCGGAACGATTTTGGAACGCGTGTGAACATTCCGGGTAGAATGTAACTTCCTTGAGACCAACATTTTCATTACATTTATCTGTGAAAATATGCGTTCATATAATTGCTATTTACTAAAAACAAAAAAATATTTTTTTGAATTTTAACATGCCAACTCTACTAAAAAAAATTCTCTTCTTCCACCAATAAATGTTCGCAATAAATGGGTGAACCAGTATTTATATAATAAGATTGTATAAATTCCTTATTTCATGATAAAGTTTTAGTATATGTGAAAAATCTATTACATTTTTTAATTTGTGAAATTCTAAACGCATTGCAGTATGTGGGTTTAGAAACTTAAGTTTCCAGAAATTTTCTTTTTCAAATGCAAACTTGATTTCAATTAAGGACTCAAAGCAAACTGTTTTGAAAAACCAAGGATTTGCTTTTTATGTCTAAGTTTTTCCAGTACTTGATTAACACTTGACTTACTTGAATACAAAAGAATATAACTAATAGCAAATAATTCACATTAGAAGTAGGATCGAAATTCAGAAAGATATAACACAAACAAGATCATTCATTTTAAAAAACTGTCTTAGAATTTCTTGACTTGGATATCCCAATTATAAACTATCAAGTAAATGATGGCTAACGTTCATTGTACTTTTTGTACTTTATATTATAGACTAATATTAAGGATATATGTTTATATATTGTCTTGTTAAATTTATGCGTTCCCCTTGTTTTGTATATGTTTGTGTAATTTGGAGTTTTGCACTGCATACTTTACAAAAGACAACGGACTTGTCACCTTTATAACGTGAAAGCCACAGAGAAAATTCAAGAATTTGTTCCCTCTTTACCAAAGTTGAAAACTAAAGATTGTGTCCGGATAGGTGCGTCAATCAAATTAATTGCAAAACAAAATTCCCGATATTTGTAGATTAATAAAAACATACTAGTAACTTGGGAAATTTCCAAATGAACGTAGGGCACCCCATAGACCTACAATAATATTGCTCAATACTTTTATTGTGCAATATTGAATATCTCCTTTGGGCGTTGACTCCAAACTTTCAATAAATTCACTTAATAAAACTTTCAAAACAGACTGATTGGTGAACAATATTTTCGTGTGAGCAACATGAACGATGACGAAGTTTTGGCGGCAACCATGCTGGTGATTTTGTTAAATAAATCTCTATACAATTCTACATATGTAGGTCACACTACGAGTTTTGCGTAACTTAAAAAACAACATGTCATAACCAAAATATTATGTTTATTGTTTTCAAAATATTCTCCTTTACATTTTAAACATTTTTTCATGCGATCAAACCATTTTTTAAAACAGGAGGACCACAGATCTAAAGGCATGTATTGTACACGCTGATTGAACGCTATCACTGCCTCTTCGGAGTTGGTAAAAGTAAAACCTCTCATCAAATCTTTGATTTTGGGGAAAATACCGAAATCACAGGGTGCTAGGTCGGGGCTATACGCAGGATGAGTGACTAAAAATGACTTTGTTTTGTTGGTCGTGTGTGAAGAAGCGTTATCGTGTTTTAGGAGAATGCGGCTTTTGAGTCGTCTTTCGCGAACTTTTCCTAACACCCTGGGTAAACAAATGATAGAATACCTCTCGGCATTAACACTCTTATGATCTTCAAGTGGAATTGTACAGATGGCACCCGTAGCTGAGAAGAGAAACGCAATCATTTTTTTACTAACGTTTCTCGCCTGTCTCACTTTTGTGGACCTGTTCTCATTTTCAAACACCCATTCACAAGATTGCTGCTTTTTTTCGGGTTCAAAACAATAAATCCACGTTTTGTCTCCTGTGTCAACTTTCAATTTTTCCGAACTTTCAATACTTCGTGTAAAATTTTCTAAATTTGGCTCATACCAACCCCTAATAGCCTCGAATTGTCCCATAGGTAATCCGGGGGTATTCTTCAATTAACCGCTTAGCAGCAGCCACATTATTTTCGTTGACGGCAGTTGAAGGCCGCCCTTTACGAAATATTTTGTTATGTAAAGAAACTCGAACTCTCTCAAATTTAGCAAACTATTGCCTCACGGTGCTCAAACAAGGTGTTTCTCTCGCAAAAGCATTTTGAAGACGAGCAGCCCTGTCTTATGGAGAAAGAAAACTTTTAAAATCATAAAAAATCATCGCTCTAAAATCTTTTTGACTTAATTCCATTTTCGTTGCGTACGTAGAACTTTGATGTGTGATAAAAAAACAGTTGACAAATTATTTCCCGCCAATTGTTTTTTTTTATTACTGAGAAAGTTGCAACGTTTTAAAAATATAACATTCGAAATTCATATAGTTCCGATTAGCTAGAAGTGCAAAAATTTAATGTGCCCCATGTATACACTCAAGTAAAAACTTTTTTCATATATATATAATAAGATAGCAAACAAGCAGATGGATCTCCTGATGAAAAGAGTCAACCATCGCCTATAGACACCAAAGATGTTAATGGTGCGTTGCTATCTTGTGGCGAGGTCTAATGCCACATGCATAAGTTTACCGGCTACCTTACCCTCCAAACAGAAACACGACAGTGACCAGCACTGACACTATTGCGACAGGAATAGGTAAGGTGGTGGTACCAGACCTGGTCGAGCCGATGCAGAACTCTATCACCTGGTAGTCACGATGGTAGTGACGCGCATAGCCACTCAGTCGCCTTTTTCGACCTGCCTGGCAAAACGGCAGTTGGCCTATTCTTCAAAGGAGTCCGGGACGAACACGGGTAATCTCCCGTTCTTTATCTTTTATAGAATTCTTGTTCGCCATTTTGCTTAAATTTACGACACGACCATACAATAAACACCGTGACTGACCAAACGTGACCGCTGCAAACTCTAAAATGAAAAATATTGTGCAATATTAAGCCTACAGAAAAAAATATTGCTCAATAAAAATTAAACCCGCTCAAACTTTCGTTCATTGTTTCTGCAAAACAATCAATAATATTGCACAATACCCGCTTACATAACCAGCGTCACTTTCGCATTTTTTTCTATAAAACACGGACCGTTACGTGCACACGGTCCGTTCCGGTGGACCGTGGCCACAAAAAATATTTTATAAGTTGTTTGGATTGAATCCGATACTGTCAAGCGTATATTTTAAGAGGTCTTGAACACTACAATATGCTGGTGTGAGAAATGTTTAATTTAAATGGTTGAAACAACAAAATAATTCAGGTGTAACTCGACACTTTCAGAAAAATATGATTACTTGTTAGTCGAGGATTTTTAATTCAAAAAGTAAATCGATGACCTATTCCTTTTATATTTTTTATATAATTGGTAAACATATACATAAGGAAAAAATAAACAACATAATATACTATCGTACAAAAATATTTATTTACATAAATATGAATATTATTTTTTTTCATAATTAATACGTAGTATTTTTCGTAATTTTTAAATAATTTATTTCTTTTTCAATTTTACGGCTACATTATTTTTTTTAAATATTGTTCAGGATATTTCATGCTCACATCAATATTTTTTTTGAGGTCATAGATAGCAACACTAAAATTTACGAAAATAAATAAAAATAGGTACCTACCAGCATACCCAAAGCCACAGAGTACTTTGTAATATACCTACATAGAAAATATGACGCTATTTTCTGGCTGATATTGATGTTCTGCGTGTACTTTTCCTAAGCCTAGTAACGGGTACGTTATTAGGCTTAGGAAAAGCACTCGAGACTTCGAAGTATCGATACTTTTATGAGTACGATACTTTTCTTTCGATACTACTCATGAGTACAGTGTCGATACTTTCTATTTGATATCGTGTCCCTACGAATTAAAATGGCGGACTAATTTCTTTTATTTTTTCCCAAGAGTTTTCTTGAAAAAAGAGTGTCAATTTGATGTTATTTTGTAGGATGTTTCGTTCAAAAACGACAAAACTCCATAGATAGATAGATATTGTATTAAACGGGTAAATAGTGAAAATATTGTTTTTTTTTTTGGATGAAAACTCTAGAAGTTTGCTTTGGTCTCCTATAGAGACCGTAGTGTATGTACGGGATTTTCTCAGTGGTCTCATTAGCGACCAAACCCAAAAGTGTCTTCAGCGGATACGTCATATTGCGCAATATTATTGTAGGTCTATGGGGCGTCAAAGACCAACTTCAAAGATTAAGTAGAGTGCCAAGCAGAAAATCGATCCTCTTAATTAAACGAGTGGATACTATATTTTGTATTTTGTAATTCATAAACAAAAGTCTTCTATTTGCTTGTAATGTGTATTTATTTAAAATTCGGACTTGTTTTAACAATAATAAATAAATTATTTATTGTATGGTTTATTATCCTACAGCGGTAGCCTCCAGACACATCTTACCTGCAACTTAATAAACTTTGCTATTACATAAAATTTATGTTAAATCTGGGTTCATAACTTTCGCGAATACGATTATTATGGTGTTATTATAACTTTTTGTACTTACCACAATTTCTTATCCAAAATATTTAAAAAATACTGACATCCAGCAATATACCTACAAAAAATACTGATCATTAATAAAATTAACAAAATATTATACTGAAAAAGTATTAAAATACTGAATCTGGTCCCACTTGTCGGATGTTGGATAACACGAAACAAAGAAAACAAGTGGAAGTGAAGAGTGGACGTGCCGCGTGCATCACTATTATGCGCTGTTACTCTAAATTGCCTTAGTGATACTTATCATATCTTTAGGAGATAGTCGTCGTGCGAAAATCTATTATACACTGAATTATGCCGTATTGTGCCATCCTTGAATGCAGAAATGGTAGTAGAATACAGATCATTAAAAATGGAGATATTTCATATCATCCGAAAGTACAAGATGTAATAGAAAGTCAAGCTAAAATCAGCCGTACACCTTACATATAAAGTTCTTTTTAGGTTGACCTAATTTTTCTAGAAAGATACGTAATGACAGTCATTACGTATACCGTTCCAGAAAGTTCTCTACTCTAATATGACCAACTGAAAACTACGGAAAAATCAATACTGCCATCTATTGTAGAATAGCGAAACTATTTAAGATTATAGTTTCACTATTGTACAAATAGATGAGTCTTTTTTAAATAGAGGAAAGGACGTAAATACTCTTTTCTTTGTAGCAAACTAAAATTTACTGTAACGCAGTTTAGTATATTTTTAAATGTTATGTTTGTATGTTTCGGATTATTGTTGTTTAAAATGAAAACCACCAATGAAACAATGTTTGCATTAGTAGTTTGCATGTTTCCTGTTTCCTGTTATGGATGGATGCTAAGTAAATGTTTCCTGTTAACATTCGCTCTTTGACTTTTGCAAACTTACAACCCCCCTCCCCCCACCCTCCCCGTTACATCTTCATCGTTTACTTACATTTACACTAGACATGGAAATTATTGTTAAATTAGGTTAACTGGTATGTTGTTAAAATTAATTAATATTTAATAGTTATTTATTTATATTATATTATATCAGTAGTAGCCTATATATAATAAGTATTAGAAACAGCAAAAACGCAAAGCTGTCGAGTTAGCAACCAAAAAAAAATTTTCTCTGGAGTAGTTTTTAGACTTTTAACAGTTATTATTATCATAAATCAAGGTAGCGAGCAAAAAAAACGATCTCTCAAATATTTTTAATAACATTTTTATCGTGATGTATACAATTTTTACAGTATTTGCTAATATAAATAACAGTTGTTAATTGTTAAAAAAATTTATTACGAAATTTAATATGTTAACTGTTAATTGATCCATGCCCAATTTACACATACATTTTCAATAAATAATGTCTCAAATAGAAGTTAATTATAACTTTATTAGTGTACAATAATTTTCTTAAAAGTACAATAATTTTACGGCTCTGGCTCAATAATAATTTATCGCGGACTGCTAACACTCGGACCTCGGTTTACGGTTAGACCTGCGGTAGTAGTAGATGTTCTGTGGGTTAGACTATATCATAGATAAATATGTGTATTACTATATGTATAGATAGGCAACTTTCTAAATCTATAATGGCTTACTACTGGCGTCATCTATCTTATAGCCTGAGAACTATTTTGTTTCGGCAGCTGAATATAGGTACCTACTTTTTTATTAAAATTTTAATAGTAAATAGGAATTTATCAAACACTATACAGCGTGCCATTCAAACAAAATGTAACTCTGACTAGTCCTTTTGCAACTTCGTTTGATTGCCACGCTGTATAATGTTATATATTCAGAATAAAAACATTCATAATTTAAGCCTTTATTAACTCACAATAAATAGCACAATATATTAGTTTTGTGTCACGATTAAGCAATCCGGAGAATAAAAGTTCAAACTCAACGAAAATAACACTAATACACACAAAACAAACTGAATTTCAATAATAAAATGCGCACGAGTATCAACATTTAACACCATAACGACGCCATTTGTAATTGTGTGGTTTTTTGTTTGATAGATTGGCCAAACTTTGTTATTTTGAAAAATAAGCGTATTTACCACAAAACAATATATGTTTATAGTTCAGATAGTCAAAAATTATAATGTAATGTGATATCTTATTTAAAAATATATATTTAAGACATTAAAAGGTTATTTTTAATATTCGTATGTAGTGGCAAAAACCTTGAATCCAGATCTTACGTCTTTTGAAATAAAATCTTTTTCAGTACGTGTCCTAGATGACGCTATTTTCAATACAATTATCAAATATTTTATAGTACTAAATTACCATAGCATGGACTATATATATTCTGTGGCTAACACTGCTGTAATTTGTCAAATACCTAAATTCAAAAAAAAGCTCGGAAAGCGAAACAGCGAAAGAACTGTGTCCTGAGAAGCTATACAATTTCCAACAAAATAAATAGTTTCAAATTTCAACAGCTTCCCCCCTTCAAAAAATAAATTGTCATTTTTCTGGATTTAAATAAACTTAGAAGAAATAGTACATAGCAATACATCATCATGATATTTTAAATAAGTGTTGCGTAGTGCACACAAATTAAAACATAAACAATGAAAAAATAGTTTAATGTTTTATATTAATACTGTATGAATGATAATGGAATATGATAACGATGACAACATATGGCGAAGATCAAGCTCTCATAAAGAAAGATCATCCTGTCACCCAATTCCAAAGAAATCTACAACTACAGCAGTTGTTGTTTTGGGTTTAGCTGTCCTGAGTTGCCTTCTTGGCTACTGCGTTCTTAGTGAAACACTGCCATATGAATCTAAAACACTACGTCTCGTAATTACGGTAAGGATTGTTATAGTATTATTTACCTATGAATTTGTCCCTATCTATATTCTATATATTGTAAATAAACCGATCTAAAATATAAATCAAAACCATCAATTTATAATGTTAGAAATTAAAATAAAACTTTAATACTTAGACAAGATCTCTAAAAATAAATGGAATATTATTTTATTACTTAGCAATGTCTAAAACATTTATATACATTTATACACAACTAATGCTTGTACCAAATATACTTATCCACTCTGTTACCTGAGGGAGAGGGGGACTTACAACCAAGGCACGGACCCATGGTGGTACTTAAGTATGAGGCGGGTCGCATTCATAAAAAAAATTCAGTTATTGTTTGGATTTGATACTGTAAACAATATATTATTTAATACATCTTGAATATTTCAATGGATCCATGTGGGAATTTTTTAACTTCAGTGGTCTAAACTACTAAATAAATCAGGTTGAACAAAGAGCTTTGTAAAAAGTATGCTTTTTGTTAGTTGAGTATTTATAATTCATTAAGTAAATCAATAGCCTATTCTTTTTTTATTTTTTATAAATAAAAACAAACATATACATACAAAATAAAAATAAACAACATATACTCTAGTACAAAAATATTTCTGAAAATATTAACTTTTAACTTTTTTTGTAACTGATACACATTTCTGTGTCACTATTAAGTAATTTATTTCTGTGTCAATTTTATAGCTATGTTAATAATATTAGTGGTAACGGGTTAGAAACATGCCGCATCGATAGGGGGTAGTGGGAGGAGGGAAGGGGAGGGGTGTTCAACCTCCCGCCAGAAAGACATAGAAAGAAAGAAAGAAAGAAAGAAAGAAAATATTTATTTGCAAGAATATGGGTGTTACAAGTTGTTAAAAATAAATTAAGTTACCAACATATTCTACCATTATATGGTGTGCAAATATTTAAAAAAATTATCATTATAAAATATTACATTTAAAAGATTCTATCGAATATTTAGAATTACTACTGGATCGGAACGCGGCCACACACTGAGAAGATCTGGCGGAAGAAACTCAGCGGGCTGGTCTTTTTTCTCTGTTTTATGTACAATTTCACATTACAAAAGAATTTTTTATAATTACAAGTGTCATATTTTGTGCAATTAAATTTTTTATAATTTACAAAATGTTCACTATTTACAAAATTTTACTAGGTACATTGAAATTTTTTAAGGACAATTCAACAAACTTATATTTCTATCCATTAATATTTAATTTTATCGGCTAAAAATTCTTTAATATCATAATAAGTTTTATCTAACAGCAAATCAAACAACTTTTTGCGAAATTTATTTATAGGTAATGATTTAAGACTATCAGGAATATGATTGTATATAATAATAGACATACAGTACACATTTTTTGTAAAAATATTTAATTTTTGATTAGGCACATATAATTTTTTACTATTCCTAAAATATGAGTTACCAGTGACTTCAGCATTTGTTTTAAATAACTTTTCGTGCTTTTTTACAAATACGCATACCTCTAAAATATACAAACATGGTAAGGGAAGTACCTTAAGAGACTTGAAAAGTGGTTTACAGGAATGTAACTGATTAACACCACATATTGCTCGAATACATTTCTTTTGGACTCTAAAAATTCGTATCAATTCAACAGAATTTCCCCAAATAGGAATTCCATATTGTAAATTAGAAGAGACATATCCATGATATGCTAATAGGGAGGCTTTTACGTTTCCTACTTCTCTTAGTCTTCTTAAGACATAGACAAATCTATCAATCTTATTACATAGATATTCAATGTGTGCTTTCCAATTACAATATTTGTCAATAATTATTCCTAAAAAGTTTGTATAATCTACATCATCTATATTTACTTTATTTAAAAATACATTTGTGTTTTTAGTAATATTACTGTGGTAGTTCTGAAATTCAACTAATTTTGTTTTAGTTACATTAACTTTTAAATTATTATTAATTAACCAGTCTGAAACTTGAAGTAAGGTTTCAGTTGTTTCGTTTACCAAGTCTTTTTTATTTTTACATTTAATAAGTAGGGTAGTGTCATCAGCAAATCAAAAGCAATCATGTTGTAAACTATCAGGAAGATCATTGATATAAATTAAAAATAGCAAGGGTCCTAAAACACTGCCCTGTGGTACACCACAGTTGTTAACACGGTAGTTTGAAGTAAATATTTTTTTACGGTTTCCATATATTTTAGATATTTCGACGCATTGTTTCCTATTTTCTAAGTAACTCTTTATCCAATCTAAAGCCTTCCCTCTAATACCATATTTTTCAAGTTTTGATAGTAAAATATCGTGTGAAACAAAATCAAATGCCTTACTCATATCTAAAAATACACAAAGTGGATACATTTTCTTATTGAGACATTCAGTTATGCTCTTCACTAAATCAAAACATGCTAATGTAGTAGACCTACCTTTCCTAAATCCATATTGATTATTTTTTAGTAGGCCAAAATCAAGTAAATAATTATAGAGCTTTTCATACATAATTTTTTCAAAGATTTTTGAAATTACTGGAATTAAAGTAATAGGTCTATAATTGTTCATATCGCACATATCTCCTTTTTTAAATAATGGTTTGACAATACACTTTTTTAATCGTTCTGGAAATTTACCTTCCAAAAATGACAAATTAATTATATGGCTAAGAGGTCTTGATATTACACTAGCAACATTTTTCAATAATTCTGTGCTAATATTATCATAGCCAGTAGCATAAGTATTTTTCAATGAATGTATAACTTTTTTCACATCATGCTCATCTACTGGTGTCAAATACATGGTTTTACTACAATTTGGTAAAAAATAAGATTTTGAAGTATTTGTAGATTTGACTTTTACACTACTTGATTTTGTCTGGTTTATAAAGAAATTATTAAATAGATTACAGATTGTTTGAGTATTTGTGTACTTTAAATTGTTTATTTTGATTTTTTCTATTTCTCTACTATTTATTTTGTTCTGAAATGTACTTTTAATCAGATTCCATGAAGCTTTACATTTATTAGAGGAATTTTCAATGTATTTCAAAGAAGACTGTTTTTGTGATTCTAATATACATTTAGACAAAATTTTCTTATAATGTAGATATTTACATTTATTTTCTTTCCTATTAGATTGAGCATGACGATAGTTAAGGTACAACTGGCATTTTACTTTGCAACATTTTAGAAGACCTTTAGTTAACCATTTATTTTTTATAGGTTTATTTAAAACTTTTACATGGACCTTAAGAAAACATAACTCAAAAAATAACAGTAAAATATCATGAAATTCATTAAATGCTTCTTCACAATTTGACTTTGTAAAAACTTCATTAAAACTTAAACTTGATAAACATTCATGAAACTTTTTAATATTGTCCTGCCCATATATCCGCTTTGTTTCAAACCAAAAAGCTCTTTTTTGTTTAAATTCTAAGGCTGACTCTATATTGGCTTGTATACTCTGAGCAGTTTCATGGTCAGACAAAGCAAGTGTATGAATGTTAGGCTGAACATTATTTAAGTTACTTGCTATTAGATCCAGACATGCATGCTTCCTAGTAGGTTTTATAATATGTTGATTTATGTTGTTATTTGAAAGAATGCTTGTTAAATTTTTATGTTTACAAGTGTCCTGCATCAGGTCTATATTCCAATCTCCACATAAAATAATTTTCTTTTTTGAATATCTCATAATATTTTCTAATAATAATTCTAATTTATTTAAGAATATATCAACATTTGAGCTGGGAGTACGATAAATACAAATTACTATTAGTTTATAATTAACAATTTCAACAGCGCAACATTCAAAGGAAAATGGTAAGCGTATTTGTAAGTCCAGGATTTTAAAATCAAGTTCATTTCTAACTAAAATACATGTTCCACCCCTACGTTGATTTTCACGAGAAAAATGAGATGCCATAGTGTAACCGTCAAGTTTAAAGTTTGTTTCAGAACCTTGCTTAAGAAAAGTTTCAGAAAGACATATAACATCAATTATACCTAGTGTGTTGCAAAGCTCACTAATAGCTACTTGCAAATAATCACGTTTTTTTAATGCACCTGCTATGTTTTGGTGAAGTAGCTTAAATTGGTTATTTTTGACGAAAAAGCTGGTTTTTGTTACTTTCTAGACTTTTGGTTTTCAAAGTAAAATAGTATGGTATTGTACCCTTCCTGGCTGTTTTATTATACAAAAGATTATTTGAATTGTTTTCTGGTTTAATTCTTGGTTTAATACTAAAAAAATATGGTATAATACCTTTTTTTGGATTTTGTATAGATTTGTCACAATTTTTTATATTAATCCTATTAGACACCAACTTTTCCAAATTTTCTTTATATTCATTATATGTCATTTTTTTAGTGCTCAATAATTTATTCTCAGTCTCATTGTTATTTAGTTGATTAACTTTTAATTTTGAAAATGACAAAAATTTATTTTTATATTCCTGATAATCTATCTCAATTTTTAACTTTGTATACAAACAGTTAATATAATTTTTGTGTGTATAACGATTATATCTAGTTAAATAGGTATCCAAGTCAATAAGAGTACAATTATTATACTGATTTACAATTAAGTTCATTTTATAATTAAGAAGTCCTATATTTAAATACCTGTTTGACTGGATTTCTAATAAGAACACTTGTTTACACTTCCTAAGTTTGTCTAAGGTATTGCTCAAATTGGTAAAAACAGAATAAGGATCGCGATCATGAGTACCAATTCCAAGAATAACATAGTCTTTGTTACCTAAACTAGAAAAGTCACTATAACTATGTAATATTTCCATTGAAGTCGCATTAGGCGTGATTGTAGACACAACTGTGTATTTATTTGATCCAAATTCCAATAATTTGGTAGATAGGCCACGTAGTTTTTGGTCGCCTAATACTATGATTTTATTTTTCTGGTTATATATGGGATCTATATTACAATTTATTGAAGAATGTTTTGCAGTCGTACATATATTTTCTAGATTTTGAGACAGTCCAATATCAATCTTTGATTTATTCTTTGAATTTTTCTCATAGTTTAAGTTTTGTATTCTAATCTCACTGACACTATCTTTGTTGTTAATTAATTTTGTATTTTTTGGCGTAGAACACTTGTAGTTTTTATTTTTAGTAGAACTCTTACACGGTGTGGTTTTAGCTACTTGTTTCAATATTACAATATTTTTGGATTGTTCCTCGTTTATTTTACGTAAAGCATTATTTTCTAATATTAAGTTCTGGATTTCGTTGTGCGCACTTTCTAATTGACACCTAAGGGAATTTATTTCTTCCTGCAATTCCTTATTGAGACTGTCGCTAACAGCTGATAAATCCGGCAAACTTCTAGCCAAGTAGTCCGAGGTGGTTGTTTCAAAAGATTCGATTGACGCGTTCGACATCGATACATTTTTCCTTCTCAAAGTGACATTTTCAAAAGAAAAATCCATTGCAGCTTTTATGGGTACTAAAAGAAATATATTAAAAGTTATTAATACTACGAAAGTGTAATAAAGAGAAAAAAAAATATAACTAATACTTCCCCGGTTTTCCGTTCAAGAATTTGAAACTTTCTTCTTTGTTTAAAAAAAGGTTACCGTTACTGTCGATCAATATTACAAACTTTGTTTCTTCAATTTTTGATAATTATTATTAAAATCTATTATATCACAACGTTATTTGCCAATTTTTATTTATTTTATTGTACTTTTATTACTTAAATACGCTTTAAATTTATAAATTAAGTAAAAATTAAAACAGCTGATCTAATTCGCTTTTGACACGTTGAGTGTTGCCAGAGAATTAAATAGTTTTTTTTAATGAATTTTTTCTGTCATAAAACTGCCATACAAAACGTCCCACAAATTTTAAATTATTCCACTTAATTGAAGAAAAAAGAAGAGAGAAAGGAGATATAATAGCAGTCACCCTCTCCCTTTCCCCTTTGCCGAAAAAGACATTTTTATTACATTATTTTATTTTTTTAATGTTGAAGTTAGGTTCTTCTTAATTATCTATAACATGCGCTTTGCTACTTAAATAACATACAGCTTCTTAATATAAATACTAGTAGGATTGCGTATGCTACGGCGCTGCAGGAAGTGCAGCCCCTCCGTCCTTATGTAACAAAGCACAGGCACCATTGCTCACCTTCTTCTTCTTCTTCCCGTGGGCGGGTCTCTGCAACTCGACGACTAGCGGTTTTTTTGCCATCGCCATAAGGACCGCCTCGCTATATGTTAGGATCCTGATTGATTCATTAGTTACCTGTCTAGCTGCGATCACCTGTGTAGCTAAGATTATTCCAGTGCTTTCGGCCTGGAAAATAGAATTGTATATGCCAAGTGGCCAAGCAGTCTTGATGTTCAGGTCTTCAGAGAAGACACCCGTGCTTTAGCCTGAACCTGTCTTTGAGCCATCTGTGAAGATCCTAAGGTCTCTGGTGTTGAGTCCCTCCTTACCTTCATCAGCGAGCTGTATTTTGTTAACAAATTTGACAGGTATCGAGTCATTTGGAGCCGCAACAAATGGTTGATATTCAAGAACCTGTTTAAAGATACTTGCGTGAGGACCTTTCTGTACCTGCCCAGTTTGATTCTAAGTCCACAGTGACTGTAAACGTACCGCCGAGTCCGCTGCTGTCAGCTGTATGAACAGGTGAAGAGGTGGAATGCAGAGCATCACCTCTAATGCTGCCGTTGGGGCAGTCCTCATGCAACCTGTAAAGGCTACACATGCTAACCTTTGGAAGCTTTGTAGTTTATTGATTGCTGTTTGGAGTGTGGTTCGTGGCCACCAGACCACCGCACCGTAACACATTAACGGCCTTACACTGCTGTATATAGCCATAGCATGATTTTTGGTGAAAGATTCCATCTCTTACCAACTAATCTGTGGCATTGCCAAATAATGATACTTGCCTTATCTAGCTTGTGTTCAGTATGCTTAAACCAGTTTAGTTTACTGTCCAGTATGACTCCTAAGTATTTGACCTGGGTCGATAGCTGAAGTTCAGTGTTGCCTAACCTGGGTAGTCTATATGCCTTGTTGCCTTGTTGTTGCCTATGGTACGTTTTTTAGTGAACATAACCAGTTCTGTCTTACTTGGGTTGACTATGAGTCCAAATGAACTGCACCATCTTTCTAAGATGCAGAGTGCGTTTTGTGTGAGGTCGTAGACTGTGTCAGCGAATTTACCTTCAGTTAAAACTGCTAAGTAGTCTGCATAACCCACCATATAGAAATGATTGTCATTTAGTATTTTAATAAGTTATTGATAACCAGGCTCCAAAAGAGAGGTGACAGTACACCATCCTGAGGACAGCCATGACTTACAATGGCTTTTTGAGTGCCTAGTTTGCCAAAACTAACCATTATTTTACGCAGTATGTTGTCAATCCAACATATGAGTATTTTGTTAACACCATGGTTTGAGAGTACCATGCTTAATGCTGGAGAAGTTGGTTTTGTTAAAGGCTCCTTCCACATCGTTTCGTTGGTTCATTCGTGTTTTCTTGCTGTTTTTGTGACTTAGCAATTGAGATATTTCAATATTTCTTAGAACTGAAAAATCTATGCTTATAGTTTTTACTCTTTTGAGCTTAAAATACCTTAATTTAGCGGGAAGTTTCAGGGTTGGCCTGCAACTATTTACAGATTTTTCACAATATGATAATTGTGAAACAGTACAAGTGTATTAATTGGTTATTATTGTATTGAGATCAATTTTCAATCAGAGCCCAAGGGTAAACATCTAAAAAAAGGTATATTCATGCCCGTATCCCCAAAGAGATAAGCAGAGGTACAACATATGCATCCACGATTTAGCCGAAGAACCTACCTACACGTTACACCTTACATCTTACCCTCCAAACTGGAACAAGCATTGATGCTATTGTGGCAGGAATAGGTAAGGCGGTGGTACAAAACCCCAGGTGAAATATTGCAGAACTCTATCACCTAGTAGTCACAGTGATTTCTATAGCCAATTTGAATTAAATCTGGTACAAAGATAGTTTAAATACCAAGAAAGGACATACAATAGTGTTTATCCCGGAAAATCCACGGGAACGGGAACTATATGGGTAAAACCCAGGACCTTAAGTTCAGAAATTTTTCCACGCAGATGAAGTCGCGGGTACCGATACTGCTATCATAATATTATCATTATTATTATTCTAAACTTTCAAAAAGCAAGAATGCATGTATTTAAATGTGACTTTATTTCATTACAGTTTACAAAATTAAAAATGGTCAAATATTTTTATAGACAATGCATTATTTAATGATACATCACACCACAACACTAACATTAAACGTAGCTAAAAACTCAAACCTACCCTTTATCTACAACAATTATTAATTACTAGCTGTGCCCGTGACTTCGTCCGCGTGGGATTTTTTTTATGTCATAAGATAGCAAACAAGCAGATGGGTCTCCTGGTGGAAAGAGTCAACCACCGCCTATAGACACCAAAGATGTTAATGGTGCGTTGCTATCTTGTGGTGAGGTCTAATGCCACATACATAAGTTTACCGGCTACCTTACCCTCCAAACTGAAGCACGACAGCGACGAGCACTGACGCTATTGCGGCAGGCATAGGCAAAGCAGTGGTGCCAGACCCAGGCAAGACAATACAGAACTCTACCACCTAGTAGCCACTATGGTAGTGACTCACATAGCCAATCGATCGCCTTTAACAACCTGTCTGGCAGAATGACAGTTGGTCTATTCTTCAAAGGAGCCCGGAACCAACACGGGGAAAAAAGTAGCCTAAGTTACTCCATATTACATCAGCTGTTACCAGACCAGCTGTTACCAGTGAAAGTCCCCTCAAAATCGGTTCAGCCATTCCAGAAATCAGCCGGAAAAAACAGACAGACAGGCAGACAAAAATCGTAAAAAGTGTTATTTTGGTTGTGTACCGTGTATACATCCATATGCATTTAGTTAAAACTGGTTATTTTAATATTACAAACAGACATTACAATTTTATTTATTTGTATAGATACAAGGTCCTTGTATATAGTGAGAAAACATGATTGCACAAATGATAGGTCATATAATTTTTGTACGTCTGTCTTTCAATATGCCCTGATATAACTCAAAAGTTTGACAAACTCTGATGTTTGTACACAGTGAAAACATGTGACTGTGCAAAATATATTTTTTTAATCCTCAATGCTAACTGGTTATTGTATATAGGTTATTTATTATTTTGCAGCTATTTCGTCATGGTGCAAAAACACCTGAAAAATCATATAAAAGTGACCCTTTCAAAAACTATCAATGGCCTGATGGAATGGGAAGCTTAACAAATGTAAGTAAATCTAAGTAACATAATACACATATTGCATGTGTGTGCCTAGGTGAATACTGGTGTACATATGTACATGTGTGAGTAATAACAATAATACAAAACATTTTTGTCATTTTTAAAATATTTGCTTAACTCTAGAGAAATATAAGTAAAAATACGAATATTAAAAAAGATCTTTTTTATTTTCAGAAATAAAGTGATTTTACTATTTTTTTCAGTAATGCTTTTAACCAATCTATATGCCTCTTTCAGATCGGACAGGGTTTTTCTTACACACTGTATATATAATGTATATATACAGACTGACTGGTGAGTTACCTTCGATACTTCTGCAGAGTACTCAGACTCATTTCTCGTTAAAATGAAATAATAAAATTAGGGGTTTAATTTCTAATATTTATTCAAACCAATATTTCTACGCAAGATACCAATATTTCTCTAAAAAAAAGTAAAATGCGGGTTCGATTCCTGGGTCGGGCAATTCAGAAATGTGTTTTTTCAGTTTTCTGATAAAAACAACATTGCCCGGGATTGGAAAGTGCCCGGTTGGCGATAGGCTTGCCACCTATGACATAGTGGGACCAGGTATCTTCGGCTAATCGTGGGTGCACTTGTTGTACCTCTGCCTACCCTTTCGGGGATACGGGCGTGAAGATACTTTAGTACGCGCTAGTCGACATCAAGGACACGCCGTCGCCATCCTCCGCTATTCTATGTTGATAACGCGCTACACGACACGTGCGTCTGCGCGGTGTCCAGGTATAGCGCAGGTAAATATAGGATTATACTGTTTACTAAGTTTACTAAGCAGTATTTTAATATTTATTTTTAATGTTATTTTTTCACATCGTATATGATCGCCAACTATCACGTCCTTAAATATTGAAGGTAACTCACCAGTCAGTCTGTATATTTAAAAGTATTAAACCCCATCCCTAAAATCAGTTGCCACCAATATGCTATACAGACAACGGGGCTTAGTCATGAGAGTGCAATAAGCAAGAGAAGTCTGGCTAGGTCTTGATGTGTGGTGCTCAGTTTCCTATTCCTATTTCTTTTCAAAATACCCTCATTATTGTGAGGGTTGAGTTAATGCAGCATGAGATGCATGTTTGTGATGTCACTCAATGGAGAACATAAAAGGGCCAAATATTACTATCAAATACACCTAATATCAGAGTGTAGATCATGTACAATACATTAGTTTTTATTTCACTTTAATACATGCACTCATTGATATATAAAAACCCTTCCGAAGTTAAAACGACGAGAAGTGTAAGCCCTTTTTTGAATTCCCGACATCACGCGCGCTCATACTATGACGTCACATCCTCGTTAAGCCAGCGACCTCAACCAATTCCAAAAACATTGATTTATTTTTTATTCAAAGTCCGCTTTAGTTTTAAATTAAAAACCATGTTTAATGTACACATGCATCACTTAAACGGTAGTCTATCAGCAAAAAATGTTTACCACGAAAAGTTAGGATAAATGCGGGCCACGAGTTTGATACTTCTAACAAACATTGATTTATTTATTGTTTCCATATGTATATTTTGTGGCCCGCCAATACAGTAGGTTAAGAAGCACTGCACTGCGCTGCTTAT
Organism: Apodemia mormo; assembly: GCA_036924255.1. NCBI lineage: Eukaryota > Metazoa > Arthropoda > Insecta > Lepidoptera > Riodinidae > Apodemia > Apodemia mormo. The sequence continues at coordinate 37,299,533 of JAUPFN010000001.1, read as the reverse complement.
AGAAAATAGCTCGTACGCTAAATCTTGAGTATCCATCGAGTATGAGTGTCAGCTCAAGTTAGACTAGTCAGCCAGCATATAAGACTAACATCGACCAACGAAATTTGACCGCGTCGCATGCGGCAGGTGGGTCAAGTTTCGTTGGATGGAGTTGGTTTTACGTGTGACCAGTCTAACTTGAGCTGTGACGTATAACATATCTAATGAATACTGAAAGGCTCAATAAATTCTTAATCTAATTTATTGAGACTTTCAGTATGCCAGGACTTCATTTATCTTCTAAAAAGTTAGTATTTCGTCAGGGCTATTTACATAGGTAAGTAAGTACGATACCAATTTAAAGAATCAAAAGTAGACAAGTGGGTAGGTTAAGTATGTCAAATATGGCAAGAATAAGTAGAGAAAAAAAAGATAAACTTATTATTAACTAATACTTTAACTTCGAAATGATCTTCACAGCAGTGCATTTGCCAGTTTTAGGACCTATTGAATCGGCTCTTTTTACAGCTGTCACCCTTTTTCCTCATTTTTGGGTCCTCGGGGCACATAAAAAAAGAGTATCAGGTGTTTTAATTGTTGGATAGAAGCACTGAGGCATAATACATTTTTACAACAGTTGAGAGAACTGTATAATTTTGATTTTTATTGCGCAGCGGCGTGCGACTGTCGAATGGCCAGGGTTGTGACGTCATCGGCTAGTGGCCGCTCACCCACATTTTAAAAACCTTTGGCCTAAAATACGCACTTTGATTGTCTATATCTTGGCCATTTTTCAAGATACGAAAAGAAAACAGCTTTTCTCGTAATTTTTTGTAGATTTATTTAGCTTTGGATATTATTATTATTATATGTAAAGTAAAAAAACTTTTGTCAGACCAAAAGAAAAAAATGGAACCCTCACAGGATCATTTTGTAGGCTGTTCATGTGTCAAGACCTCTATTTCTCAGTAACTTATGGAGAGATCAAACTTAATTTTAGCTTGATATTGAAATCGCCTGACACAATGAAGAACCTACATTTCTCAGTCAATGTAAGCAAAAATACATCTGCTTGCATTGACTGAGAAATTCCATATAGGTATGCCAAATATTTTGACGCTAACAAAAGAATCAAAACATGTTAACCTAGAATTACCCGTGTTGGTTCCGGGCTCCTTTGAAGAATAGACCAACTGCCGTTCTGCCAGGCAGGTCGTAAACGACTACCGATTGGCTATGCGAGTCACTACCAATGTGGCTACTAGGTGGTAGAGTTCTGCATTGGTTCGCCCGAGTCTGGTACCACCCCCTTGCCTATTCTTGCCGCAATAGCGTCAGTGCTTGTCGCTGTCGTGTTCCGGTTTGGAGGGTAAGGTAGCCGGTAAACTTGTGCATGTGGCGTTAGACCTCACCACAAGATAGCAACACACCATTAACACCTTTGGTGTCTACAGGCGATGGTTGACTCTTTCCATCAGGAGACCCGTCTGCTTGTTTGCTATCTTATGATATAAAAAAAAAACTTTGGCAAGAAGCAAAATCTTACAGTACATTTAAAGGAAACAACCTGCAAATTGTAAATGTATGTAATTTCGCAACAACAAACGAATTCTTCATAAATGAACAATTCCTGAAGTATCGAACAAAAAAATACAGCCTCCTCCTGTTTGGGAAGTTGTTTAAAAATAGGGAAAGCAACAGTTACATATAGGGCTACAATATGTTCTTGTGATATTATCAAATGTCTAAACTCTAAACTGTTCTAATTTTGCAGAGTGGAAAGCTCCAATTATACGAACTTGGAAAAAAATACCGTAGTTATTATGCGAACTTCATACCAGAAGAATATTATGAGAAAGATGTTTATATTCGTAGTAGTGACAAATCACGATGTATGATGAGCGCTTATACTTTCCTGGCTGGTCTATTCCCACCTTCAGAGAGGCAAATGTGGCATCCTGAAATCCCATGGCAACCAATTCCAGTGCACTCATTACCAAAACATCTAGATAATGTAAGTGTTACTAATTATTATTATAGATATGTCGCTGGTAAATCTATGACTCTGGTCGACCGTATATGATTGTAGATGTTAGATTACAATGATTGTTTATACGTAGGTCACACTATAAGTTTTGCGTAACTTAAAAAAACAACATGTTATAACCAAAATATTATGTTTATTGCTTTTCAAAATAATCTCCTTTACATTTTAAACATTTTTTCATGCGATCGAACCATTTTTTAAAACAGGAGGACCACAGATCTGAAGGCATGTTTTCTATGTGCTGATTGAACGCTATCACTGCCTCTTCGGAGTTGGTAAAAGTAAAACCTCTTATCAAATCTTTGATTTTGGGGAAAATACAGAAATCACAGGGTGCTAGGTCGGGGCTATGCGCAGGATGAGTGACGAGATGTACTTTTTCGGAAGCTAAAAATTACTTTGTTTTGTTGGCCGTGTGTGAAGAAGCGTTATCATGGTGTAGGAGAATGCGGCTTTTGGGTCGTCTTTCATTTAGCTTTTTTCATTGGGCTGAAAGTGATGAACAAACAAAGCATTTTATTTTCATCATATTTCAGATAGTAGCAGCCACAAAGCCTTGTAAATATTGGAAGGAAATGTACCAGGAGCTATTAAACGAGAAGAATGCAGATCCGAAGTATAGCGAATTGTTTGACTATCTTAGCAAACACACTAACCAAAGTCTACGTAGTGTGTTAGATGTTGATTTCCTTTATAGTACCTTACTAACACAACAAGATGCTGGGCTCAAAATACCCGAATGGACAAAAAATGTGTTTCCAAATAAAATGCGTATGCCGTTCATGCTAAGTTTAGCTTTGTTATCTTATAATGAGACACTACAAAGATTACACACTGGTAAGTAATCACATTATATCAACAAGGAGTATTTAGTATTTAAAAATAAGTACATATATTGCTTTTTTTGAGTGATAAGATTGTTTGAAAAATATGAACAAGGTTAAAAATGTATAACAATATTTACACTATTTAATTTTAATACAATGATTGCCTCTTTTAATCAAGTAAGTCATTTGCTTTTTTGCTATTATGATACATAAAAACTTTCATAGTTATAAGTAAGGAAGTTATAGAGTCGCTAAACCCCAGTTTATTGCACTAAGATACAATTTATACTCTCCATCGTCGGAACTTGGTGAAACTCCATCATTCCTATCTAGTATTTTAAATTTTACAATTGTACTGTTTCAAATTCACAGACTATGTATATTTATTTTTAATTAAATTGATAACTGGTTTCAGATTTTATTGCATCATCAGGGCTAAAAACTTAAATACATACTAAGATGCATTTGTTTTATAGGTCCTCTGCTTGGTGAAATTAAGCAGTACCTACAAGACAGTGTCAGTCATAGTGGGGTTGACCGATCTCTGTACCTATATGCTGGCCATGACGTCACAGTTGTATCATTATACCGAGCATTTGGCTTTAATGAATTGTTGGAACCAGAGTATGGAGCTAGCATTACTATAGAGCTGCATGAGGAAGTGGAACCAGATAGCTTTTATGTCAGGGTGAGTAATGTTTATTTTTGTATGACAGTACAAGTGCACACAACTGGTGCTCACTTATTTTATAGACTCGTGCAAAGTCGAAAGTTTTTTATTCAAAGTTAACAGTAGAGTCCGACCGAAACTGGTTTTCTGGTCGAAACCGAAACCGAAAGTTCGGCCGTGACTTCAGTTTCGGCCTAAACCGAAACCGAAAGCCGAAACCGAGCTGGTGATCTTCTGATTTACTTAACACTTTGGGCGGAGGCAGTGGAGAATGAAGGACAGGCATTGGCAGTTAGTTTGGACATAGCAAAGGCCTTCTATCGGGTATGGCACAAGGCAATTCTCTCCAAGCTCCCATCCTACGGGCTTCCTGGGAAATTGTGCAATTATATCACCAGTTTTTTGACGGATTGGAGTATCAAGGATGTTGATGATGGCGCATGCTCTGACCTTAAACTCGTCAATGCTGGTGTTCCTCAAGGCTATGTGCTATCGCCTGCGCTATTCTTCTGCACATTAATGACATTTTGCAATCAAGCAACATTCATTGTTATGCGGATGACAGTACAGGCGATGCTTTATATTCTGGCCGAGCTGAATTTCTCGGGAACACGTCAACGAGTGCCGTAACAAACTTGTGTCAGATATTGAAGAACAACTTTTCGTAGCTTCAGAGTGGGGTCGATTAAGTCTGGTTCAGTTTAACCCCATTAAGATACAAGTCTGCGCGATTACCGCTAAAAAAATCACCCTTCGTCGTATCTCCTCGTTTTGAAAATACTTCCCTGAAAGCCTCAGCCAGTTTTGGAGTCGACATATCGAGCAACATTCAGTTCTGCGGTCACTTGGAAGGCAAGGCTAAATTGGCCTCTAAAAAGCTGGGAGTTCTTTGCAAGGCTAGGCATATTTCACACTGGCCCATCGTTTAATTCTTATAATTGTTTTAGTACTTGCCTGTATTCCACCATTCCACGTCATAAAATATTGTTAAATGCAGTTTCAGTCCGTGTCCTGTTTATTTTTTTGGTTCGTACCTCCCTAACGAATAGGATTTGATACATATCTTGCAAACAGCTTTTGAAGTATCACTGATACATTTGTCGAAGTACTGCCAAATCGGATTTTTTCCACTTTCAGACATTTTAGTCTGAACAAATAAAACTGTAATAACCCTAATGCGCTAAAACTACATCAATAGGTCATCAGAATGAAAAACATATCTTCAAGATAGTTTTTCCTTCTGATGGAAAGAGCAACCATAGCCTATAGATACCAAAGATGTTAATGGTGCGTTGTTATCTGGTGGCGAGCTCTGCCCCACATGCATAAGTTTACTGACTAACTTACCCTCCAAACTGGATCACGACAGCGACACGCACTGACGTTATTGCGGCAGGAATAGGTAAGGTACCAGACCTGGGCGAGCCAATGCAGAACTCTACCACCTAGTAGTCACAATGGTAGTGACTCGAATAGACATTTGGTCGCCTTTTACGACCTGCCTGGCAGAACGGCAGTTGGTCTATTCTTCAAAGGAGCCCGAAACCAACACGGATGGGGGCTACAAAATAGAGTTAAAAGTTACTTCCTCCCTAATGTCACCACTTCAGCTCTTGTCAAATGAAAATCTATTTGATTCTCCTGTGAATAGCCAATTCACTAGCACATTTTGTTCTCCCTCTCCATCTCACCGCTTTTATGTGCATCTTATGTGATAAGATAGTTACTCTTTGATATTATATATGATATCAAAGAATATCTCTTTCTTTTTTACATCTTCTGGAAGATAGAGTGTGGAATGTGGCTGTGCTTTGTTTAATTTGTTTTAATAACATTTGGTTACAAGTTGAAGTAAAGAACACAATCATATAAAAAATATTGAGACTAATTTGATTGACTTCTATAGAGTGTTACCATTGTACAAAACTTTAATTACATTTATATTAAAACAGCAATAAGTTTATATATCATAATTTTTATTATAAGTATCAAATAAAAATTCTCCGTTTTAGTACTAAAGAATAGTTTAAAGGTAATTTTTAGTAGTGACAAAATCTTACCTCAGATTCTCTCAATCTAATTTAGATTTGTGAGATTAACAGTTGTACTCAAGACACCCAATAACCTAACCTAAACACACGACTACTAAGGGGCGAACTGAATGTTTACATTAACTATATACTTAAATTCCAGCAGCGTGCACAAAGTTATGACACAGGGTATGCACTATGCGGAGGGGTACTCAGTCACAAAAACTTTCTTTTACAGATTTTTAGCATAGCCATAGCCACGCTATGGATCTCTAAGTCGGAAACCATGACAACAGAACAAGTCTTAGATGTACTACTATTCATGTACATCTTCTACGGCAACAATATCCCAAATCACAGAGCCCGTTATACGTTTCATACTCTTTACTTTTTGCCTGCCCGTTTCCTATATCAGTAAAACGACTCGTTTTAGTTACAAATAGTAATAATTTTAACGGCGCGTGAACTAAAACTGTTCCTATATAATATATATATATATATATATATATATATATATATATATATATATATATATATATATATATATGTACAGTGTGTCTGGGCACCGGTGTCCGACCCATTAAGGCGAAGTAATATATATAAATAAATAAATCCACCATAATTGGGCATTTTGCCCCATTTGTTTTAAAACATTGATTATATGGCGGCCATTTTTGTTTTTTTTTTCTCGGAGTATGGGTGGATTTATTTAGTTTGCAATATCTGCCGATGTAGACGATCTACAGGCATAAAAGTGGTACTGTTAGACAGGTAAAAAAGTAGCGAATAAGCTGACATAAAAAAATATTTTCATAAACCCCTTAAAAACCTCTAAAAAATGCTTGAGACTTAAAAAATCTGACGGAATTTAGTTGTTTTTTTTAGATTTGATTTTTTAAAAAAAAACTAAACTGTCAACATACATTTTTTTAAACATTTTAGATACCCCAAGACATTACCTAAACACTGATGCAAAAACCAAAGCTCCAAGTAAAATAGTTTAGAATTTGTGACTATTTGAATATCACCCGTTTAAAAATTCAAGTAGTAATAAAATAAAAAACAAAATTACAATGTTGTTTATGTAAATAAAAAAACACAAATATTTACAACAATTGTTCAAAATGGCCTCCGCGATTTTGCAAATAAGCGGTTGCCCTTATTCCTAACTGTTGGGTTGATCGGCAAATCATATCTCTGTCTTCTCTGATCTCATTCCCAGCAGCTACAATTTTTAATATTAGTTCCTCTCGTGAGTTGGGGACTTCGAAGTAAACTTTTTGTTTAATTGTCCCCCAAAAGAAAAAATCTAGAGGGGTTAAATTTGGAGAACGAGTGTGTGTGGCCGCGTTTTCGATCCGGGAGTAGTTTAAAAAATGTTGACGCGTCAAAATAACTTATAAAAAGTTTTATTGAATAAAGTGCTTCTGATTTCTGATTTCAGTTCCACCGCGTCCGATCCACGGCGAATAGTTTTCGTCTTAATGGTTCCTCACCTCTCTCGAAAAATGTGCCGGGACGCCATCTAATTGTAATATCATTCTGGCTCTGTATGTCATTGGCAGCTCCAGCAAGGCATCAAAAAACTGCGTCCGCAAAAATTCCAAAATCTGGCACCATTCATTGTCACTGGCAAAACTAAAGGTCTAACCAGAACGTCGTCGATCATTCTTGCCCATGTATTGACCGAAAATTCATGTTGAAATGAACTTGGTCGCACAGCATGCGGGTTTTCAGCCTGCCACAGGTGTGCGTTCCGGTGATTTGTGATCCCGGACCGCGTGAATGTCGCCTCGTCTGTCCATAATATTCTCCTTAAAAAGTTGGAGTCATTTCGCATTCTTCTACTAATCCAAGAGGTAAAAATTGATCGCGTACCATAGTCAGGTTCCCTAATATCCTGCACTCTCTGAAAATGGTAGGGATGTAGTCCTTCTCTTTTTAAAATTCTCCACACAGTCCATCTCCACAAATTAAGTGTATTTGCAATACGTCTTACACTGAGTCTGGGGACTTCTTCTTCTTCCTCAGGTGATACAAGACGAACATGTTCGTTGGCGGGTCGTCTGATACCATTTTCACCCAATCTTAAATGGATTCGGACGAAAGTGCGAGCAGTTGGCGTGGGTCTATTAGGAAACCTTCTCGCATACTCTCTTACAGCACTCGCAGCGTTGCCGTTGCAGAAGCCGTAAACAAAGTGTATGTCAGCAATATGCCGACTTGAGTAGTGAGCGTCTTCCATTCTTCCAACAACAACAAAACAAAAACGGAAAAGTCCAACAGTAAAACAAAAACGTAAAAAAGTCCAACATAAAAACAAAAACGTAACAAAAGTATTAATAATAACAAAAGATGCACAGTTGGTATCGTACAACAAACAAACGAGTATCACAACGCGTAGCGTAGGACGACTAACTTGAATGAGGGACGTCTTTGTTACCGTGATCCCTTTTCATTCTGTCTCTATCACTCTAATGTAATTTTTACCTGCTCCCAAGCCAAAATTTACCTGCGTCCTTCAAGGGTCTCTGATGATAGGGTGATATTCAAATAGTCACAACTTCTAAACTATTTAACTTGGAGTTTTGGTAATTACATCAGTGTTTAGGTAATGTCTTGGGGTATCTAAAATGTTAAAGAAAAATATATGTTAAGTTTAGTTTTTTTGAAAAAAAAATCAAATCTAAAAAAAACAACTAAATTCCGTCAGGCTTTTTAAATTTCAAGCATTTTTTAGAGGTTTTTAAGGGAGTTATGAAAATATTTTTTATGTTATCTCCTTGCCTACTTTTTTAGCTGTCTAACGATACCACTTTTACGCCTGTAGAACCTCTACATCGGCAGATATTGCAAACTAAATAAATCCACCCATACTCCGAGAAAAAAAACAAAAATGGCCGACATTTTAAAACAGTGTGGCAAAATGCCCAATTATGATGGATTTATATATTACTATACTTTACTATATTATCTATAAAATACTAAGTTACTATAAGTTACTATATTATCTATAAAATATCAAATTACCATCCAAACAAACAAATTATGGAACACCTTATTACTATTAAATTGGTTGCTAATGGTTACTGTTACGAATGACGGATCGCTTAATATAGGAACCCGGCTTAATATTGCAACTCGGGTACTTTCGCAAAACACAAATACATTTCTCCTACTTAAATAAATAAAACCTTACTAAACAAAAATGCATAATGTGCAACCGTGATTTATTAGATTTCCATCTATTAATTTTAGTCGGATAGTACGCATTAGCAACATTTTACGATACGCAACGATTACTCTCTATATTTACCTAACAGTACGGACTGCCGCAGCGGATTACGTCATCGCTACTTACGAAATTCATAGATGTGTGCGCTCGCGAACTGAATACAAACACAAAAATTAATACGCACATTCTAACAAATATCCTGCTGATAATGAAATGCCTTACTTCATTGAAAACTGAAGTTGCCAAACGCCTGGCAAACATAATGTTTGTGTGCTTGCAAATAGGTGCTATTTATAAAATATTAGGAGCTTTTTTAATTATTATTTTTTGTTTATTCATTATTTACTATTAATTAAAGTCATGAATGGCAAGTAAAGCACTGCTTAATTGCCTTTATAGACTGCACTGCTACTGCTAAATTCCAACTTTATTTAGCTACAATTCCCGAACTTTAAAAAATATTTATTAAATGCGGATAAATTAAGGAGTTGATAATAGAATCTTACGCAATATATTAAACCTTAAGGTAATAATTAAAACGATGTATGAAGTCTCGCCCATGTTCTTTGTGTCCCTATTAGGCAATAGGAGTAAAAATAATAAAAAGTAAGGTACTGCTACTATAGAAGAACGTAATTGGCTTTCCCTTACTTACAAACAGACTAGCAATGTTTTGCATGTTGAGCTCAAACCAACATTCAGTTTATCCAACATTGTGCCAGCAACGCAACTGCAAGACCCCTGATAGTGTAATTGTCCATAGGCAGCGTGACCTCTTATCATCAGGCGAGTCTCCTGTCCGTTTGCTCCCTTTTCTATTGAATCAATTGTCGTTTATTATGATCCCTGCTATTTTGCATTCCTTTCTTTCTATTCATATTTACTTAAACCTGTTTTATTTGTGTCCAGGTATTTTATCGGAACAATACAAAAGTGGAGGTGCCAATGGAACTGAAACTCCCATTCTGCGACGACCCATGCCCTTATAACAGATTCATTGAACACTTGAACACTTTAGTGCCGGAGGACTGGGAGACTGAATGTCGGAATACACATTAGTTAACGATGTTATGGAGATATTATAATCAGAAGCAATATTAGCTTAATTATCAAGGCCGCTATAAATGTTATGTCTACTCATAAATGATAATTATAAAAAAAATATGCCGAGTTCTTGTGAGACAGAAAAACATGAACATACCTGTCAAACGCAATTCACATGTTTTTCTTCATATGAAAAAACGGAACTATTCATATGGTAAGAGACATCATTTTAATCATTTTAATAGTGTATTGCTATCCACGTGATAGGGATGGGATGATATGCGGCAGCGACAAGTATTCAAGCTGCTATCTATCAGTGATTGATATTATTAAGAAATTTTATTCAGAGTATCCTTTACAGATACTTTTTATTAGTCGACAGTTTTATAGCTACAGGAGTATTAACACGTCTACCCTGACTTTTTTAAATATTTTTATTTTATATTTAGGTAATTGCAAGGAAGTTACATTCTACCCGGAATGGTCACAAGCGCTTTAAAATCGTTCCGAAGAGTACAACGACATGGGTGGAGTGTATCTCTTTCTAATAAATAAAGCGCCAATCGCCATATATAAGTGCGGCCATGCGTAATTTGCAAATAACTACTAAGTAATTCTACTAATTTGAGAAACAGTTTTTGCATTGCATAAGTAAAGTAATAATTAAAATAATTAAAATAAGCACATTTTAGAACTTACTATGTTAATTACAATACATTTTATGCTAATTTATTTATCGACGTGTATGAATAAAAAGGATTTAACGATTACGGAATATGTAAAAATCTACCATCTAGATAGTTTTATTTACACTGGCAATTGCAAGAAAGGGACAACATCCACTCTTGTCGTTATCTTACTCAGAACGTTATTCCCCTCTGTTATGTAAGAAACTAATGTCAACTTTATTTGGTACGAAATAAAGTACATTTTTATTTTTCAAATATTGCTTCGTGACAATTCCAGTTATAGTATATAAGTTCCTTGGGTGATTTTCCCCAGGCCACTATACTAGTTTGTAATTGGTGAATATAAACTTGAAACTTCGTGAGTCCTAAGAAACTTTCTATCTACCACTTTTTTCGAAAGCACTGTGTTTTTTAAACAAGCATTATCAAAATTTGACGAACTCATTTTTTTTCCTTGATGGATACATATTTTGTTTTAAGAGATAACAACACAACAAGAGATAACACACTAAGGGCGAGATAATTAAAAAATAAGTATTTGTAAAATCATTTTCTCTCTCTGTGCCCGAACAAACCCGGCGGGTATGATAGAGACAACTACAACCTGAACCAAAAATACTAATAAAAATTACTCAAATACAACGTTTTGTTGTCCCTAGTTTCTTCCTCTAAAACTAAACCTATATATGCGGTTTGTAAAGAAAACCCTGTCCGATCCAAAAGAAATAAAGTTGGTTAAAGAAATAAAGTTGATAGGTTAGAGTTGGTTGGTTAAAAAGTTGGTAAAGGCATTACTGAAAAAAATATTAAAATGACTTTATTTCAAAATATTTTTGACACAAACACAAACATACACACACACACACACATACATATATATATATATATATATATATATATATATATATAGATTATATATGTCGCAGTAGGGTAAAAATCCGAATGAGGCTCTTTCTCTATTACTTAAAATAATACTTTATGTTACGCCATGGTACATTTACATATAACACAACAAGTCGTTAGACAGTTTCCAGATTATTGCCCGAGCGGCGGCCAGCAGAGAAGTATCTAGGGTTCCATCGGTAATCGATCACTTGCGCCTCGTTGTCAAATCAGCTTCAATTCTAATAACCTCTCCGACACACACACACACACACACATATATATATATATATATATATATTATATATATATTATATATATATATATATATATATATATATATATATATATATATATATATATATATATATATATATATATATATATATCTTTTTTAACAATGGATTTCCGCAAAGTAACGCCTGAAAAAATAGTTGATGGATGTTTGAACACGACGGCAATCTGGGCCAATTTTTTAGGTTTTTATGGGTACATATCTTGGTTAATAATGAATTTATGGAAAAAAAAGGAAAACAGGAAATTAGCAATTGTAGCCATAGATTTATTGAGAAAAATTTTTACTGGAATTATCCAGTAAAAAGGGAGTAAACGAAGGACAACGTTACTAAATGACCGGTGTTCCCTCTTAATGCATTTACAAGATAATTTAATAAGTAATTCGAAATATTTTCAACCGACTTCCGAAAAGGAGGAGGTTATCAATTTTGTATGTTTGTTACCTCGGAACTCGGTCATTTATGTACCGATTTTAAAAATACTTTATTTGAGAATGAATACTCGCCATGTGATCCCATGTTATTTTGGTGAAGATCTGATGCAGAACTTCGGGGATATAGAAAACTAGCTGTGCCCGCGACTTCATCCATGAGGAAAAAACCCGCATAGTTCCCGTTCCCGTGGCATTTCCGGTATAAAAACTATCCAATGTCCTTTCTCAGATCCCGAACTATCTCTGTACCAAATTTTATCTTAATCGGTTCCGTGGTTTAGGCGTAAAGAAGAGAGAAACAAACAGACTTTCCCATTTATAATATTAGTATGGAAGTAGGGATGGGAAGTTGGTTGCTGCAGCAATATGTCTACCTACGCGCAGAGCGTGTTTACCTACGCGATAATGCCGCCTTGTAGCATTTATGTTTTTGATAGAAATCAATATGTACATAGTTTAATTTATCGTAAATCGTTTAATAATTAATTATGATATCAAGAAGTCATAGTGTCCGACAAATTGTTTGCTGCGTTATTTTAGACCGATAGCTTATATATAACTTTCGAATTTATTCGAAAGTTCTGCACAATAGATCCAGTAATAAGTCTCGTCACGACTTTAGTCGTCGGTAGAAAGTTTGTTAGACTCACCAAAAGGAAGCTATTCACGTAGTTTTATGTATGTATTCATTATTTAAAAAGTAGTGTGGCTGTCCTTGGAATAAGAAATTGTACCTATGCGGGTCTAAACATAACTTTACCACCTACTAGTTTAAGGTCCTAGTCTGGAAGACAATGAACAACGTACATGATGCGGTGGGTGTTAAACAAAAACATAATTTATACGGAATCATTCTCGAAGGAAACAGCCAAGCAACCCGCTGACTTCGAGACCTCAGCTTCATAGTAACGTAATTGCATATTGATTATTAAATATCGATAAAAATATTAAATTTTGACTATTTTATCGTCCTCTATTGAATAATGGCAACTTAATTAAAAACAATTATGAATGACATTAATTTCTATACTATTTATTAAAAAGTAATTTCACACACATGAACTATGTATGTTAAATAGGTTTTGTGATACATTCCACTTTATATCTAGTCAAGGTTTTCGTTATATTTCTAAATGGCTGTAAAATTTTATAAATTAAAAGAAAGCAATGTATTTTTTTCAATAAATTACATTAACCAATCGTCTGTGGTTATCTTTTTTTCTAATAATGTTACTGATCCCCTTTTATATATTCTAACTAGCAAACACCCGTTCGTAGCATGAAGAAACCAGTTCCGTTTACTAGTTTTTGTGTGAAAAAATAAGTAACAGAAAGATGCATCTCGATCTCGCAAACTTTCGCATTTAATTAATTGTATATATACAATAGGCAAAGATAAAAAAGTCCCATTTTCTCTTCTTTTTTCGGGAAGTGTCCTCTATGTTTCATTCCATTAGCCTATCTGTTTGAAATTTCAAGGTAATTTGTTTCAGCAAGAAAGGGGTACAAACACACCAAAACTTTCTACTGCAGGAAAGTCGTGTGACAAGATTTAAAGTTTATTTACAAATACGAAGTTAATCAACATCTGACTGCTAAGTGTGAGTTTTTCTTTTCGCATTTGATCGTGAGCGCGTTTGGAGTTTACTAGGAATTTGTATGTGATTTGTACAGCGCCACCTAGTGGTAAACGTGAGAAACCAGTTTACTACTAGGTGGCGCTGTACAAATCACATACAAATTCCTAGTAAACTCGAAACGCGCTCACGATCGAATGCGAAAACAAAAACTCACACTTAGCACTCAGTTCCGTATTCCAAAACGTAACTTAGAGCACATTTCAAAGTGTTGTTTGGTGAATATTTTCACAACTAACTTTCTAATCTCATTTTTATTCATCAAGTTTAGTTAAATAGTTAGACCCATGACTTAAATTAATTCTGGAATGTTCTATTTTTTGACAACCATTTAAACGTTTTTCATATACAATGTACAGTTTACGTCAATAACCGAATATTTTTCACCAAAACTTAATATTTGGACAAATGCACCCTAGGCTACAACCTCCTGCCGTATTCCCTTTCGGTATTTTCGTGAATAGTTTGTAGCTGTCCGGCCGCAGTTCAGCGATCAATACTTTACACTGGTTGCGTAAATAGCATATTATTGTATTATTTACTTAATTCGAGAAAACCTTGTCTATATATTTATATAGACTCATATAATATTTACTTTACTATTAAATATATTTTAATGTCGTCTAGTCTACTTACTAATATTTTCTATTTTAAAAATCAATCGCGTGTCTAGGAATAGGGGAGCCCAAGAGGGGATTTTTGCATTTACTCGAGCGCGTCAGATTAACGTAGGCGAGGTACTGTAGATTTTTTCCCCACCATTGAAATGAAAAACATTATATAATTTTTTATTTTTCCTATAATTTAATCTATTAAATTCAATAGGCCCTTACGACACCCGAGTAACTACCTATTTAGCATCTTTGGCTCCCCTACTATAAACAAGGCAAACTAACTGCATCTGCGTCTCAGTAAAATAATATATCCAAAGCATATTGGTATGTAGTTGCCATACAATACTCTTAAAATTAGACTGATGTTAGAAGTTATGTCTACACAACGTCTTATGGTCAATACATGATAGCACGATCCCTTATTTATAGGTATACTGTGTCAAACATAAATATTCATGACGTCATTGTAGTCAGGTCCAGAGATTATGTGATTGTGTAATAAATGAAATAATGGAATTGAATTATCTACTAGCTGTGCCCGCGACTTCGTCGAGTGGAAAAATTTCTAAAATAAAAGTACCTAGCCTAAGTTACTCCTTATTACATAAGCTACCTGCCAGTGAAAGTCCCGTCAAAATCAGTCCAGCCGTGTCAGTGATTAGCCGGAACAAACAGAGAGATAGACAAAAATTGTAAATAAATGTTATTTTTGTATCTGTACCGTGTATATATAGATATGCATTTAATAAAAAGTGGTTATTTCAATATTACAAACACACCCCAGTTTTATTTGTTTGTATGGATGCAGTATCATTGACACTGTTTAGGTAGCATTGATGAATATATATTGTATGATAGCATACTATGTGCAATGCTTCTTTTATCCTAAATTGGCCATGTTAACAGAAGTTGTAATATTAAGACGCAGTAATACTAAGACTAATATTAAGATGCAGTTATATTAAATATATGTCATTAAAATTAACAATATTCATTGGCCAATAGTTAGTCCTGGAAAAACGTATAAGTTGGATATTCAATTTTAGGTCTCTTTGAAAGTGGAAATCTTTTGCAGAGCTCCAAAACTCGAGAAAATTATATTTTTGATAAGTTTTAAAATACGATTTAGGGTTATGGCATAATATAGACACTGCTCCGACTTACCAAGAAACTTGTCATTTAATTCCATCGTGGTTATAAATATTCGACTTCCATTTGTTTTAGCTGCAAAACTCGAAATAGTAAAATTTTAACGTAACAGTATTTTGATAGAAGTGTTTTTATGTATTTAACTTCTTCTAGTTCCCTCGAAATGTCGAGCGTTTTGGGTTTTATAATTTGGTAATGTTACTCATGAGGTATATAATTACCTATAATAAAGGAGTATTTTGGTACTAATACGAAAAGTATAGTCTAAAACAGTTGATTTAATGTTCAAATTTGAATTATAAATAACAGATTGCTTGGAGCCGTGTCTTTATATTGTATCATAAAACTTTATAAATATTCCACAAGAGTGAAAGAATATAAATGTAAAACCAAGTTGACATTACCTCCAACCATATAGTTTTATTTTGTATTTGAAGAGCCAAAGTAATATAATACATTAGATATAAGTGCCATATTGTGTCCAGTTAGCGTATAAAAGCGTGACGTGATTTTTAATGGACTTATTTGTAACGTTTACACAACACAAATATAATTAGATTGATATTTTCTGAAACTCCTGTTTATTTAAGTAGTTTTAATATTACCCCAGACTACAGACGTATACTATAGATTTTACACTGCATGTTATAACATTTAAAAATAAATTTGTAATGTCACTTAAGTAATTATCGTACAGAGAACACTATCTCCAAGAACGGCGAAATCTCTCTTATTCTTTTAAATGTTCTAATTTTAAGGTTTCCTTAAAACATTTAAAAGAAGAAGAGATCGGCCAGAGTTCACTCTGTTGCTCTTAAAAAGCTCATATAAATAAAAATTCACTTTTTTATTTATACCAATATAAAGCTTACGGCCTAAAAATAAATCACTAGAACTATTTGAACTCGTAATATGAAATTTGGCAAATAGAAGTTTAGAGATAGGACCTAAGCTGATGTTATCTTAGGCCAGATTTGGAATGACTGCAATGTGAGTCGAGCTGTTTGAAACAATAAATATATAGTCTATGGTTTGAATTAACCTTGTTCTCTGTACGGGATCATTACTAATGTGTAAAACTATAATTTACAGATTAAGGGTGGAATTTTTCAAATAAACCTAGAGTTTCAAAACTTAGTAGTAGTTATTGAGAAAATTATACATGCAATTTATATTATGAAATTTATACGTGTTATTAGTTAAGCTATTGTATTATTAAAAAGCACTATTTTAGTAGATGTTATATAATGATATAGAGACAATCCATTGAGCTATTATAAATTTTCATGCTAAGTATTTATCACCAGTAATTTGGAGATATATAATTTGCACTGCATCGTCTACCCATGAAACCATGGGATCTCGACACGTATACTACATCCGAGCGACTCTGCGGTAGTGCGCTCTCACCTTCAAATCTGACGAATAGTGGCTAATAGATTCGATGTTCCATAAAAAAGATCTTAAACTGAAGATCGCGTGACACAAGTCACAAGTGAATAGGGATGAAAAATAAGTAAACGGATCAAAAACGCGTACATATATATATATGTATATAACTTGTAAAGGTCGACGTTTCGGCCGAGGTGCGTTGGGGTGTTCAGTACAACTGCTAATCATAGAAATTTAAGAATACTGAGTTAAGATTTTTTTCAGGACACTATTGATGTTTAGAAATATTTCAATGCCTCCATTTTACTTTGTAAGTCAAGGCGCCATTGTATAATTCTGGCACTTATAATAGATTTTGACAGTTAAAGATAGAAAGTGTATCCAGGTCGAAACCGGTTGAACTCAGATGCTTAGAAGAAAATTTTGTTTACTCGTAATAAGTCTTAGTATCCGACTTAAGATGTCTTAAGTTAGCAGTTGTTCTAAACACACCCATTGAACGTGGTCACACAGACTGATTTCTGTCAATATAACTTGGCCGAAACGTCAAGGTTTACAAATTTTTTACCTATATGTATGGTAAGCGTTGCATTGTATCCAATACTTTCAAAAATGACAATGGAACGCGATAGTTTAAAAGTTTATATGTATTTTAAAATATGTGTTTAATGTTTCTTGTTACCATACAAGGTATTATATAAGAAATATTTTAATGTAAGCAGATTATCTTCTTTGTGAAATGTATTAATAGAGTTATATTTCTTTTGGCCTGTTAAGGAAAGAATAATAAGTAGATTTTTACGTTGCGCGCGCACAGCAACATGAAATTTGCAGCATGTAATTAGTCATAAATGGTACTTCTTGTTATGAAAGAAGATATAACAATGGAAAGTGCTTTTTAAGGATTAAAATGTGATTAACAACTATTATTTCTCTGCTCTAACAGCGATTTCGGGTCAATAATAATGCTTGTAAATGCACCCACTGCTATTGTGTGCTGAATTATAAGCACGCTGTATGAGTTTTGTTTTTACAGGGATTTTAACAATACATGTATCTGCTCAAACATCACTGATATTGCACGAATTTATTTCACTTAAATTGACAAGAAAATTTATATTTACTACTAGCAATTCAACGTTTCATTGTTGCTTCAATGAAACGTTCACGCGTTTTAAATTGCCTTTGCAGTAAATAATTTAGTGTCCAACAACATAGTGTTCATTTGCTAACATTTAGCCACATTTAAATTCTCCCAAAAAATCATTTCAGTCGATGGATATTTACATTTTACTATGTTTGTATTTTTTTTGTATCCACGACAATAACCCGATTCTATTGAAATGTTGTAAGCGGTTTTACACTCATGAGTTTTAAACATACTTAACACATTGATGGAGACTACCGCCCACAGACGTAAAGAATGAAAAAGTGATACGACAGTACGCCTCTCGTAAGAGTTTAGGTTAAGCCAAAGTTAGTGACTTTGGCCCTACGACGATCGTTTTTTCATACAAATATTAGGAACGGCATGCTGTAGTGTCACCGTAGAGGTAACTTAGACTTTTATACTGTCACCATGAAATAAATTATAAAAGTTTAAAAGTGACGGACACGTCGACATTTTTCCGCGCCGCCTCCGCACGCTCACTACGCTCGTAGGCGTCGTGTTTTCATACACTCAGGCGAGTAGTGCGCAGCAGCTGTGCCTCGCGCGTTGCTAAGTTCTTTCGC
The DNA here is from genome assembly GCA_036924255.1 of Apodemia mormo. Classification (NCBI taxonomy): domain Eukaryota; kingdom Metazoa; phylum Arthropoda; class Insecta; order Lepidoptera; family Riodinidae; genus Apodemia; species Apodemia mormo. The sequence goes on along the minus strand of JAUPFN010000001.1, from coordinate 37,280,874 downwards.
GCCATTTTGCTGGTAAATCGGTATATTATTAATTATAAATTAAATAAATTATTAATTGGTAAATTAGTAAATGTTATTTGTAAACGTTATTACATTCTATGGCGGCGGCGGTGGTATACCTATGAAAAATAACAAAAAAAGACTGCAAGCCTTGTTTGATGCGGTTTCTACTCCTGAGTCAGGTGAAGACCCTTTTGCTGACGATGGGGAGTATGGAAATGACCAAAATTATGAGCCGTCTGGCAACGAATCGACAAGTTCGGATGATGCAATCTCAAACTCAGCAACAAGGCATATAGGGCATATAGACATCTATAGACGCCTATAGACTTATTGTCGTGTTACATATATATTTTACCACGCGTTGTGACTACGTCTATAGGCAATTTATGAAAACAAATAGTGACAAATCAGTAACGTATACTAGTAGTGTCCATCAACGTGTTAAGCATAATAATTGATTTGAGGGTGAGTTGCATTGGGTGATTTTTTAAAGGAACTGGTAGAGCTAAATTTAAAAAAAATAATTGGCATGGTCATCTATTGTGAAAGATATTTTAATATTCCAATATAAATTACTTAATATTTGCACCTACTTAAAACTATACTTATTTTTCAAATAAATGTTTTTTATATAAAATATATATTTAAATAGGCCACATTGGACTTTTTCATAAATAGTGGTGGCTTCGCCACAAGATATGAATCAACCGTTATTTTGATTTTTGTAACTCAATTAAAAAGGTTACCTATTAAAAAAATAAAATGAATAAATAAAAGATTTTTATTGATTGAAAATGTAAATTTTAGTGGGGTATATTTTATTTAAAAGTAACTTATGCAAAAAGGATCGTAGTTTATTTAATTGTATGTAAAATAAAGATAAGTAATTTGATCATAACCAAAACAAACGAAACTAAACTACTCAAGGGAAAATATATATTATAACTTGAATTTAATCAAAAAATATTTGTCACGGTGCTACGCTATGCTGCAAATACTTGCACGGAGTATAGAGTAAGAAGGACCAACTCTGTGGCATAATTTAAGAAAGAAAGCGGAAAAGCGTTTTTAAATAAGTTTCCAGCACGAAATAAAGAAAACAAGCGGAATTGGCAAGTACAAACATTTGTATCAGGACCGCGATCGCCACACTCACACATAAAATAAGCATTATTGCATATAAACTACTAATGCAAACATTGTTTCATTGGTCGTTTTCATTTTAAGCAACAATAATCCGAAACACACAAACAGAACATTTAAAAATATACCAAAGTGCGTTACAATAAATTTTATTTTGCTACAGTTATAGAAATCGGTCCACTGGGGATCTTCTAGCGTATGCCACTTACATTTTGAGCTCGGCCATCGAGAAGCATGGTGAGGCACTAGCTGCTTCCCTTGATATCTCGAAGGCCTTTGACAGGGTCTGGCATGATAGTCTTATTGGCAAGCTTCCATCGTATAGTCTGCCTACTGGTCTTTGCGCCTGGATCTCAGATTTTCTTCGTGGCCGGTCGATCAGAGTAGTCGTCGACGGCTGCTCATCCGACCAAATGGCTATAAATGCCGGAGTCTCTCAGGGATCAGTTCTCTCCGTAACTCTATTCCTGCTACACATTAACAATCTGTTGAAGCTGTGCCGATAAATGACCACCTCGAGATCCTTGGTATCACGTTAACGCCTACTCTCAACTTTGGTTCATACATCGAATCTAAAGCCCAAGTTGCCTTAAATCCGAATCTAAAGCTAAAAAAAAAGTATTTACGTCCTTTTGTAGTCTATTCAAAATAGACTCATCTATTTGTACAATAGTGAAACTTAAGATCGTAATAGTTTCGCTATTCTACAATAGATGGCAGCATTGATTTTTCCGTAGTTTTCAGTTGATCATATTTGAGTAGAGAACTTTCTAGAACGATTACGTAATGACTGTCATTACGCATATCTTTCTAGAAACATTAGGTCAATCTAAAATGAACTTTATATGTAAGGTGTACGGCTGATTTTAGCTTGACTTTCTATTATATCATTAGAGATGAATCAGGAATTTAATTAAAATAAAATGAAAATTGTACTTTCGAATGATACGAAATATCTCCATTTTTAATCATCTGTATTCTACTATCATTTCTGCATTCAAGGATGGCACAATACGGCATAATTCAGTGTATAATAGATTTTCGCACGACGACTATCTCCTAATGATATGGTAAGTATCACTAAGGCAATTTAGAGTAAAAGCGCATAATAGTGGCGCACGCGGCACGCCCACTCTTCACCTCCCCTTGTTTTCGTTATTTCGTGGTTTCCAGTAATCTTTTAAAACAGCACTACAAGCGCTGTTAAATACTGATGGCAACACATCACTCTGTCTACAACAGCTATCTTCATATCGTAGTTTATCCAACGTCAGCGCCATTCTAGTAAGTATTTGAAATTTTAATAACCCTTATATAAGACGTTCCTCCTTACCTCTATACAACATGGATACGTGGTTCTCGCGGTAGTTTTTGGTAGTGTTTTCATGTTAATGTCGCTAAGTAATAGTTATGTGCAGGGTTCACACCTATTCTACCCGTCTTTTTTAACATTTGTTTATTTTTTACATTTTATAACTATATATTTTAAGACAGAACATAATATGTAACACATAGTTATTAAATATAAATGTTATGTACGTAAATTGATGTTAAATATTGTATTGATGTTGAGCCTTTGTCGTATAAGTAGATTTAATGTGTTATGAAATGTTGTTTTGTATTGTGACGAATAAATATATATTTTATGTGATGTCTTGTTTAATTTTATATAGTAATTAAATGTCCAGCTTATATAAAACGCAATAATACCCTTGGTAAGAAGACTAACGGTTGAAGGAGAAATTATGGTATTTAATTTGCATATTTTCCGCGAAGTGTTGTATGGAACTGCTGTGATGCAACAGAAAAGAAAGGTAGTGTAAGGAATAGAGCAAACTTATCTAAAGACTGAAATTATAGAAGACCACAGCGGCACAATAATCCACCCACTTCCACGACACTTTCTCCCACGTCAGAAGCAGAAGCAGTAACACACAAGTTATGTACGCAACGCACGCTTCACTTCGCAACCGAACCATCTTCAGGAGAGACGAATAGCACTTCACTCTATGAAGGGTGAAGCATTAATAAATAAAAAAATTAATGCTTCACCCTTCATAGAGTGAATTGCTATTTGCTCTTTTAATGGAAAGAAAACCATTGCCTAAAGACAAAAAGATGTTAATGGTGCGTTGCTATCCGTGTAGCAGGATGGGAATGTCATGCATAAGTCTACCGGTTACCTTAACTTCCAAACCGGAACATGACAATGACAAACATTGACGCTATTGCGGCAGGAATAAGTAAGACCAGTACAAATACCCGGGCGAGTCGTTGCGGGACTCTACCACATAATAGTCACGATGGTAGTGACAGGTACAGCCAATCGGTCGCCTCTTACGACCTGCCTGGTAGAACGACAGTGGTCTATTCTTCAAACGAAAAATAAATACACGTAATATCTCACTACCCCTTGTGACGTTTCGTGATATTTTTCCAAGGCCTTTGGGGACTGATTTGCGACTTGTAAAGTCAGTTCGTGAAGATAAACGACCAGATATCAATTATACGGGGGCCTCGTATAATTGACACGGCGCGACGGTAGCTGCGCCCTTGTTACGTTACAAGAATGGTAATTCCCCGGGCGTGCCGGCCCATTCGGCTGCAAACAGCATAGCACTGAAACTGATTGACTAAATGCGCTGGTGGAAATGGTTATTCTACCAACGGGCGATGGGGTTCTTACATTCCGGCGCCGAAAACTATTAAAGAAAATTTATAAAGCCTAGGAAGAGTCACAGGATGCGCCTGGGATATTTTTAAATCACAATAAAGAAATTACAGAATTATGGAATTAGAAATAAGGCTCTTGATCTTTTGAATTCTTATTCAGAAGATCAAAATTAATGGAATAAGATCCTACGATGGTACTGTCAGAATAGGTGTCCCACAAGGGCCCATCTTTGGTTCATTTCTGTTTTTTAAATACATAAATGACTTGCTTTACTATGTGGGTGACAAGCATGGTACGAGGGTGGATTGAAAAGTACTCGGCCCATGGGCGTACCCAGGTTCTGGGCCAGGGGGGGTAACCGTAACATTTTAAGACTATTATTTTGTCTTATTATATTTTTATCTACAACAATAGATAGTAGAGAGGTAAACAAATTCCAGGGGGGGGGGGCGACTGCCCCTTCTTAACCCCCCCCCTCGGTACGCCCATGACTCGGCCTAACACAGATCCATTCAATTCTAAAAATCAAATCTACATTGCTTAGTTCAGTTCGGAGCAGTTAAATGTGTGAAGTTCGAAACGTGTGCAATAATTTGTTGTGATTTTATAAGTTTTTTAACAAAGCAATCGGAATACTTTCAGCAAATTGAGCAACGTGCCGTCATTAAGTACCTCCATAAGAAGGGGCTATCACCGAATGCCATCCATGATGATATGGTCAGTACATTAGGGGATTCTGCTCTGTCCGATTCATCCGGGGATTCTGCTCTGTCCGATTCGTCCGTCAAAAAATGGATAGCAGAATTCAAGCGTGGCAGAGATTGTGAAAGATGAACGCCGATCTGGAAGGCCTTCGACGTCCACTGCTGACGAAAATATTAAAAAAAGTACTTGATTTAATTATGGGAGACCGCAGACTAAAAATTAGAGAGATAGCAGAGATTATAGGCATCTCTTAAGAACGAACTAAAAAATAAGCAAATATGGTAATGGCTCCAGTATTCTGGGGTCTCGAAGAGTGTGATTATGATTATCTTGAAAGGGGTCAAGACTATAAACTCTGATTACTACTGTGTCTTACTACGTCGTTTACGAGAGCAAATAAAAGAAAAACTTACAGGCATGCTCAGAAAAAAAGTTCTGTTTCATCAAAATAACGTCCGTGTTCACACGTCTGTGCAATCAATGGCTGAAATCCAAAATTGTGGATTTGAACTATTACCGCATCCGCCTTATTCACCTGATCTGGCACCGTTAGACTTCTTTATGTTCCCTAACCTAAAAAAGCACTTGGGAGGTCAAAGACTTTCGACAAACGACGAAGTCAAAACAGCAGTAGATTTAGGGAAGAATAATTTTTTTTCAACGGTCTAAATGCTTTGAAGGGGAGATGGCAAAAGTGCATCGAACTTGATGGTGATTATATAGAAAAATAAAAATATAACTAATTTAGTATGCGTTTATTTTCTTAGTTAGGCCGAATACTTTTCAATCCACCCTCGTATCGTATTGTTTGCGGATGACACTTCACTTTTATTTCAAGTGGAAATACAAATTGGTAAGCGTGACGAGGTAACAAAGATGGTGCCATGTTAATAATCTGCTTTTAAATGGTAACAAAACCAAGTGTATTAAATTTTCAACGCCTTATGTAAGTCATTATGATACCAATGTAGAACTTGAAAAATAAATGTATCTTGTGGACTCAACAAATTTTTAACAGTTACAGTACAACACAAGTATATAAAAAGTGCATTGGGAACCACATATTCAGAAGTTAGCAAATAGACTTAGTTCAGCAGCATTTGCAGTGAAAAAAAATGATGTACCTATTGGTGTTGACACTGCGCGCCTTGTGTACATAAGATACTTACATAGTGTCGTGTCCTATAGAATTCTACTCTGGAGGAATTCCGCTGAAATAATTACATTTGTATATTACAAAAAAGGGCTATAAAAGCAATTTATTTCAGTTCAAGGACTTCCCTGAAAGAAAAAAAATCAAAAAAATGGTTATTAATCTAAAAAATGTTTCAACTTATGTTTACAGATTCTTTTCAACTCAACGCAGTATATATTTGAACACTTGATGTATATACTCAAAAATATTTGCTTATTTAAAAGAATTTTGATATTTACCCCCTAAATAGAAGGAACAAAATCAGCTTCTGTACTTATATCTCGTCTCTACAGAATAACCAACTCTTTTATGGGGTGCCAAGTATATGTTTTTGGTTTCTACAAAAAGCTACCTAATGCCTATAAGAGATTTAGCCTTAACAAATCCAAAAATGTATTAAAACAAAACTATGTAAAATCATTATTATAAAATAACGGGGTTTTTAGACGACAAAAAAGCAAAAAAAATAATTGCTCCCCATATCAGTGATCTTTATTATTGTTGTAAAAATTATATACCTACGTACAAATTAAACTATCTTAATTTAAAAAAATGATACTTCATGAAAAAGGACAGGTCCACTGAGTTTATTCCGCCGGATAAATAATTAATTATTATTTACTATACTATACATTTGCGCCGTATCTTCTCGGGTTGTGGCCGCGTTTCCGACCAGGTAAACTTTAAGTAGCTTAAAAAAATGTTGACCCGTCAAAATAACTTGTAAAAAGTTTCATTGAATAAAGTACTCCTGACTTATGATTTCTATTCTAATATATAATAAAACCATTGAGTATACTTCAAATATAAGATAAATTTTTATTCAAAAATATTTTTATAAACAGTAGATATATTTTAAATAACTGACTATCAAAAATGGACGGCACATTTACAAAACAACACCTAAATGCAGTAGCGGATCCAGGGTAGGGAAGGAGCTAGGGAGTTCAAGCCCTCCTCCCTCAAAGCTTCAAAACTTTGATGATTAACTTGATAAAGTTTACCCTCAGTTTAATCAGTCAATAATTCGCTGAATCAAGCCCCTCCCAAACAAAAATTCTGGATCCACTACTGACCAAATGTAAATTATTTAAAAATAAAATACATTGTTTCTTAGTAATAAACATTCTTACAATAAAAATAAATTATTACTAACAAGTATTTTAAGGAAAATTCAATGGCTACCTATATAAAATTAGCTTGGCTTATATCGCATTTGTTACGAAAATATGTTTTTAAAAATTAACATGTACATTTATAGAAGCGTTAAGTTCAGATTGTGACATAGACCATTTTCAACCATCTAATTGGATTATTAGATACTAAATCGTAAGGAATATGATTATAAGGCATAATTATAACTAGGTACACTTATAATATGAAAGCTACCATTAACAACAGTTCCAATAAATGCTTTAAACTTCGACTTTAACATTTTTGTTACGAAATATTCCTACAAAAGTAAATTAAAAATCTAACTAACTTCAGATACTTAAAATCTAATTAAAAATGTCGAACAGGTTATAAAAAGCATATAAAAAGCAATACGAATTAAGTTTTAAGATAAAACTAATATGCATTTTTTTATTTTTCTATTTAATTTGCAATTTTATGTGACATCTTGTCACATACAAATGCAAGTTAGTAAAGTAGATCAGTACATTTGTTACATTGGTAAATATTTGAAAACTTTAATTTTGAATCCTTCCTTAATAGTAGATTGGTTTAGTCGTCATTATCTTTTAGGAGACCATAGCAAAGAAGTCAACTGTCTTACTAGCAGTTGACCTTTTTCTTCTTAGTCTTCAGAAATGATTTTGGATTTCAAGATTTACAAGGGAAACGGAAGAATTATATAAACCTCAATATTTTTGTACAATATAATCATGGATTTCTTTTCCCGTTTGCTTCCACTTATCCGCGTCTTCAAATGCAAGAACTTGTTTCGCATTTGTAACGACTTCGGCGACAGACGCAAGCAGTAGAGAGTAGTAATGACATAGAGATACTTATGTAGATAGAGTAGGCAAGTCATAATAGACAGAGATAGAGCTATCTTTGTGAAAGTTGTGTACAGTATTAACCGGAAGGCAGTTTTAAATCGTTTTTTATTATGCCTTAGTTTGTTTTCGTATAATTTAGTGTTTTTTTTGTTACTATACCTAAATATTTTAAATAAATAAATGATCCGTTGATAGAAAGAGAAAGAACGAACATATGGTTATAAAGGATACAAAAGCTCCAAATATCAGTATCTTTTTAGACAGGACAAACTTTTTTTGGCTTGCTATAAATACTTTTCTGAGTAGTGAACATGTTCTTAAGGCCACATGTTAATAATGTACTTAGGGTTTATAATGCTACGACTGACGTAAAAATGACTTTAAAATTACTCACCACTTTGCTGTCAGTAAGGCTTACTTTCGATGGAAATTGAGTCTTACAGTACAATTGATACTTAAGCCGATTAATTAAATACTGATACTCGGTGATATATTATACATACTTTAGCGAACACGTTCTTAAGGCCACATGTTAATAATGTACTTAGGGTTTATAACGCTATGACTGACGTATAAATAACATTAAAATTACTCACCACTTTGCTGTCAGTAAGGCTTACTTTCGATGAAAATTGAATCTTACAGTACAATTCATACTTAAGCCGATTAATTAAATACTGATACTCGGTGGTATATTATACATACTTTAGTGACACTTGATTGTATTAATATTTATAATAATTAATTAGCTTAAAGGGGCCTGCTATTGTATGTGCGTTTACAATGTCAACTATGAAGGAGACAAGCCTATTGCAGTACTTACATTTAAGTCGACAATTAATATTGTGATGATTGTGATATAATTGCTTTATTTTGCCAAACTACTTATAAAAAATAAACAAAAAAAAATAGAACAATTTCTAATTTTTTTAAACTATAACAAATGTTTTAAACAATAAATATTTTTATGACTTAAATAATTAATTACACATTAAACAAAAGTGTGCACTCACTTAAAAGTTAAGTATGTTCGTTTTTAAGCTAATCCTTATAATCCAGTATAATGGTAAGCTTTTATCAGTAAAACTGCAGTAGGCAGGAAAATATAAACTTTTAAAATAACTTTTAATTTATTAATTAAAAAACAGAAATGAAAGTCAGACTCACATAGGTATAGAACTTGTCCCAACATGGCATAATCATTAAAAATGAATTTAAATGAATGAATGGTAAAATGTATTTAGCTTAAAAACGAAAAAAAAAATTGTCAAACAAAATTATATTGACATTAAAGATTGATAACCAGCACGATGACTCACCGAATCATGCCAGTTGCCACTACCTTTGTAAAAGTAACGAGAGTTTGTGCATTTTTTGTACATACACTATAGTACTTGTTATTACCATATATATAAATAATAAATAAATATCACTGGACAAATTACATGAAACAATCTCACCCCAAAGTAAGCACATTATTTGCTTGTGATATGGGTGGATCAAGAATACTAATTCATAGAAATATGAATATATATACATAAATATTTAAATATATTTAATAAACACCCAAACCAGAACTAGAACCCCTTCGATTGCATAGGGTCGCCAACCACTCAAGCAATGTGATGTTGTTACCTACATTCATTGATATATATATATATATATATATATATATATATATATATATATATATATATATATATATATATATATATATATATATGTTACCACTCTACGTTTGATATCGTCAAAAGTCAGTAAAATCACGTACGTTAGTACATCGTCGTACCTGATTCATATTCTGTCCAGATACTAAGTTACCAGCAGCTGGCAAAAATTTTGTGTAATGTTACGAAAATATTTTTTAAACATGAACCCTCGCATTCAGTCTCATCACGTACGTTAGTACATCGTCGTACCTGATTCATATTCTGTCCAGATACTAAATTACCAGCAGCTGGCAAAAATTTTGTGTAATGTTACAAAAATATTTTTTTAAAAAAAATCCTAATTTATAGAATTCTAAGTACCATCTGCTGTTTTTTTTCCAAACACAATCACTATTAGACAGACAGGCACATCACGCAAAATCTTCGTCAGCCATTGGTAACTTAAACTAGTATATGAACTGGCAACAACACTGTCTACATGTTTCATAATGTGGCAATTGATGTTTACTAAAAAGATAGTACAAATTTGGAATCCTATTAGTAACAAGTAAACATGTTTTATTCATTTTACCTTTCAAATACTCAAAATAAGATATTATACGATGGCAAATAGGATTACTAATCATTGTGCCAACCAACAAACCAGACAAAAATACAAATAAGCTTATTTTAAAGGTGGGAGTTCTGAGGTTAAAAACATTTAAAAAATGTTATAATACTTAAAACTTCCTCAATAACAAAACTTGCTTCCAAAACAGCAAAAAAATGGTACAATTAACAACACTAACCATAAGATGGACTACTTCTTTTACATGAAATACTCTATTTACCACAACATGTCAAAACATCTCTTTCTTTATATGCTTGAATAACTGTATACACAATGACCACTATCCATAGGAATACTGAAACCCATGAAGTAATAAGGGCTAATTGTAGTGAAATTCCTGTGTTAATAAAATCACCACGGCGACTATTTGGTGCATCTTTTTGTATGTAATCCATAAAGTCAAATATTGCTTGGCAGGATAACCGGAACAAAATAGCACTTGCTTGGTCACCTGACGCGTGAACTTCCTGTAAAGAAGTGTTATTGATTACATAATTAGAAGTCACACCCATAACCCCTAAGAGGTACACCCACAAAAGGTAAAAGTGTTGGGGCACATGGCCGACTTATCAACACATTGGGCGCATATCCAATGGCAGCCAGTTAGATTTTCCATAAAAACATATTGTTTTTTGACCCCAGGATCCTAGTGTCTATGTTAGGGGTTCCTAAACTGTTTCAGATTTCGGTGTTCTTCAGCTTTAACATTTTGATTCAACACCCTATTAGCACAGGAAAAATGACAATCTGATTCTTACATTATATTAATATTAGGGTTTGACACATAATATATTTAATAATTTAGATTAATAAAAAATACAACACACTAGCAAATTAGTCATTATGATGTGTGAGCTTGATGATCCCCACACATATTTTGACTTCTTCAAAATTTAATCTTTTGACAAAGCGAGACTTACCCCACCTTTCAAAATATATGTGATTTTAGCCCCTCCTTTAAGAATAGACTAAATGCAGTCCTAACCGGCAAGTCATAAAAGGCAACCAATTGGCTATATGTATCACTACCATAGTGACTATTAGGTAGAATTCTGCAATGTCACCCAGGTATATGGTACCATTATTGAAATAACTTCAATGTTTGTCACTGTTGTGTCAGGTCTGGAGGGTAAAGTAACTGGTATGCATGTGGCATTGCCATTCTGACACATAAATAGCCAGACACTTTTAACATATTTGGTCTATATGCAATGCTCATCTCTTTACATCGGGTGAGAAATCTGCTTGTTTGTTCCCTAATGATATAAAATAAAAAACATTATTTTATAATCTATGTAACGTGTATATTTCACGTTCCCTACAATCGAATGGTCAATTCATATAAACCTTTTTTTCCCTCCCGAAAATTACATCAATAATTCATACAAAAACATTTTCTCGTAAATAACATTTTTTTTTAACTTTGTCGAAAATAACAAACAAATGTGAACGAAACACAGTAGGCTGAATGTACTTTTGTTTGTCTTATATTTATTGTCATAGGAAAAAATATTGATGTGCCCTTGTATTAACTAATGTCTATGTCACTTTGTTTATCTATGGAATCAGCAGGCTTAGGATAAACACCACGAGATACATCTCGATCGAGAAAGTGACGTTTGCTTGACATTTACTAATATCTCGATGGACGTTAATATGCATGCCACGATAAAAATTTAAAACGTCAGAGATAAATTAAACAAAAAATTTACTCGAATAGAGAAATCAATGATGCCACTAGAAGACATCGACATTATACTAATTCTAATTTTTAAGGTACAGCTTTGGTGCATTTAACTTGTGTTTAACATTATGCGCTTTTGTTTACATTTATAACTTTCTGTCATCATTCCTCATTTTTGTCAGTGTCGAAAGAATATGACCAAAGCCAAGTGAAGCCATACCTATTTACAGTTGTAATTAAAGATATTTTACAGGTTTTTGAATTATTCTCTTTTTAGTTTTGACTTCCAAACTACATTTTTGTACTCTCTAAGACTGAAACAATGAATTATGATTCATGAGAGGTTTTAATGTAAAGAGCAATTATGATGCCAGTGTGTATTTATTTCTGGGTGTATAAATGCGTAACTAATAATGCGTAAAAGTGCGTAACAATTATTATTAACAAGCTATTCTTTTTGTACTATAATATTCCTTTAAATTATAATTCTAATATTATTAAGTAAATTATCATCATTTTAGATGAATCAATCAATATTTTTGATTTTTTTGATGGGAAACTTCCATAGAATTGTTGTGATTTGACTCGATTTGACAATGACACGAAAATGCATCACGATAAACGAACATAAATGTATAGCATTATGCCAACTAGAAAATAAGATAGAATAGAATACATTACACAGTATTTTATATTACAAATAATGTTATCTATTAATAGTTCCAAAAATCAGCCAGATGCAAGCAGTCCAACCTAAAACTTATTGTTAGACCGTGGTCCCGAGAACAAACTTTTTTTGATTAATAACAAGCTGAATTTTTGTGAACAGCTTCATTTTGACGAGACAACCATCTTTTCTATCTTTGAAAAATCTCAATCGGGTAACCAATAAAGATAGATAAAATAGGGAAAGTTTAGAATGTTGGACTAACAAAAGTTTCCACTTTATGTACGTGTATGACAAAATTACCCTTGAATCACAATAATAGTTACCACCACGAAATAAAGAAAACAAGCGGAATTGGCAAGTACAAACATTTGTATCAGGACCGCGATCGCCACACTCACACATAAAATAAGCATTATTGCATATAAACTACTGATGCAAACATTGTTTCATTGGTCGTTTTCATTTTAAGCAACAATAATTCGAAACACACAAACAGAACATTTAAAAATATACCAAAGTGCGTTACAATAAATTTTAATTTGCTACAAAAAAAAAGAGTATTTACGTCCTTTTGTAGTCTATCCAAAATAGACTCATCTATTTGTACAATAGTGAAACTTAAGATCGTAATAGTTTCGCTATTCTACAATAGATGGCAGCATTGATTTTTCCGTAGTTTTCAGTTGATCATATTGGAGTAGAGAACTTTCTAGAACGATATACGTAATGACTGTCATTACGCATATCTTTCTAGAAACATTAGGTTAACCTAAAATTAACTTTATATGTAAGGTGTACGGCTGATTTTAGCTTGACTTTCTATTATATCATTAGAGATTATATTAAATCAGGAATTTAATTAAAATAAAATGAAAATTGTACTTTCGAATGATATGAAATATCTCCATTTTTAATCATCTGTATTCTACTATCATTTCTGCATTCAAGGATGGCACAATACGGCATAATTCAGTGTATAATAGATTTTCGCACGACGACTATCTCCTAATGATATGGTAAGTATCACTAAGGCAATTTAGAGTAAAAGCGCATAATAGTGACGCACGCGGCACGCCCACTCTTCACTTCCCCTTGTTTTCTTTATTTCGTGGTTACCACCACGGTCAATGATTTACATTTCAAAAACGAAAAACATTTTTCTTCGACTTTTCACTTTATCTCTCTTTAATCCAAAGTCTTACTCAAAGAGTATATAAAATTTAATTTTATTTAGTCTTCTTACTTCTACTTCTAACAAAAAAAACGAGTTTGAACTACACTCGATTTTCTTTTTGTTATTTTTGATTGATTAATATTTTGATTATTATTATATGTTTTATGTATTATTTTTCCTGAGTGTATGTTATTAATAGTAACATTAAATAACACAAAATAAGCACCAGCTTTAAATTAACTTTTTACATTTATAGTTTTCTACTGAATTTTGTAGAAAACCTTGTATGTAGTTTGATTTTTGAATAGAGTTGGTAACACTGAGTACCACGAGAATTCAAAGATGATAGAATTATTTTCTCTATACGAAAAATTCAAAGTTTATTTACATTACGTCAAAAAGTATTGTACCTAACTTGTATTTTGTAATTAATTATCTAACTATTACGTACACGGAATTATTGATTTATACTGTTTGGTTCTCATATGTGTAAAATCATCATCATTCTTCATAATTCTAGTATATAATAGTTTTATATAAAATGGGAACACAAAATAAAACGTAAGTATTTGTTTATACTTATTCTTTATTTTATAAAACCCCATATAAGTAGGTAACTAAAAATAATATCTTTCCTTTCAGGATAAAAAGTATGGCAGAAATTAACTATGTCACCGTGGTATGAGTACCTATAGATGTGTATGGCTAATCTTCCACATTAACCTAATGGATTCATGGACTAGACTTGTAGCACCAAAGATTAAAGTCTTTAATATTGGGAAAGCATAACACCATATATTCTGCAAATATTCCATACATTATAGTTTCTAGAGGAAGGAAGGAAAACAATGGAATACTTTGTGTAAGTATTTATTTACATACATATCTCCATGACAAATCATCTAACAAGGTAGACTGAAAAATCAAATTTCAAACATATTTTAATATATTTCTTTCTTCGTCAAGGTTGTGGTTTTTTACAAAATTAATATCATAAATTCAAGATTATTTCAAAAACTTGATTTTTGTAAAATTTTCCTGAATAATATGAGAAGCTTTCTCTGGACAACAGTGTAGGCTTCTGTCACTACCTTTTATAAAGGCAACCAATTGTCTTCGACCCCATTATGTACTTTACAATACAAATCTATATAACGCTACACAAAATGCAACGTGCAAGACTGGAGACTGGAGACAATTTAAAAAAATATATAAATGTATATAACAACATTTTGATGATATATTTGTTTACAGGTTGACTAAACAGCGTGTAATGCAAATAGTTAAAAAGAAGCCTTTCTATTTATTACATTTTTTGAAATTGTTGATTAAGAAGATTTATAAGTTAATGTTGAATATTATATTTTTCTTGTCATTTTAAATGGTTATGCAAGATTGAAAAATAAATTTAAATTTGTAGAAAGCAATTAAGTTTATAACATGATAGGCTTAATGTTCCTAATATGTGTAATTTTTAAAATCTAAATTAAAAGAAAGGTAATGTTAAGTTAGGAAAAATTATAATAAAAATTGCTATTCTATTTGTTGATTTTTTATTTTGAAATGAAATTCCATACTACTCATACCATATAGTAAATTAATTTTTGGTATTGAATTTTCATTACTGGTTATGCGACTTCACAAGAGATATTTAAATTTTAGAAAACAATTAAATTTAAAATATTATAGCTTTAATATAGTATGTGTAATCTTCTATAAGTTTGCTACATTAGTGAAAATTCAAAGATACACATTAATAAATTTAAGTCATAAGGTGATATATAGTAAAAATTATTTATCTAGTCTGAGAAGTACAAACATTAATAATAATTGTTAGTTTAGTAAAGTAGATGTGTTTGTATATTTTTTAAAACTCAAATTTAATTTTCTTTACAAGACTGCTTCATATTTTATTTCTTAATTACACACTTTTTATACTTTTATATGTGATTTATTCATTGTGTAACTTTAAGAAAATAAAAATTATTTCTCAAGACTGTTCCATATAGTAAAATCTATGTTTGGCATTAAAAAATTAAATAATATAAATAATGTGTCATTAAACTTATGCTTAAAATTAGCCATTGATGACTGTAAGTTTAATTTTATTGTATAAAATTGTTTAATACTTAGATAGAAGGTTTGCCTAGAGTAAGTATTTTTTAAATAAATGTTATACAACACTAAGGTATTTTATTATACTAATAATCCACTAAGCTTAATAATAAAAAGTATTGTTATTACCAAAATCACTTTGATTAAAAAACAACAAAAGCAACAAAGTTAACACTTCTAAAAGAAAATACTTCTAATTATCAGATAGACGGGTCCTACGTATACTAGTGCAAGTGCAATGACACAACTTTACTGGAAACCGGATTAAATGTTCTGTAACTTGCAATTTTGACATAAATCAATAGAAGTATTTGAAAATTTGTACAAAAGTACAAACTGCACTGCAAAGTGCACTAGTATACGTAGGACCCGTCTATCTGATAATTACAAGTATTTTCTTTTAGAAGTGTTAACTTTACTACATTAGGACAAATATAAGGTAATTTTAAGGCTTTTGATGCAAGAAAATAGTTTCCGTTATTTTGCGAGTTGCACCAGTATATGTAGGACCCGTCGATATCTTCTATTATGTAGTCTTCGCATCTCAATCATGCCATATGAGGGCATCATTTGTTCTTATAGGATATTTTTTCAGTAATATTAAGAATTCTGCAGTTAGTGATATCTGCAAATAATAATTATATTTTTTATTGACATATTATTGTAATAAAAATAAACAATAATAACAAGAACTGACTGCCTTCCTGTATGGTATATTATCTTTAAATGTAGACAAATATAAAATAATAATGTTTACACATGAAGGTACCTAATTGAGAACTTCATGTTTCATATTAGATATTTTAAGTTAAGAATATTACAAAAAATAATACATACTAGTTGTATGTTAATCATACATGGAACTTGGTCTGAAAACTACTGATTAAAACAAATACTTTTTTTGACTAAATATAACTTAAATGGAAACTCCTTAAATATATAAGCAATGTAAGTCTTAGAGAAATAACACATTTGCGTTATTATTCTATGATGTAAGCATTGTTGTTGTTTGTCAGTATGTGGCTGTAAGCATTGTGACCACCAAGAAAAGGTTTATTACTATGTATCCAGCTGAAATTTAACATACACTTGACAAGTACATGTAGCATATTAGCTGTTTAAAAAAGAAACTCGAAAAACTATAGATAACTTTTGAAAAAATATAACTTTATTGAGTTCACATAAGTCAAATTAGTTTTTACTACAAAGATATTCTGTTATAACAGTTAATGAAGTTGGATGGCTGTCATATCTACTACAAACTGAATTACAAGTCTCTTATGTTCACTTACCTTTAATTGAAAGGGCGCATGCCTTGATTCGTGTGTGGCTATACACCTCAAAATTCACAAGGGTCTATATTATTTAGAGAGCCAAGGATATTGGATTTATTGAAGCGCCATAGATTGGAACGCTCCGTCAGTCGTGTAAAAAGATCACACAAATTTTTTCTCCGTAGATATTTAGCACATATTAGGTATAATATGGAACTGCCATCATTATTAAATATATACATTGGACCGAAATTTATATATTTACTATTTTCTTAAGTAACAAATAAAATGAGTGAATTTAATAAAATGAATAGAAATCAAAAATATTGTTATTGTAATTATTGTATAATTAAAGTATAATACTACTAGCTAAGCCCGCGACTTCGTCCGCGTGGAAAAATTAAAAAAAATAGCCTAAGGTACTCGCTATCATATCAGCTATCTTCCAGTGAAAGTCCCGTCAAAATCGGTCCAGTCGTTCCAGAGATTAGCCGGACCAAACAGACAGACAGACAAAAATTCTAAAAAATGTTATTTTGGTATACGTACCCTGTATACATCCATATGCATTTAGTAAAAACGGTTATTTTAATATTACAAACAGACACCCCAATTTTATTTATTTGTATAGATGGCGTCAACGCTTGCATTTCTTGCAGATAAAATTGCCCTTACACACATCAATTGATTTTTTTTTGGTAAATCTATCATATCCGAATTCCGGGTACACTTTAAATATCAAGTCTTTAATGTTAGTTACGATTTCACGAAGGTCTTTATCTATGTAAAATTTTTTTGTAGCCTGATTCAGGAACTTTCCCCTAAGTAACCACTAACCAATCAATATGATCTTGTTTGGAAAATTTGTGCTTCTTCTACCTAAATGATTGCTCATGTTGGTATACCTACAGCATCAAAAATTAAACAGTTTTCCACAATGGGGAAGATTTAAAGCAAGATTTAATAATATCATAACTACAAATCCTTATTAAGTAGCTATACAAATACAGTACTTATACCTACTTACTAACGAATTAGACACATATCAGGCCAAAGCGAACGATCATGTATCCCTCAACAACACCGTAACGTAAAATACACAAAATAGATCGAATATTCAACTACTACAAAGTAAAGTGATTTTTTTCAAAGAAGGAAAATCCAACGTTCCGTATCAAAGAAGTCTATTGCGAAAGGAGCCGGTCACATGTCTACTCCGCGTGGGCCGCAGAGGTTAAAGGTATATGATTCCATTCATGTACCTTAAAAAAACCGGCCAATTGCGAGTCGAACTCGCGCCTTAAGGGTTCCGTACCATAATCTATAAAAAAAACGGCAAACAATCACGTTTGTTGAATGGGAGCCTTCTTAATATTTATTTTATTTTAATTATTTATTTTTAAAGTGATTTTATGCAAATGCAAAAGTGAGTTTATGCAAAAAAAACACGTTTGTTGTATGGTGGTTACTCTTAAATATTTATTTTATAATTTTTTTAGTTTTAGTTATTATAGTGGCAACATAAATACCTACATCATATGTGAAAATTTCAACTGTCATGGTTCATGAGATACAGCCTAGCGACGGACAGATAGATAGACATACAAACGCACGGACGGACAGTGGTGTCTTAGTAATGGGGTCCCCGTTTTAAACTTTGAGTATGGAACCTAAAGAAGTATAGTAAAGCCAACGCTCATACAGTTCGGCTCTTCTCGGCGATGTTCGGTTCTCGTTCGGCGGTCAGAGTAGTGCGCCGCATCGTGCACACTGCACACAGCCTTTCGGTTAATACCTAGATAGTACCTAGGTATGTTGAGTTATTTTCGTTTTACATTTTTTTTAAACTATGCATCTAAATAACGTGGTATAAGAGCCAAAGTTTGTCTTCCTAAGATCTTCGTGTTGATGAAGTACTTTTCGTTAGTAAGGATTAATATGATAAGGATTAAAATTCACCTATTAATTTTCTATAATTTTTCGACTCAAAATTCCTTATTGTGTTGTTGTTATAAGAGATAGATATATAGTGTCGCGGACTTTTTTGTGCATCTACTAAAAACCAATATATTTGTAGTACATTGTACTTACGTGTACTTAAGCACCCCAGCAAGCGCACGCGGATACATCCGTTCGATACCGCTTTTTCTTCCGACTTATTTTACATATATCGATATTTTAACTACGCTAAGAATAATTGTAACGTAGTCCTCATGAATGTAGCTATCATTAATTAGTAGTGAGGCGTATTTGTCGTAACAGATACAAATCACAGGTATTCGTAAATACTAGATAACAATTGTTCCTACAATATCAAATATCTGTTGAAAAATATCAGTCACAATACTGAATCACAATCTGCACTACGTTCTTCAGTCACAGTAGGTACTAGATACTAGGTACCTACTCAATAACAGATATTCGTGTTACCTGTTCTTCGTATGAGTCTCTCTCGCTCAAACCCGCTTAATTGAATCTGCTAAAACGAGAAGCACCTAGTATTTATTATCCGAAAATTCAAATAGTAATCGTTTATAACAAAATATCTTCCTAGAATAGTGACAACTGTTTCTAGTCGTATAATCTGTTATCTGTTCCTGTTCCTAATTTTCAATTCGGAAACACTGCAAGAATACTTCTAACGATATGTTGAAATATTACGTCCTTTTTTAGGTATGTAAAAACAAAAAGGTCGATCTCAATTATTTGCATAAAATCATCAATATAGGTACTCGTACAAAATTTAAATAACGGTAAAATATTTTTTTCTTCGTAGTAAAATTACAACAGAAATTATTTGAAAGTTCGAAACGTTTATATAATGGCGCGTTTCCGAACGTCTTTGTTGGCATTGACGCCATTGGCTACAAAATGTTCAACGTAATAGACTTTATGACTTAACCATAAAGGTGATATTAATTAGACACCCAGGTCATAACGTTTCTTTGGTAATTTGTTTTCTATCCCGTTTTTCGGATTATATTCTTTCGATTTCGCTTTGAATTTACTTAGCGAAAACAAAAATTGTTTTGTAAACAAAAGGTTTACTAGTGCGAATAAAAATACTTAGTAGGTATTCATATTCTTTTTGTATATATAGGTAATAAATTAAGCAGTTCTGATAGGATATACTTATCTATTAAATTTAAATAATTTAGGTTGAAGTTGTATAAAAGTTTTTATAATATTAGTTCAGCAAAATGGCAAATGTAAATAAGAGATGACAGTGTTGTGTGTGTGTGTGTGTGGGACCATTTTGTAGATTGTAGGTGACCACTATGCGAGCTGCAATATATCTATGTAAGGCTTAATTATCTTTTGATCATCCGTATTTGCAAAAACATATGAATAAAAAGCATCCCACGGTTCGGGTGATTAGCAGAACTGGTACCTAGTTATATTTATTATAATGTTTTTTTTAATATTGCTTCGACATTTTTCAACCCATCGGCTATCAATTATGTAGCTAAAACAGAACTTTAGATCACAAAAATTAAATTGAATGCCATTTGAAAAATCAAAATTGATCATCGTTTCCAAAATACCTACACGGCTTTTAAAAAATCAATATAGCCTACTGTGATTTTTAACTAACTATCTATGTAGATGTTTGAACTAAAAAAAAAATATATTATTATGCTTATAGTTTTTACTCATTTTAGCTTAAAATACCTCATATTAGCGGGAAGTTTCAGGTATGGACTGCAGGGTTAACCGTTTACACATTTTTTAAGATTATATCAAACAATAATCAACTAAAGTAGGGCTAATTTAAAAGGTCATATTTGTCAGATCTTAAATCTAAGAATGTGAAATGGGATCTAAAACGCAGTAGCTCCATATAAACTTGTACGTGTCTGGCATCTGCCAAATGTCGTCTACTAAAATGGCCTTAGTACTCACTACTCTCTACTCACCACAGAGTACTTTGTAATATGCTACTCACATATTTTGTACTGTACGTGAATTATATACTGAGACCGTGCTTGGAAAAATAACAGGCTGTTCTTTAGTAACAGATATTGACATCTGTTATTTTTCAGTAACAGTAACAGGATCAACAGATATCTGATTTGACCTGTTATAACCCAAGACTATCATTAATCATACACAATACACATAAATTTTTTTTCAATCCGACTTGTAGTTCCAGGAATTAGCATTTAGCGCATTCAATGAACAAACAAAACAAACGTTAAAATACTGGTATCATATCATATCATAATAAAGATAATTCTAAACTCAACGATTTAATTACATGTATATGTGTTTCAATAAGTTAGCGCGATGTATTTTCGTGCAGCGACATCTAGTTAATGTGCTCTACGTTACGCTTTATGCTCTGCTTTCTTTCGATTAATTTTATTTCATGTGGAAACGAAATATTTTCCCGCGGTAAAAAGTAGCCTATGTCCGTTCTCGACGTCTTATCTATGTTTATGCCAAATTTCATCAAAATCGGTCCAGTGGTTTAAGCGTGAAAGCGTAACAGACAGACAGACAGACAGAGTTACTTTCGCATTTATAATATTAGTATGGATAGTATGGATGAAATAGTAAGGTTATCAACATCTTAACAACGTGTCAAATGACAAATATGAAATCGATAAAATGACAGCAAGACGTTTCGATCGGTAGAGAAAATAACTACCGTCGAGTAAAATTGATCATTTTCTCTTCCTTTGAAGTATCATGTTGAATCAAGTGTCAAATGCGTTAGCGAATCGAGAAAGTGACGCAAATGTCGAGAAAACGGGTCGATAAAATTTTATCGTGTTGCTTATCCTAAGCCTGCTGGTCTCTTGTCTGGGGCTTTTTCGCAAATGGTCGCGACACGTAAAGCGACGCTATCCATTTCGCCGCGAATACCTAAAAAACATCTCACAATGGTGTTATGTGCTTGCATTCTATTTCATCAACATAAAATATAAATCTTGCAAGTTGAATTATAAACTGAATTATATTACAAACCAATTACTGAAGCCTTGGCCTCACATCTGCATATTTTTTATCCTGATGGCTGATGATTTTGTATTTGACTCACTTCGTTGAGAATTACTTATTATACATTAATTACGCATTAGAATCCTCCATACTAATATTATAAATGCGAAAGTAACTCTGTCTGTCTGTCTGTCTGTCTGTTACGCTTTCACGGCTAAACCGCTGAACCGATTTCGATAAAATTTGGTACAAATATAGTTTGAGACCCGAGAAAGGACATAGGATAGTTCTTATCCCGGAAATCCCACGGGAACGGGAACTATGCGGGTTTTTATTGAAGAAATTTTTTCACGCGAACGAAGTCGCGGGCACAGCTAGTAAACCATAAATGGTAATGATAACCAGGACGTGGATTTATCTGTAATTTGAGTACATTGGATTTGCATTTATAAGAAGCAAATTGAAAATCTCCGGACAAATCACTAAGGGGTTTATGTATTGCACAAACTTCTCGAACAGTCAACAGTACTTAGAGTGCACACCAAGGTATGTTGAATATACCTGTGAACTTATAAGTGGTGGTTTAACAAATCTTTGCATCAACAGTGTTGTGACAGCAGAAGTGCAATCAATGCCATCATGTAAATTTCACATTTATGTCCAGAGGACTTAAGAATATGTTTGTTATTAACATATTTAAATTAATATGAAGATTCACCTTGAAATGACTTAGTTAATAGTTTACAAACCAAAGATGTTACGTGAGTCGTTTTAACATTCTTCTTATTTAAGTGTTAATTTATGTATCCCCTAAAGTCAATATGAAAGGGTATCGATCAGTAATCATAAAAGTTAGGTTCCTATTGCAGTTTTATAAGTTGCTATGTAGTCACTGAGTTTGTAAAAAAAAAAACACATGCCATCCCTCCGACTAGGTATTTTTTCCCTTCTCGTTATCTGGTAAGTGATACCTCACTCTTCCTTGTGATTAAAGGCTTCAATACTTGCTGTTTGGCTATCCTGTGTCAATCATAAGCTGATGATAATAGGTGGGTGGCACCCTCAATTACAAATTTCCCACCTTAGTAACTTTTTTTCATATTACATCTGTGTCGCATATAACCAAATAAACTCTACAATTTTATAATATTAGTATATACTAATATTATAAAATTGTAGAGTTTATTTGGTTATATGCGCAAAACTCAAAAACTGCTGAACCGATTTGAATAATTCTTTTTCAGTTGGATAGCCTGTTTATCGAGGAACGTTATAGGCTATATAACATCACACTACGACCAACAGGATCAGAGTATCAACGAAAAATGTGGTCTACACGGGGATTTTTTTACCTTTCAAGAGCTTTCCTGGAGTCCACAAATTAATAATATATTTAAATGTATTTGGCATTTATAAAAGTGATAAAAACTTACCTTAACTAAGTATGCTCTGTATTGTTGACAAGTCTTCATGTAGCCATCTGTCATAATACCAGCATGAGTTAAGTTATAAATGGCGAATACAGTTGCCACACAAGCATTTGGAATCCAACAATATATAACAGCATCATTATGTGGAGTCACTCTAGTTCTTGAAGTCACCATTATTGTTTCTCCTTCTCTGCAAAAATAGTTAATAATTTCTAATAATATTTTTTTCACATCATAAAAATAGCAAACTGCAGGTTTTTAATTATGTATATTATACACAACATCATGTTACTGAAAAGAAAACAGAGGAGAAGAAAGGAAAAGTGTAGTAAATAAAAAATAACAAAATACATAATTACAAATGTCTACTATATGGGAAACTAATTGGGTTTGTATTTTTCTAAAAATTTCCATTTGCAACTAGAAACTTCAACACAAAAATTAATGAAATATAGATTAATTCAATAAGCAATATAGGAATAAAATTTACTTTAGTTTCTTATTTATACATCTAAAACTACCCAAGTAGCACGTTAAGCTGTATATAGGCTGCATTTAGGTTCATTTTTAAACTTAAAGCTGTATACGAAGCCGTACAAAGGCTGTAAAAGCACTTCTACAGCCGATATAACACCAAAAAGGGCCCCAAGTTATACAGCTTATTGCATTATGTAGGCTGCACAATAGCTGTAGAAGCTGTTATAGGCTGTACAAGGGCTGTTATTTGGTGTATAAAGAAACTATAACACTAAGGATACTCTCTTGTAACTGTCTTGTACAGCTAAGAGTTAAATAGGCTGCACAATAGCTGTACAAGCTGTTATATGCTGTACAAGGGCTGTTATTCGGTGTATAAAGAAACTATAACACTAAAGATTCTCTTGTGCAGCTAAATGTTCTTAATAGGTGTTTGAAAATAATAAAAAGTAACTAATCTGTTTTTGATATTGTATAACATTATATGTGCAGACGCCATAATTAAAAATATATTAATAAACGATAAATTCTTGGACTTGGAGCAGTATTGAACGGTGTATTCAAAGTGCAAATTCTAAATGACTGTGAAGTCGTGTATGTTTTTCCTCAAAATATTCACGCGCCAACGAAATAATCAAGATAACACAAATAAAATCATTGCAAAATACGGTAAGTGTTTGTGTTTAAGGTTAGAATATACAAGTATTTCTGGTATATTATTGTATATAAAGGCATAATGATCATAATATAAGTTGATTGTCAAGATATAGCTTTAGCTATTGCTAAATATATCTTTTATTTAACAATATATTTCTTTAATGTTGTTTTTAATACACAATAATGGCGACGTTTTGTTATACAGCCTAAAGTGTATTTGGAGGGTGATATACTGCAAATAGCTGTACTGAATCTCTTTTTTGTTCTATTGTACGGCTATTGGCTTTTAATTACCGTCCAAATACACTTTAGGCTGTACTAAGTCCCTATATAAATCTATTATACAGTAATTGGCTTTTAATCACTTATGTTTAGAGATGCGTACAAAAATTGAAGAGTTAGGGCTCTTCAATACAAAATATACAAAACATACGTTTGTCACTTGATTTCGCTATTGTGATGTATTGATGTCGGTCGTTTGACTTTACGACTAAACCAACTTATTGTTAACTATAACTTATGGGATATGTTTTTCAATCATGCTTTACTTTATTTTTCAGGGAAATATGCCTTATAAAATAGTAAAGACAATTGAGACAAGCCAAAACTGTATTTGTACCCAGTTTGCGGGAGAATAAAGGTGAATTATAATGGCCAAGAAAAAACTTAATATAACTAAGTTGGTCAAGAACGAAAAATCAAGCCCTTTAAAGATTGATCTATCACAAAAATATTTTTAGGAAGAATACGTTATTTCGTGCTTGTGATTTAATATTATTAGTTCTTCAAAGAGAAACACATACTTTCTTGCCTGTAATTGTTTCTAAGTATATAATATTTTTAAAAGGATTGTAAGTATACATATATACAGGGTGTTGCAAAAGTGGTACAGTAAGCCGAAAGGGGGTGGCTTAGTGGGTCATTCTTAACAACTTTTGTTTAACGACTTTTGGAAATTCACGAAAAAAATATTGATTCTCCATAGAAACTTTGATGGTCATGTGACTTTTCACAATGGAAAAAAAAAATTGTTTTTCGGGAATTTTCACAAATTGTTGAACAAAAGTTGTTCAAAATGACCCTCTGAGTCACCCCTTTCGACTTACTATACCGCTTTTGTAAAACTCCGTATAGTAGCAAGTTAAAAATAAAAAAATACATATTTTCTCAGTGTAATGATTTATTATTTCTCTTTTTAACTCTTTTTTATATATATAGAATAGACCAATTGCCTTTCTGCCAGGCAGGTCGTAAAAGACAACCGATGGGTTATGCGAGTCACTTCCATCGTGGTTACTAGGTGATAGAGTTCTACATTGGCTCGACCGGGTGTGGTACCACCGCCTTATCTATTCCTGCTGCAAAGCGTCAGTGCTAGTCACTGTCATGTTCTGGTTTGGAATGTAAGGTGGCCGATAAACTTATGCATGGGGCATTAGACCTCACCACAAGATAGCAACGCACCATTAACATTTTTGCTGTCTGTAGGCGATGGTTGACTCTTTTCATCAGGAGACCCATCTGCTTGTTTGCTATCTTTTGACATTAAAAAAAATCAGTTATTATAAATTACCAACCAAGTAACCTTAATGAAGAAGATAAGCCTAAAAAATAATAAATCAGATAACCTACAATCACTTTTTAATGTTTTTGTTACGGAACCCTTTTCCTTGAACATTAATAAAAATGACGATTGTAGGTTACCTGAATTAGTAATTGTTCAGTTTTATCTTCATCACGATTACTTGGTTGGTAATTTATAATATTTAAATATTCCTTTTCAATCTTCCTCTTGATTTTTTCCACATGCAGATATAAAAACAGCAAATAACAATTTTCTCATTAATACAGCCTTGAGCTGTACTATAGCTGTATATGCAGATTTTTTAACACTATTGGCTGCATAACAGTCTACAATTACGCCATAAATATTAGCTGTAGAACGGTGATTGCATGTCCCATTTTACAGAAACAAGCGTTGAGTGATACTATAATAACACTTAAAGCTGTAATAAATTCCTGTGCTAAACAAAATACAGCTAATGTACAGCTTTAAGGATTAAAATCAGCCTAATGAGTTACAAAACACTTAAAGCCGTACAGTAGTGTATTAATATTCAGATATAACGCCTAAAGCTTACGCGAAACTCTAAGAAAGGCCTTGTACAGCATTAGGCTGTATAAAAACTAATAAAGGTCTCTTATACTGATAAAAGCATCTTTTTACACCATTGTGCGGCTGCAATAGAACTTTAAGTTCTATATGAGCTGCTTTATGGGTATTAAACATGCTCGATTGCTGCTTGGGTATTTACAAACATCTTCATATTTTCCTTATTCTTATATTTCTTAACCATTACTTGATGTCTTTTTGTATCAGTCATAAAATTATTTTATAGCTTGACCTTAGGGTTGATTCACACTGGAGTGGCAGTGGTGCGGCAAGCACTTTCAGTGTCAAATAATTTTAAACTGTGTGTAGATAAACACACTTGAAAGATCCAATCTTGAGACTCGAACTAGCCACAATGGTATTGGTTTTTCAAGTTAATAGATAAAGTATAAAATCATGTTACAATGAAAATGCTTACCATATTGCCTCCATTCTGGTGTGGATTTAGCCTTACTCTTTTTTCATATTGCTATAAAAATTTTAATGTGGATAATTATTTTCATAAATGACTTCGAATTAACAAAGTAAAATCAACTAAGTACCTCAATTTTATAAAAATAGAAAAAATATTTCTTATTCATAATATCCTTTTCTCATTTCTGTCTTAATGTTTACTTTGTAAATGTTATTACATTTACAACATAAAACTTTACCTACATTGAGTGGCCTTAAATTATCACAATAAGCCTTATCATAATTATGGTGATATTTTTGAAGATTATTAATTCTAATAAAATCTTCGCTATTCACAGTACTAGGAATTATTTTATAAAGGCAATTTTTACTTGTTTATATATTCGTTTTTGTTATATCAGTTAAAATTTTACTTACATTTCTTCAACGCTGGTTTTATTTTCGCCTTCATACTGACCTATATTGTTAATACAAACTCTATACATATGGAATGCTGCCATTATTAAGGCGTAAACCAAAATAGGCAAAGGAGCAAATATAGCATATAGACAGTATGAATTATGCCCCCCATTAAAGTATTGAAAGGCACTCACACCATAAAATATACAACCACAGTTAACATTTTCTAACCAGCTACTTGGGCAAACATCTAATGTTGATCTCCAGTGATTGTAGGGAATCGCTACGCAAATAACAGATATTCCAAGGAATACAGCAAGTAGCCCATAACAAACACAAAGTCGTCTTTCCGTTTGATACTGGCTCATATTGATAATAAAATTGAATTCTAATAACTATTTATATTTTAAGTCCCGTTTATAATAATTCTGAGTATAAGTTTCTGTCAAGATAATTAAAATTTTACAAAACTTTATCAGCATTTAGCCCTTTTATGATAACAAAAATAACAGCCAAATTTTTGTCACGTTTGACAATTAACGTCCATTGTCCAACCACAGACCAATTAGAGTACTACTATGTCTGAAGCCCGAAAAGTGAAAATTCAAAAGATAGTTCTGGTGGGTAACTACGAGCTCTTAAAGCAGGACAGAATTTGAACTGCCTTGCTTTTTCGTACCATGACACCTTATTAACAGGCCAATAGCAGGCCTGCTACTTGACGTCTATGAAAACCGTTCACCTTTTTTTTCATATAGACTATCCGTACCATGACACTTTATTTGACAGCAGTAAAGCGTTTGTACAATGTTTCTAATGTCAGATAAACCAATCCTTAAAAAGTTACTCTTGACCAGCTTTTATTGAATTGTTTAGCTGTAGAGGTCTTTAAATAAACCAAAATAAACTGTTTGCTAGCACTATCGACTTTGATCGTAAATTAAATTTTGGAATTTAAAGTGCATAGTTACTTGTGATAATGTTTTAATGTATGAAACCCACTTAAAAGTTTGTTTTTATAAAGTTGTGAAGCGGGTGAAATATATTCGTAATGTTTTTGTAGATATGTGACTAATATCAATTTTTCGAGAGAAAAAGAAACTGACGGCGTCGAATTAAAGAGATGGACGACCTTTTTTAATTGTACAAAAGAGAATTTGTTAATAAATATGGATACGTAGCTATGAACATAAAAATGTGTTTATTTTCCACAAAACTACTTCATTTCAATTCATAACTACACCTTTAAGGTTATTCAAGGATTTATTTTATAGTTTGTGCAAGGATTTGGTACCCGTTATGAAAATAAATACCCAGAAGTCTAAAGTTAAGTTTAAGTATATAAAAGCGTTAATATAGTTTTTTTTTAAATTGTTTACATAATACCAAAGTTTTGAAAATTTGCCCATAACTTCCTATTTACTCATTGGCAGGTTTTACAGTAATCTATGTTAATGCACATGGCTCATATCAGAGACCCACAGAGATCAAAGTTGTACAGCCAATATTACTAGCACAAGTTATTTCTGCTTTGAATAATAATAAGGGTGACAGGCTAATAAGTTAGGGTACAGTCTCTAAAATTGTTAAATATCAGTGAAATAAATAACTAGCTGACCTGCAAGCTTTGCCTGTGAATATTATAACACACTGTTCATAAAAAAACTATATTAGTTTTTATTAAAATCTTTCATTCACTATTTTAGCATCTTAAAGGTTTATTTTTGAAAAAAAAGAGCCTGTGTATGATCCCGGATCTGCAATTATCTTCATGCCAAATTTTATTAAAATCAATTGAGATTTAGCTGTGAAAGTGTAAGACAGTAAACATGCATTTTATAATATTCGTGTGGATTTAAAAATATCTTTATATATTTCACTAAATGATGAAAATATCATATAAAGTTTGACATGTGTGTTATTTTGCATTAAGGTTCTATTGATGGGACTCACACAACCAGAATAAGACCTACTAAACATAAAAAACTAAATCATTGTAGGAAAACTACCATTCTTTGCATTATTTAAATGTCAATTGGTAAAGTATTAAAATAAATATATTATTTACTGAAGTTTTAGGGAAAAGGTCAAATTACTGCAAATTAAAGATGTTTATTAAAATTTATTCATTTTATTATATATTAATTTTTAAAATATCATGCCTAGTGAGCTAGTGACTCAACGTAATTTACCTCTACAAATAAAGCAAAATGTGGCAATAGGACCATCTATCTCACTAACCGACAAACTTGTTAACCAGAGTCTATTTATTTATTTAAATTTATGCACAATTACAGTACAATGGATGACTTAATTGACATATGACATTGTCTATTGACATATGCTTCCCTCTGCCTACCTTACAAGAGGACTAATATGATGATACTAATTCATCATTTTATATTTTTTTAAAGTTATCCATACATTTTCATATTTCTGTTTCATATTACAACTAAGTACATATCAGCTATATTAACATAATACCTGACTTATTTTAAGATTCGTAACAGTGGTATGGAGTTTCTAGTCTTCAACTTGCATTTATTTACTTACTTTAAATAATAACAAATCCACAGAATTTTTCAATTAAGCGATTTTTTTTTATATCATAAAATAGCAAACAAGCACATGGGTCTCTCGATGAAAAGAGTCAACCATCGCCTATAGACACCAAAGATGTTAATGGTGCGTTGCTATCTTGTGGCGAGGTCTAATGCCACATGCATAAGTTTACCGGCTACCTTACCCTCCAAACCGGAACACGACAGTGACAAGCACTGACGCGATTGCGGCAGGAATAGGTAAGGCGGTGGTACCAGACCGGGGCGAGACAATGCAGAACTCTACCACTTAGTAGCCACGATGGCAGTGACACGATAGCCATTCAGTCGCCTTATACAACCTACCTATCAGAACGGCAGTTGGCCTATTCTACAAAGGAGGCCGGGACCAACACGGCGATTACATATGATTACACATGAAACAAGCCAGTTTTGGATTTCG
Organism: Apodemia mormo; assembly: GCA_036924255.1. Taxonomy (NCBI): domain Eukaryota; kingdom Metazoa; phylum Arthropoda; class Insecta; order Lepidoptera; family Riodinidae; genus Apodemia; species Apodemia mormo. The sequence continues at coordinate 37,250,457 of JAUPFN010000001.1, read as the reverse complement.
GTTTCATACACGCAATGGATGGAGCTCCTGGAATTGCAGTAATAGTTTAAACAAACAAATGTACATTTATTTTAAGAAAAGATATACATAGATCCAAATTCTAATCGTTTTAACGATTAAAAATATACAGTCACAATTTATTTATTACATAATTTATCATTTACATTAGAATCCTGGATCTGCAATTATCTTCATGCCAAATTTTATTAAAATCAATTGAGATTTAGCTGTGAAAGTGTAAGACAGTAAACATGCATTTTATAATATTAATATTAGTAGTAGTATCTTTATATATTTATCTAAATGATGAAAATATCATATAAAGTTTGGCATGTGTGTTATTTTGCATTAAAGTTCTATTGATGGGACTCACACAACCAGATTTTTATTTAGTAGTTTATGTTTAGTAGGTCTTATACCCACTAAACATAAAAAACTAATTTATTGTAGGAAAACTACCATTCTTGGCATTATTTAAATGTCAATTGGTAAAGTATTAAAATAAATATATTATTTACTGAAGTTTTAGGAAAATAAAAAGGTCAAATTACTGCAAATTAAAGATGTTTATTAAAATTTATTCATTTTATTATATATTTATTTTTAAAATATCATGTCTAGTGGGCTAGTGACTCCACGTAATTTACCTCTACAAATAAAGCAAAATGTGGCAATAGGACAACCATATATCTCGCTAACCAACAAACTTGTTAAACAGAGTCCACTTATTTAAATTTATGCACAATTACAGTACAATGGATGACTTAATTGACATATGATATTGTCTATTGACATATACTTCCCTCTGCCTACCTTACAAGAGGACTAATATGATGATACTAATTCATCATTTTATATTTTTTAAAAGTTATCCTTACATTTTCATATTTCTGTTTCATATTACAACTAAGTACATATCAGCTATATTAACATAATACCTGACATATTAAAGATTTGTAACAGTGGTATCGAGTTGCTAGTCTTTAACTTGCATTTATTTACTTACTTTAAATAATAACAAATCCACAGCATTTTTCAATTAAGCGATTACATATGATTACACATGAAACTAGCCAATTATGGATTTCGGTTTCATAAACACAATGGATGGAGCTCCTGGAATGGCAGTAATAGTTTGAACAAACAAATGTACATTTATTTTAAGAAAAGATATACATAGATCCAAGTTCTAATTGTTTTAACGACTAAAAATATACAGTCACAATATATTTATTACATAATTTATCATTTATATTAGAACATAATAGAGAATTAAATATTATGTAGGTAGAATATAATACTAATTATTTAGAAATTTTCAGGAACTTAAATTTTCAATATTTAAAAATAATGTTCATAAAGTAAAAATATATACAAAATAAAATCTTACTATATATTTATTCTAGGAGTTTCTGTGAATCCACTCAGAAAAACAAAGATAACACTAATTTGAAATGCAGAACTAGATTCTCCAGAAGCATATTATATGGCCAAACATATCCAAGGCCAAAATGTAATTGAAAGGTTCATTAGTGTTCTAAAAGCTAGACAGGTCATCTACTCAGCCCTTGAATGCTGTATTACCAACCACATGTAGCTGGTTGAATGGCTTATACACATACCCTTCATAAAATTTGTAATGCAGCCAGTTCATCTGTCTCTGAACTCAGCCAGCGACTTTGAGATGCAACGGGAAACTTAAGTCATTTCCTTTAATTTTGGATTTGGATCCAACATTGAAGTACAATTTGGAATTGCTCATAGGTAGGACTTTGTTTTATGCTTGTGGCAGTTGCGTCAGGGAGTCTAGAAAGAATATTATAAAGTTTTAGAGTATTTGTTTACATAAAACTGTTTTGTCATTATATTCTCAGTTTGTTTTTTTAATAACTATTTTATTTAGTATAAAATTAAATGTTTTTTAATATTTTTATGTGTTATAACCTTTTCCCCGTGTTGACTTGGGCTCCTTTGAAGAATAGACAAACTACTGTTCTGCAAGGCAGGTCGTAAAAGTCGATTAATTGGCTATATGTGTCACTACCATTGTGATTAGCAGGTAGTATAGTACTGCAAAGTCTTTATTTGTTACCACTGCCTTACCTATTCTTGCCACAACAGCATAAATGCTTGTCATTGTTATGTTCCAGTTTGGAGGGTTAGGTAGCCAGTAGACTTATGCATGTGGCATTGCCATCCCACCACAAGAATAGCAATCTATAGGTGATGGTTTCTCTTTTTGTCAGGAGCATGGCATGGTGGCATTGCCATCTGCTTGTTTGCTACCTAATCTATTTACATATAATAAAATCGTAGAAAAGTCAAAACTGTACATTGAATATTTTTTTTAAAAGAATACAAGGGGTGTGATCTACAATCGATATCGAAGCCAAAAATATAGTTTTTAGAATTTTTGTCTGTATGTATGTCTGGAGGTAAACTCAAAAAGTACTGCACGGATTTACTTCAAATTTTGCATGGATATTACTAACAGGTGGGGTCAACATATAGGCTACATATTATCACGCTATCACCTATGGGGGAGGAGCAGTGCAGAGTAAATGAAGTCCGCATGGACGAAGTCGCTGGCAACAGCTAGGGATATATATAAAAAAAACCTTGGTGAATATGGTATATCTGTTTTACCAAATAGTGAAAGGTGCTTACTTGTAACCATAACCAATAGGCAATTGGGATGCTACAGAAGCTATAATACTATTTGGGTATTTTGATATTTCTCTATATTCAAAAGTACATTAAAGGGTATCATATTCGACAACACTGGGTAAAAGGGGTTGACCAAGTTCCCCTTACTGCCCTAATATCAACCTGACTTGCAGTGCACCCTGGCATTAATTGGTATGTATGTACATCAAAACATTGTGATAAGGCTTCCTCCATGCGACACTATTGCATATAAAGCTTTGTATATCCTGTCTATAATGTCAGTGTTTGGCATAGACATATTTTAGCTTGGAAGGTAAGGTTTCTGGTAATCTTAACACATGAAGCCTAACATCTATCATCCTATGGTTATGCAGTAATGTCATCAGGATAGCTATCTGCTTCAAAAATAAGACGGACTTTATATTTTTTCTTGACTTCTTGTATAAATTGAGTCACTTCTTGCGAGTCACTACCATCGTGGCTACTAGGTGGTAGAGTTCTGCATTGTCTTGCCCGGGTCTGGTACCACCGCTTTGCCTAACCTTGCCTGATTTTTCAACCTAGATAAATCATTGAAGTAAAATTTGCTTGTAATTAATAAAAGCCTAACTACAAAATCGATTTTAATAATGTTATGGATAGAAAGCAACACTATCAACCAATTATGTGTGGTAATATTTATACACATCATTGCTATCAACACATGGGCTACCTGACTGAGCAAAAGAAGTAAAAGTTTTTATGATAAGTCGTGCTTAAAGCTGTATAACAAAAAAAAATTAGAAATAGCATAATGCATGTAAAAAAGCAGTGGATTTTTTAAGTTTGTTTATATGTGGAGGATAATGACCGAAACTTGACTTTGAAAGAATTTTTCTAACAAGTGCTTGTTAGAAAAATTCTTTCATAAGTCAAATTATTTCAAATGGGCATATTATGTAGGCAGGTTTAGCCCATACAAAATCAAGATGAGTTGCTTGTGACAATTGTTAAGCTTATTTCAGTAACCCCTATTATTTTCCCACAAAAGATTTTTTGACATTGTATAAACATGCACAATATTGTTAGCGCAAATATCTTACTTCACTGGGTTCAGTTGCCAGATTAATAGGCTCCTCAACTAGAATATGTGTTGGAGGTATGTACTACTGGGATTTGGAATATATTCTTGAAATTCCTAAAAAAATATAGTAGATACTAGGTAGTCAATATATTTAAGGGATTGAGAATTTGCTATGACTACCTACACTCTGGCTGCTATTAAGGATTTCTTGATATTTTATACCATAATACTTTTGAACTACTCAGTATTAAGGATTTCTTGATATTTTATACCGGAACACTTTATTTTTGAACTACTCAGTTCTTGTACTCTAGTTCTTCAGTATGGACAGTGTCCATACTGAAGAACTAGAGGTCAATTTGGACACCAATCAAATCTACTACAGCAAATTGGTTTTTTTCAGTTCTAAGTCAATATAAGATGCAACTCCTGTAGAGTATGTAATGCTGTCCTTTATCTACTGTCATTTATCAGGTGATTGGACTTCAAGTATCCTATTCTAAAAGCAAAATAAGAATTGCAGTTACTAACACTCATGCTATAAAAAATAGGAAATGTCAGACTAGTTATTTAATTTAATTAAAGGATGTATGACAAGTTTAAAACAAAGAAAAAAAACTACATGAGATGACCTCCAAACATAGCTTGTTATGATGCCCTGGCTTCATATTGTAGTGAGCAAAGCTTTATGCATCTGGACTTTGGACACTGTAGTTACAGTGTCCACTGCTATTAATATTTATCGATTAGAAGTAAGACTTATGGTAAATATACACATAATGTGTAACATCCCAGCTCCAAGAATAGCAATATAATGGAATCAGCAATAATTTGTGTAGTTTACCTTTACGGGCCAGGGTATTCTAATATTGTCACAAAAATCATTTGCTTATTCGGTATATGTTGCTACAAAACACTAAATTTATAACAACTTTACACTGAGATCATTATTATATTATTACTTAAATACAAATTTTCACCCGGAATCCGTTATAAGATACAGAAAAGAACACCTTATACATAAAAAAATGACGTGGATGAAAAAGAAAAAGAATGGATTTGTTCAACAGAATGTTATAAACTTGTTACTTTACTTAAAACGTAGTGATTATAATATCTTCTTTGCTTTATTTATAAACAATAACTTCCGACATAAATATATTAAAGATGCCACATTTACATTTATATTACATATATTTACATTTCATTACAAAACAATTTCTTTAAGACAACCAGGTCCGATCTTCAGATATCACTTTATGTAAAGAAACTATTAAGCACAGTGTACTAAGCACACTATTAAGTACCTACTAAAAGCTTATAAAAATAAATACTTGAGTATCTATGTATTGTTTTTGGTTTTGACCAAAGTTTTGAGTGGTGAAATTTAGATAAAAAAAAAGACAGGACATTTGGTGTTAACATTACTCTAGCTTGGATCCCAAGCCACAGTGGGATCTCTGGTAATGAGGCTGTGGACTCATGCGCCAGACAGGCTGTCTTTAATGATTGCCTGACACATAATAAGTGTTTTTCCCGAGACCTTCACTATAACTTAACCCCAGCTAACTCATGGAACCAACTATGGCAACAGTCTAGAAAGGTTAAAGGAATTCATTATGGTAATCTACAACCCTATATTCCTTCATCTCCATGTTTTTTCAAGAACTGAAATCTCTCTAAAATACATACATCTACAATAATTAGGATGCGACTGGGACATGTCTGTACCCCTGTATTTTTAGCTAAATTGAGAATCAGAGATCACTCGATTTGCGAATGTGGCCTGGGAGTGGGTTCTATGGATCATATTTTCTTTGATGGCCCCAAAATAATAGTCCCCCTATATGACATTCTACCAAAAGAAATAAGCCGTCCAATTAACATTAATTTCTTGCTCACTTTAGTCCATTCCCCCTTTGTTGTAATTCTTGATAAATTTATAACCATTAACAACATCCACTTTCCTACAATAGGTATAATAAAAACTTAACAGTTCATACAGATAAATCTCAACCATTACTAATGTTGTAGCATTATTAACTGTTGCATGTCTTTCTTATTCAATGTGAGAATATATAAGTATTTAACTAATATTTTGTGTTGGGAATCGTCCCCTAACCCTGTACTTGTCCTTTATTTCAGACTCTGCAAAAGTCTCACTGCACCACCTCTATATTACTGAAACGTTAAAGAGTATACAATACTATGCTGGAACGTATAAGCCGTGTCAAAGCCATTTAATTCACTAGTCATTGGCAAAATCATCATCATTCTGTTGTTGTTGTTGTTGTTTGTTGGTATGTGGCTTCTACCGTGACTAGCACAGTAATTCTGCCAATGTCACGTTGTGAGAAAGACACATGTAAAAGTACCTGATTTTGACTGGTTTTGAAGATTACCCAAATGGATCACTATTCTCATGGAGCCATACAACAAAAAAATTGATTGATTGACAGGACATTTAATTTACGCGCCTAAAATGTTAGATATCTATCAGCGTCAAGTTCAAAATCAAGTAAATTTTTATACCTTTGAGGTTAGTTATTTATTAAGGTGAACTTACATTTTTATTACTTAGTATTTCAGTTACGTGAATATAGCAAATAAATTATAGTTATTTAAAAAATTAAATATCCAACAAAGTCATGTTTTCACCTTAAGAAACAGAAAACCGATAAACTAGAAAAATATACGATTCAAATTTCTAAACTGATGTTATAAAACGCAATGATATTATAGCAGGCCATAGATAAGCATAACCGTTCACCTTGACGCAAAAAACGTTCACCTTTTAAGCCGTCGTAGTATGATTTCTAGCAAGCCAAAAGCAGGCCTGCTTTTGAACTGACTGGGAATTGAGCGTTTTTTTAAAAGTTGATGGTAACCCCCCTGAATCCTAGTCTATGTTTCTGAATAATATTTACAGGCTATAAAAACAAAATCCACTAAAATCGTCGCTATTACTTCAAATAGCACTAAAAAGTTCCACCACTTCAACTTAATTCAAAGTGCAAACAGGAGTCAGTAAGTATGACCAAGTGAATAATGAGATTTCAAAAGCTGTACGCCGGTTCGGCACAAATATCGCTATTAAAATGTCATCAAAACCAAGTGTTAAATTCTCATAGCCTCATCTAAGGCACGTAGATACCAATGTAAAACTGAACGGAAATGATCTGCATCTGGTGGACTTCGCCGTGTTTGTAGGTAAATAAATAAAATTTTTAATAAAATTACAATAATAAAGTTTGTAAATAAAATGACAATAAATTAGCAAATAGACTTAATCCGGAACATCAATTCGCTCTAAAAGGCTTGGTGTCTTTTTAATTAGTTGCTTACCTCGCGGGCCGCGGCTACGTTCTTACTATACGGTGTGTAAAGAAAACCCTGTCCGATCCGAAAGAGGCATATAGGTTGGTTAAAAGCATTCGTGATAAAATTTTTAAAGTGACTTTATTTCTGAAAATAAAAAAGACGTAGGTTTTTTAATATTCGTATTTTTACTTATATCTCCCTAGAGTTAAGCAAATATTTAAAAAATTACGACACCTTGTCGCTGTTTGTTTCATTGTTTCGCTTTGATGACTTTCGTACAAATACCGTGCGAAGGCGCGGTGTTCGTTTTTCGGCTTTTTACAAAAGAAATTTAAACGCGCGCATATCCTTCGGTAGCATCTGACTTGCGCGGCATTCTTTGATAATAAAATTTACTTATTTGTAGGTGTTGCCATACTTACTGTATGAAAATACCATTTAAGATTACTTTTTTAATGGGAAAACTAATTAATTAATATCCATAAAATAATTACACAATATGCAACCGTATTACGGTACTGAATACCATCTTTAATTATTATCCAACAGGGTTTTCTTTACACACTATATATCGGCCATCGGCCTATGGCAAAGATTCGTGCTAGTGCGATGTGTCGCGAACTACATCACAACAACTGCTTACGTCATATCATCATCAGTCATTAACTGCGGTCCGCGACAAAGCAAGCAAGAATATGGTAACAATCCTTAATTCATTAATATTGCGGCAGGAATAGGCAAGGCGGTAGTACCAAATATTCGGGCGAGATGTTGCAGAAATGATAGATTCCTAATAGTTTTCTATTTTCCGGCAACGCAGCTGCAAACCCCCGGTATTGCAGATGTCCATGGGCGGCAGTGATCACTTACCATCAGGCGCACCACATGCTCGTTTGCCCGCTCTACTATAAAAAAAGTCACAATGGTAGTGACACGGATTTTTCACGGGATCCCGGACGAACACTAGGCTGCCGTTCAGCAGTCGTGGAACGTGAATGCACTGAATATATGTACTGTAATTCCTGTTTATTTACAATTTCCGTTACAGTTTGACGGACCATAACTGTTAGCCTGTTACGATTGTTTACTTTTATGTTAATACTGGGGCTCTGGCGAGCAGAATTTGGGTATGAGTTTAAATCTACTGGTAGGCTATTTTCCCACGTGATGATCCCCCACCCCGTGGCTCTTCCACAAGGAGGAGGAAACGAGGAAAACGATACCGTCTGAACAACCAAATAGACAACCAAATAACAGAACAAACAGCTTCAGTTACTGCTCCCCCTACTACTTCCTTATCACATTAACCACCTTCGATATCCACAACCCGGGCTGCGGATCCACCCGCACCCAGACCCGCGGGAGTGGCCTCTCAAGGCACCCCCAAATTATCCATAGATCACACTATAGAGTTACTCTTAGAAATATTGAAAACCATTCGGGCGGGACAAGACCCTGTACCCGTAATCCTTAGAGGATTAGCAAATCTCCACTCTAATAATGGATAGACCACTCAAAATCCTCTTATGGAATGCCCACTCCCTCCTAAACCGCCCCTAAGTCATTTTTAAACACCTCCTCAGAGAGAAAGACATGGACGTGGCGTTGGTCTGCGAGACTTTTCTTTGACCTAAGGACACAGTTAAAATTCCTAATTACCACATCTACCGTCTGGACGAACACTCTGGTGCCAGGTCGTACCGGGGTCTGATGATCCTGGTGCGACGACGAATTATTCATTAGCCCCTACCCGGTCTTCAGCTCAATACCATGAATGCACTGGGCGTGGAGCTCTTCGTCGTCGGCAGCCCCCTTCGGATTTTTAGTATATACCGTCCGCCCCAACGACACTTCGACATCACAGATGTCCATAAGATTTTAGATTCTCCTTTACCCACAATAACTGCTGGCGATTGGAACTGTAAACACCCAGCGTGGAACTGTCTTTTCGCCAATCCACCCGGCAACATATTATCCGCGACTCCAAGGGGACCCGTGACCGCAGCAAAAGAAGACCCGTACTCAAGTGAAAACCAACCAGATCCAGACATCCTAAAATAAAACCGTAGATTCCCACATTGAATGGCAACATTCCCCCCCAATGACTGGACCGTATTAACAGTCCACAGTAGATTTCATGGTCAGGGGGTTCATATCCCGGAACCATTTTCTCCTGTCTCCTTACGGGGACAAGAAGAATTCTTACGCGTAGATACAATCAGTTCCGTTCCGATCAAGTTACAGTTTCGTTACGACTCAAAAGTTTCCCAGACAAGTTCCTGGGCTTTAGTACATCTATAGGGTACCGGCTTTAGAGTAGGGCAGTGTTAGGGCAAGTACTGGCTCTCCCATAGAATAGGAACATTTGCAACGGTGCTAGCTTTATTGATAAATTCTATTTCGTTACTATACACCTTTGCCACGAACAGTTGTGGTCTCTATTTATTCTTCCTGGCGACACCCGGCTCACGACCAAAGGCACTACGGCTGGTGGGGCGTCGAAGAGAGAAGAACAGATTTACAGTCCGCTGGCTCCCCCGGCTGTAGTGCACACTTACTATAAACTTAATATAAATATGAAGAATATTATTTCGTTAAAAAATAACTTTAAGAACTAAATAATTTCTACCACATAACTATTATTAAAAATATTGAAATTTCAATGCTGCTGGAAAGAAATTTTACAAAACACTAAATACAAGCTTTATGAACTAAGTAAAAAAAAGGAAACAAATTAAGAAAAAATTATAACTTTTTAGTTTTAGATTTCAAATCAATATCGAATAGTGAATAAAAGTAATTTAAAAATTTAAACGGACCTCAAATATCTGTCAACTATAGATTCCCCATATGAGGGGTATAAAAGCAAAGGCGCTTCAGTCACAAAACACCTAAACTGAGTAAACCGCAAATTTCCACTGTGTCTTAATAAATTGTATTTTTTATCAGAAACGGATGTTAGTACATTCAATAGAATACATTTTTCAAATAACAATAATCAAATCAAATCAAATATACATAAATTCTTTATTATTTAAGAAATAGTGTAGGACTGAGGTGTTTTTGCATTTAAGCATTGGACTAAAGCATGTTTGCTTTTCATTGCTTTGGATCGAAGCGAATTTGCATGTCACTATTTAATTCGTCAACTGTCAATATGGCGGTAGCGTAAGGTACCGATTGTAAAATAAAACAAAGTTTAGAATATAGAATTTTATTAATTTTCTTAACAAATTAGTTACAGGTAAGGTAGATTATATTGTATTATAATTATTTATGGAAAGTAAAGATAAAATAATATTCTTGCTCATTGTAAAAAAAATTAAATAAAAGAATTAAATCGGGAGATCTTTTGCAGAGTAACTTAACCAAAGGAAAATAAAACCCATTACTAAAAGCAGAAAAAAGCAATTCAGTATATTGTGAATAAAATGTTAGTATGTTAGAAGCTTTTTGCAATAATTAATTATTAATTTAATAAAAATTGAAATAAAATTTAGAAGAAGCTTTCTATGCAAACCTTACTTTACCCTATCACAACGGTCAAAATATTAGTAAGTTGTTTGTTACCTTTCTGCCTTTTCCTTCACTCGTCGCCACTGATTTTTATTTACCAGACGTTTTCGTGTTCGTCCTGCACGTGCTGGTGTAATTTTTTCTTCCATTACAATAAGTTATTTAATAAAAAACACAAATTAAACACGCGCTATGCGCAGTCAACTTACTATGAAAAGTAATTGATTCGCCATCTTAGAAATTTTGAAATGGTTGATTGTGACTGAGGCGGATTTGCTCCTAACAAAATTTGGATTGAGGTGGTTTTGCATGTAATCATTACTTTCTAAGTGAATTTTATGTAGGATTGATTTGGATTTGCATGGTGACGATTATAATATATTTTTGCCATTTTTGATCGCTACAATTTGGTGTGCTCAGTGTAATAAAATGCATTTTTGGACTGAAGCGCTTTTGCTTCTATACCCCTCATATGTCAGAAACTACTAAACCGATTTTGATAAAACTTACGACAGTTACTTAAGTTGGAATATTGGTTAAACTTGATTTAAATCAAAAAGAATTATCTCGATATGACTCAGTTCCCGCCAAGTTTGTGGACAAACATATAAGCATACAAACATATGTATATACATTTACGAAATTTTATACATATGCTTGGACAACGTACGACCGTCATTAGATTACATACGACCATCCTGACCACGTCCTGACAAAGTGTATGTCACCTTACACGAATCAAGTGATAAGTGATAACCTTTCATTGGGCCTAAATTTGATAACAAAAACCCAAACAATATTTTACTTTAAATTTTACATGCACACTATTTATACTTATCTTCAAATTTCAATTATTTATACAACCATTTTAAAAGAAAATAATTATCTATCATATTGTTCAGATAATATAATATAAATATAAATTAGTTCAATATCTTACCAGTGTAATTTTCCAGTTTACTATATACTACATCTGTAATCATCTATTTTCAGTCCAGATTTTCAGCTAACAATTTATACAACCATTTTTATACAAAGCAACAATCATAATATCTAGATAATATAATTCCAAAAACATTGTGCAGCACAGACATATTCGATGTAAATATTTAATGTAAATAGATATTAAGTCAGGATAAATTGTATATTTCTTTTAGCTCGTAAGTTTTTTGTAATAAACAATGTTCGTTTTCGTCTTTTATTCGCCCTAAGACCTACATACAGCTTTTTCGTACAGAAATAATAAAGCTTTATGTAGTTAAGTTGTTTGCCTAAACGCATATTACGAACAGAAAGGGTTCCACGCAGTCGACAAAATTACGAGTCGACTCTTGCGAGATTGTATTTATATGCAAATCCAGAATTACGAAAACCCCGAAAAGTGCAAAATTCTTTATGAAAACAAATGTTTATCGATTGTAAATAGTATGTACAATGTAAGTATAAGCCTTAGGCATATGTTCATACACTTTTCGAGGGTATAAAGATAGATAACAGGATAGTACGACCTGAAAAGGCGTACAACTCTGTAATTATAAGAGTTTCCGAGGTCCTGTGAGAACGTATAATGTATATAACACTCTTGTTTGTTATTAAATAAGTTTATTTGTGTTAAATCTTTGTATATAGATAAGAAATAACATTATGTAATTAGTTTTCGGTAGGTCTTAGGGCATTATGTACTTTGTTTCGCTTATATTTGTAAAAAGGTAGTATCGTTGCACTCGCTAGAGGGCCACACTAGGTAATTAGAGGTAGGAGAAGCTATCTAAGACAAAATAATTACGTTTAGATTACAAAAAGTAAGATTTTAACAAATCCCAGACATTGTGGCGCCACACATGGCGTCATCCGTCTTTGTCGATTTACGCCGCCCGTCTGACCGCGGGTTATAAATACCGAAGAGCGCGGCCATACAATCAGTTCCGTTCCGACCAAGTTACAGTTTCGTTACGACTCAATAAGTTTCCCAGACAAGTTCCTGGGCTTTAATATACCTATAGGGTACCGGCTTTTAAGGTAGGGCAGTGTTAGGGCAAGTACTGGCTCTCCCATAGAATAGGAACATTTGCAACGGTGCTAGCTTTATTGATAAATTCTATTTCGTTACAATAAAGCACCTTTGCAACGAACAGTTGTGGTCTCTATTTCTTCCCCCGGCGACACCCGGCTCAATCAAAAAGCACTGCGGCTGGTGGGGCGTCGAATAAGAAGAAGCAGATATACAGTTCGCTGGCTCCCCCGGCTGTAGTGCACAAACATTTAATAACACAAATATTATAGTTTTGGACATCCCTTGTGTGTCTTTTGGAGTGGCAAATATTAAATTAAGTGGAATAATTTTATACGTTTTTTAAATCAATAAAACAAAATATATATCTAGGAATAGTTATATAAAAGAATATAAAGACTTTGATTGACTTCTGCTATCTTAAATGTTACCATTGTACAAATACAAAACATTTTATTTCATGTACTTTAAATATAAATAAGTTTATATACAACACATATAATAACCAAATTAAAATGCTCACTGTTTTATACAAAGGAATAATTTAAAGCAAATACCTTTTTTTTTATTATTTTACAACAATTACTATCGACGTTCGTGTCTGAGAGTTCCTCTTACAACAGTATGTGTAATCTATGGTAAATGGTTATTGGGTAGGTACCTATGTCAAGTGTCTACACGTCTTGTCGTCACTCGTCGCTTACCTATTTTGCATCGGACAAGTGAGGCTCAGTGAATTTGGCCCCACTTTTTTGATTTTCAGATTTTTGATATTTTTAATTATTTGTTCGTCGTTCGTTCTTTAACGTTCGATTGTAAAAATTGTTTGTTCGTCTTTTATTTATTTATAATTAATTAAACAAATGATCACCCTTAAGTTGGCCCCCCTTACTAGATATCTTTATTTTTATCACTTAGATTAATTAATTTTGATTAATTATCGTTTGTTCGACGACTATTGGTGATTGTTCGATCATAAAAACAATTAAATTCCCAATTATTATTTATTTTATATCTAATATGCAAACCATTACCTCACGCCTACATTGCGCATGCGCCAGCAGTCTAATGGCGACTGAGCGATGCGTAGTGCATGTCATGTAAAAAAATGACATTATAAATAATGCTCCATTTCGAATATCATCAAATTATACGATTTGAATGAAGTATTTATTCAACAGTGTGAGTACCTCGATTAAATTTAAAGGTATTTAATTCTTATTAGGAAATATTGTAGGTAGTTCCGATAGTGGTAAATTTAACACGATACATAAAAAAAAAATCTGCACATTTTTTGAGGTTAACTAATAGTACATCTAATATATACATCTTTAACAGAATTATAAATAGGCCTATCATTTTAGCAAAGAAACAAATTAAAAACAGTTGTATGATATACACACCCACACACATATGTACATATATAAGAAATTCATATTTAATTAGAGTAATTACTCTTTTTGTTTACTCAACAAACAGCTTTATGTGGCTTTATGAGTTAAGTACATATATTGGACGTAATGCATGTAAATGGACTATATAGACATTAGATGTTTTTCGATGATTATTAATAAGTACATAATTTATTAATAATGATTCTTTTACAACTAAACATTCGAAATGGAGCATTATTTATAATGTCATTTTTTTACATGACATGCACTACGCATCGCTCAGTCGCCATTAGACTGCTGGCGCATGCGCAATATAGGCGTGAGGTAATGGTTTGCATATTAGATATAAAATAAATAATAATTGGGAATTTAATTGTTTTTATGATCGAACAATCACCAATAGTCGTCGAACAAACGATAATTAATCAAAATTAATTAATCTAAGTGTTAAAAATAAAGATATCTAGTAAGGGGGGCCAACTTAAGGGTGATCATTTGTTTAATTAATTATAAATAAATAAAAGACGAACAAACAATTTTTACAATCGAACGTTAAAGAACGAACGACGAACAAATAATTAAAAATATCAAAAATCTGAAAATCAAAAAAAGTGGGGCCAAATTCACTGAGCCGACAAGTGACAACTTTACATTTTCAACAAGAATCGTAACCACAGAGTATTAAGGACAGAACTAAATGTTTACGTTAATCTAACCTAAATTCCAACTTTATCTTTATCAAACTATTATTACCCAAGCTTAAAAAATTTATAATAAATGTGGATAAGTCGAGGAGTTAATATCGAATCTTAAGGAATATATGAAACTTTAAGATGAATAGTAAAAATAATGATGTATGGAGTCTTGCCCGTGTTCTTTACGTTCTTAGCCTCTGGCTCACAAGAACTGCGGTAGTAGTATTTGTTATGTGCACAAGAATCAAATGGTCTGGCATCACAAATCGCTCGTATACATTTTTAGTATATAGGTACTCGTAGTATGCGAAGTTAAAATGGAAGACGTTAGTAACAGACGGCAGAAAAAATTGAAAATGTTAATGTGGAGTTCCATAATAACATTTCAAATCTTTAAATTGTCCTTTAGCAAAGTAGGCGAATCATTCAAAAGAAAAATATTTTTATAATTTAATTTATTTTATTACAAACTAAATACAATGCATAGGTAAAAAAACTTAGTAATTAAATTGTGTTCTTTCAATATCCTTTATTGTTTATTCCAGGGTCTTGAGCAGTAAAGGGATCATAATCTCCCAATTTAACTAGCTCTACGGAGTGTTTCCATAATTTCTCAGCATATTCATCATTCAGAGCTTTACTGCTAGGAGTTGTTACAGCACAATCACTAGAACAAAAGGATAATGTTATTAACACTCATATTGTAGTTTTTAAAAGTGTATGTATGGAGCAATCTTCGAAAGCATTAATTCGATTTAATTATTTTTCAACCAATATTTAGAAGTGACGGAAAGTCATTGGAAATGGGGAAACTGCATTTTAATTATTTATTATTAAAAAAATACATTTGTACTGGTATAAGTATTTTAATAAGTAAAAGCCAAGGTAGGTTTTGCGTACTAGTGCATCGTCAGTGCAATATAGTCTTTTATATACGAATTGACAAATAATATTATTGCTTAGTTGGCTTGAGTTTTCAGCCTTTCTCACGTCATACCCCTCGTTTGGTTCAACCTTGTTTAGCTACAAGTCCTTATGATGGGTAAATACGGAAAACTAATCGCTTTAATCAATTGAAATAGTGAAACCACTGATCCAAATAATGTAACATTTCAAAAATTATGAAATCAAGCAATTAATTTTACCCAAGTTGCAAGAAGTATAAATAAATTACCTTGAATATACCTAACTGTCGAGTGACGCGATGAAGTTACTAAACTGAATCGAATTATAAATAAAAAATGCATAATTAATAAGTATGTAGGCACTACCTACCTGTAATATAATCCAGTTTCATTAGCGCATTTCTCATCCACGGCGCAATAAATTGTCGTTTGTGCCCCTGACTCGGGCGTTTTCATAAAAGGCCTAAACGCAAGGCCAATAAGGGTTCTTGCACCCCTAAAAAGAGACTCATCTAGATGTCTACCTATTTCCGTCTTTATAACTCCTGGGTGAAGACTATATGTATTTATACCTTCAATGTTGTGTTTCTGTAAAATTAGTTTTTTTTTTTTCATTTAAAAATTGGTAAATATTTTTAAAACTCATGCGTGAACTGGTAAGCAATCAGCTCATGGGCATCTGCCACACTCACGCACAAGTCTTGCAGGCATTTCCACTTTAAGATTCCCAAGCCGTCTTTATTCGAAGACTGAGTGCCTCAAATATAATAAAGTTGTAGATTATTAATCATTAAGATTTCCGCGTGTTGGTCCGGGCTCCCATTGAAGAATAGACCATCAGCCGTTCTGCCAGGCAGTTAGTAATAGGCAAACAATTAGCTATGGGACTCACTAGCACAGTGGCTACTGAATGGTAGATTTCTTCATTGTCTCAACCAGGTCTGGTACTTATTCCTGCCGCAATAGCACAGTGCTTGTCACTGTCGTGTTCTGGTTTGAAGGATAAGGTATAGTCGGTAAACTTATGCATGTGGCATTAAGATCCCGCCACAAGGATTTCTATTTATCGGGTAGCGGAAGGTTGTCTATTTATTGAGAGAGCTACCTATTTGTTTTATGATATAAAAAAAAGATAGCAAGGTCGGATTTTGTAATTTTGAATTAATTTGAGACTGATTCCATGTATAGTTTATACGTATATGTTGAACGTTTGTATAAGAGTTATATACGAATATGCCGCCGTGTAAAGAGCAAATCACAGACAGCTGTATGAATTGTAGAAGTTTAAATTTTTTGTCTCTATTTTTCATAAAGGTAAGAAATAAAATTTAACAAGATTTAAATAACAATTTCAAAGACAAATTTTACAATATGACATGACCATTGACCATACACAATTTGGCCCCAGTTTTAAACTTTATGGTAATAGATATAGAGTTTTACTAACTATGGGGTACAGGAGTACGATATAAAAAAGTTCGGTTTTTAGGATAATTAATTTATTACGAGTCTAAAAGAAAAAATGAATACACGTTTGGTTTATTTTAATGATTATTTTTCAACCAATTTTTATGAATGTTCAGACAACTATACGCAGGCGAACGCCTCTGCTCCTCTGCCTTTTTTTGCCCATGCCTTTTCAAAGTATAAACTTTGCGTATTTTTGTGATGTTACGTAAGAACTAATATAACTATAACTATATGTAACTAGGAAGAAAACCATCCCCTATACGAAAAAAATCGTGTCATGTAATAAATGAATGGCCCCTTTTTAAAATAATTTTAACTTGTGACGTGTCATCATTACTTCAAGAACGACCAGTGTTATACTAGAAATATTTTAGTTGAAGTAATCTTTTACATATCTCATGGAAATGGTGATCAGTTGACCACTTACCATCTTGTCAGCCTCTTGCTTATTTCTAAATAAAAAAAAGTTGTTAGTAAAAAAATTAAAACCTACCTTAAGTTTATTAGCTAAATCTCTTGAAAATATAACGTTTGCCAATTTGCTTTGAGAGTATGCTTCAGATGGAATGTAATTTCTGTTTTTATAATTAAGGTCCTCAAAATTTATATCATATCCTAAAAATATTCAAAATTAATTTATATATTAGTTTGTTTTAGTTGCGAACCGGTAGTAATAAAAATGAGAATCCTCAAAAGTACCTGTAAAATTTTATAAAAATAAAAAAAAAGAATTTGAAAATTCGAATCGTTTGCGTCCTAGAAATTTTGTTTAAACAGAGGCAACATGAATAATTATTAAGGGCGGCTTGCACCAAAATGCTTAAATGCATTAAGTCCCTTAAACATGTTTAGCAAATGTCAAAGCGCCTTAAAAGCTGTCACTTTAAACGTATTTAGTGACTTAAAATGAATTAAGAATGTTGGTGCAAGCTGCCCGTCTATTAAAAAATACTATCATTAAAGTATTTTAATTATCATAACTAGGCACCTGTGGCCTGTGTTAGTCCTGGACCCTAAACACACACACACACACACACACACACACACACACACACACACACACACACTTGCCGTTCTGCGGTGAAGCTTATAAGATACGAGAGTCGTTTCAGAACTTTAATATCTAGGTATTATATGTATATTAAACTTCTGCGACGACCCACCCATGTGTCAAAGCCTTGTCTTCGACCCACATAATCTTACGTTTCTTTTATTATATAATCTTTTTACTTATTCTTTTATATTACAATAGCGCTTGTCACTGTCGTGTTTCGTGTCATAAAATATCTCATTACTATCTAAACTTAAATATTTTGACTATCTCAATAATCGATACATCGATTAGTGTGTTGTTAGATTGTTGTGTGATTAGTTGTTAGATGTTTTTACATTAAATAAATATTTATTTTTGTTGATTTCTACTAGATATATTGAAATCATCTCCGTAAATTTTACCTAACTAAAAAAACAATTAATAAAATCAGTTTACAATTTGCGGAGTAATTGCGTAACAAATATATAAAAAAAGCACACACACACAAACACACTAAGAAACTTTCGTAAAATGTATTTAAAATGTCTGGGATATTTTTATTAGTTCTAAAAAAACCGAATTAAAAGATGAAACAAAAATCAAGTTGCTAAAAATAGCTTTTTGTTTTTTTTTTGTAAATGTTGTAGGTATACTGCGCAGTAGCAAAATATCCGCTAACGCTCAGCCAGACTCGCAGGCCCGTTATCGCCATTTGACGAAATTATATATTTTCGCAATTCGAATCTGCCAAAAGGACCTTCCCAAAATTCCTTGCCAGCTCCTGGACCAACAGCTTTGCGGACTAGGAAGCATTTTGCAATGGAAAACATCCGGATTTTGTCCTGGCCTGCACGATCGGCAGACCCCTACCCCATCGAGCGTGCAGCTTGGTCCAGAAACGTGTTTTAGTCTTAGAAGACTTAGACGGAGTAACAACAACCCAACAGTAAAAAGATTTGCTAAAATTTCACTGGGATTCAATGAATAATCTGTGTTGCAAAGTTTTGAACAACAGAGGAGACCATACTTTGTATTAAATTAGTCAATTTTTTAATAATAAATTAATTTTGTTCAGCAATTTAATTTTGTTCCAAAAATTTTATATTGTTAACTAGCTAAACCGGCGACCTTCGCACCGTCTTAGAACAAATTTAATATCGTTAGATATATGTTAACAGCTAAAAACTGCTTCTACAAGAAAATAAAAGTTTTGTTTTTATTATTTTTATCGCAATTTTTCCAATTTTTTTTCATAAAAACCTTCCGCGGACTTGAACTAACATTAGCCGAATTTGTCCAACCGTTTTCGAGATTTTCGCTTAAGAACGCATACATTTTTATTTATAAAAAAATGTGTTATTAAAAAACTAATTTAACTAAACAGTTATTGATTTTACATAAATGAGACACAAACATATTAAGTATACAAATAATAACAAAAATCAATTTAGTACACGTATCTTCGAGTTTTTTATGTATGTATACTAATATGGCTTAAATAAATATTTACTTTGAATTTTTATTACTATGATGAGTGAAAATAGGCCAGTCTCCAGCCACCTCCTTTTAGGGAGATATTTTCATTTTTGTAAATAGAATATTTGTATTACTTTTTGCTAATATTATCGTCCCTTTTAGGTCAGACAGAGTAATAAAAATACAACATCAAAAAAATTATAAGCATTCGAATTGAGAACCTCCTCCTTTTTTAAGTCGGTAGATATTAAAAAATAATATAGGAATTGATTATTTTATTTCACACAAGCCAATGATGTTAATTATTAGACTTTCAAGAATATCTTTGCCAGAATGGCGCTCGCCCTTTTGTTACTTTGTAGCGTATGGTTTGGCGAAACCCTATCCGACCCGAAGGGGCACTCTTATAGGTTAATTAAAAAACGAAAAAATTTACTACTACTATTTATAAAAATAAATATGCCTTCCCATTTATTAACCCCTACTCCAAATTTCGGGTTAGATGGAAGAAATCTCCGCCAGCTCACCTTTTGTTCAATTTTTGTTATCCTTTTTCGTGTGTATTTTTCATTAAGTGTACAATAAAGTATTGAATAAATAAAAATATTATGGTATTTTCAGAAATCAAAGGATAAATGTTCGTATTTATCCTTCGATTTCCCTAAAATTTAGTTAATGTTTTAAATTGAACAACACCACATCGCGTCGTCAGTGGCGGTGTCTTCGTGCCACCCCTTTTACTCTCATGCTTAAGCCGTACTTGCGTCTATCGTCACAAAGCTTCGTGCAATGAGACGATAAATGCAGATGTGACCGGCTATTATTGGCTATTTTCGCATACATTCCGGACTGCGTATGCCTTAGCGCGCATATAACTTCGGGACGATAGTCGCAAGTGCGGCCCCAGCAATTATATGACTGTGACAAGTACCTGTGTCACATTTTGTGTTGTCATTAAAATATAATTTAAAATTAATTATTTTGGTCAAAAATTTTTTATCAACGTCACAAAATAACGACTCGTCGTAGTAAGCCTTCGATCAAGAAATATTAAGCTTCCAAATAATGTCTTTGTCGATCTGTCAGGGATTGTGTATATATTGCTCAGGTTCGAATTAGATAGAAGATACTTACTGGTGTGAGCCCTTGAAGACACGGTAACAATCCGAGCTGGTGTGCTGTTCCTTATACGAGGTAACAGCAGCATTGTGAGAAGGAAATGCGCTAAATGGTTCGTCCCAAATTGCATTTCGAAACCATCTTCAGTTTCCAACTTTGGACACATCATAACACCAGCGTTATTAACAAGGATATTGATTTGTGGTTCCGTTTCTAAGACATGTTTTGAAAATTCCCGAACGGATGTCAACGAAGAGAGGTCGCATTTTTGAATCACTAATTGGCCTGTCTCTTTTAAATCTTTACATTGGCTCTCAATATATTGTTTGGCTTCTTGCGCTTTTTCTGTGCTCCTACACGCCATTATTACTTTGGCTCCTGTTAATTGATAAAATGATTAGTAAGTAATTAGAGCAGATACGGAATATCTTGTAAGTACTTATACAATAATGACATTTTTCAAGATTCCTTAACGATTATAAGGTCGGAATTGCATTAACAGCTAGCTCCTTTTGTTATTGATGCCCATGGACAGTGGTGACTGCTTTCTATCTCGGCCTTGCTAGTTTGTCGTAAATTTCTATAAAAAACGGTCCATGGGCCTAACTGTGGTTTGAAATGTTAAGTTTACCTAAGCAGCTTATAATTTTTTTAAATAACTTTTACACCATTGAGCAAAATATACGTGAAAAAAGATTTGGTTATAGGTTACATACCTATAACCAAATCTTTTTTCACCTATATTTTGCTATACATGAATAACGAAATCCCAGTCGGGGTCAAGGAGGCGAATTAGCCCATAAGCAAATTAAACAATAAGCAAAATAATCACGTCACATTAGAAATAGTACCAAAGAAATATTTGCTAGTAAGTACATAAAAGGTAGGGCTGTTTAAAAATCCACGTGATTTAAATTGATTACGTCGTGACTCATGAGTCATGACTACATATTATATTGTCGATCTATCGCAAAGGTTCGTGTTGTCGCGATGTGTGTCGAAATGATCGCCAATATATCGCGAACTACGTCGCAACAACTGCTTGCTTCATATCAGTGGTCATCAAACTGCGCCCTGTAGGTGATATTTGTGCGGCTCGCGACAAAGCATATTGTAACATTTCTTAAATTCTTTTCTTCTCAAATTCTTAATTCTCTAATTTTATGCTGTTGTTTTTTATTTCGTTCCCCCAAAGTTTAAGAAGCTACGATACCTACTTCTTCATAGCCATGAAAGGTCATATCGACTTGTGTTATTTACGTTCTGTCATAGAAAAAAATAAAATAACATAAGTAGGTCGATACACTATGTCAGTATCAAAATATGACTTACATATAAAGTTAACTAAACATATATGTACTAGGGTAAATTATAGTTTGCTATTAGTAATATAACAATTTATTATACTATTGTTTCTTTGTCGTGGGCCGCATAAATAACACGAGCGGGCCGCAGTCTGAAAACCACTACAACCAAAAAGTTGAGTGTTTACTTAGTTTGTTAAAATACTTGATTACATTATATTAAAACATTATTTTTTATTCTAATAATCAATTCTAAATAGACGCACGTAACAATAATTTAAGAAAATGTTACCCAATTAAATGCAGGAAATTTTAAAAATGTTTACAAAAGTTACAATATAAACAAATATTAAAATAATTCGTTTTAATATGTGTTTTAGGGTTCCATACCTAAAGGGTAAAACAGGACCCTATTACTAAGACTCCGCTGTCCGTCTGTCTGTCCTTCAGTCACTAGGCTATATCTCATGAATCGTGATAGCTAGACAGTTGGAATTTTCACAGATGATATTGTTGCTCCTGTACCAACACTTGTATTAAATCTGTGTATTTAAAATACAAATACACAAAACAACACAATGTAATACTCAAATACTCTGATTAACACTAGTCACTCACTGTACTATCACTAAACTTAACCGACTACACAATAAAACACTTCTCGCTTCGCACGGGTCGCTTCAAGTATCGCTCTCGATCGCTTTATAAAAACTACCCTGTATTTGTCAACACATCTCTATTTCTACCCAGGGTAAAGTTCTACCTGGATCCAGAAAAATCTAAATGTATAGGGAAACAATGAATCAAATCTTTTTGTAAACTACTTATTATATTACACGCTATTTTCACCCTTATGCCTTATACCACAAAGTCCATTATAGTATAGCTATTCGGATAACGGCCAACTATTTGTCTATTAATAAGAGTAGCTATCTCTTTCTTTTATTTCTAGATCCCTCCAGCGTTCCAACTCTTTACGTTTTTAGATTATTCGTAACAATATTATGGAAGATTAAAAATGGTTGGTTTAAAAAATTCGAAATTATGTCGAAAAAACATTTTTTTCAAAAGATTTCGTTAACGATAACTCCCGAACGGATAAACCGATTTTGATGCAATTATTACGTTAAACACAGTGTTTTGAGGAGTAGAGCTGATTAGATAGCTAGTACTAAATTGATAGGTACATTAATCTGGAAGTTATGTTAAAAAAATACTGTTTCGCCAAAATTTTTAAAGTTTTTTTCAAAATTTCTCAAAATCTCCAGGATCGAATTGTTTAAAATTTTCAAAAAGTTTAAGTTGAGCAAAATTCAATCGAATGCGATCAACCGCGTTTTGATCGATCAAGCCGTTCAAAAGTTATGAGATGTTTACTTACACACATACACTGTTGGGGCCAGTGCCCTTGCTACTAGCTCGGGAATTCTGGCTTGAAATAATTGTGGACTGTATTTTAAAAGAGTATAATAATTGCACAATGTAAAGATAGCCCGACAGTTCTTGCTTCGTTGCGAATGATGATTTTGCGATATTTAAATTCGCCCGTTGTGTCGTTGTGACGTCACTGCCGCTAGTGTTGGACACCGATACGAATCGTATTCCAACTTATCGTACGGCAGCGACTTCACCATAGACTCCCGCCGTTGAAGGGTCTTCAATTATTGGTAGGTAGGGGGCATATAGTATTGAACGCCCGACGAATGACACCTCGCTTTGTCTTGATGTCAGCCACCCTTGCAATGCCGTCGCTTCCTGGAATTATGTGGATGATACGCCCAAGAAGCCACATCAAGGGTGGGCTGGTCTTGTCCTTGATGACCACAAGTGTACCTTCCTTCAAAGCATCCTGTGACTGGAACCATTTGGCTTTCTGTTGAAGTAAGGTAACATATTCGTCACAAAATCTTTTCCAAAAGTGTTGCTTCAACACTTCAATGCGGTGATATCTTTGAAGTGATGAAATTCTGCTGACGGTGATTTCAGGGTGAGGCATAAAAATTAAGGATCGTCCAATAAGGAAGTGGGATGGAGTCAACGGGCTGAGATCTGTTGGATCGTCTGACAAAGGAGTAATAGGACGGGAGTTTAAGATTGCTTCTACTTGGATCAATAATGTATTCATCTCTTCATAATCTAAATTAGTTAGACCTAAGACTCGTCTTAGATGATGTTTTGTGGACTTAACTGCAGACTCCCATAAACCGCCAAAGTGGGGGGCATAAGCAGGTATAAAGGAAAAATTTATACCTTGTTCCGTCATGTCCGCCGGTCTCACCTCACTCAAGACCTTCGTTAACTCATTAAATGTGCCTACGAAAGTAGTGCCGTTGTCTGAGTAAATAGTTTTGGGCTTACCCCTGCGAGCTGTGAATCTACTTAATGCAGCCACAAAGGCTTCCTTCGTCATGTCTGATACTAACTCAAGATGAAGAGCCTTTGTAGCCAAGCAAACAAACACACAAATGTAAGATTTTATTAACTTACATCCTCTGCCCTTATGGTTAGCTATCATCACCGGCCCAGCATAATCAATCCCCGTTTCTAGAAAGGGAAACTCTAGTTCAGCACGCTGTTTAGGTAATTGGCCCATTAAAGGTTGAATAGTTTTACCTTTCATTTTGCAACACAAGACGCAAGAACGTACGACGCGTTTCGCTAGATTAGTGCCACCTAGTGGCCAATAATTCTGTCGTGCTGTCGCCAGCAACAACTGAGGACCTGAATGCATATGTTTTATGTGTAAATTTTCAAAAATTAACTTGCACAGTGTATGCTTAGCGCTTAAAAGAATTGGATGTCTAACATTGTAGTCATAATAGGTATTAGCTAACCTACCACCTACCCGGATAAGTTTGTCATCGTCTATGAATGGTGAAAGTGGTAACAGTCTGTTTTTGTTAGGTAACCGTTTATTTGACATAAGTAACTCGTGCTCTTCAGGAAAGGATTCTTGTTGAGCAATATTTAAAAGAAAGACAGTAGATTTTTGAAGTTCGGCTAACGAAATATTACCGTGAATTTTCTTGTTTACGTTGCGACAATTATTTATAAATCTAAATGTAAAAGCAATAACTCGTTGTAGTTTGGATAAGGAGGAGCATTTGCTGATTAAGCTAGAAAATATATTAAGATTTTCTGTCACATGTAAACATTTGATAACTTCTGGTAAATCAGGTATATGTATTTCGCCATTTGTTTCTTTAGGCCAATTAGCTTCATTTAATTTTAAAAACGCAGGGCCAGACCACCACAGTGAGCATTTGGCTAACTCGGTAGCAGCTAAACCTCGTGAAGCGAGATCTGCCGGGTTTTCTTTAGAAGGAACATAGCGCCACGTGTGATTAGAGAAACCTTCCTGTATCTCAGAAACACGATGGCGAACAAATGGCTTTAATTGAGACGGTGATGATCTTAACCATTCTAAGACAATGGTTGAATCGGACCACAAAATACAATGATTAAATTTAAACGTAAGTGAGTTAAATATTTTTTGCCCTAATCTTGCCCCTAAAAGAGTTCCACAAAGTTCCAAACGTGGAATCGTAGTAGACCTTAATGGTGCTACTTTACTTTTGGAGGCCACAAGACGGACAGTGACTGCACCGTTAGCATCTACACACCTTATGTAAGCGCATGCACCGTATGCCTTTTCCGACGCATCCGCAAATATATGCAACTGTATATTGATTGGAGAGTCACCCATTACACACCTAGGTATTATTATATTATTTAAGTGTGGTAATAACTTAGCAAACTCAGTCCATGCCTTTTGTATATGTTTTGGTACTGGCTCATCCCAAGCACACTTTTTAACCCATAATTGTTGCATTAATATTTTAGCTTCTACAATACATGGCGTAACAAGTCCAAGTGGATCAAATACCTGAGAAATTGTAGATAATATATTACGTTTGCTAATGTTGTTATTTGTATCGATGTTAATTGTAAATAGTAAGGTGTCTGATGAGCATTTCCAATTAAGGCCTAAGGTTTTTGAAAGATTATCACTGCTTAGGTCTACATATCCCGAAACGTTTGTTTCACCTGACACGGCTTGTAAAATACCTTGATTATTGGAATGCCATTTGCGTAAATTTAGTTTGGCAGAATCCAAAGCACAAATAACACCCTTACATAAAGCTACGGTTTTGTCAAGAGTCTCTTGTCCCGATAAAAAATCGTCAACGTAAAAATCGTGACAAATTGCATGTTTAACGTCAGCATTTGAAGATTCACGACCTAACTGCGTGAGACATCGTGTGGCTAAGTAAGATAATGAAGCTGTACCATAAGTTATGGTATTAAGTTTGTAATTTTTAAGAGCATGAGAGGAATCAAATCTCCATATAATCTGTTGTAGTGAGCGCTGATGTTCCACTATTTCAGACTGCCGAAACATTTTTTCGACATCTGCCGTTACGACATATTTATGCTGTCTAAAACGCAATAGTATCGAAAGCAAGTCATCTTGTAGTATAGGCCCTACCCTTAAAATATCATTTAATGATTTACCTGACGTTGTAGCCGCGGAAGCATCAAAAACCACGCGAAGTTTCGTTGTTGAGCTAGATTCCTTTAAGACGCCGTGATGAGGTAGATAACATGTTTTTTCCCCAAAAGCTGGCTTACTTTCAGACATATGACCAAGTTCCAAGTACTCTTTCATAAATTGGACATAAAGATTTTTCATATAGGGATCTTTCTCTAGTCGACGCTCTAAAGAAAGAAATCTTTGCTTAGCCATAGTAAATGAATCCCCTAATACTTCAGGTGATTCTTTAAGTGGTAGCGAGACCATAAATCGACCGTCGGCCTTACGTTTAGTGGTTTTTATGAAATGTTCTTCACATGCTCTTTCCTCTGAAGATAATTTATATTTCGACGCGATAGAATCAAGTTCCCAAAAGCGGGAAAGATCAAATTCTAAATTTTGGTTAAGCATGCATATAGAATCATCATTTTTATTTTTGTGATATAAAGTACCTGAAACTAGCCACCCTAACTGAGTTTCAAATAATGTAGGTTTGTTTTTGCCTAATAGAATGCGATTTGTTCCTATTACTGACCAAAATATGTCAGCTCCTACTAAAATATTGATCGTAGAGGGCGTATTAAAGGACGGATCGGCTAAGAAAATCCCCGTTGGTATTTGTATATCTTGAAGATTTATATGCGTAGAAGGAAGAGATGATGTGATTTTTGGAATTATTATGCAGTCAATGTTCGTTCTGTAGCCCCCAGTATAAGACTCAAAGGTTAAAGAGCAAGAGTGTGAGCTACTGACGATTTGACTGTTAATCCCCGAAGTTTTTGAGTTTGCTAAAAATGTATTTAATTTTAACTTATCACAAAGATCCTGTGTTATAAAATTCGCCGTGCTTCCATTATCGAGCAGCATTTTTGCAGTATGCGGTTGACCGTCGCTATCAATTACCTTTACCATGGCCGTTGAAAGCAAAACCGTATGAGAATTGTAAAGTTTGTTATTTACCCTTTCTGCTGATAGGGTTACGTTCTCATAACACGGAGACGATTGTGTTGGCTCTGAATGCAATAGTGTATTGTGCTTTAGTTTGCAATATTTGCAGTGGGACAATTTACATTTATTCTCTGAATGACCAGGACGCAGACAATTCATACAAACCTTAAAATCCTTTGCTTTCTGAATCCGTGTATTAGCTGGCAACATTCTAAATGAATCACAGCTAAATAAGTTGTGATCTTTATGGCAAAGTGGGCATGAATAATTAATTTTTGATTTGTTTGTCGGTTCAAGAAGTGATTTAAATTTGTTAGTATTAGAGTCGATTTTAGGTTTTTCATATTTAGATGTGTTTGTGTCTAAAGTTTCTAAAAGGTCGGCTTTATTCGTAATAAATTTATTAAAAATCTCTAAAGTTGGAGATTCAGCTAAATTATTCCTGTGAAACTCCCATTCCCTATATGTAACACTGTCTAACTTGGAAGACATCATATAAATGACCAAAGAGTCCCAATGCTTTACTGGAAGACCTAAGCTGGCTAAAGCCCTGAGGTTTTTATTCGTTGTGTCAACTAAATGACGTAATGATTTACTAGATTCTTTGTGTATTGCTGCCATCTCAAAAAGTGACTTTAAGTGGTGATTTTCAAGGAGGCGCTTGTTGTCGTAACGACCACATACAATTTTCCATGCCGATTGATAGTTGTCGGCACAAAAATCTAATCCTGCTATAGTGAGTGCTGCGTCCCCCTTTAATGAGGCGCGTAAATAATGATATTTGTTAATGGGATCAATTTGATCGTCCGAATGAATTAGTGAGGTAAATGTATCCCTGTAGCCGAGCCAATGCTGATAGTCTCCATTAAAAAATGGCAGGTCTATTTTAGGTAATTCAACAACCTTACGTTTGTGTATCTGCGCAGAGCCTACCGCAACCTTTTCACCATCCGCATCTCGCGAAGAAGGCGATTGTCTGCGATGAGTCTCAAGTAGGGCTTGACCGGCAGACACAAGCGAGTAGTACATTGACTCGAAGATTTCCCGTTCTTTTGACTGGTCACCGGGTTCGTCTGACAATTCCTCCAACTCACTCTGAAATCCATCAAAGTCATCATATAAATTTGTGATTCTATCTAAGCGCATCTGAAGTTCAATTTGAATTTTTAAGTCATGAAGCAGATCGCTATTTAGTGAATTTAAATATGTGCTAAAGCTGGTCAGTTTGCCTTTAATGGCAGCCCTTTTTTTAATTAACTGTTTTGTTTGTTTTTCACTCATTGTTATGTATTATGATTTTATGTAAGCAAGTAGCGCAAATAGCTGAGTAGCAATAAAGTTAAAAAGGATATGACTATATATTTAAAACTAAGGCAAAACGATAATTATGTACAAAAATACTGCAAAGCGTGATTAAAGGGAATGCTCTATAAAAATATCAGGCGTTCTAATATTTTTTGGTTGTAGACTTGTGAATAATTTTTTCACGTACCGACCTAGAAAAAATAAATGTTTTTATTATCAATTGTTTAGTTATAACTTTAGTTAATGTAATAATTGACTTACTAAATGATCTTTAATATGTAATTACGGATGAATATTAACTACTTTTAAGCAATAAGTGATTGATTTTGTGTTAAGCGCTTGAAATGAAATGTGAAATGGATGTGAAATGTTGAAATGATAAGCGTATCTAGTGAATGATATACGAAGATAGTTTTGTGATTATAGTTTAGATTAATGCACGTATTTTAAGCATATAAAGAGTAATTAAATCGTTAAAATTGTGTAATATTGATTTGTATATTAAGTAAAACGTGACGGTTTACTTATGTGGTAGACAGAGTAAAAACCAAATTTTTATATATACGTACTGTATTTAATAAAAGTAGGCGTATAAACCATGCAATTTTTACCTTGACCCAAAAAAGATTTAACTATCTAATTTTTTTTTATTTTTTAATAAACGAGATGAAATGATTTTGATCTAGGTAGATAGATGTAGGATGAGTTGATTGTGAAGTGAGAATGAATGTGGTGATAGGATGGTTATGATTAAAGCATGAAAGTGATTATGAAAGGATATTAGAACGATCTCACGGCTTTTATGAAAACTCCTCTTGATGATGCAGGCGATTTGTGACGTGATGACCTCTATCCGATGATGACTTGACGTCGGCAGTCTGAAGACCGAACTTGCAGTGAATTTTCCAACGTTATGCGATATTATTGATCTTGAGTGTCAGCTGTAGTTGCAACGCGAAGACTCAGCATTGTTCATCCATGATTCTCATCGTGTTTAAGGCGTTGAAAGGTTCTTCTTGATATTCGGCGGTGACTTTGCAATGACCTCTATCTTGTGCAATATTTTCGATTTTCTAATTAAGGCGGCTCGTGGACCATATGTTGGGGCCAGTGCCCTTGCTACTAGCTCGGGAATTCTGGCTTGAAATAATTGTGGACTGTATTTTAAAAGAGTATAATAATTGCACAATGTAAAGATAGCCCGACAGTTCTTGCTTCGTTGCGAATGATGATTTTGCGATATTTAAATTCGCCCGTTGTGTCGTTGTGACGTCACTGCCGCTAGTGTTGGACACCGATACGAATCGTATTCCAACTTATCGTACGGCAGCGACTTCACCATACACACACACACACACACACACACACACACACACACTCATATACATACATACAGATGTCATTATGGAAATAGTCGGAAAAGGTTGCTAGGACCTCAAAACGTGGAGATATGGTGATAACTCGATTTTCGAAAATCGGGGCAAATTCTATCATAAGCTAGCTACCACAGAAATTGGCAGCTTGAAATGTAACTCACTAAACAAGCTTGCATTTGGTCAGGTTGTACAAGCATACTCGGAATTATCCCAATTTAAGTTGTAAATCTGAATTTAAGTTAAAATCCAATACACCCAAAGCACCCGGGTTTTTACCCACCTGGGTTTATTAGGTGAGAGTTGATGATCATCAAGGTTGTAGTAGGAGCTGAGAGTTGATGATTGTCTCAATAATTTTGGAGAACAAGGAGGTTATGGCTATCGGCCGATAGTTAAACGGATTAGAGCGATCTCCTTTTTTAGGGATGGGATGCACAAGAGCTGTCTCCCATGAAATCGGTGCTACGTCGAGTGACAGGAGAGCTGAAATAGGCGTGTTAATACCGGCGCCAGCTTTGGAGTACATGCTTTAAGTACAATCGGAGGGATGCCATCCGGCCCACTCGACTTATGGACGTCCAAAGAAAAGTACGAAAGACTGCAGGAATTTAAATTCCGTCATAGAACTATAGCACTGCGGGATGGTAGGTGGTGCATTTGTCGTCCAGAGTCGAGTTGGCCGCAAAGAACGAGCCCAGAAGATCGGCCTCCTTTGCGGTTTGGGCCAGAAAGTCATGGCCTCCGTGTAAGGATGAACGAGAGGACTGTGAGAAATTCTCCAAGACTGCCTTGGCGAGAGACCAGAACGCACGAGTTCCCGAAGGAAGGCAAACTAATTTCTCACCAATTCTGCCAATGTGTTCAGATTTTGCCTTGGCTATAGCCCTTTTGAAGAACCTCGAGGCGGAATTGTGCTCCTTACATAATGCGCTGGTTTTTTCATCACGAGATGTCGACGCAGCAGCCCAAGCCCGGTAGCATTCCTGTTTTCGGCGTGAAGCCGTTTTGCAGGAGCGACCAAAACCAGGCTGAAACTTACCACCAACTGGTACCGCAGAAAATGGAATGAAAAGTCCCATGCCCTATAGCATCACATCAGCGATAGAGTCAGCCATGACACTAGGATCATCCAGCGAGAAGCACATCCGCTCCCATGGGTAGGACGCAAAAAAAGACCGCATTCCGTCCCAATCTGCTGACCTATAGTGCCAAACGCGACAACAGCTTGCGAAAGGAGGCCGTGATAGGTGCGTAACCGGCACTTTATTCCGGATCAGGCAGTGGTCTGACGTATCACGAGGGTCATCCACAGATACCTGGTAATGGTCCGGATGAGAGATCAGTAGAAGGTCCAGCAGTGAAGGCGTATGATCGTCCACATCGGGAACTCGCGTAGGCGAAGTTACCAATTGTGTTAGACCATACGCCAAGGCAAAATCATGAACAGACCTCCCCGCATGATCGGTAGTTCGTGAACATAGCCATTTGGCGCGGGGGCATTAAAATCTCCTAAGATACAGCCATTTGAAGGTGCTTAACGAGCCTGTCGACTTCAGCATTTCCGCTATGGGACTTGTAGAGGCACGTATAAATGCGAGGATGGTCGTCGCAGTCTACACGCAGCCAGAGGATGGATAGGTCCTTATAGCCTTCTAGGCTGCTGAGACGTCGAGAACAGATATTCTCTCTGATGATGAATGCTCGAATTTGTAGCCCGGGTGGGAAAGATATGAGGAATCAGCCAGAGAAGTTTTCTGCGTCTCAGTTTAAAAGAACAAAGCCGGCTTAGCCATCTCAAGAAGGTAGTGGAAGGCATTTAGAAAGACCCCTAATATTTGTGTAGTCCACGTGGAGTGTGGTAGGGGGTGCCTTTCGATTTCTGTTCAGATTGCCCCGAGCAGCGAAGCTGAAGAAGTGCAATTGTACGGAAATACTGTTTCACCAAAAAAATTTTTGAGGTTTTTTCAAAATTTCTCAAAATCTCGTGAGCCAACTTGGTTCAAATTTTCAGGAAGTCTAAGTTACGTTTACCGTAAATATTTACGCGTCTAACCTAAAAATATACGAAATTAATTATTTACTTTGAAAAAAAAAATACACGTCTGCGGAAAAAAACTAACGGGGGGTTATCAGAAGGCCTTCTAGAAGGCCCCCACAGCTTTAGATTTCCTCTAACCCAGTAGCAGTACTATGCGTTCCAAATAAGAAAAGGACTGTCAGGATGACATTATTGCTCCGCATTTTGCAAAAACTTCGTAAGTGTGCAGAAAATTCTAACAAAGAAATACTTTAAAAAAAATTCATTCTAATTGGTATATTTTTTATTTAGATTCCCATCAGATTATGTAACCATGTATTAAAATAAGGTGTAAATATCTAAAACGACTTTTATATATACGTATAATTGGATGAACGGCTAGACTGATATATTTTACTGATTTCTAATGATGAATATTATATTTTAATACTTTTTAGCATATTCTGGATAAAGACAACTGAAACCCACAAAAATCGCAACAAAACTGGCCCTGTCATTTTCGACTTGTACCTAAGTGGTTTTTTTTATATATCATAAGATAGCAAACAAGTAGATGGGTCTCCTGATGGAAAGAGTCAACTATCGCCTATAGACACCAAAGATGTTAATGGTGCGTTGCTATCTTGTGGCGAGATGCATAAGTTTACCGGCTACCTTACCCTTCAAACCGGAACACGACAGTGACAAGCACTGAAGCTATTGCGGCAGGAATAGGTAAGGCGGTGGTACCAGACCCGGGCGAGACAATGCAGAACTCTACCACCTAGTAGCCACGATGGTAGTGACTCGATAGCCAATCGGTCGCCTTTTACGACCTGCCTGGCAGAACGGCAGTTGGCCTATTCTTCAAAGGAGGCCGGGACGAACACGGCGGCGTGGTGTAAATGACACGACATCTTTATATAGGTAATTGGTTAATAGATGAAAACAGCTAGATTGATGCTTTTTACTAATTTTTTATTGATGAAAATTGTATTATAAAACGTTATTTGTTTTTAAATAAATCAGCAATATTTTTTGAACAAATATTTTTTTGCCGACATTACTAATTTCACACTTGTATACCGCTAGAAGTTGATAAGAAGCGCGATCCTATTCTTAGTTGGAACGCATAGTAATAATCTCACGTTCAACCGATTTACTATATTTTTGTGCTTTTATTCAAAACCATTTCTATCCATACATAGGCATAGAGGGTTATTATTTTATGTACATAGGTATATGTGGATAGGAATTTATAATAACTACTCTTATTATAAAGTCGGTTAAACAAAATCGTTACTCAGAATAGAAATTAATTTGAATTTTGTTCTAGAATATAGATAACAGATACTGGGGGTTGTAGTGAATACATAAATATATAAAAATTAAGACTACCTCTTTTATAAAAATCCAAAGCTGTTTCTTTTCCAATTCCCGTATTACAACCTGTAATTATTGCTGTCTTTCCAATCAACTTAGCCGTGCTGTAGCATCTTCCACTAAAAAGCGGCATGTTTTCTCAATAAAATTTCTTTTACAATAATCAGTAATCTATGATGAAACAAATAGCACCAGACACAAAGTGAATTAACCTAAAATACGACTAACATTCCAGCTTATAGCGGATCTGTTAGAAATGAACAACAAGTTGTTATTCTAGCTGGTAGCTAGATACCGCTATCTGAATGATCCGTCACGCAACATAACGATGGCAAGCTAGTTCATTGTGTATGTAAATGCATTAAGTGTTAAAATTCCGTGTCAACAATATATTGACTTATCCAGTTAATAAACGAGAACGTAATCTAAAAATCGATATACGATAATTAACCGTATGACATGGATATAAGACTGATTTTAGGTTTAAGTATCAAGTAATCAAGTTCACAAGTTGGTTAATTCACAATGTCGTGAGAAGTTCGTTGCAGTTTACGTACAACCATTGAATATAGCAGAAGGAGGACCGACTTATACATATAGAGACCTAGACAGAGATTATTTTCTGTCTACGTAAAGAGAGGATTATAAAAGTGTCTTTGTATACTAAAAATATAGTTTTAAGTACCAGAACGGCGCTGGTCGCTGGCGTGGGCAAAATTACGTCATAAAGTATAATATAGCTGTTGTAGACGGAATGAATCATGCTGAACATATTTAACAGCGCTCGCAGTGCTGTTTAACAGTTTACTGGAAACTTATTTAAAAGCGCTTTTACCGCTTTCTTTCTTAAAATTCTTACGGGAAGGTCATTGACGGGGAAGGTGCGCGACCACTATTGGATGAAAGAATATATTACTCTCTACTCTACATTTTTGATGAAATAATATATTACTCTCTACTCTACGAGAGTTTTTGATGGACACTTTTATCCAAAGAGTTGGTCTTCCTTATCTTTACACTCCATGTGTACAACGTTTGATTACGATCTATTTTCAATGACGTGTATACAAGGAACCTATAGGTAATATTGGGTATAGGTAGGTAGTTACCTACGATCGTGTATAGGTACGTACCTACTTAATATTATTATACACGCAAGGAACTTAGGTGCCCCATATATTAACAATAATATTGCGCAATATGTAATAATTATTGACCGTTTAGGGTTAATATTGAAGATTGCACAATGATTGAACGAAAGTTTGAGCGAGTTTAATTTTTATTGCGCAATATTTTTTCTTGCACTGTGTTGGATTTATATTGCACAATATTTTTCACTTCAGAGTTTGGAGCGCGTTCGGTCAGTCACGGTGTTTAATGTATGGTCATATCGTGAAAGCAAAATGGCGAGCAAGAATGCTATAAAAGATAAAGAACGGGAAAATTTACTTGAGTGTATAAAATTGTATAGAGATTTATTTAAGACAATCACCAGCATGGTTGCCGCTAAAACTTCGTCGTCAGACATGTTGCTCGCTCGAAATATTGATCAGACGGGTTTGTCAATTTTATTGAGTGAATTTATTGAACGTTTGGAGTCAAAGATGTATTCAATATCATTGCACAATAAAAGTATTGCGCAATGTTATTGTAGGTCTATGTTGTGGCTTATATACGATAATTGGAATTACTATGAAGCAATATTGGAAAAATAAAAATGTACTTTATTTTATTACCAATAAAGTTGACATTTGTTTCTTACTTAACAGAGGGGAAAAACGTTCTGAGCAAGACAACGACTAGAGTGGATGTTGTCCCTTTCTTGCAATTGCCAGTGTTTAAATAAAACTACTGATGGTAGATTTTTATATATTAGGTATTCGTTAAATTTCTTTTTATTCTTACGCGCCGATAAATACATTAGCATAAAATGTATTGTAGTTAACATAGTGAGTTCTAAAATGTGCTTATTTTAATTATTACATGATTACTAACGAAATGTAAAGCTGTTTCTCAAATTAGTAGAATAACTTAGTAGTAATTTGCAAACTACGCATGACTGCACTTATATATGGCGATTGGCGCTTTATTTAGTAGAAAGAGACACACTCCACCCATGTCGTGGTACTCTTCGGAACGATTTTGAAGCGCGTGTGAACATTCCGGATAGAATGTAACTTCCTTGTATACACGTCATTGTCTGATTTTTATTTTTTTACCACAGATTATTATATACGGATAAGTTTTTTTTTAACTTAGAGCGCAAATAATTGCTGTCATTCGTCTTTACAAATAATTAGTCGGAAAAAGCGCGGGGAAACATAAAATCTGGTGGCTGTGTTTTTGGTTTCGAATTTTATTAAATAAATAGAGGATCGATTTTTGTTATCGCATATTTGTAAATATTTAGTTTATTTTATATTAATTGTTTTTCATTCATCAGTTAAGTACCAAGTTGGTTCCATCAAGGTTGAATTGGCCTTAAAAATATTTCAATGTAGTAAAATTTTGTAAATGGTGAAAATTTTGTAAATTATAAAAAAAATTATTACACAAAAAATGAAACTTGTAATTATAAAAATAACTTTTGTAATATGAAATCATTCTTGTACATTAGTAATAAGTACATAAAATAAACAAAAACAAGATTAGCCAGTTTCTTCCGCCGGATCTTCTCAGTGTGTGGCCGCGTTCTGATCCGGTAGTAATTCTAAAAAATCGATACAATGTTTTAAATGTAATAATGATACTTAGTAATGAAATTTTATGATATTTTTTAAATATTTGCACACCGAATAAGGATAGAATATGTTGGCAACTTAATTAATTTTTAACAACTTGTAACACCCATATTCTTGCAAATAAATATTTTCTTTCTTTCTTTTGTCGGTTTCTCAAAAAGAATATTTTTAGAAATATAATTAATGGCAGCTTAAAAAAGACGTAATAGACTTTCTCTTTCTTTTTCAAATTATGCTAATGCCAATAATTTTATCAACGAATAATAATTACAAGGCTTTTATCCCATCTTTCCATATCTAGTAAAGATAGATGCTTCCTGAGTCTGTGTTCCCGGACGAGTACAATCTGGAGATCTTCAAGAGAAGAGTGAACAGGTACCTTCTAGGGAAGCGCGTTCCATCTTAGGCCTCATCTTAGCTTACCATCAGGCGAGATCGAGGTCAAGCGCTTACCTATCAATAATAAAAAAAAAATTAATCAGGGATGTCCAAGGAAGTTATATTCTACCCGGAATGCTTACACGTACTTCAAAACCGTTCCGAAGAGTACCACGACATGAGTGGAGTGTGTCTCTTTCTACTAAATAAAGCGCCAATCGCCATATATAAGTGTGGCCATGCGTAGTTTGCAAATTACTACTAAGTAATTCTACTAATTTGAGAAACAGTTTTTACATTGCATAAGTAATTACGTAATAATTAAAATAAGCACATTTTAGAACTCACTATGTTAATTACAAAAAATTTAATGCTAATTTATTTATCGACGTGTATGAATAAAAAGAATTTAACGATTACCGAATATATATAAAAATCTACCATCAGATAGTTTTATTTACACTGGCAATTGCAAGAAAGGGACAACATCCACTCTTGTCGTTGTCTTGCTCAGAACGTTTTTCCCCTCTGTTAAGTAAGAAACAAATGTCAACTTTATGTGTAACGAAATAAAGTACATTTTTATTTTTCAAATATTGCTTCGTAACAATTCCAGTTATCGTATATAAGTTCCTTGGGGATGTCCCTTCAGACTGGGCTCCAGAAGAAATTATCAGAAGTAATATTAATGTTCTATAGTGGGAAAATAATTGAAATTAGAAGATAAAGCCGGAAGGATAAAGTCATTGATAATGTCAGTTGGATACCAACTGAAACTATGGTCGTTACTTTTGACGTTTCTTTCAAAACGTTGAATTATACACATTCCCTTCTATCCAGTGTTATAAGTGCTGTAGATATGGAATTTACGGGATAAAAACTATCCTATGTCCTTTCTCGGGTCTCAAACTATACCTGTACTAAGTTTCATCCAAATCGGTTCAGTGGTTTAGGCGTGAAGAAGAGACAGACAGACAGACAGAGTAAACTTTCGCATTTATAATATTAGTATGGATACATAGGTTAAAATCACCAATAATTTTTAAAAGTTCTTCACCATAACAGTTTGATTTTAAGCAACCCCATGCTTGATTGTGAGAGCATGGTGAGAGTTTAAACTCCTAAGACTATAAAAGGTGTTGATAAAACTGAAAGTACCTATAGGCTTAGAGGAATTTATTCTATGCCTATAGGTATGTTTTAATTCAGCAAACATTACAGATGTAGAGTGGAAAAAATAAATAGATACAAAACAAATATTACTAACATTGACAGCTATAACAGATATATTTACACTATGTACAGGAAGATCCACTACAGTAGGGATATCCTTTTTTAACCATGATGGCTACACCTCCGTAACCATCAGATCGGTCTTCTCGGATACTTTTACATCCAAAAAACTTAAGAGTCGCCCGAGGTCTGAGCCATGTCCCAGACAGGGCTACTAAAAATGGGATGTATTTATTTATTAAATAAGTTGTCATGTTTCTTATTACTAATTCTTTGAGAATTCCACTGTAGTATTTTCACTGGTTGTCTGTCCATTATCATTGGGGATAATAAGACTGTTTAATCTGTCTTTGATGAAGGCTGCATTATCCGGTGTAATTAGTTGGGACTGGGATAATAGTTGGATGAGTGAGTTACAATATTGTATTTATTGTCACTTCCTCCTGGCTAGTTTCATTGCTTTTTTAAAATTAAACTTCCATCATTATTAGACAAGGTGTTACTAGTATACTCCTGGTTTACTAAGTTATAAAAATCGTAATCATAACTTTTACTTGTTTTTGGTGGGGATTTGGGCTGAGTAAATACTGTCTTTTTATAAGACTGTAATTTGGACTGTTCTTGGGAAGGTTTTTAATTTGGAATTGTCTATTATTATAACTAATTTCTGGTGTTGATGTTATTATATCTGCATAAGATTTTGTTACTGGTGTGTAATGTTTAGATGCTTCTGCATAAGACACGTAATTCTTTGCCATAAATGGTTCTATATTTTTTTGCCCGAGGTGCTCAGGACAAGACTTGCTGGTGGCAAAGTGTCAATCATCATCTGCTTTGCAAGAGTCTCCAAAATGGTCATACGGCATACCCGCATTGTCTGGCATTGGTAGAGTTCTGCATTGTCTCGCCCGGGTCTGGTACCACCGCCTTGCCTATTCCTGCCGCAATAGCGTCAGTGCTTGTCACTGTCGAGTTCCGGTTTGGAGGGTAAGGTAGCCGGTTGACTTATGCATGTGGCATTAGACCTCGCCACAAGATAACAATGCACCATTAACACCTTTGGTGTCTATAGGCGATGGTTGACTCTTTCCATCAGGAGACCCATCTGCTTGTTTGCTATCTTATAACATAAAAAAAACACACCGTGGATTAAATCGGCAGTTAATCTAAATAATAATAAATAATAAACCACTGAACCGATTTGGACGAAACTTAGTACATAGTACATATATATAGTTTTAGACCCGAAAAAGGACATAGGATAATTTTTATCCCGTAAATTCCACGCGAACGGGAACTATGCGGGTTTTATGCGTGTGTGTGTATATGCGTATGCGTGTGCGTGTGTGTGCGTGTGTAAATTGTAATGTTAAAGCCGTAATAGAAATATCAACATGGGGTACCTATGTGAAGCCTGTATCAAAAAATATCCAAATTAAGTTAAAAATTACAAATAAATATTGACTCATACTCTTTACTTACTGGCGTAACTAAAATATAACGAAACTTTACAGCTATGCCATTGTTGTACCAAACATCTTACTAGAAACTAAATTACATATTAATTATTCCACTAATCAACAAGTGAACAATCATAATCAAACGGTCCTGGAACATCTTCCAACTAGGCTAATACCTAACGAGCTCAGGATATTTTGATAAATGCAACGCGAATGAGTGATAATTGTTAATATAGTGATACTGGTATAATATATGGCATCAAAAATAGGAGGGCTATCAAAAAATGACAATATACTTATCAATTGGAGCTAAGTCACGTTACGTGCACAAATATAGACAGGTAAGTACCTAGCTATATCAGAATGACTAATGAATATTGCTTTTTTTTATACTGTCGATAGGGAAGCGCTTGACCACGATCTCGCCTGATGGTAAGCTAAGGTGCGGCCTAAGATGGAACGCGCTTCCCTAAAAAGTACCTGTTCACTCTTTTAGAATTATCAGAATTAATTTATTATAATTTTAATTAATTTGAATTAATTTATTATAATTTATTAATTAATTTTCAGAATTATCACAGAAACTATATGGCCCAGCTTCCAAAGTACACAAATAAACGATACCAATCATTGGTATCTACCTATACCGATTATATATCGAATATACGTAGGTATTCACTTTTCATTTGTGACACTGATATCAGTTAGATTTTTTTTCGTGGAACACTATTGAACATTAATTTTATCGTCATCGTTTATTTGGGTTTCAAAACTCATCGCTGTTTGGAAAGCGTACGTAGCTACGAGTAGATACCTATCGTTTTTAGATCTACTTACGTAGGTTACGAGCGCTGGTCAATTTTAATTGTAAAACCAGTCTGGCGCAAGTCATTTGAAAATATCAAATGTTTGAACCGAGACGCCTTTTTAGTGATTTTATACAACCCCCACATATTACGAAGAACGCAAACCTTATTTGTGTATTACAATTTAAAAGTGCTATTGTTTTTCAATACCAATAAAATCTATTATTAGGTAGGTACACACTATCAGCACGCACCTGAACTAATGATAGAA
Organism: Apodemia mormo; assembly: GCA_036924255.1. Taxonomy (NCBI): domain Eukaryota; kingdom Metazoa; phylum Arthropoda; class Insecta; order Lepidoptera; family Riodinidae; genus Apodemia; species Apodemia mormo. The sequence goes on along the minus strand of JAUPFN010000001.1, from coordinate 37,210,031 downwards.
ATTCTTAAGATTGATATAATAAAAGCCATATAAGTATACCTACCAGTGTAGGTAGGTACCTATAATGCGGACAACCGGGATTGGTATGTAAAAAAAGAAACTAGCTATTAGGTATTTAATATTGATGAATTTCGTCAGTAGGTGGTAGGTACTTACTGAAAATTCACCTGCACAATTTTTCTTTGTTTTAATAACTAGGGCACTTTCTATGCACTTTTGTGGTATTTGTTGTGTTTGTGCTTTGAGGCGGTAGTTTAAATTCATGTCTAGATATGATCTACCATTAAAATACCATTTTATAAACAATAAAAAAATAAAAGATACCTTTGTATTAGAATTTTATTACTACTATCGCCATCTATTATAAGACTAAAGAGTTAAAATGCTAACGAGTTAAAATGCTGCTTTGGTGTGGTAGATTTTAATTCATTGAATTCATTTTCATTCACTCCATTTTAATACAATATTAATCTACTAGCTATTGCCAGTGACTTCGATCGCGCGGACTTCGTTTATTCCGCACTGCTCCTCCCCTGTAGGTGATAGCGTGATAATATGTAGCCTATATGTTGACCCGACCTGTTAGTAATATTCATGCAAAATTTGAAGTAAATCCATGCAGTACTTTTTGAGATTACCCCGGACATACATACAGACAAGCAGACATACAGATAAACAGACAAAAATTCTAAAAACTATATTTTTGGCTTCTATATCAATTGTAGATCACGCCCCAAGTATTCTTTTAAAAAAATAAAATAGTAAGGTATAATAAAAAAGTAAGGTAGCCGGTAAACTTATGCATCTCGCCACAAGATAGCAACGCACCATTAACATCTTTGGTGTCTATAGGCGATGGTTGACTCTTACCATCAGGTGACCCATCTGCTTGTTTGCTATCTTATGATATAAAAAAAATCTGTTTGGAAGTAATCGTAGACCAATATTTTGAAAAAGTGTTTTTTCCACATAACTTCAAAATATTTCAACCAATAATTTTTTAGTATTCCACAATATTTTAGTACTAAAATAATTGCGTCGAATGCCGTTTTAAAAATCAAAATCTAATCTTATTTTCAAATTTACAGCTTTTCAAATATTAAAATTACATTGTTTTTAGCAAACTTACTTAATATTTTTGAAATAACTTTCAGGCTAATATACCGATTGACTTCAAAATCTTATCAGCTTTTCTCCTGTAAAAAACTGCGTCAAGTACCGTTAATTATATAAAAATAGGTCAATTTGTTTGGGATCTATCAATGACGAACAATTTTGAAAAAAAAACGTTTTTTGACGTTGCTTCGAAATGTTTGAACCTACCGATTATTTAGCTAAAGCAATAGTTAAATTGAGTTAAATGCCATTTGAATTTGACCATTTGAAATTTGATCAATTTGATCATCGTTTCCAAAATATAAGAAAAATAAAGTTTTTCAAAGATCAATATACCTACTGCAATTTTTATCAAAATAGACTGCATGCGTATGATTGTTTCGTTGGTTCAGTCGTAAGTATTTTTTTGTTGTTTTATGTGACTTAGCAGTTCATTTCAATATTTCTTAGAACTGAAAAAATCTATGCTTATAGTTTTTACTCTTTTGAGCTTAAAATACCTTAATTTAGCGGGAAGTTTCAGGGATAGTCTGCAAGGTCAACCGTTTACAGATTTTTCACAATATGATTATTGTGAAACAGTAGAAGTGTATTAATTGATTAATATTATATTGAGATCAATTTTCAATCTTAGCCCGAGGGTAAAAAGCTAAAAAAAGGTATATTCATGTCCGTATCCCAGAAGAGGTAGGCAGAGGTACAACGTGTGCATCCACGATTAGCCGAAGATACGTCTTAGTCCCACAACGTGACCAACCCATCACCAACCGGACACTTTTCATATCCCGGGCAACGTTACTTTTATTAGAAAACTGAAAAACACATTTTTGATTTGTCTGACTCGGGAATCAAACTCCGAGGGTTTCTCTGAGAGAAAAATTCGAAAAATTTATTTGCTCCGTTTCAACCGCAAATTCTTCGTGCCTGCGGTAAGTCCAATATTAATCCTAAAAATGTTAAAGGTTAATTAAATAAAACATATTTTGATTTCGAAAATCGATGTGAAACCAGGACTTCCCGATTTTAGAATAAAAAATATTTATCTTAGCGAAATGTTAAAAATGTGTTTTTCTTTATTAGATCAACTTTCATTTTTAATACCCATGTTTCCTTAAAACTCTTTTACAAGAAAGCTACTATATATAAAAATTGATTTCTATCAATATTAGACTAAGAGCGAAGTGGTGGCGCGAGATGGATCTTGAGTTTTTTTATAGAAAAAAGGGGCAAACGAGCAGGAGGCTCACCTGATGGTAAGTGATTACCGCCGCCCATGGACAGCCACATCACCAGAGGTCTTGCAGCCGCATTGCCGGCCTTTTAAGAAAGAGTATGCTCTTTTCTTGAAGGTGCCTAAGTCGTATCACCCTCCTCCTCCAAACACCCCCGCCGGCAATTGATTCCACAGAGGAGTAGTGCGTGGCAAGAAGTGCCTAGAGAATCGCACGGTTGTGGATTTCCAGACATCGAGGTGATGAGGATGGAACTTTGAGTTTTGTCGCGATGTCCGATGATGAAATTCAACAGCAAGGATCAATCCAAACAGTTCGTCGGAACACTCTCCATGATAAATGCGGTAAAAGATGCTAAGCGAACTTACATCTCTGCGTAAAGCCAAGGAGTCAAGCCGATTGGAGACTGCTTGGTCGTCAACGATTCGAACCGCTCTACGCTGAATGCGATCAAGTGGCAGAAGCTGATACTGCGGAGCTCCCGCCCAGAGATGAGAACAGTACTCCATGTGAGGGCAAATTTGTGCTTTGTAAAGTTGCAAGCGATGAGCCGACAGGAAGTACTGTCTCGTTCTACTGAGCACACCGAACTTTTTTGAGGCCAGTTTAGCCTTTTCTTCCAAATGATCACAGAACTGAACGTTGTTCGATATGTCAACGCCAAGAATTCCAATTGTCAGGAGAGTGTTCTCAAAGCGAGGTGAAACGACAAAGGCCGATTTTTTAGCGGTGAACGCACACAGCTGTGTCTTCCTGGGGTTGAATTGGACTAAGTTGAGTCGACCCTACTCCGAGATTTTTTCGAGCTGAGTCTCGATTTCAGACACTAGCTTGTCCCGATTCTCATTGACGTGGTCCCGAGAAATACCGCTATGACCGGAGTACAAAGCATCACCAGTACTGTCATCTGCATAGCAATGAATATTACTAATTCGCAACATGTCATTGATGTGCAGAATAAACAGTGTAGGCGATAGCACGCAGCCTTGCGGAACACCAGCATTTACAAATTTAAGATCGGAGCATGCACCGTCGACTACGACTTTGATGTTCCGATCAGCTAAAAAACTGGTGATCCACTTGCATAATTTCCCGGGAAGCCCATAAGAAGGAAGCTTTGAAAGAAGCGCTCTGTGCCAAACCCTATCAAAGGTCTTCGCTATGTCTAAACTAACAGCCAATGCCTCCCCCTTGGACACAACTGCCTGCGCCCAGCGATGTGTAAGGTATTACCGTTTTACCATCATAATGCTATACAGAAACATTACTCAATCTCATGTTATTTTTTCTCTTTCTTTTTTTTAATGCATGTAATTATTCTGTAATGTAACGTATAATTTGCAATTATTTGTCTTTCAATGTGTTTTTATGTTTTTTTGTTTGATTATTGTATTTGTTGGCGTTGTGTTTTTTTTTGTTGTATTTATAGTTTGCTTTTGTTATTTACTGTATGTGTATAGTATTATATGGTGAATAAAGCAATTCTTATTCTTATTCTTATTATAGAAGATCACCAGCCGATCGACCGCTACGGAAACCGTACTGGCAGTCATTAATCAGCTGGTGCTCCTCTAAATACTTCAAAAGCTGTCAGTTAATTATCATCTCCATGGTTTTGGAGAACAAGGAGGTAATGGCCATCGGCCGATAGTTTGACGGATTCGAGCGATCACCTTTTTTAGGTACAGGGTACACTAAGGCCGTCTTCCACGATTTCGGTACTACGCCAAGTGAGTAGGAGAGCTGGAACAGACGCGTTAGTACCAGTGCCAACTCCGGAGCACATATTTTAAGCACTATCGGAGAGATGTCATCCGGCCCAGATGACTTATAGATGTCCAAAGAAAACAGTGCTTCGCGCACTGACGACTGATGGAATTTTATTTCAGGCATATTGCTATCACACTGCGGGATGGTAGGCGGTGTGTTTCCTTGGTCATCCAGAGTCGAGTTAGCCGCAAATAATGAGCCAAGGAGATCGGCCTTTTCCTTCGCGGTGTGGGCCAGTGAATCATCTTCTCTGAGCAAGGAAGGACGGACGGACGGACGGAGAAGGAACCATCTTCTCTCTGGAAGGGACGGCTGACAGAAATTCCCTAAGGCAACCTTGGCGAGAGACCAAAACGCACGGGTGCCCGAAGGAAGGCGAACTAATCTCTCACCAATCCTGCCAATGTGCTCCGATTTTGCCTTGGCGACGACTCTTTTGAAGGACCTCGAGGCGTTATTATACTCCTTTCTTAAAGAGCTGGTTTTTTCATCACATGATGCCGATGCAGCAGCCCAGGCCCGGTAGCACTCCTGCTTTCGGCGCGCAGCCGTCTTGCAGTGGCGACCAAACCAAGGCTAAGACTTGCCACCGATGGGAACCGCAGAGAACGGAATGTAAAGTTCCATACCCTGTAGCACCACATCAGCGACAGAATCAGTAACATCCGGATCATCCAACGAGAAGCATGTTCGCCCTCAAGGGTAGGATGCAAAGAAGGACCGCATCCCGTCCCAATCTGCTGACATATAATGCCAAACGCGGCGGCAGCCCACAAAAGGAGGCCGTGACAGGCGCGTAACCAGCACTTTGGCCCGGATCAGACAGTGGTCAGACGAACCGAGAGGAACGTCCACTGATACTCGATACTGATCCGGGTGAGAAGTCAGCAGAAGGTCCAACATTGAAGGTGCATGGTCATCGACATCTGGAATTCGCGTAGGTGAAGTAACCAGTTGCGTAAGACCATACGCCAAAGAAAAATCGTGAAAAGACCTCCCCGCGTGATCGGTTGTACGTGAGCGGAGCCAGTCAGTGTGATGGGCGTTAAAATCACCTAGGATCACGATCTCTGCTATAGGTGTCCTTTGAAGCACGGAATCTGCAGCTAATTGCAAATGCTCGATGAGCCGGTTGCCTTCGGTATTCCCGCTATGGGACCTGTATAGGCACGCGTAGATGCGGGGGTGGCCATCGCAATCTACGCGTAACCATAAGATGGATAGGTCCTGACCTTCAAGACTGCCGAGGCGCCGGTAGCAGATAGCTTCTCTGGCGTATACGCACACACCAGCCCGCGGTACAAAGGAATGTTCCAATTTGTACCCCGGACAGGCGAGGTAGGAAGTATCCGCTGGAGAAGATATCTGAGTCTCGGTCAAAAAAAGCAAGGCCGGCTTAGCCGTCTCGAGGTGGTAATGGACGGCGTTAAGGTTTGAATGAAGCCCCCTAATGTCGCAAAAATCTACGACAAGCGTGGTGGGGGATGGCTTAAGTTCCTTGCTTCGTTTGCCTCGTGCAGTGTGGTTAATGAGCGCAATCTTGCCCCCCCCCCCCCCGCCCAGAGGACGCAGGGCAGCCTGAGCGTCCATGATTTGGCTGTTCAAGCAATCCAGAGCATGGACGCCCAGAGGGGGATTCTCCACCGCTAGTGCAAGTGGTACCCCCCTGGGGTAAAACACCTTTCACTTGCGCTTTCATGTATGCGGGGGAGGGGGAAGTAGGCCTCCGGGACTCTCACAAACCGGACAAAACGCAACAGCTACGCTGTTACTTCACGTCGGTGTTAAGTGAAAGAGTGGTATCTCTCCGGAGTGCCGGCCTATTCCGCTGCAAGCACAGCATGGCACTACCACTAATCGACTGACTGCACCGATAGAATAATGTTTGTAACAAAAATCATCCCTCCGGTGGGCGATGGGGTCGTCACATCCCTACGCCGGCACATTGCTACATGTTATAGGTAGACCGTACTATATTATAGGTAGACCAGAAAATATGGTGTAAAATTTTAGTAGTACTTACCTTTATATTTGTTCTGTGTAGATAACATTGATAATAATAAAAATCGTGTTTTTAATAAATTAAGAAAATTTTAAAGAATTTTTCTTGTAAGTACTAAAAAAATTTAGTCCTGGAAACATGTTTTTTTTTTTAAATTATATATACTACTATATTATATTTTGGTTTTATTTTTCGGCGCCCTCCTAGACTAAAGCCTGACGACGCCTTTGATGCGAATATAATGTTTGAGTAAAAATACGCTGGATTTTTTTAGGTTAGATATTTATAAATAAAGTCCATACACTAAAAGATGTAATTCTCATAAAAATACTTTCCTAAGAATATTACAAGGTAGTATAACTTTGCGAGCCCTTACAAAGCTCTGCTTTTTGCTAGTTATAATTTATAACCCATTTTAGGCGTATAGGGGTCGAGGTTACATAGAAAAAAATCCTTTGTGTCAATTGGAACTCATGGAAGTATAGTTGCATCAGTTGAAGTTTGTACCTATGTGCAAAAAATTTCAAAAAGAAATATACTATAACCGCTTAGGTTTTCTTCAACATCATTATGATACCTACCACGATCACAAAGTTTTAAATCATATAAAAACATGAATAGACAAAATTATTTGGATTTTATTTGTGTCTATGTATTTCGTATGTGCACTTCAACAGAGCAGCCGTATTACACTTTTTTGTGAGTTTTCGAGTTTATATGTACCATTATACATTTTAAGTAGCTATCCTGGGATTATTTGAACTTCCAACGAAAAAATTAGAAGTGTTATAATATAACACTTCTAATAATATTATTATGTATAAGCGATTAATTTCAATCTTTTAAAATGTTTATCCACGCTCGCATTTCGCATATAATAATAATAATAATAATAATAACCATTTAATTCAGGCAACATGGCCCATATTATAAATACCTGATAGACTAACATACATATTAATACAATATACTTGAAAACTACACTTTGTCACATATTGAGGGCGACGTAACACGCACTTCATTCCGGAGTCTCCCACGGAACCTTCGGTAGACTACACCAGTCGGCCAGAATTCCCCCACCTCAAAGGTCAACAGGAGATGCTCGGTACTCTCACCACAAAAGAACTAAAGTTGACCTTGTGGCGAGACTGCAGACGCTCGACCCTCAAGTGGAGTGACGTCTTCTTATTGATGTAGTCCACTACGTCCTCAACATCAATGGACCAGTGCAGACGAGATATGTACTACAAGGGCGTTGCGGGGACCTCGCTCCGCAGACGCAGCTCGGGTACATATGGCGCGATGTCGCGATTGACCCGTCGTATACCAGTATACTAGCATGTAGATACCTATATAAACCAGCGACTAAATACATTTTGGTGTTTAAAAGCCCTTCTAAATGGCGCTCAGGAAATGTGGCCTACTTGGCAATTGATCCTCTTTAGTTACGCCACGATACCCTTACCCACGATATCTATATTAAAAATTCAATACCCGTGATTGAGTTATGTACCTGCTTGCAAACATCATCACTTAAATACATATTTATAATATACCTACGAGGACTTGGATGACGGTACATTTTCAATATAAGGTGGCTAAAATAGATACGTATCTAACATTTGATTAGGTTATAGCACAGAATACGTAGGTTTACCGTACAGGGCTCTATCTACGAGTATATTAACATTTTTAGAGTTCACAGCAGAACTCTAAACATTTACCCAATGAAATCCAATTGTAGGTATATTATAATAACCTTGACAATTGGTTGTCGACAAGCTTAATTTAATAAAGATTGATTTCTCTATAATCCATCCGCCGCAGTACTCGCTATACGTTTCGTAAACGGTATTACACTTTTTGCGCGTGTTAACTAATAGAAAAGTAAGAAAGAAATGATATTATAATGTAATTATTAATAATATATAATAATATAATAATTTAATAGTTGTTGTTGTTTTTATCTTTTAACAAAAGAGTAAAAATAATGGATTATATAAGTGGGAAATGCAAAAGTAAAAGAACTTTGAATGGAAAAACTGTCATTATAACGGGATGTAACACGGGTGTTGGAAAAGAAACTGCATTAGACATGTATAAAAGAGGTATGAAAGGTCTTGTTTCCTTTTCTTTATTATTTTTTTTGATATTGTATAATTTTTGTAAACTTTAAGAAAATTACAATAACTTATTTTTTTCAAATGATTCAATGGGGTCGTTCTTCTTTTTAACCTACAATTAGGTAAAATATTAGCTCAATTTCAAATAAAATCTTCCTCCTCAGTATATTCTGATAGCAGAATTTCTATTCTATCGGAAAAAGTTATTGGCCGAGTAGATTTTTGTACGATTTTCAAGACATGAAAGATTAATTCGACAAAAAATATATACACCGCCGTCACGAAATTCTTTATTTTATTCTATCTATTCGATATCTCTTCGTCAAATAACTTGTGCTTTTGTAATTCACTCATTAACTTAATGAACTTTAAGAAAACATATAAAAATACTTGATAATAAAATAGTATTTATAAAATCTGTTTATTCATAACCTCTTACCACTCTATTGCTTTTTCTGCTAGTAAGTAAAAAGTATGTTTTTGCTATTTAAAATCAATGTGCAATTTAAAAATCGTACCAAGTGGAAAGGGGATCTAAACCTCCAATAGAAGGCCACAAAGACGAGCGGCACAAACGTGTATTTTAAAGGAAAACCCACGTGACAGAATTTACTAAATAAAACATCAGGTAGTAGGAGACAAGTATTTGAATTTTTTTACAAATTTTATTAAAAGTGATAAAAAATAATGGTTGCCACTATATGATAGGTAGGTAATATATTTAGGAGTTATAAGATATTTTTGCGTTTTGTGTCATCATATAATTTTTTTGTAATAATATCATGGATTATACGCAAGCTGAGGTCACGGGAGACAACAGTGATTTGTATGAAATGCATTTATGTCACGCGGATTTACAACTTTGTAACGTACTTTTTACAATGAAATTATTCAATATACATATATGTTATTTAATCGTGCATAGCCATTATGTGTTTAGTACAGTGCATGTTCAATCACAATTCAAATACAATTAAGAAAAAAATAAAAGAAATCTCTTTGTTTTTTTTTTCATTGACTGTTGGAGATACCTTTTCTGTAGGTTAAAAAGAACGACCCAATTATCTAACTGAAACAAAAACCGGACAAATGCTAGTCAGGCTTCAGCACCAAGGGTTCTGTACAAATAGGTACATATTACAAATAAGGTATTTTGTGGTAAGGTTATTGCTCGCGGCATAACATAACGTTATTTTCAAGCATAACGTTATGCGAAAATGATACAGAATTTGTTACTGTTTAATAACGTTTTTCATTACGTTCTGTTATACACTTCGAATTAACGCTATGGTATAAGGTATTATGACGTTGTCTTCTAGCGCTTGTTGGTGAACCAACACGAAACAGCATGAAACGTGGCGAACCAATCACGAAACAACGAAATGCGCATACATATCGATATTATAACGTTATTTAGCGTTAACAGTTTCGTTCTGTTATTTGAGTAGCGATACACATAGTGTTTGAAAATAATTTTGTTACTGAGGTATCGCTACAATAATAACGTTAAGTATCGTAAATTAAGTTCTGTTATCTGATAACGTTTTAAAACCTTGATTACAAATAGTTCAGAATCGGGTTTTCGAGCCTTTCCCGATATTCAGTTTCTAAAACCTATGTAGGTGCTTCAAATAAAGACTATATTTCTTTAATTTAATTAAAAATGGTCATTTTTCAGTTTTTACCATTTACTTGTAATATAAGACGATATTACTGGCTAAATTTGAAAGTCCTATGTTAACGGAAACTATCCTATACATTTTTGATTCCCTTGAGAATGTCGAAATATACGTTTTTTTTTTGCGGCATAAACGGCAGTTTCTTATGTTAACTTTGAAATTTGATTTTTTCACAACTTCAAGGGACTGTCGACTTAGTTATATGATTTAATTTCAACTTTATACTGCCACGCGTTCCCAAGATAAAAGGTCTTGACAGAGAGGTGGATAATAAAGAGATCATAATATAAGGATTCAATTTTTCCCTTTGCCCTAAAATATAAATCAAAGCTAAAGTAATTTTATATTGGTATAACTTATAGATAAATAAGTCATAAATTTGACATGAGCATAATCGAACGCTTAGGTATATCCAAGGTACTTATATACGATAACTGGAATTTTACGTCGCAATATTTGAAAAATAAAAATGTACTTTATTTCGTTCCTTATAAAGTTGACATTTGTTTGTTACTTAACAGAGGGGAAAAACGTTCTGAGCAAGACAACGACGAGAGTGGAAGTTGTCCATTTCTTGCAATTGCCAGTGTAAATAAAACTATCTGGTGGTAGATTTTTATATATTCGGTAATCGTTAAATCATAGGTTTTATTCATACACGCCGATAAATACATTAGCATAAAATTTATTGTAATTAACACAGTGAGTTATAAAATGTGCTTATTTCAATTATTACGTAATTACTTATGCAATGCAATGCAATTTGCAAACTACGCATGATCGCACATATATATGGCGATTGGCGCTTTATTTAGTAGAAAGAGACACACTCCACCCATGTCCCGGGTAGAATGTAACTTCCTTGGGTATATCAAATTCATAGGTACAATAGGTACCTACATTTCAAAGGCACAGTTTACTTATGTAAGTCAAAGGTACATTTTATATTTCTATTCTACTAGCGTTTATATCATTTTTCTAGACCCGTAGAGGTATTTGTCATCAAAATATGATTCAAATTCAGTTTCTACTTTCAAATACGATTCAAATTAGGGATTGGAATTATAGCTACTTTTATTTCACAATCACGTCGTGAAGTTATTTGTTTTTTGTCACTGGTGATAAATCACGACCGTTATATTTTATTAATAATAATTATTGTCACAGTGGATGCATTTTATTCCGTATGTTACATCGCCGCGCAGTGATTACAATTGATAAGTGTTTAGCAAAGTGAAATAATATATTAAGCAAATTGTCACTTCTAGCTAGTGGCACGGTGTTGTTCAAATGTTGTTGCTTTGTCTCTTTCGCACAATGGATTTCTGCGAATTATAAACTTAAGTAGTAGCTTGCCCCGCGTGAAATAATATCACGCTCGCGTTATATATAACAGACGGTTTCGCAGGTGTGATACGTGAATTATTTTATAACTAGTGACGCGTGAAATGTGCCATGCCTAATTCAAATAGACAAGGGTAGTAGATAAAAACAACTGCGTAAAAACTTAACAAACAGTTTACTGCACAACTGAAAATCATTAACATTAGATTTATTAATGAAATTCTGTGCGTATCTGCTATGTGAATCGATGTCCTTAATAAAAACAGAAGTTAAAGAACATGTCTGCATATAATTTTAACACAGTAGGTAAAACTGGAAACAACTGACTTCCCATTTTATTGTCTCTGAAACATACATCAGATCTTGACAAAATTAACATATATGTATATGTCGTAGCCAGACCGCAGAATGCCCATATCATGAAATCCCCGAATTGTTCATTGTCCATAGGCCACATGATGGTGTTCCTTGATCAGATCCATGATAAGTAATCGTTTATCGATATGGTTAACTAAACGTGCGACCACTTCATATAATGGTCAAACTTTGACAACATCGTAAAATAGTTACAATATCTACCGATAGAGGCGCTGGAAGTGCTTTGTTTATGTGTCAACATGGCGGCAATAAACATGTAACTAATATATTTTAGATTTTTATGAAATATCTTATGGGCATTCACGATATACCAATCGTGGACGACAAAATCGTGAAATGTTACCGATCTAGCGATATATATATATATATATATATATATATATATATATATATATATATATATATATATATATATATATATATATATATATATCGCTAGATCGGTTAGTGGTAAAAAAACAATTGGCGGTAAATGATTTGTCAATTGTTTTTATATCACACATCAAAGTTCTACGTACTGTTAGGTTGCGCCTCCGAGCACTTATAAAAAAAAAGCACTTTTTCGGAACACAAGTTATTTATTTCACTTTCTACAACTACTAACTAATGGGACTTTAACTATAAACACTCTAACTTGGATCACACTTTTTCGCGGTTCCCTTGTGAAGGGTTATTGCGACCCGGAGTATGGATATAGCACTAGTCTATTCGCTGTGTCCAGGCCGGCGGGCAGAAACCAGGTCCGTAGCTGGGCAGCGTTTAGGCTAGAGAATATCTAACTGAAGAATATTTGGGAAACAGCGGGTATTTATACCTATATATTGCTGACTATCCAGCTTATATGCACTTCAGCATTATTGCATGGAAAATAGGGATGTAACACCTCCCCCCTTTAGAACGGAACATGCGGAAAATAGAAAAAGAATGTGAGTATGATCCAAATTAAGAAGAAATAGAAACAATTAAAATAACAATATAAAAAATAATGACATAGAAAATTACAGCGTAGATTAATTATCATTAATTATTATACAATTCAAAGTAATCACAAAATCGAAATGAAATAGTAAAATATAGCAATTAAGAGTTATCAAACTTTAAATGTAAATGTAACAATATAGTAAAAACATGAAATAGAAAATAGCATTTGAATAGACGAAATAGAAAACAATGATTTAGTAAATTTTATTTCAACAGAACTAGAAATAGTAACTAAATGTAAGCAAATACTTATTACAATAAAGAAAATCATTTATAAACCTTAATTAAAAATAACTTAATTTAAGCACATCAAAATAGTAATAGACAGAGCAAAGTAAAAAATAAAATTTACAACAATTCAAGATTCCTTTTGGGCGTAATACTTGAATCAGTACTTTCAGTATCATAGTCTCGATTAGACATTTCGATACTCGATCTGGCATGAACATTTGATTTTGGTTTCGTTATACAATTGTTGATAATCTTAACACAACATGAAGTATTTTTATTCTTGTTACAACAAAAGCATTTATAAAGTTTATATGAACAAAATGAAAATACAGAAACGGATAACAAAGTAGTTATTATACTAAAATAATAGCTATATTTGATATGGTATGGTTGAGTTTCGATCCTGGTTAAGTCGTCATCGGCTTGATTTAATTTATGAGAAGCATATTGCAAATAATCTAAGTTTACATTTGATAATTTAACAGGAGACAGATATGGTATAGTTTGATTCAACTTTGTTTTTGAGCAACAATCATCTTCTATTATGTTAAAATTTGGATGTGGAATATAGACTTTAATTTCAAACTCCTGGGATGGAATGAACTGAAATAACTTATGATAAGCCTTACAATATTTTGGCAATTTCATAATGCCTGTGCCAATTATATCATAATCATTAATACTACCATTACAATTAATAGACAATTTTGTTACATCTGATTGCACATATATCCACATATTATTATTAAGTTTTGCCATATATCTATTTCACCAACAATAGTCTTATAGTTACAAGAGTTTGGGATACCTTTAACGTGTTCGGTTAGAATAATCACTTCACAAATTGGATTTCCGACACTAGATTGTATATTTCCTAGTTTGCACAAATAGTAATTGCCGTTTATCACTTTGCACTCACTTAGGTCTTGTAGCGTGGAATATAATAATTTATCTTGTGTTATTGCCAAGAACTTTGCGGATGGATTAATTAAAGCAAAAGTATTAGGATTATGGATATCATGTGGGGTTGGTAGCGAATAAATATGATACAGTGTATAATCTACAAAAGATGCAACTAGAGGAATCTTAATAACAAAAATTAGTTTATTATCGCTAATGAAAGAAGAAATTTCAGAAATATCTATGATTTTATGAACATTATCAAGATTTAAGTGTAACGGAAGGTTTGGAATAACATCATTGTTTTTAGAGTTTAATTCGTTATATAGTTGCATAGGACTTAGTATTGATGGATGAACTGTGTTTTGTTTCCCAAATAGAATAGCATCAATAAGATCTCGTAAACTCAAATTGAGTATCATTAGAGAGCTTTCCAAGGCACTGAACACCATTGATAGATGAGAAACTACCTCTAATTTATTGGCATTTGTCGAAACAGTGTCTAAAATTTTCCATAGATTTTGAATATTATCATTAAGAATGTTTTCATTTGAATTTAATTTGGAAATAGTATTGTTAAAAGAAGAAATAGTAGAACTTATAATATGTATATTTTCCTTTGATATAGAAGCAAGATGTCGTTGATCATCCTGAATTGCATTAATAGCGTCAATAAAAGATTTGGCTAACTTACAATAATATATAATGAGTTGCTTATAGTAGATATGTAGTAAACAAAAAGTTAAGAATAATATACATCTAAAATATAAAGAAAATCGCTAAAAAAGTTAATTAATCTAAAATAGGCATATCTAAGGGAGCCATATTCGTATTTGAATTCGACGATGAGCGAATTGGTTTGTTATGGGCTAATTTGATTTCATCGAAATGATGTCTTACATGTCTACGATTTATAAGTAAAGTGACGTTATTGTTATTGTGAATCTTAATTATCTTGTATGGGCCTTTCCATATACTGGATAGAGCTTTCCGTAATCTGTGATGTTGTTTTAAGTAAACCATATCTCCGACTTTGTAAGAGACATTTCTCGTATCTTTGTCGTAATAGATTTTAGATTTCTCTTTGCTTCGAAGTATATTTTCTCTGGCTATGTTACGAGTATTAATTAGTTTTTGTTTTAGCATTTTGACATAGTCAGGGTATGTTACTGTTGGATCAATATCATAGAGGGAACTAGGAATATGAGGCTTACAGCCGAACAGTAACTCATGGGGAGTAAAATTTGTGGATGAGTGTACTGATGTATTATAGGAGACAATAGCAGTCGGAAGGAATTTATGCCAGTCACTATGATTGTCATTAACGTAGGATTTCAAGTACTCTTTCAGAGTAGCATGGCTTCTTTCGAGAGCACCATTAGTTTGGGGATGGTAAGGAGTAGAAAAAAGGTGTTTAATTTTAAACAAAGATGTTATTTGTTTATACACATCAGCAATGAAATGAACACCTTGATCGGATAAAAGGGTCTTAGGGATTCCGAAGTGGCAAATGAATTGAATTAGACAGTCAGCTGTCTTTTCAGCTGTCGAATTAGTAATAGGATAAGCCATTGAATATT
Organism: Apodemia mormo; assembly: GCA_036924255.1. Taxonomy (NCBI): domain Eukaryota; kingdom Metazoa; phylum Arthropoda; class Insecta; order Lepidoptera; family Riodinidae; genus Apodemia; species Apodemia mormo. The sequence continues at coordinate 37,194,695 of JAUPFN010000001.1, read as the reverse complement.
TGGTTAGGTCATCTTGAAAGGTAACGATGTATTTATATTTTTCAGGACCGGATTCAGGTAAGGGACCGACTATATCGGTGGATATTCTTTGGAGAGGTTCAGAGGAAGTAGAAGTGATTTGCATAGGGGCTTTGTTGCAAGCGCGTGATGCTTTATTTTGTTGGCATTTGGGACAATGTTTTACATATGTCTCGATGTCATTTTTCATACCTTTCCAGTAATAGGATTCTTTTAACTTATTATATAAACGGGAAGAACCTATATGACCACCAACAGGTGAATCATGGTTATCTTTAAGGATAGTGGGTATTTCATCTGAATTAGGATAAATCAATTTGTTATGATAAACATTAATCTTAATACCAGTATTGTGAAATATAAAAGATATCATATCATAAATTAAAATGAACCTTAAGTTATCAAAGGGATTAGAAAAGTCGGAAATAGCAATTTCATTTAATTCAGAATGAAAAATTATAAGGTTATTTCTTAAGTCCTTAAGGACCTTAAATATGTCCTTGTAGCTAGCGGAATCAAAGTGATGGACTTTTATGAACATGTGAAAAAACGTTTTGTCTTTTATCGTAGAAGACTTGACAGTATATAATTCCTTTTCGGATGATAAGAATGATTCTTTGTCTTCTAATAGATTAAGTATGTCTTCGCAACTGTCTGAATTATCGAGATCGACAGACGTTGGATAAGCAATTGCCTTGCACGGTGTTTTTAAAAGGTTTTGATTTGTTTCAGTGATTATCATGTCGTAGACCGTTGGACTCGATCTTTTACGCATAAAGGTCTCATAGGTGATGGTATCTATATCATCAATCAATAGGTCAATTGCATGAATCGGAGGACGGGAGAGAGCATCGGCATTACTATTTAGTTTTCCTGCTTTATATACGATTTCGTAATCGTATTCTTCTAACTTTAAGCGCCACCTTACTAATTTGCTGCTTGGGTCCTTACAGTTAAACATCCAGATAAGGGGACGATGATCCGTTATTATTTTAAATTTCCTACCGTATAGATACGGTCTAAAAGTTTTAGTACCAAAAATTATAGCTAGCAGTTCTTTCTCTGTTGTGCTATAATTTCCTTCAGCACGATTTAAAGTTCGGGATGCGAATGCGATAGGTAAATCCTTTCCGATTTCGCCTTGGGACAGAACAGCTCCTAAAGCATAGTTAGAGGCGTCAGTTGTGAGTATGAATTCTTTTGAAAAATCTGGATATTGTAAGATAGGGGCATTAGTTAGCATTAGTTTTAGTTTGTTAAAAGAGTCTTCCTGTTTGTCTGTCCAGTTGAATTCCGTATCTTTCTTTAATAATGAAGTTAGGGGCTTAGTAATCTTAGAAAAATCTTTAATGAATTTACGATAATATCCTATTAAGCCAAGAAAAGACTTTATCTCTTTTGGAGTTCTTGGTGTAGGATATTCTGACACGGCTTTTACCTTATCGGGGTTAGGAGACACACCCTTGTCAGTTATGACATGGCCTAGATATGCGACTTCTCGTCGTAGAAACTCGCATTTGTCAGGCTGCAACTTGAGGTTATGTTTGCGGAGTGCTTCGAATACTAGCTTGAGTTTATCAATATGAGAAATGAGACAGTGGGAATAGATTATGACGTCATCCAGGTAAATAAAACAGTGCAGACCTTGGAGACCGGAGAGAACAGTATTCATAAGTCTTTGAAAGGTCGCAGGTGCATTCTTTAAGCCAAATGGCATTCTTGTATACTCGAAATGACCATTAGGAACGGAGAAGGCTGTCTTAGGGGAGTCGTCTTTACTCATTTTAATTTGGTGGAAACCTGACACCAGGTCGAGAGTGGTAAAGTATTTACTATGTCCTAACTGGTCTAGTATGTCTGTAATGTTGGGAATAGGATAGGCGTCTCCAACAGTGATGTCGTTGAGTTTTCTATAATCAACTACTATGCACCATTTCTTTTGGCCAGAAGCATCTTGCTTTTTTGGGACGACCCAGATTGGAGAAGACCAAGGAGAGTTAGAAGGTTTAATTATTTTTTGATCTAACATTTTTTGTATTTGTTTATTGACTTCTTCTTTATGACACTCAGGGTATCTATATGTTTTAACGTGGATAGGTTGTGAGCTAGTAGTTTTAATTTCATGTTCTACAGTATTTGTACAAGTTAAAGTATCTCCATCTAAGTAAAATAAATCAAAATATTCTGAACACAGATTTAGTAGAGCTTCCGATTCTTCACGGTTAAGATGTGAAGTTCTTATTTGTTTCAAGACATTTGAACACCTATCTGCAGGTGAACAGTGATTATTTGAGTTAGTAAAGTTTACAGAATTAATAGGTTCCGATGAGTTATTTAATAAATCACAAGGAATTAATTCTAAACATATTGGTTTAATTAAAACATCATTATTATTAGTATTTAGAATGGAAACATTGACGTGATTATTTTCCTTAATAGTTACGAGACAGCGAGATAAATATACGCCTTTTTGAATTTCGCATTTATTTATGTAACCAGTTATTACTTCTGGATTTAAAACATTACACTCAATGACCATTTCGGATCGAGCTGGAACAGTATATTTAGGCTTAGTAAAATGAATTCGTAATAAATAATTGTTTATCTCTAAGGTTTTATTTTTATAATCTATGTTACAATTATGAAACTTAAGGCAATCGTTTCCAATAATACCATACAATTCTATGTTGACACAATCAGGTATTAAGTGAAATTTACTAAGAATAGTATTATTATTTGATAATATAAAATCTAAATTAAAATGACCAAGACTATTCAAATATTCAGTACCTTTTTCGATTCCTTTAAATTGTATGGTTTCGCGAATTAATTCTGGTTGAATTTGTAATGATGATCGTTTTATTAGTGATATACCTGCACCCGAATCGATTAATAAAACTAACAATTTATCTGAATATTTTGATTTAACATATATGTGTGGCAAATGTGTTTTATTATTATAATGAATTTCATGAATATTAGAATAACTGTCTGGGTTATTCGTAATTAGTTGAGTATTGTTAGATATAGAAGATTTAGGGATTTCGATACACATGTCAGATATAGTAGAGTCGGTGAGTTTATTAGATATAGTAGATGTAAGAGATACAGTGGATTCAGTGGATTTAGAAGAATTAGAATTAGTAGATTCAATAGATTTAGTAGGTTTAGTAGATTTAGTAGACTTAGTAGATTTAGTAGAATTAGTAGGATTAGTAGATTTAGTAGGTATAGTTGATTTAGAAGAATTAGTAGATTTAGTAGAATTAGTAGGATTAGTAGATTTAGTAGGTATAGTTGATTTAGTAGACTTAGTAGATTTAGTAGAATTAGTAGGATTAGTAGATTTAGTAGGTATAGTTGATTTAGTAGAATTAGCATTAGGAAAATCCTCAGGTTTCTCAGGAATAGTAGGATTAAAAGATACAGTGGATGTAGTAACAATATTAGATTTAGGATAATTAGTATAATTAGCAGGCACAGTGGGCCTCACAAAATTATTAGATTTTTGTAATACATCGAAAGCGTCGGTTTGTTTAGGCGATTCCGTACGACGCGGAACCGGAATCGTCTTTAGTTTAAATTTAGATCAGCGTCATTTAAATGAGAATTTCTATAAATAGGATCAGGAGGATTATAGGTAAAATTGTTTCCGTTATCGTTATTGCTTAATTCTGTGAAGTTATTAATTTGTTGTTGAGAATTAGGAATATGTCTCTGTCGCGAATTATTATATTGCCGTTTCTTACATTGACTAATATCATGACCTAAGTTTTTGCAATATCGACATACAACTGGTGAATTATTTAATGCATTAGGAAAAGGACGGTGTTGATTATGCGATGGGCCTTGGGAAAGATTAAGGATAGGACGTTGTGGTCTGTTTTGATAACAGTTTTTGTCTGAATGTCCTACCCTATGACATGTTCTGCATCTAGGTTTTGTTTCATGCCGCGAGGATTTTATATAATTTTGTAGCTTTTCCTCTTGGCAAGCAAGGTTTATAGCCTCATGCAGGTTTGATGGGTTTCGACATCTCAAAATATTAGAGATGTCACCAGGGAGCCCCAATAAAAATGTGTGGAGTGCCAGGTCTTCGGTGCTGGCAATCCGGCCTTTTATTTCGCTAACGTCCTGAGTCGAATGTGTTATGTCTGTTTGTAATCGAGTTAGGTAAGTTTCCAGACGTAAACTATATTGGGTAACGGATTCGCCTGGTTTTATTTTACAATTTTGCAGATCTAGTAATAGATGGTTGCGATGTTTGGTTTCCCCAAATGTTGATTTTAGAAACTGTTTAAATTCATGCCAATTATCAAATATTTTTAGAGAACAAGCTGCTTCAGCTTTGCCCTCTAATTGTGACAAAATATACTTAAAGAGAATGTTTTGTTGTGAGGGAGAGGCTAAATTTAATGCATTCTCGCAATTTCTTAGAAAAGGAGACAATTTTGTTTTATCCCCATCAAATGACTTGACAAATTTCGTGAGAATAGAGAAACTTAGCTCTTCCATACCCACGCTTTGTAAACTAGATATCGACTGGACGTTTTTCTTTTCATTTACCATTTTTAAGCCGTTTATATAGCAAAATATTAAAATACACAATTAATCCTCTCTCTCTAGTTACGGTATAGGTGATACGGCGTGAAGATATATTCGATAGGATTAGTAAAATATTGAAATACACAATGGTTTCTCTCTCTAACTACGGTAAAAGTGATACGGCGTGAAGATATATTCGATAGGATAAGTAAAGTATTGAAATACACAATGGTTTCTCTCTCTAACTACGGTATAAGTGAAACGGCGTGAAGATATATTTGATAAGATTTAGGTTGGAATTTGTATAAAACGGAATTGAAACTTGAAATGAAAAAATAATCCAAACGCAAAATTATGGCAAAAATAATAAATTATTATAATTCAGGCAAACACTCACGATAACAGTAGTATGTAGAACATGGAATTGAGTCAGCGGCGTCTTATTACTGGTGAGGTGATGCGGCGATGGAATTTGCAGCGTTGCAGTTACGGGTCGATGCGAAGTGCGAGTTATTTACGTGTTTTCAAATATTTCGTTATAACCTTGGCAGCGTATAGCCTGGTGCTGGGCAGATAACCCTCACGCACTATGCGGCTTAGATGACAGGTAACGTAGAGTCCACGGTGTCGGCGGCGATCTCTAGAGCGTCAGTGAGACGGCGGAGACAGCAGGTGGCCAAACGCTTAGTTAGCCCTTGTTGTAGAGGTGACGGTCGTCGTCAGGAGTAGGCGACCAAGGGAATATCAATCCCCTTTTCTTCTGACACCAATGTTAGGTTGCGCCTCCGAGCACTTATAAAAAAAAAGCACTTTTTCGGAACACAAGTTATTTATTTCACTTTCTACAACTACTAACTAATGGGACTTTAACTATAAACACTCTAACTTGGATCACACTTTTTCGCGGTTCCCTTGTGAAGGGTTATTGCGACCCGGAGTATGGATATAGCACTAGTCTATTCGCTGTGTCCAGGCCGGCGGGCAGAAACCAGGTCCGTAGCTGGGCAGCGTTTAGGCTAGAGAATATCTAACTGAAGAATATTTGGGAAACAGCGGGTATTTATACCTATATATTGCTGACTATCCAGCTTATATGCACTTCAGCATTATTGCATGGAAAATAGGGATGTAACAGTACGCAACGACAATGGAATTAAGTCGAAAAGATTTTATAGCGATGAATTTTTATGATTTTAAATTCTCTTTCTCCGCAAGACTGTGCCGCTCGTCTTCAAAATGCTTTTGGGAGAGTAACATCTTGTTTGAGCACCGTGAGGCGATGGTTGCTGAATTTGAGACGACGAATTTCGTAAAGGGCGGCCTTCAACTGCCGTCAACGAAAATAATGTGGCTACAGTTAAGCGATTAATTAAAGAAAACCCCCGGATTACCTATGAGACAATTCGAGGACTGTTGGGGATTCGTATGAGCCAAAATCAGAAAATTTTACACGAAGAATTAAAAGTTTGGAAACTTTGTTGTCGTTGGATCCCTCATGAACTGACAGCGGAGCAGAAGCGGGCTCGCGTGGAATGGTGCTCACAGATGCTACTGAAGTACGACCACGGACATTCTAATGCTGTTTATGACATTGTCACAGGAGACAAAACGTGGATTTATTGTTTTGAACCCGAAAAGAAACAGCAATCTTGTGAATGGGTATTTGAAAATGAGAACAGGCCAACAAAAGTGAGACAGGCGAGAAACGTTGGTAAAAAAATGATCGCGTTTATTTTCTCAGCTACGGGTCTCACCTGTACAATTCCACTTGAAGATCAAAAGAGTGTTAATGCCAAGTGGTATTCTACCATTTGTTTACACAGGATGTTAGAAAAAGTTCGCGAAAAACGACCCAAAAGCCGCATTCTCCTACACCATGATAACGCTTCTTCACACACAGCCAACAAAACAAAGTCATTTTTAGCTTCCGACAAAGTACATCTCGTCACTCATCCTGCGCATAGCCCCGACCTAGCACCCTGTGATTTCTGTATTTTCCCCAAAATCAAAGATTTGATAAAAGGTTTTACTTTTGTAAGTTGGTTGAAAATTAAGATAACCTTCTGTATAATCCAGATTCATGATTACTCACAAGTCCCCATTTTAATTCTGAATCTGCTGATCGTGGTACTACAATTTTCAGGTGCTCGAGTAATAATGGCATGTCGAGATATAATCAGAGCAGAAACGGCCAAGCAAGACATAATGAACAAATCCCAACTTGAAAACAATCAAGGATCTTTGACCATCGAAAAACTTGACCTAAGCAGCTTGGCTTCAGTTCGTGAATGTGCCCATCGTATACTAGCAAATGAAAAGCAAATTGATATATTAATTAACAATGCCGGTGTTTTTATGGCTCCCAAAGATACAACACAGGATGGATTTGAACTACACATAGGCACTAATCACTTTGGACATGCATTGTTTACGTTATTGTTAATGCCGAAGATTTTAAAGAATACTTCTAGAATAGTAATCGTATCGTCGATGTTACACGCATGTAAGTTTGCAAAATTATTGTACATTTAAAATGTTCATATTTTAACATTTTCTTCAATAATATTATAATATGTGATTAAATAAAAAGTTCATATTTTAAAATGAATATAATCATATCGAAGATATTAAACATGATTCATAAGATCCAGAAAATTAAAAAATCAAAAATTTGTTTAATTCATCGAAACGTTTATATAATAGGTATCTACACCTATACCTATATGTACAGCGTGTAAGGGAACGTATAGTGAAAATCGAAACCATGGATTTGGACCATATTACTGAGGTGAAAACCGTTGGAAATTTGTCTGGGAAATCTTTAATTTTTTTTTAAATTTTGTTTATTCTAGTACTCTCTTCTATATTGATTATACTAAAAAATTGTAAAATTTAAGAAAATACAATAACTAGCAATGTATTAAGCGCCACATACCACGCAAAATAAACTATCTTTGATCCGAGTTCCACGGTTGCGTCGGTTGCTCCGCAATGTACGCTTTAGGTACATTGCGTGGCGTAAAAATTTGAAAAAATTATAAAACGTAAATTTTGCATTTCCCCACAAAAAAAGAAAGTGCCATCATGGCTAGAGCGTAAAAATGGAATGTTTTCTCAATTTTTCGTATACTTAGTTAAAAATAGGACTTAAGAAAGTGGTTGAAATTTGACCCTTGACTAATACATTACATTAAACATTTTTTTAAAAGAATACTTGGGGCGTGATCTACGATCGATATCGAAGCCAAAAATATAGTTTTTAGATTGTTTGTCTGTTTGTCTGGATGTATGTCCGGGGTAAACTCAAAAAGTACTGCATGAATTTACTTCAAATTTTGCATGAATATTACTGACAGGTCGGGTCAACATATAGGCTACATATTATCACGCTATCACCTACGAAGGGGGAGCTGTGCGGAGTATGGTATGTGTTAGGTATGTCACATATAATATATACAGGCGCGGATCTAATGGGAAAGGATGTAACTCAGGTGGGAGTGGGTGGGGGACAATTCCACCCGTTGCTCCTCCCCCACCTGAGTACAAAACTAGTATACACACAAACATAATATGTACATACAGCGTATAAGAGACGGCCTACAGAAAAATTATGAAAACATGCTATTTTTACGTCCTAGTCATGATAGTATTTTTTTAAAGAAATAGGGGCAAACGGGCAGAAGGCTCACCTGATGGTAAGTGATCACCGACGCCCATGGACAACTACATTTTCAGAAGAATTTCAGTTGCCTTGCCGGCCTTTTAAGAAAGAGTTAGCCTCTTTTCTTGAATGTCCCTAAATCGTATCCGTTCAGGAAAACCCCTGCCGGTAATTGATTCCACAGAGAAGTAGTGCAGACAAAAAAGTGCCTCGACAATCGCACAATTATGGATTTCCAGACATCGAAATTTTGAATTTTGTCGCGATGTCCGATGGTGAAATTTTGCGACAGGAATTAATCTAAACATCTATCGGATCTATCATGAGGAGTGTTCCGAGGAACACTCCCCATGATGGATCCGATAGAACATACAGAGCGAAGCCACATCTTTACGCAGTGCCAAAGAATGAAGCCCATCCATCCGAAATAATCCTGTGGTTGACGATTCGAGCCGCTCTACGTTAAATGCGGTCAAAAGAAAGGAGCTGGTACTGAGGAGCCTCCGCCCACAAGTGAAAGCAGTACACCATATGCGGCCAGATTTGCGCCTTATAAAGTTGTAGGTAAGTGATGGGCCGGTGTGAAATACTGCCTGGCTCTGCTTAGAACACCCAGCTTTATTGAGTCTAATTTGGCCTTGCCTTCCAAGTGACCACGGAATTGAACGTTGCGCGATATGTCAACTCCAAGGATTTCAAGACTGGCTGAGGCTGTTAGGGAAGTATTTTCGAGGCGAAGAGTAATTCCTCTTCTTGTGGAAAATGCAAAACTTGCAAGTTATGATTTTTTTTATTTTTACGCCACGTAATGTAATATAAAGCGTGCATTGATCAAGCTCGCACTGCGGTAGTCTCGAACCAGCCGTTTAAGTTGCGCGACATAATACATTGCTTATTTTGTGTATTTTCTTTAATTTTTTCATGTTTTTGGAAAAAATACCGTACATTTTTTATATCATAAGATAGCAAACACGCAGTTGGGTCTTCTGATGGAAAGAGTCAATCAACGCCTATAGACACCAAAGATGTTAAAGGCGCGTTGCTATCTCGTTGCGAGGTCTAATGCCACTTGCATAAGTTTACCGGCTACCTTACCCTTCAAGCCGGAACACTACAGTAACAAGGGCTAACGCTCTTGTGGCAGGGATAGCTACGGTAGTGGTACCAGACCCGGGCGAGACGTTGCGGAACTCTACCACCTAGTAGTCACGATGGTAGTGACGCGTATAGCCAATCGGTCGCCTTTTACGACCTGCCTGGAAGAACGGCAGTTGGTTTATGCTTCAATGGATCCCGGACCATCACGGCGAGAAATGTATATATAAATCAAATTATACAAAGTTAAAATTTTTGACGATATTTTTTAAGTAACGTTTCGACTCAGAATCATGGTCAAGATCTATGGTTTTGATTTTCGATAGATCGTCCCTTACAATTTAATTAATACCTTGTTATTCAGATGGAGAAATCGATTTAGAAGATCTTAACATAGAGAAATCTGAATACGGGCCACTGAATGCGTATTGCAGGAGTAAAGCTGCGAACGTTTTGTTTGCAAGAGCTCTTCACCTAAAATTGAGGGTAGGTGCATTTTAATTTGTAACAAATTGTGAAAGCGGGGAATTCACTAGATGGGCATGCATGCCATGCATGGCATGCCCGCGGGCAAGCCCGCAGACATGACCGACGGACTTTACTACTATAGGTCTATACAAATGTCGTGTTAAGAGGGAAATTCACTAGATGAACATGCATGTCTGGCGGACTTTGCTATAAGTTTGTGCAAATGTCTGTCAAGTGTATTAACGACGCGGGCCGTCCGGCCTATAGTAGCAAAGCCCAGCGGGTATGTCTGCGGGCTTGTTCGCGGGCATGTCCTTCTAGTGAATTCCTCGCTTTACCGACGCCAGCCTTCCGGCCTATATATAGTAGCAAAGTCCAGCGGGCATGTCTACGGACTGCGGATTTGACCGCAGGCATGTCTGTCTAGTGAATTCCCAGCTTAAGTCGTATGGTTGTCGTTGTACTTGGCGACATAGAGGAATATGCTTGGCGATTAACCGTCGTCGTATAGTAGATAATAGCTGGTACTCGCGCCTTCGTTCGCGTGACGTAAATTCATTTTACTTGGTCGGGTAATAAGTCGTTCATGTTAGTATTGACCATAGACCACATGAATACTAATAGCGTACCATTTGGAAGGAAAAGAGTCGTCGCGCATGTGAGCAAACGCTTCTATCACTGTCAAAAATGTCATACATTTGTAGATATATTAAAACGCTAAAAAATAGAAATAGACTATGTTTACTGTTTTATCGCACTGAATGAGATGACAAGGTTAATAATAAATTACCCTTGGAGCGATTTATTTCATCGGTAAGTAGTATAATTGTATTTCTGTGTGTAATTGCAAGCTGCACTTACAAACTAAGAAAAAGTCTTGAAAGCCGTAACCATTTAATCTGTGGTCTTGACGTTTTCTACTGGTAAAGGAATTGTTAAATTGGCCCAGTAGTTTTTGAATATTTTTCCTTACATACAAACAGAAATGTTTTCTCTTAAAAACATTATAAAAGATATTATGATGTTTAATAACAGTATTCTTTCTATAAAATATGTATTACATTTTATAATATGTGTAAAACATCCCCGATGATGTTTTAATAAGCGGAACCGGTTGGATGTGAACAGTAAAAAATATGCGTGAACTGGAAGTACAAGTCACAGACCAATTACAAAAAAAAATACAAAAAAAAATACAAAAATCTTTATTTGGCTACCTACATAAGTTTATACAAATGTTAAGCCGTGGCTGAGACCACCTATTAAACATTTAAATATGTTTGTAGCAGGTGGCCCCGCTCTTCCTTTTCACATATTGGCCTTATAATAAAAATATATGTTTTAGCGTGTGGTGCGTTAAGTGTGTGTCAGAGTAAGTGTATATGTGCGTATGAATTTGTGCGTGTGTAAGAGTTTGTGTAGGTGTGTGTGTGTGTGTGTGTGTGTGTGTGTGTGTGTCTGAGTGTGAATGTGGGAGTATTAGTTATATCAGATTTTACTAGTTAGTAGTTTTTCAATATCCTTATAGCTTTGAGACTGAAGCCATTCTTGTAAAATCTTTTTACAATTAGGTATATAGTTTTAATTTAAAAATACCTAATTTTTTATTAATGTTGTTATAAATGATCGCCGATTGTGACAGGTATTGTCTTTCTGCTAATTTGGTTTTAGTGTAGTATGAATAAGCTACATTACTTGTTCTTCTGTTTGAAAAAAATTTGGGATCAAATGGAATAGAGGTGTGTAGTCTGACGGTTGTAAGCAGAATGTATAATTTTCTTATTGATAGTAATTTGCATTGATTATACAGATCTTCTGTTTTAAATCGATACGGCTTAAAATGCATCACCTTAAGTAAGCATCGCTGACCCCTTTCAACTTCCAAAAATTTAGTTTTGGTAGCTCCACCCCAGACAGTAATGCAATATCCCAATACCGATTGTACTAACGATATATAGATTTGATTAAGTAAGGTTTTGCTTGTTATATGCCTTAGTTTTTTGAAGATCCAAATTAAATTTCTTATACGATTGTTTATGTATGAAACATATTGATGCCAAGATAACCGTTCATCTATGATTACTCCCAGATATTTAGTGGACACTACCTTATCTAATCTGTTACAACTGCAGTTAGTATTGCCGGGATTACTACATTGGTGAATCTTTAGGTAAAACTAGGCTGCGTTCTTATATTATTAGAAAAACATATATAATTAGTTTTTGATGTGTTTAAAGTTAAAAGACTAGATTCAAACCACTTGTTTATTTTATTTAATGTGCAATCTGCTTTTTCAAATGTAGATTTCCAAGATGTTCCTTCAAATACTACTACTGTGTCATCAGCATAAGAGAGCACTTTACTTCCCAGCACGTTTAGCTTTGTTAATTCGTTGATGTAGATAAGGAATAATGTCGGACCCAAGACACTACCTTGAGGCACGCCAAAGGTTATTTCAGATTCACTACTAACAAAATTATCTATTTTTACTTTTTGATTACGCCCAAACAGATGGTTTTCCAGTAGGTTCAAAGGAATACCTCTAATTCCGATATATTCCATACGTTTTAGTAGTGTGGGAAGGGATACCGTATCAAAAGCTTTTTTTAGGTCTATTTGTTTAGGTTTAGGTTTATTTGTAATACATAATTTAAAATGCAGTTTCACCAAGTGCCGACGATGGAAACTATCCAATTCTTTCTATAATTATTCTTTTGAGTATAAGAAGTTTAGTTTAACTGCCTCGTTGTCCAGATGGATAACTTAATTGGCTCAGACTATGAAGTCCCGAGTTTGATTTTTTAAGGTTTTTCTCGAAAATCCGAAATCTCAGTATGTTTGGTTGGATAGATGTTTGTTACTAAATCACACAAAAACTACTAAAACGGCTTTGGATGAAAATAGAAGTAGTTTATTTCAGGTAGCTGATAACCTGAAATAGACTACTTCTTATCCCGGAAAAATTTGTTGTTCCCGTGGGATTCCCCAAAAACGTTTATGATGCAGAGGGCTCCACGGTGCAGGTAGTATTTAATAAACTTGTAACCCTCAATCAGCCTCATTTATTTCTTTACTGTTACCGGCGGCTTCGCTCGCGCATATTTACCTTAGAACTTATTTAACCTTTCTTTATAAGCTAATTCCCTTATTTTACCCCCTTAGGGATCGAATTTTGAGAAACACTTAATTACGTAATTCATTTTTTTTGTACTCAATTCATACGAATGTCCATGCAAATATGCCCAGGGAATAAAAAGTTTCATACAAACTTTTATTTCACCCTCTTCGGGGTTGAGTTTTGAAAAATACTTTATTAGTGTATGCCTACATCATAAGAGTGTGCAAAATATCAAGTTTCTAGCCCTAAGGGTTTAGCCTGTGCGTTGATACATCACTCAGTCATATTTACATATATACAGTTTGTAAAGAAAACCCTGTCGGATAATCAAAGGTGTTATTGACAACACAACAAACAGTGACAATGTGTTGTCATTTTTAAAATATTTGTTTAACTTTAGGGCAATATAAGTAAAAATACGAATACTAAAAAAGCGATATCTTTTTTATTTTTAGAAATAAAGTAATTTTAATATTTTTTTCAGTATTGCCTTTAACCCACCTATATGCCTCTTTCGTATCGGACAGGGCATTCTTTACACATTATATAAACAAATATCGTTGGACAAATCACACTGTTCAACCTAACCCCAAAGTAAGCAAATTACCCCGTGTTGGTCCAGGCCTGAGTAGGCCTTCTTACTGAAGAACAGACCATTTGCATTTTGCCAGACAGCTCAAAAGAAGTGAACGATTGGCTACAAGTCACTTCCATTGTTACCATAAGGTGTTTGAATCCTGCGTTGTTTCGCCCGGGTTAGGTACCATCGCCTCATCTATTTCTGCCACAATATCGTCAGTGCTTTACACTGTCGTGTTCAGTTTGGAGAGTAATGTAACCAGTAAACCTATGCATGTGGCATTAAGGCGCTGCCACAATTATAGCAATGCACCATCAACATGTTTAGTGTCTAAGGGCGATTGGTTGTCTCTTTTTATCAAGAGAGCCATCGTTTTGTTTGGTATCTTATAAAACATTTTTTAACTTACCCTCTAATTGGAACGTTACTGTGACGAGTGCTGACGTTATAACAGAAATAGACGATCTAGAGCAAATCTAGAGATTTTTTGAACTCTATTAAAAATTCTTAGACTCGCGAACCATTATGACAATACCGGTTGTGAAAAGTATGGCCATACATTGGCGTATTACGACTTGGCTGGCAAATAAATATATGGTTTTTAAAAAGACAAAAGAGGTTTAAAGCGGGGAATTCACTAGACTCACTGGCAATGCCAGTGGGCAAGCACGCAGACATGCCAGCCGGGCTTTGCTACTATAGGTCTGTGCAAATGTCTGTCAAGTGCACAGACCACATGAATACTAATAGACACGCCATTGGGAAGGAAACGTGTCGCCGCGCATATGAGCAAACGCTCCTATTACTGTCAAAATTTTCATACATTTGCAGGTTATATTATATTGTGAAAAAATAGAAATAAATCCTGTTGTACTACTTAATGAGATGACAACGTTTAAAATTACCCTTGAAATGATTTTATTTAATTGGTAAGTAGTATAATTCTGTATCCTGTATGTAATTTTAAGCTACGCTAACAAACTAAGACATTGTCTTGAAAGGCGTATTTATTCATTTAATCCGTGGCAAGTATATTACCGACGCGGGTCGTCCAGTCTGTAGTAGCAAAGTCCGGCGGGCATGTCAGCGGGCTTGCCAGCAGGCCGTCTAGTGAATTATCAGCACGGAATCGCCTCTTTACGTCGTCCCATCCTTTTCTGCGCTCATAACTACCATTTGCTACAGCGAGAAACAGAAAATGTGACAGCATGCGGCAAAATCCTCGAAGTGATAGTATTCCCACTTCTTTTCTCGCTCTAGCAAATGACATTTCTGAGCATCAGAAAAGAATAGGATGAGAATAAACGCAATTCTATGCTGACATATGTTTTCCAACCCTAAATAACAAAAGGGAAAATTTTTCAGAGCCCAATTTATTCGTGCCTAGTTAGTTCTAAGTTTTTTATTTGTTCTTATCTATTCTACCTATCAACAGGAATACAATATCAATCATGTGAACGTATATAGCCTGCATCCAGGAGTGGTGGCCACTGAAATTGGGCGACATTTGCACAACTCATTGTTATGGGGTGCAACGTGGTTGTTCAATTACGTTCTGAGTTGGTTTATGAAGTCTGTCCACTCGGGCGCACAGACCACTATCTATTGCGCAGTTGACGAGGAATGTGACAACCAGAGTGGACTCTATTACTCGTAAGTTTCGTTTATTTTATTTTTCATTTTTGCTAATTAACTACACAGAAGGCTAAATACAAAAATGTCACAAAGGGAATATTTGTAGAGTAACGCACGTGAACTTTTTGAATGTTCTAGTGATTTCAATGCAACGTTTAAACCACATAAAATAAACGTTTTTTAAATCATAATATACTTACTGCTCTGCTAATTTAGTCGACCCTAAGTACATGTTGGGTACAACAGAGAAAATCGTGCCCAAAAATTTGCACCTTCATTTTTGACGCTACAAAAAATCTATAAAAGACATGGAAAAAATGTTGATTTACCTAATTTTTTTTGTAGCGTCAAAAATAGATGTACAAATTTTTGGGCGCGATTTTCTCATTTGCACCCAACATGCACTTTCGGTCGACTAAATTAGCAGGGCAGTGTAGCAAACGAGCAGAGGACTCTGCTGATAAAAAGAGATAACCTTCGAATAATAGAATCTGTTCATATACACCAAAAAATTCATCGTGTGTTGCCAACGGAATGGCGCGGGCGGGCGGGTTGAAATTGATAAAACAGATGTATCGTTTGTGGCCATTTAATGTAAAAAATTTTATAAAAATAATTCTATTTGTATACAATATCATTTAAATTCGTCGTCATTTAAGTACGAAATATTCAAAAATGTCGTATAAGTATTATTTATTTAAATTTTGTACATTGATCCAAATGGATGTGGCTGAAAACGGTACACGATAGCAACAACCGGTATTTTTACTATATATACGTGTTACCGGCTACCTTACTACTCTCCTCCTCCCCCCAAACCAGAATCTATACATATAATAAAATCGTAGGAAAGTTAAAACTGTACATTGAATATTTTTTCAAAAGAATACTTGGGGCGTAATCTACAATCGATATCGAAGCCAAAAATATAGTTTTCAGAATTTTTGTCTGTTTGTCTGTATGTATGTCCGGGGTAAACTAAAAAAGTACCTACTGCATGGATTTACTTCAAATTTTGCATGAATATTACTGATAGGTCGGGTCAACATATAGGCTACATATTATCACGCTATCACATACGGGGGAGGTGCTGTGCGGAGTAAACGAAGTCCGCGCGGACGAAGTCGCTGGCAACAGCTAGTATGCACTAAAGCAATTCCGACAGGAATACCGTAAGAAAAGAAGATCATTTTAATTTGCAGTTTTTCCGCGTTCTTTCACGGGAGACCTCTGCGATGTACTGAATAGAAAGCAGCGTAAGAAATGGAATGGAAAGTCTCTGAATATCCGGAAAATGAAAAACTTACCCCAGTAGCACAATTATCCACCCCCGTTTTCATCGACAGCAAAAACAAAGACACACATTACATGCACTCAACGCAAATTTCACTTTGTAACCGAAGCATCTTTAGGAACAATGAATACTACTTCACTTCATAAGAGCCGAAGCTTATTATGCAGAGCTTATGAGACAAATAAGTAACTGCGTATGTTTGTTGTGTGCCATGATAGAGCGTAGCATAGTAGAGCCATGATAATGCATTTGAGACGAAATGTAAAAACGATTTTCAATGCAAAATAAATTACGCAAATATTTGAACTACATAAAAATAATTATATAATATGTGTAACAGATAAACCACGGAATAAGACTTAACAATTAAGCACTTTCTTATAAATTGTCAACTAGCCCTATTATATTTGTATGGCGAATCACTTTCTCTTGTGTTTAATATTAAAAACTTTCTTTTTTGACGTGACAACGTCTTATAATTCGATAGAGCTAGCTGCACGCACGAAAAAACATGACTCATGCGGCGTTACCTCGCTCTGAGGCGTTCCGTAAATGCTACCATTCCATTAGTATTTTCTTAAGACGTTGTCACGTTCAACTATCGTCTGTAAACCAACTTTACAGACAACCGATTTTTTAACTACTTTTTACCCACTTGAAATATAAATATTTTGCCATCCGCAGGGACTGCGCCGTGGCCCCTACGTCTAACCAGTGTTCTAATGATGAAGAAGCTCTAAAACTGTGGGACTTGACTATTGAAAAACTTAACCTTCAAGGATACAATCCCTTCGATCAAGAAAATGTCGACGTACGATTTTCCTTAAATGGTGAAGAACAATAACATGTTATTTTGCGAAATGTTCTAAACTGTGAAAGTTAGTACATTTAATAACTATTAAATAATATGCTTCGGAAACCCATAGGTTTCCGTTCTTAAGACTGCAACTAAACCGGCATAAATGCGTCTGTAAAAAACAGCGAACGGCAATAGTCAATCCTAGGCCTTATTTACATTTTGATTAGTGCGAGTGCGAGTGTTTAATGCAGGTGCTTAGTATTAAGGTAAAAATACGTGAAGACAGCAGTTGATCAGTGCGAGTGATAGTATTCAGCGTAGTAAAAGTCAATAGACGCTGATTACTAATCACTCGCACTGATCAACTGCTGTCTTCACGTATTTTTTTCTTAATACTAAGCACCTGCATTAAACACTCGCACTTGCACTAATCAAAGTGAAAACGGGGCTTTAAGCAAAAACATGTATACCATGCATTCCAATTATATAGGACTGTCGGGGCGCCATATTGTTCCGCATTTTGCAAAAACTTCATTGGTGACGAATATGCGAGCAAAAAATACTAAGATTTTTTTTAAAAATAATTTGCGTTCAAATTGGTATATTTTTTATTCAGAATCCCATTCACCCATACTAGTGTGCGTTAAAGTAAGGTGTAGAAAATACAAGAAAATTTAAAAATACAAATAGATATTTTTTTAAAACAAAATACTTAATCAAATGTGTCTATCCGATTTTAAATCCTCTACACCGCTTATAACGACTTTGTCGCCGACATCGTTAGTAGGTAAGTATATGTTTTTATCGCATATAATCTATACATATAATAAAATCGTAGGAAAGTCAAAACTGTACATTGAATATTTTTTTAAAAGAATATTTAGGGCGTGATCTACAATCGATATCGAAGCCAAAAATATAGTTTTTAGAATTTTTGTCTGTTTGTCTGTTTGTTTGCATGTATGTCCGGGGTAAACTCAAAAATCAATGCTTGGATTTACTTCAAATTTTGCATGAATATTACTAACAGGTCGGGTCAATAATCTAGAAACGTGTAGAGTTGGAGCGCTGGAGAGATCTAGAAATAAAAGAAAGAGATAGCTACTCCTATTGACAAACAAATAGTTGACCTGGGCTATGCCGTAATGGACTTTGTGGGATATGGCATAAGGTTGAAAGTAGCGTGTACTAGGATTTATGACTCATAACATGTTTACGATAAGAAGTGATTCATTGTTTCCCGATATATTTAGATTTTTCTGGATCCAGCTAGGACTTTACCCTGGCTATAAATAGAGAGGTGTTGACAAACACAAGGCAGTTTTCATCAAGCGATCGAGAGCGATACTCCAAGTATCAGTGCGAAGCGAGAAGTGTTTTATTGTGTAGTCAGAGATAGTACAGTGAGTGAATAGTGTGTAAAGTGTATTTCAATATTACATTGTGTATTGTGTGTATCGTAAATACACGGATTTAATATAAGTGGTGTTTTCTTACAATTACGAACCCGAGTACGTAACAATTATATCACGCTATCACCTACGGGAGAGGAGCAGTGCGGAGTAACGAAGTCCGCGCGGACGAAGTCGTTGGCAACAGCTAGTATTGCGTAAAAAACGTGTTTCAAATTATGTGTACAACGACATTATTTAAATAGGTATACTTAGTATTAACGTGAAGCAGTTTGGCCGAATAAAACACTTGAATCACTTGTACACACACAATATAATTTTGAGCAGAGTAACTAACGCCCTCAACAAACGATAGAATTACAATGAATCGAAAACATGATGTCCCCGCTTATTTATACCATTCGTTATCTATTTTATTATGACGTCATAACACAGGTGTGCCGCACATCTGGCCGGCTAGTAGTTGTCAAGCGCGGTTGATAACATTAGATAAAAAATATCTCTGGGCAATTTTACACGAATTGATCTAACCCCAAAGTAAGCAAATTATTTGCTTGTAGATAGGTACACGTAGTATGATATGGAACACTAATATTATTTTTATAGAATAACTAGCGACCCGCTCTGGCTTCGCACGGGTTAATTTTAAAGGCGGTACAGCGTTACTTTTAAAGCCAGACCAAATTTTCAAAGGCTGTTCAGGACTTAGAGTAATAACGCTTATTCTATGGTTCAGGATTGATAATACATGCGATTTATCTATATACTAGCGACCTGCCCGCGGTTTCACCCGCGTAGCTTTTATTCCCGTGGGAATATTGGAAAGGTTTATATACTAAAACCTTCCTCAAGAATCAACTTTGTTTTATACTATGTAGTGATATAAGTGTTATTAGTTCTTCAGAAAATCAGCTGTATTTTTTTAACAAATACTGTTTTGTTGACATTATTAATTTGATAGGTCATTAAAAATATTTATTATTTTTCGCTTTTCAGTTTTCATCGGTTTATTTTTTTGTTAAAAAGTTTTTCTTCTTTAATTATTGTGGCTATAATACCTATAATATTACATGCTTAATAAACCTTTTTACTTACTTTTTTCCCCGTGTTGGTACCGGGCTCCTTGAAGAATAGGCCAACTGCCGTTTTATCAGGCAGGTCGTAAAAGGCGACCGATTGGCTATACGAGTCACTAACATTGTGGCTACTATAGGTGGTAGAGTTCTGCATTGACTCGCCTGGGTCTGCTACCACCGCCTTACCTATTCCTGCCGCAATAGCGTCAGTGATTGTCGCTGTAGCCGGTAAACTTATGCATGTGGTATAAGACCTCGCCACAAGATAGCAACGCACCATTAACACCTTTGGTGTCTATAGGCGATGGTTGACTCCTTCAATCAGGAGACCTAACCGCTTGTTTGCTATCTTATAAAAAAAAAAACTTTATATGCAACTAAGTTCTTCACAGAATATAAAGTTCTTAAAGTAATGTAAAATAAATCGAAATAATTTTGAATACCTAACAGCAAACAATCAATGAACGAAGATCATTAAATTACATTAAATTGGTCATCTGCTATTATCCTACCATACCTTGTGGGTGTTTTTTTTTAATTTAAATGAGAGAGACTAGTACTTTTACACACAACTCAGCATTAAAATCAGTGAGTAAACAATTGATCTTTTCTTTTTTCCTAACCATAGGGTTGAATTTTTCCTATCTAATAAAATCGGACAAGTGCAAGTCGTACTTGCCTATCGAGGGTGCCGTACAAATTTGGGGTACATACGTTGTGCAATTTTTTTGTTGCGATTTCCCGAAATTCAGTTTGCTAAACTTATGCACCTGCCACCTAAACGTATGGTTGAAAATGATCTTAATACTTGTCACTTGCTCTTAGCTGCCAAAATATGTATACAATTATTAGGGGTAGGTAAAAAAACTTAGTATGCAAACACAAGAAAATTGTTATCTATTTTGTAAACTTACGCGCATCCTTAAAAACGGCTAAAAAAATTATCTTTGGCTTAAACATTGCTGAGATACTCATATGACATTTATCTAATACGAGCGATAAAGCATTAACACAATATTTCGTTTTGTTTTTAATATTTGAAAATAGTTAAAAACATTGAGTTAGCCGAATATCTGATAATATAGTATAGTAGTAATGTTATTTCTTCTCAAGTGTCTTTCTTAGGGATGTGTGAAATTTCTATGATACGTATTGGAATCTGTTTTTTTAATTAAAATTTAAATAATCCATATATGCTACTTCTTTCTTAACAATTTTGTCTTTCATTAGACCAGGGCGTGGCTTATGTCTTAAGCTCACTTCGTCAGAAACGGGCTTTTTTGCTGGTTTTTCGCAGAAGAATACAGCAGGCACTTTACACGGAGCCGTCGCTAGTAAACCACTTCGCCGAAGTCCTCCACAGCGTTCATCAAAATTTGTAATGTTTACTGAACATTTAAAATCCCAACTTACTTCAGTTTCATTCAACTTCTTACCTAAAAACATACTTTTTTCAGACTAAATTTCGAAAATGCAAGCAATTTTTTGACTTTAAAAACTGCAAGCTTAATTTCACAAAGTCACCATCTTAGTGAAAATTGTTGCTTGGCGGTTTCGTTACTACAAGAACAATATTTATATAACAGAAAAGTAGTGAAGAGTAAATAAATTTTTACCTTAGGTACGTCCATTTAACGTTAATAAAACGGCGAAGCCACATTATTTCTGTCTGAGTGAGTGTGTGTAACTGAGCTAGAGAGTAGACTGTCAAAAAACTGTCAAATCTCATGTAGAGCCAAGAGCTCTGAATAAGGAAACTATGGAAATGTTACGTCATATATTTCTTTATCTTACATTTATCTTATATTTCTTTTTTTATTCTATTCTCTGTATTCCATATCATAATAAGACAACACTAGAATTATGAAGGGTAAAACACAACTTTTAATGAATAGATTATCTTCCCTTAGGTATACCTAAACGCCTGCTAACACCAAAGATATTAGTGATGCGTTCCTATCCTATAGCGGGGATGAAACTCTATTTTCATAATTTAACCGTCTACCTTGCTCTCGGAACTCGACTTTCCGGCAGGAATAGATGGTGGTACCAAATTTTTTCAAGATGTTGCATGATTATTGATATTGATCTATTCTAACTATAGGTTAGTAAATTACCACCCAAATTAACATGAAAGAAATGTACCTACTTACCAAGCACAGTTCTATAATGATATTTCTGGAAAAGGTCACTGAAGCCGAGGAAAGCATATTCATCCGTAGTTTGAGGATTTTGCACTTGTTTAAAAAGTTCTCTAACATATTCCGCTTCTGCCCGAGAATCAAGGATCGCAAGATGACCGCCAGCAGCGATGCACGTCGAGTGTGCCTGATGCCAAGTTTGTGGATCTGCATGAGTTATGTAACATGTCTCATTCGGGCCAAGTTTCCATCCTGTTGATAGAATAAATCTGTTTCTTATCTACACCTTGCATTTTTAACTTCCCGATCAGGCAAAATCAGTAACTTCCGTACCTACAGTAAGGAAGTTACTGATTTAGCCCCGATTTTCGAAAATCGAGTTTTCACCAGATCTCAACCTTTTGAGGTCCTAGGAACCTCTTCCAACTATTTTCACGATGACGTCAGTATGTCTGTGTGTATGTATTCGTGTGTATAATATGTGTGTATGTAAACATCTCATTACTTTTGAACGGCTTGCACGATCGAAACGCGGTTGAAGGCATTCAAGGAATCCGCTCAACTATGTACCAATTGAGTACAAAATCTAATCAGCTCGTACAAAAATTACGTCTAATACATAAATTGCATCAAAATCGGTTTATCCTTTCAGGAGTAATCTTTGACGAAAAATTTTAAAAAAATTGAATAGGTAGTATTGTTTGATTGCAATAACATATGAAAACGATTAACCGAACAAGGCGATATTTGTACCTACAAATCTCCTAATCGCACAACGTAGATCATGGGCGAACTCCAGCAATAATTTCACCGCGACGCTAATGGCGACACATTATTCACTATCGTAACTTGTAGGTGATAGAGTCCCGAAACGCCTTAAACACAGGTTTGATTTTCCCTGATGCAGTAGCGTCACTGCTTACCATTGCCCTTTTCCGGTTTGAAAGGTAAGGTAGCCGGTAAACTTACGCATGCGGCATTGCTATTCCGCTACACGCATTCCGACCATTTATATCTTTGGTTTCTATCGATGATGGTTATATCTTTCTATATTCTGTACTTTCTATCGACGGCACTCGGTTAAATTCCATTATTGTAAAACAATTGACTAATCACTTGTAGGTACTTTAATTTCACATCAAAATTTTTATTTTTGTATATCACTCGACCGGTTTCACTTTTTAAGCATCTTCAGGATGTAATTTACATTAAGATGTAAATTACATTAAGATGTAAATTACATTAAGATGTAAATTACATCCTAAAGATGCTTTAAAAATGAAACCGGTCGAGTGATATACAAAAAAAATGATGTGGTGTCGCGGGTCACCAGGTAGGAACGAACTTCCTTCGGCTAAACGGCACTACTCGCTTGTGTACGCGACTGTCGCGCCTTCGCACGTCTCATTTAACGCTTTTATTCCACGCATTTTTCTTACGGTTTTACTATCACATTTTTTTCAGTTCGGTCGCGCAGCAAAATCCCTATCCCCTCCAAGCCTGCCGTAAGGAACTTCGTTCCAATAAAGTTTTAATGTGACATTAAAGTACAAGTGATTAGTCAATTGTGTTACAGCTATATCTTTCCCTGAGGAGAGCCATCTACTTCTACTACTGTGTACTGTTACTATGAAATATACTTACGTGGGTCAAATGAGTCGCATTCAGGGTAGTACTTGACATTTTTAGCTTTTACTTTACAGACAAACGGTAATGGCTCAGTGCAAGGATGTACAAACATCCTTCCAGTGCGGCGCATAGCTACACAGCGTCCACCATTGTGAATTGGTTCCTTGAACTCCCATAGAAGGTCAAATATTGTGTCATGTAATGTTTCACCTACAAAATAATCAGATACACCACTATCACATGTCATAGTTGCGATAAGCAGAATTACTCGTAGGTTACACGTATTCTTAAAAGTAGCAGCAAGTAATAATATGTACCTACACGTTTTGTGAGTAGGTAGGCACTAGTGGATCCGGGAACCGTCCTTCCCAGAGATCATAATAACAAAGGTTTCAATTTCTTGTCAAGTAAACTTAAAAATTAAAACGTAACAATAACAGCGAACGTAATAATTTGTCTTTTTTGATACGTATTAAGAAAAAATGGCTATGTAGCTGAAAATGAACGAGTTTTCCTTAGAAGATATTGTCTAGGTACGTGATAAAAACGTAAGACCCCCTCCCCCACTTAAACGGGTCACTTAATATGGGTAAGTGTCCTTAATACCAAATTTCGAAAACAAACGATTGGCCATACGTGTTCTATTATCGTGACCACTAAGTCTAAAGTTCTGCAACGTCTCGCCTAGCTGTTATGTTACCACCGTAATCACGAAAACGTAATCTGAAATGGCAGACAGATAGTTCAGCTAAAGCTATGGTGGTTTATATTCCTCTGCATTACATGTATGGTTAGATAAAATCACTATCAAAGAGTAGATGTATAATCACTACGTTAATTACTATAGAAGATTAGAAGAACAATGTCATAACAAAATGTCTCCGAAACAACCTTATAGAAACATGTTGCTGCCTTCTAATATATATTCTGTGGTGCTGCTGTATCAGTGAACGACAAAATAAAAGATTATACTCCTGATTTTTACACTCCATACTTATTACTAGGTATCTACTCAATGCACCAAACATACCTTTGAGTGTTACAAACGAACGTTCCGAATATATATCGTGGATACCAATAAAAACGCCTTTATACTTAATAGGCACTGGTGTTATAAGAAGCGGTATGCTATCGGCTTCATCCAGAGATTCTGGTACTATTAGCTCTGTGCTTTCCGCCTCACAACGAATTCGTGCTTCGTACCAGTTAACTGCAGCAGTGTGTAATTTGTAAAACGAGTGGAAAGCTTTTTCATATCTGTAGTCTTTGCGAAATGGAGGACGTCCTGAATCTGTAGGGGAAATTTCACAATTATCGACAACCTAAAAGTTTAGTGACATCAATCATTGTCAATCCACTGTCACCCGGGGGCTAAGGGAAACTCTAGAGATCCCATATATTGCAAACCCGAAAGTTTGAAAAAATCCACATGGACATATTACGTACTGTCGACATGTTCATTGTCGACGACGCTAAAAGAGGAAACAAGTTAGAACCTCTTACCCTTTTAAGAGAAAAATAACTAGGATTTTTGTTTCTAAGTGTATCGACTGTAAAAGATTCCTCCAAAGAATTGTATGATTTAGTCCACAACAGGTCTTGATGTGGGCGAGGGCCACGGGACTTTTTAAATACAGATTATTAAAATATATATTCACATTTGAATGGGTCAGTAACTTTGTCTTTCTTCAAACTGTATTTTCTTTTTTTTTTTGTTGAGGTTCACCAAGCCTCAACAAATATTGTGTTATTCCCTTTAAATGGACTCAAATTAGCACTCACTATTACTATAACTTCTTGTTTTTTATTTCCTTTAGATATAAGATGTTAGTAAAAGCTTTGGTAACAGTTTAGAAACGTGCCGCATCGATAGGGGTAGGAAGAAGGGGAAAGGGTGGGGGGAGGGGAGGGATGTTCAACCCCTACCGGAAACACATAGTTTTTTTTAATGATTTTTTCTGTCATAAAACTGCAATATAAAATGTCCCAAAAATTTTAAATTATGCCACTAAATTGGAGAAAAAAGAAGAGAGAAGAGAGAAATAATCATAGTCACCCTCCCCTCACCCCTTCGCCGAAAAATACATTTTTATTACATTATTTTATTTTTTAATGTTGAAGTTAGGTTCTTTTTAATTTTCTATAACATGCGCTTTGCTACTTAAAAAATATGGTTTAAGGTTCTATAATATACAGCTTAATATAAATACTAGTCGGATTGCTGTGCTGTGCTACGGCGCTGCGGGAAGTGCAGCCCCTCCACCCTTACGTAACACGCCCCTCCACGCCTTCGCGATATCTAAATACACTTTGGGGGTAGGGCAAACAAGACCACGTGCAAGTTGGGGTGCTCTGATTTGGATCTGTCATCAATTTAAGAAGATTACTAGATCTGAAAAAAACCAAAGCTATGTGAATATGTTTCGTAATTTTCAAAAAAAATATTTCATAATTTTTATTCTAAAAAAATACCTATTTCTGCAAATTGAAATTTTGCGTAAAGATTTATCAAATAAAGATCTTTGTAAAAAAAAAAATCTCCCCCCGTGAGTTTTGCGTTCGATTTTTTTTATCGTAAATAATAAATATTTACGCGCCTAAGCTAAAAATATACGATTTTTTTTGAAAAAAAAAATACGCGTCTTCGGCAAAAAAACTAACGAGGGGTTATCAGAAGACCTTCTAGAAGCCCCCCACAGCTTCAGATTTCCTCTATCGATGCGGCACATTTCTAAACCCAACCCAAAGCTAGTGATTTCTTTTTAACATAGAATATAATTTAACTTAGAATATAATTTGTTTTGTACGGTAATTTAAATTGTCCATTAATAAATAATTTCTTTCTTTCTGAGTTTGACATTTTTAAGTATATTTAATACTTGTAAAGAGTTACTTATGTTGTTCTAGAGTTAAAATTAATTAATCTATATTTGTTCACTTCAACCTGTTAGACATCAAAAAGATATGCTATGATTTTCAATATGACTTATATTGATAAAGAGTTTCTTCCGTCTTCAGAAATAAAGGCCAAAAAACGCTCCTCCGCTGCCTCATGTAATAGATAGATACTTAAAGATCCCTACCACCATCGTTGGCTGCAGTGAGAGGTTTAACCCATTCTCAATTAGTGACTTTCAAAAGTAGTAAATTCTCTCGTACATTTCGAGAACAGTTAGGTTTGCTAATGTCTATGGGCAGAGGTAACCGGTTAACGTCAACTTCGTCTACCGACAGACGCTGTAAAAATGGGGCAATTTAAATGATTTCCATGTGTTGATCCAGACTCTAGGTTTGCCCTGCCTGCTAGATTATTTGACGTGAAATAAGAAGTAGGTATAGTTTGGCATATCAAATAGGTGGTGCTTAGATTGGTTTCAAGTAGAAAGATTATTTATCAAGTAAATGGTTCTCCTAATGGCAAGTGACAACAATCGCCTATAGCGAGACCCTAAAGATGATAACGAAGCATTGCTATCCATGTGGCGAAGTCCTAAAGCCACATGCAAAAGTTTACCAGTTAGGTAAGGCGGTGATATCAGACCTGAGCGATATTCATAAAACTCTTCCACCTAGTAGTCAGCATGGTAGTGACTCGTATGGCCAATCGTTGGCCTTTTACGAACTATCTGACAGAATAAAAAATAATCTATTGTTAAAAGGGGTCCGGAGTCTATTAATACATGTATGCCTCCGCTGCTTGTGAAAGGGCTGTTTCTCTTCAACGGAAATAGGTAGCATTTTTGTATCATATGGATAGCAAACAAAATGGTCCTAATGGAAAGAGGCAACGATAACCTATAGACACTAGATATGTTAATGGTAAGTTGCTATTCGTGTAGCAGGAATGGAATGCCAAATAAAATAATTTATCGGCTACTTTACCCTCCAAACTGGAACATGACAGTGACAAACACCGATGCTATTGCGACAGGATCAGGCAAGGTGATACCAAAACCCAGGCGAGACGTTGCTGAACTATCTAGTCAGCCACGATGTCAGTGATACGTTTTCGCTTTTAATTGCTTTTTACTAGATTCCTAGCTACAAATTTTCATAGAATGCATGTTACTATGGCAGATAGCACTACAAATAATTAAAAAGTTAAATTTTAAATTAACTTCAGTTAATATCGCTTGATGATCAACTCTACGTGTGCGAGTTTGATGCACTTGACCACTTTTTTGGTCGTAGGCCGTTGTCAGTAGGCACCGTGACAAGTTAGAACGTTAGTATGGATGTTGGTAATGTTTGAAAACACCGAAGTGGCGTAATTAATAGTGTTGCAGTTCATAGTAGAAATAATTCACATGTGATTGCAAAAATCTAATCAAAAGATAATTATCGTATCTACTTATCTGTATTAGTAATTAGAATGAGATTAAGGCCAACGTGTCGTATAAACAACAAACATACTTGTAGGTATACCTACATACATAGATACATATCTTCACGCTAGATCCCTTACCGGGTAGGCAAAGAGAACCGAATATCACATTCTTGCAGATTTGTTCTGCTTGTCATCATCAAAATCCTTGCAGATTTGTCATTGCTTCCTCCACATTTATTACTCTCTTCATACAAACACTTCATACATACTTTCAGAGAGTAACCGACTAATCTGATCATGGTATATGACCATGATAATATTTAATCATTTTTACAAAAATATTAAAAACAGAATAAAATAGATAAATAAGGTAAGCTCCCATACAATAATCGTGATTTCATGCGATTTTTTTCTCGATCTTTTTAACAACTGGTAGACACTTGAAATATACACAAAATATTTAGTTATATATTCATTTTAAAAATAAAATTAAATAACTAATTTAAAATAAAATAAACATTTAAGGGGTGCTCCCGTACAACAAACGTGATTTTTTTGTCCTTTTTTGTAGATGAGTGTGTGTGTGTGTGTGTGAATAGATGTGCGTGAGTCCAACTTGCACTTGGCTGATTTTTTTGTGTTGAAAATAAACATCGGAAAGAACTTTTTCATTCCTGACGGAGGCCCCACGACTGCACACTTATTTTGTTCTTGATAGATATTTGCTTATGCATTGTATTCTATTTATGGCCTCCAGACTCAAAAATGGGTAATATAATTGAATGTAATTTAGCACACTTATAGATGACAATACGGAATAGCACATGGGATACTTTTTATCTCGGAAAAATAGGTTATTCCTGTGGGATTCACCAAAATCTTTTACAATGCAGCAGTCTGTACAGTGCACGGTACAGCTAGTATTATAAATGCGAATGTATGTTGGGATGAATAGATGTTTATTACTCTTTTACACAAAAGAGGTAGAACCGATTTTAGTGAATTTTGGTATACATGTAGATTGTGATCTGGAATAGAACATAGGATACTTTCTATCACAGAAAAATAAGTTGTTCCCGTGAAATCACCATAAACTATTATTATACAGCAGGCTGCAGAACGCAGCTAATATGTATATAAAGCCTAAGTGAATCCATACTAATCTATACATATAATAAAATCGTAGGAAAGTCAATGTATGTCCAGGGTAAACTCAAAAAATACTGCATAGATTTACTTCAAATTTTGTATTAATATTACTAACAGGTCGGGTCAATATACAGGCTACATATTATCACGCTATCACCTACAGGGGAGGAGCAGTGCGGAGTAAACGAAATCCGCGCGGACGAAGTCGCAGGCAACAGCTAGTATACTATAAATGCGAAAATCTGTCTGTTACGCTTTCACGGCTAAACCGCTTAAACGATTTCATGAAATTTTGCAAGCAGATAGTTAAAGATCCGGGGTCAAATTAGACAATTTTTGTTAAAAATCAGCCCTTAATAGACTGAAATAGGGACGATAATGTGTTTGAAATATTATAATATGTGACTCTACTAGAAAAGCTGCAAGTCAAGTACTGTAAAATTGTAACTTTTTTATAAATATAATGCAGAAAGCATGTATATGTAAATTTGTAGTGTAAGTATATCTAAAAATGTTTTCATTTCAAGACTTTTGAAGAATGAATAACAAACACGCATTGTTAATTGTTATCTATAAAACAACTTTGCGTTTTTAATTAGCAATCGCCACACCTTCCATTTATTAAACGTGTATGACGTGCATGTTTATGACGAAATTATACAAACATTTCGCAGACGATAATTAAATAGCCCAAAAACTACCAACTCACGCGATTTAAAATACATCCTCTTACCAATAGAAGTTATAAATATCAATATTAAACCAACACTGAGATTCACACACAATGATTTTTTCATGTTACATTATGGTATCATAATCTTAAAACCACACACACCACACACGTAACATCACTTATTGGAAGTAATAACGAAATTCAATTTACCGGAAAATTATTCAGCGGGCAAGGCAGAAATAAAAAAAATAATTAATTTCTGAGATATTTTATTGTGCTATATTTCTATTGCAATAATCGGCACTGGTTTATTTCGGTTTTTAATGATTAATTTATGTAATCATTAGCATGGCTAATATCTTCTATACAGAATCAGATATACTGTAATTCAGAGAAAAAAATGTTTATTAATAATTATAAAACACGCATGGGCGCCGCCACGATTACTTTCAGGAAGATGCATCTACACATTATACTATCTATACATATAATAAAATCGTAGGAAAGTCAAAACTGTACATTGAATATTTTTTTAAATGAATACTTGGGGCGTGATCTACAATCGATATCAAAGCCAAAAATATAGTTTTTAGAATTTTTGTCTGTTTGTCTGTATGTAGGTCCAAGGTAAACTCAAAAAGTACTGCATGGATTTACTTCAAATTTTGCATGAATATTACTAACAGGTCGGGTCAACATATAGGCTACATATTATCACGCTATCGCCTACGGGGGAGGAGCAGTGCGAAGTCGCTGGCAACAGCTAGTTAACTAATATAGAACTATACATGTATATAATATGTATATTATTGACTCAGTGATGAACCAATTTGGACCGTAACTTGGAGTATAAGTTACTGTCTGATGTTTAGATACTAGACGCCTTCAGTTTTTATTTGAAGAGTATTTTAACAAAAAATATATTTTTTCTATATATTTTGTTTCTAGAAGGGGGTGCAAATGTACCCCCTTGCACCCTGCTGCTGGCGCCCATGTTTAATATGTATAACATTTAGCACATCTGGCAAGCTACGTGCATAAAGACCCGGACAGGAGGCTAAGTAGTTTAAATTAATATAAGTAGTTAAATTGAGTTAATAAGATTAAAATTATTATATTGTAAAACAATGGTAGCAAAATTTAATGAAACAGTAAATACAAAAAAACTGACGTATTATAAAAAGAAATATCCTTTAATAAAGTACATCAGTTACTTTTGTTAGAGACAGTTAAACACCAGTTTCTTTAGGATTTAAACAGCAATCATACCTAACTCAGTTGAGTTGAGGCCAAATTTATGAAGAGATCTTTACGTGGCAGCATAATATGAATTTAATCGTCAAGATACTGCCCTAAGCCGAGATGCGATCTCACAGGAGACACCCTTAGGGCGGGCTCTTAGCCCACTTAACTTAAATTCTGGCTGAGCACTTTGCTCGCCCCAAAAGCCTGGTTTCGCAGTAGCGGTCATTTGGACCAACTGTTTAAGTTTATTTCGAAAAAAAAAAGCATAATATGAAAAGTAGAGAAGTTATATGGCCAATTTACCTAGAGAATAAAATTTAACTAGAGAAAATTATTATTACTAGGTACATGAGAAAACATTCTTTGCTATTAAAAAATATTTGATATCACAAATTTATATAGGTACATAATTCAGTTTGTATTAACACTGTAAATGCTATGCATATATACTTATGATCAATAATACTCAAATATAAACTATATTATATAAACTATATTACACATACACTTTCACTAATTACATCGTAAATGAAGCCATAATATTAAAAACAAAAACAAACTTCAACAAAATATTGACTAGGTATATAAAATTTTTCTAAATATTTCATATGAGGCATTAATAATTCCCCAACTTAAAAATGCACGAGATATATTTAAAAGAGCTCCATGATAAAAATTTGTAAACTTAAATCCACGTTTTCGTAAAATATAGTTAAATTCATAAACAATTGTTCTGTGTGGACCACCTAATTCACATTGCATTGCAATCTTTATTACATTTAATGGATAAAACAGTGTACTTAGAAAAGCACCTATCAATGCACCAGCTACAAAGTTCTGTAAACTATCACGTAAAATGTTTTCTTGTTTGGGAAAATGTGTTTTAACTTCATCTCTAATTATAAAAAACAAAGCATTAGAAGGGCCATTCCTGAACAGTATAGGTACAAGTCCTCTGTAAAATTCTTTAATTCCATAATGTCTAGCAATATGGCTAGCGGCATGTGCCGTGTTTTTGAATTCCTTATGATATTTAGGATGTATTAACAATGTTTGTAGTCTCTCAAACGGCATTAGTGTTGCTTCAACACATCCAGCAACCATTCCTGCAACTGTTTTAGCGAAATAAGGATTTACTTTATAATCCAAAAGAGGTTGCAATATTTCATCATACACACCAAACATCAAGGACATAGATATAGATCTTTGTAGCAAAGGTGGAAGCATTCCCCGATATAAAAATCCTAACCCTTCTTTTTGTAGCTGGTTTAGTGCAAATGTAGCTTCAACACCATGCATCATCTAAAAGTAAAATGAAATAGTTATTATGAGCTGCCACAATGATTTGGCGGTAACAGTTTTAGAATAGATGACCTCTCTGTGTTGGTCTGGACCCCTGTGTAGAAAAAAACATCTACCATTTTGCTAGGCAGTTTATAAAAAGCAAAATATTGTCTGTATGTGTCACTATTTTTGTGACTCCTAGATGGTAGAGTTCCTTGACTTCTCGCCCAGGTATGACAGCACAGCCTTACCTATACCTTATTAAATAGCTTCAGTGCTTGTCAATATCGTTTTCCAAGTGGAGGTTAAAGTAGCGTTAACTTATCTATCACTATCCCACCACACAGATAGCATAAACTGTGGTCCCACAAACAATTTTTTTTATAAATAAGAAGCTGAATTTTTGTGAACAGCTTCATTATGACGAGACGCCTATCTGTTCTATCTATGAAAAATCTCGAATCGGGTAACTAATAAAGTTAGGTTTGGCTTTGAAAATTTTTATTGGGTGTAGAAAATTATTGCTTAATAACAATAATTATTTTTTTACTTCAGTCACTTGATTATTTTATGAAAAACACGAAAAAACTTTTGTCCTACACATTCAATTGTTTTCCTGACAAGTTCTCCAGTCTAAAGATTTGGAATTATGAGATTTTTAAATTGATATTAATCAATTTAAGAACAACCTAATTTTTTTCACAACAGCTTGTTAATTATTATCATAATTTAAGGGTTACTTTGTCCTACACGCTTTTCCTAGTCCATCACTCTAAAGTTTTCTTTTTTATCTATCTTTATTAATTACCTGATTCGAGATTTTTCAAAGATAGAAAAGATGGATGTCTCGTCAAAAGAAGTTGTTCACAAAAATTCTGCTTGTTAGTAATCAAAAAAAAAATTTTGTTTGTGGGATCATGGTTTAGAAGAGATAGTCGTCTCTTTCTATCAGTAGAGCTATCCGCTTGTTTGCTATCTTAGGATGTAAACAGGATGCATGAGGTGCTAAGGTCCAATCCTGGGTCAGGCAATTGAGTTAATTTTAATTTTTTTATCTTTTCCATAACATCATCGGATAATGTCATTAGCAAATAATTGTAGATGTACGAGTTGCAACTGTGCCTACCTTTTCAGGAAAAAGGGTGACAGTGTTTATTTTAAATCTATATTTAGGGTACAGGGTTTAGATTTAAACTATATTTAAATCCTATAGCCTTCCTAAATCACACCTTGAGGTATACCAACACAGATTTTGGATAAAAGAAAAAATGCATAGCGCTCTGCTATGCATGTTTTTTTATTATATTTCTTATTTTTAAATCTCATATCTTCTATACCTACTTCAGAGATTTCAATTCAAAATGGTAAAACTCTAACTCAACATTTAAAAGACTAAAAAAAGTCCCCTAAAGATTATTAGATAGGGAATATTATCAATAAACTGTGCAGTCGCTGGCCTGCCTGCCCTTCAAGACAATATTATAAATTCTTAACCTTTTACTGAATACGGGCAATATTATCTCAATATATCACTTTTTTATATTATTTTTCATGTTAACAAACTTCATAAAAGGAGGTTATCAGTTAGATCTGTATGTATATAATACTATTGGAACTGGATAACATGAGTTTGATGATCTACAACGTGGTCACATGAACTTGACGCATCTCTGGAATATAAGGCGGGGCTTCCCTTAGTTCGCCTGGTTAATAATATAAGTGTCAGTATGGCCATGCTCAGCATTTTTGTTACCAATACGCACATAGATAATTTGGTTAGTTTTCTGTTATTGTTATATTTTTTTTGGACATTATTACGTTTACGTTTTACGGTTACATTTTGCACCAAATGATGTCATGAACAGCATTTGTCAAGTTAATCTGACCGTGATGTATGCAGGCATTCAAACATGTGTACTAAATTTCGTGAGTGTAGGTATGTTTGCATGTTAGGCAAGGAATATGTGAGAAACTAAGTTATATGGAGATAATCCTTTTTTATTTGAATCACATATATTTCAACTTAAAGTATAGTCTAAGTTTCATCAAAATTGGTTTGATAGGTTTTTGAGATATGGTATAGTTGTCACATAATTGAAGTACATTTTTTTAATTACTTTTGTATTATTATTATTATATAAATATCACTCACAATAAAATAGAATAATATGCTTTATAAACCCATTTTATTAAATCAGAAGTTGATAACTGAATTACTCATTTCTGCTCATAAAAAGAAACCTCAAGTTGAACGCTAATTTACATTAAATAAAAAATGTAATAAAACATACCTGTCTAAAAATTAATTTATTTAGAGGGTAGCTAATCAATATATTGCAAAATGCAGATCCACCACCACAAATGAATTCTTTCCAATGCTGAGGTAAGTTGTTTACAGGTACTGGAACAGACATAGTGCCTTTGTTGAGACAACTATGCTCCAACAACTGCCTTTCAGACATTTTTCTTTCAGTTTCACATGGCATTGTAATCCATTGTCTAAAAATTAATTTTCTGTTATTATTTTTTGATTAAATTGTATTCACTACGTTTAGTTGATAGCAGGGAGCTCAGTGGACAATACACTACTACTAGTGGATAATATTAGAAAGACTACCAGGAACATATTAACTTGTAAATCAGTAAAATTAAATAACAGCTTATACGACATAACAAAATTAGACAGTTTGAAGGATGTAACAAATATTATTTAAAATCCTTTATATAACTATGACCATGAAACACAAGCGTTTACTAACAATAAGACTCGAATTAGTAATAAATTTCAATAATTTCTACAAGTTTCTTAAATGAGACCACACTTAATAAAAACAGCCTTTGTACAAACGTTACACTCTGCAAAAATTTACATAATTACATACCTCCAAATTCAATCCATAACTTTAATATGATAGAATTACGAGTGTAATTAAATTAGAGCCATATTCTTTAAAATAACATTACCTAAGTAATTCGTTAAATGTTATAGAACAAATATAATATTTATAGATTTCAATACATACGTGTATGAATTTTAATGTAATAATTAAATTAAAACATTTAAATAATATATTTACACGACAAAAATCTAAAATGCAGATATCACACAGGCACTGTTGCCAAGCCCTGGAGAATTTTCTCCCCAAATTCATTTTAAAATCCCCCTAAAAACCCCTAAGTATTTTTTTAGTATACCTTAGACATGTGTAACACTGCGCTGCGCCGCGCAATTGCGCTAACTCAATTCACTGAGCGGGTGTGTCAACTCACTTTTTCAAAATGTGTTAGCGCACGGCGCAGCATAGTTATACCACAGACTACTTAGAGACTATACGCAGTAAACTCTCATTCATGTGCACAACTATCATGAGTCATGAGTCATGACTTATGAGTCGCGACTCACTCGTTGAGTTACCAATGAACCAACGCAATTCATGCGCTGTGCGCTGTTTGTGTTATGAATCTGTAGCGTGGTGCACGGCGCACGTTTCGCTCGCTGCTCACTTCTCTTTACCTGCGGGCTGCGTCAGATTTGTTGCGCCATGACGCAATTTTGAGTTAGTGCAATGAGCCGGCGCAGTACACTGCGCTTGAGTTACTGAGTTAACGTAAGGAATTTCGCTGAGTTACCCATGTCTAGTATACCTAGTATGGTTTGTCTAGGTTTATTTTATGGGATCTTATTTATTGTGTATAAAACGGCATCAGTGACTTCAACTGAGGTGCTAGTGCTAGGCGTTTTTTCTTTAGTAATAATGCATTCTGCAGCTGAAGGTTTATAACATATTTTCTGAAGGTTCAAAGTTTATGCAAGAATTGAATTCAACGTTAAACATGAATCTTACCATCATGACACTTTGCAGCATGTCCAACGATATTTTTTTCTTTATTTATAAAATTTTTAGGTAAGAGGGTTTATATATTGCCGAATCTTTTTGCAAACAACTCGATTCTTGATGACAGGAGAGAGGACCTCAACCCCGCTTATCACATCTCATTGTTGACATTTTGTGTCGGAAATAAGCCTTACAAAGAAAAATGTTAAGTAAGTACTGCTTTCCCTCGACATCAAAGTGATGGAGTACATTATAAACAAACAGTTCCTACATTACGTGGAAGATTGGTAGTTCATTAACGGTAAACAATACGGTTTCCGTCACGGCCGCTCTTCTGGCGATCTAATGTATACGCATATTACATATCGCAGGACTGAAGTCATTTAAAGCAAGGGTGAAGCACTAGTATTTAGTCTGGTTATCGTTAAAGCCTTGAACTGGGCCTGGCAAAAGGCACTTCTGAACAAATTAACATCTTACGGATTGCTTACAAAGCTTCGTAAGTGGATCACTTACTTTTTAGATAACCGTAGCATCATGGTTTTCGCAGACGTTATATGATTTGGAGTTAAATAAATGTGGTGTTCCTCAAGGCTGTGTGCTATTTCCAACTCTGTTTATCCCGCATTTATTTTTATGCTGATTAGATTACGGGAAATGTATTATATGCGGGCCGGATTGTTAATTTACAGCAAAGGTGGATGAGTGTCGAGAGTCGAAACATGCTTGTGTTTGAAGTTGATACGTCTCTGAAGCGAGTCTCAGAATGATTTTATATAACCCGCAGAAGACACAGCTTTGTGTGTTAACCGTCAAAAAGAACTCATTTGTTTGGGCTCCTATACTTCCGAACCCACCCCTTAAGATCTCATCAAACATCTCTGTATTGGATTACGAAATTTTAAAATATGAGGTCCCATAAAATTTAAAATATGAGGTCACCAAAGATATTAATAGCACGTTGCTTTCTTGTGCAACGTGATAACGTTCGGAATCAAGTAAATTTTATACCTTTGAGGCTATTTATTTTCTAACGCAAACCAAAACAGCATTAGTTTCTTGTGCATAAGTTTACCGGTTATCTTATTCTCCAAACCAGACCATGAGAGAGACAAGTACTGACGCTATTGCGGCAGGAATAGTAAGGTGGTGGTACCAGACCTGGACGAGACAATGCAGAACTCTACCACCTAGTGCTAGCGATAGTTCAATTGCGCAAAGTAATATTTACGTACAAGATACATCTTGTAATTTTATAAGCTACAAGTTCAGCGCCAAATGGAATATTCTTCAAATATCTGAGTGACAGCCCGACAATATCAAACACTCCAATTTGACAAAATTAGCTGGAGGTCCATTCCACCAATGGACTATCCTATGCTCACCAACAGTTGAGAGCCACTCAATCTTCTCAGAGACATGGGTTATTTATGCGTATTCTACGGACATATAATTGGGATTATTTTTATAAACTTCCATTTTCCTTTTTCGTAGTACACGCCAAAGTTTGGCCATCTATCACTGTTCACTTTCCACATACATTCTTGGTCTGAACATTAAAACCACAGAATACTGGAGATTAACAGAAGTCAATGTACATACAAGTAATATTCGAGCAATGCATACATAGACACCTCTCACGGATGGGATATCTCCGAATGATTCGGAACTGTGTTCGAAAATGTGTGCATTGCTCAAATAGTACTTGTATGTACATTGACTTCTGTTAGTCTCTAGTATTCTGTGGTAAAACTGTGGAACAATCTCCCTCACACGGTTTTTCCAAGGAGCTTTGACATGGATATCTTTAAGAGAAAGATCAATAGTTGCTTTGGAGATCGACATCGCATTAGCGGCTAGGGCTAGCTCATTTTGTAGCTGTTGATGTGTAAATATATTTTTTTTTAAATTGACCACAGATATTTTATTCAGGCTTTTACTTTATTTGTCTTTGTTCCTCTTGGTATCACGGGCAATGTCTGTCTAAAGGCTTTCTATTTTGTGGATAAATTTTCGATTTTCTTTTATATAGATTAACCTTCCGCTGACAAGTGATGCCCCTAAAAACCCCCTAAAGAAATCCTGCCCCTAATCTTC
The DNA here is from genome assembly GCA_036924255.1 of Apodemia mormo. Taxonomy (NCBI): domain Eukaryota; kingdom Metazoa; phylum Arthropoda; class Insecta; order Lepidoptera; family Riodinidae; genus Apodemia; species Apodemia mormo. Next base: position 37,156,613 of record JAUPFN010000001.1, on the reverse strand, counting down.
TTCTAAAAATCTTCCTTTCAACAATTTTTCCACCTAAATTTAGGGGGAAATCTCCCAAGTTGGTTACACTGCACACAAGTCCAAGACTACGTCATTGTATATTGTATGGGTCACTGAATTTGGCCCCACTTTTTCTGATTTTTGAATTTTTTTATGTTTTATTAATTGTTCGTCGTTTGTTCGTTAATGTTCGAATGTAAAAATTGTTTGTTCGTCTTTTATTTATTTATAATTAATTAAACAAATGTTTACCCTTAAGTTGGCCCCCTTGCTATATATCTTTATTTTTATCGCTCAGATTTATTAATTTTGATCAATTATCGTTTGTTCGACCACTATTGATGATTGTTCGATCATAAAAACAATTAAATTCTTAATTATTAATTATTTTTTATCTAATAAGCTAGCCATCAATATTTTTAAACAGAGTTAGCAGATAGTTATGATACTTGTATATTGTAATGAAATTAATAATTTCTAAATTCATTACGTAGTTAAAAAAATATAAATATAATGCACAAAAATCTGTTTTTGTTGAAATGATATTTATTTATAAGTTTAAGAGATATATTGCAGGGATATTTAGTAGAAATTTATTTAATGTGGAAGAATAAACTCAATATTTGTATATATAGATACTCAATAAACAGGATTTTGTTAAAAGAAAATATTTATTTACGTCTATATTAATTCAGTTATTGTCATTAAAAAGTATCTTGATTTATATAAGGTTTAGTTTTTTTATTTCAAATCAATTATACTATTAAATAAGAAACACATAAGGTTATATATCCAACAAAATAAAAAAAAATTGATCCAAAAAATTCTTTTAAAAAAATTTTTTTTTTTTAATTTTGGTTTTTTATTCCGGTGCCCTCTAGACCAAAGCCTGACGACGCCTTTGATGGGAATTGGAATTGTTTGGGTAAAAATACGCTGGATTTTTTTTTTTTGGTTAGATCATTATAAACATTAAAACATGTAATTTTCATAAAAATACTTTCCTAACAATATTACTAGGTAGTATAACTTTGCGAGCTTTTACAAAGCTCTGCTTTTTGCTAGTTTATTTATAATTCTTTGACGATTTATTTTTTGGCTTTGCCTTTCCTAAATTTATATTTGATCGAAAACATGATGTGACGCATGAGCAAACAGCAGAACTTTAAAAAATATATCGATTTTGATACGAATTTTACAATTTGACATTTTTTATAAATTGAAACTTACAAAAATTGATATCCGAAAATAAATCCGAAAATAAGTCGATATATCGCGGGAAAAAAATCGCTGTTTTATATCGATTATTTTCTTAAAAAATGAATCGATATTTTGATATATCGATTTTTTTTTGTTTGATTTGATATCTATGTTGATAAATGACAATTGTCAAATGTCATGTCAAATTAAATTCCATATCATAAATTGTCATTGACCTTTTCTATGTAAATTGTGCAATTCTTCAATTCTGCCAGATTCTGCATAAATACTATGTTTTTGATGCTTTAATTATAATTTTATTTACACAACTATTGTTGTGCAACTAATTTATTTACACAACTAGCGATGGCAGCAGTTCTTAAAAAGAGAGCTTTGGCAGAATATAATAAGTCTTTCCAGGTGATTTATTTAGTAGCATTATAGGTTATGCTTTGTTATTATGTTTTTATTATTTAGTTTTTGTAACTATCATTTACTACAGAAAAAACTTTTTACTTTGTAAATTCTTTGTAAAACCTGTATAAATTTATAGGATGGTCCGCCTTCTAAGAAGCTCCATTTAGCAAAAAAGCCATTGATAGGAAGTTCTGCAGCGGCATTTGTTGGTTTATTAGAAAAATGTAAATCCAGTGATGAAGCATTGCAGTTACTGCTAAGAATTTCCGACTGTCTTCAGTTCCAAGAATCTGATGTTGAAGAGGCAATAAAAAAATTATCAGAACATTTTCAGTCGGAAGAAGAATCTGTAGTTAGAGTTAAAATATTGTGGTTATTTAGTGACATTGGGCTAGAATGCCCCGGTGCAAATTTGAATAGTTTAATTGATGAAACCATTCAACTCATAAAAAATGAAACATCACACAAGGTAATTATTTTTTGTAAATTAGCAAAGGAGTTCTCTGCCCTTGTATCTCCTCCACTTTATTGTTATTTATGTTTTATCATTTTATTGTTATTATTATTATGTAACCTTATTCTAATATTTCAGGTTATTGCACAAGGCATAGCTACATTACTGAAATTGGGAAATAAACTTAATGATGATAAGATACTCATGATGAGGCTGGTATCAGTTGCTAAAGACAATCTAAAAGACACAAGCCAACAAGTAAAATGTCGCTGCTTGCAACTTATCAGTGAACTTTATCCTATTTGTCCAGAGGCTGATAGAACTACAGAAATGATATCAGAAGCTGATGCCATTGTTAAATTACTTGGGGATTACAGTAATGCCGAGGTAATGTAATGAAATAAAATTATATTTAAAGTATGCACTACTGCATTGACAAACTTTGGAACTATAAGTGAAATTTATATTAAACTAGTTGACCCGGAAAACGTTGTTTTGCCTTACATATTAGGAATCCATAGCGGACAAACAATGTGACACTTAATTTATATAAGTCTATGGGATTAAACTTTATATGGTGGTTAAGTATTCCTAAATTTTCTAATTTTTTGCATAATTTTCTTAGTATTTTCTTTTATAATAACCTTCTCCTTATAATTACAAACACAACAAAAAAAAAAAATTACCGAAATTGGTCCAGCCAATCAGGCGTGATGTCGTGACCAAGGAAAATAGGGATTGATTTTTATATATATAAGATTAGTATGTATTTGCATAGTCCTTGTTATAATTTTAGCTTTCTTAAGGATCAAGCACATTGGCTTGGGCCGGGACCAGCTGTATCATTATGAAAAATGCTAGCATAGCATATTAGGACAGGACACAATATCATATTTCTTTCTAAATGTCATTCTACTTTGTTGATCATCACAATGTGGATCTTGATAGCTCTTTTTGGCCTTGAACTAAAATTAATAATCATTCTTCATTTATAATTATGTGATTTTATAAATTAATTCTCAAAACATGGAGGAATTTGTGCGCACAATTTTCGTCTGCCATAGTACACTGGTGACACACCTCATCGGAGTAAGACATGCTGCATCGCATTCGAAAAAATACGCCCTGCTATAATATGTAATAGTTCAAAATATATGAAAACCATATAGTCGGATTTTTGCAATGCTGCCCCTTGGAACGGATTACTGGAGTAATAAAAAAATCATTTGTAGGATGCAAGAGTAAGAAGCGAAGCATTCCAGTCTTTACTAACTCTACATGAGAGAGGTCTTACACTTAGTGCAGATTTATATGAAAATGTGTGTGCTGCACTAACTGATGACTATGAAATTGTACGAGAAGTGGCTGTAAAACTAGTGTGGTTATTAGGAAATAAATACCCAGAAAAGTAAGTTTCATATTTTTTTTAACATATATTAAGAATTTATAAGGTAATCACAGAATTTAATTTACAAATCTATATTGCGCTCTCCTCCAACTGAAATATTGTTATTCGACGTCCTGTAATTTGAGTTTTTTGATACTCATTTAATCAGGACAAAAAGCTATCAATTTGACTGCCCAAGTTAAAATTGGAAGATATAATAAAATTCTAAAAAGACATGTCAACCGTTTTTTTCCCGATTATATAAGCTTCAAAAAATTATGTTGAATAATAATTTCTATATTTGCATAAAATAGGGTACATAATTGGATCTCATATAAAAATATGCTACCCTTTAATCCTATTATGCCTGTTTGGGGTGTGCAATTTATTTGAGGATGTTTGAACTATACATTAATTTTTTTTGTAAATTTTCATGATATATATATATATATATATATATATATATATATATATATATTTGCTTTATATTAATAATAAACGTTTATTTCAAGTTACTATATTTGTTAGTATGTATACACATAAACTTACTGTGTTAGTACTTATCTAAGACTTATCACTAACACTTTGTGATGTGAGTCATTGCTGCACATCCCATTGGAAATCAAACCGCAATAACCCACGTATCCGCAGTCTTAGGGGCCGTTCAAGTATTACGTAAGCACTAAAAGGGGGGCAGGGGAGTCTTGGCTTTGCTTATTTTTGATGACAAGGGGGTGGGAGGGGGACGGGTCTGGATGGTGATTACGTCAGCAAAATTCATTTTAATACTTTTTAGAGTTTACCTCAAATTGTGTTTAAATCAACTAAGATTTAAACACATATGACAACCTTGCTTGTCTATTGCTTGAGAGTGAAATGCAAGTGAGCAATCTCTCAAGATGAGGGATTGCTCAAATATGAATATATTTACTGAGTATAGCAAACATTCAATGTCAATGTCTAAGACGGAGAGTAATGGGAGCATCTGTCATGAGCTAAAGGTTGTAACTTAGGTTGTAACTATATAAAAGGTTGTAACTTAATTTATTTTTAACAACTTGTAACACCCATATTCTTGCAAATAAATATTTTCTTTCTTTCTTTCTTTCTTTCTTTCTAAAGTTCAGTCAGAACGAGCACGAGTTTTAAAGACATCAGCACATAGCCAACTTTTTGTAGGTAATATGAACATTATTTTACTGCCCCGTTGGTCGAGTGGTTAGCGACCCTGACTACGCGATCGACGGGGCTCGCGTTCGTTATTGTAAGAAAACATCACTTATATTAAATCCGTGTATTTACAACACAATGTAAAAATAAATACTCTGAATAAAACTAGCCACTCACTGTACTAACACTAAACTTAGAACACTACACAATAAAACACTACTCGCTTCGCACTGGTCTTGTCAAATATTGCTTTCGATTGCTTTATAAAAACTGCCCTGTATTTGTTAACACATCTATTTATACCCAGAGTAAAGTTCTGCCTGGATCCAGAAAAATCTAAATGTATTGGGAAGCAATGAATCACTTCTTATTATTGTAAACAACTTATGATACTACACGCTATTTTCACCCTTATGTCCTATATCACAAAGTCCATTATGGTATAGCTATTCATATAACGGCCAACTATTTGTTTATTAATAGGAGTAGCTATCTCTTTCTTTTATTTTTAGATCCCTCCAGCCTTCCAACTCTTCACGTTTCTAGATTATTGGTAACAATATATACACAAACACAACACACACTCATACACACACATACACGTGTGCATACACACACATACATACTGTCCTCAACTTATCATAATATTTATTAACATATAAGTAGTTTATCATATAGATCTGATTTTTTTTTATTTCTGATTGATTCCTCAAAATAATCATTGTATCAAACCACTTAATTTTTTCACCACTGTGCGCCTTTTGGAAAGCATAGAAAGAGCAAGTACTTTTTATTTATTTACACCAAAAATATACATTTTCGTAAAAAAGGCGAATGTAAACCCCGTTTTTTCGGAGGTCAGGAATTGTTTCAAAAATTTGCGACGAACGTAAATAAACTGTACACGACTATCTCGGGAGTAGCGTTTCGTACAAGGTACTTTGAAAGTCAATATGTTGATTATAATATGTTGAATTAGATAAACATATGGAAAAAACAACTACTACTACTATACTATACTACTATTTACAAAAAATTGACTAGGCACTGGTGTCTTAGAATAAAAGTTGGTCGAAATGATGTCTATTCCGACTGAACTAGTTAATTTGACTTAATATACCAAAATTTAAAAGAACAAACCAAATAAACATAATAATTGTTAGTATAATATTAGAATTATATTAATTTAATTTTATAAACATGATATAATTTGCTATATTAATTGTTATCTGATTTAAATTGCTTAAACCTAACCTTTTTCCTTATTTTTAAACTTGAAAACTGTTACTCGTGAATCAATAAAATAACCAGAAACAACAACAGATTAAAAATAAATGTACCAATGTTTACGTTATCATAGGGGTAGGGGGGTAAGGGACTTGCTTACTTTTGCTGACATGGGGGGGGGTTAATAATTGTGAAAAATATGCTCACGTAATACTTGAACGACCCCTAATTTGCTTGCAATCAAATTCAGGTTCCTGGTGGTGGCTCCCCTCAGTCTGCGCAACCATATCTTTTGCGCATCGTGGTATAAAAACAATTGACACGCGCTGTTGCGAACATTCCTAATGGGCTACGAAAACGGATTTCTGCAAGTACTTGGTCCACAGGTTATAAGTGTAAAAACTGGTGTAATAGGCTCTGAACAACATTGTCGTGAAGACAATCAATCAGTTGTCATCACATTTATGACTGACTGACATCAATTTTATCATTTTAAAATTATTTGTGTGTATGTCCTACAACTCAGTATTTGAATTTAAGAACGGCTTGACCGTCTTAATGACAAGTGGTATACACTGATGACAAGTGATTCTATAAATGATAGGCCACAATGGGTTACACATATATTTGAAAAATATATATGTCTATTGCAAAACATATAGCAAATGTTTTTTTCTTTAATGTAACTAACCATATTTTCAATAGATAATATGATAGTAAAAATTAAAAAACTTTTTAACACTTGCTTTTGTTTGTTTTTGTATGTATCTACTTTTACCTATTTCTTTATTTTACTATTTACTATTTAATAAAAAACATGATCAATGTTGTTTAAATTTTTTCAGTACAGTTACACTGCAAGATGGTGAAACAACAATACGTTTGGTGGATGATGCTTTTGTTCGCCTTTGTTCTGCAGTGAATGATTTGTGTATGCAAGTGCGTGCTCTGGCATGCACATTGTTGGGAACGACGCGGGCCGTATCTGATCGATTTCTATTGCAAACATTGGATAAACAACTTATGAGTAATATGAAGGTTAGATTTTTCTTAGTACATCCTCATTCTCCTCATACATCTTATAATTGTATTAAAAATTATTTTGTTTTATCTAAATTTTACCTAAAATAAATATTCCTTTTAATCAGAGTAAAATCATATATGTTTCGCAATTCGACATATTTTAATTTTTAAATAGCTTCCTGAAATATAGGTAGTTTCTATAGACTGAAATTTATTTTATTGTATATTCTACAATACCCAAAAAAGTTGTGAACCAATTTTAGTATTTATTTTATAATTGGAAATGATGCTAGATATCATATAAATTTTGCATGGATTGATGGAGGCAACCTAGTATAAGAATCATTTGAAGTTTTTTGTTTTAGTTTTAATTTATAACATTCTTGATTTTTATTTGTTTTGATTTATTATGGTTTTGATTTTGCTTTGAGCTCTGTCAGATCATTACACATCAGATATGATATACAGACCTTAAAGTCAAAATGAGGCAATACTTTTCAATATAAGTATTCATTTAATTATATAATTACAACAATTTTTTTTTAACTTCAAATTGACGTAGAAAAAGATTGTGAGTTTAGCACGAGTGGTATTGTTAAAATCACTCAACAAACACAAAAAAAAGCAATAAGGTAATGCATTATGTTTTACGAGTTTGAATAAAAACTATTTCAAAAATCTACTCCTGTTTTCTCCTACCTTCCTTCTACCTTGCCGCTACATTCCCGTTACCTTTCCGCTACCTTTCCCTACCTTTCTGCTACCTTCTCATTACCTTCCCTGCCCTTTTTCGCGCTACCTTTCTATCACCAGTTTTTTGCCACTATATCTATATGTGTACTATGTATACATGTACACTGTATCTATGTACATACTAATTATACACAGGAGTGCCTGTTATATAACAGTGTCAAGTGCAATAATTTTTTCCCATCTCAAAAAATATCTAACATGTCTAAAAAAGTTTCCATTTCAAAATGTCAGTTTTGTGTAAAAAACCTGTCTACTAAACTGAATTAAAGCAAAATTTTGATATAAATGTATATAAAAATTCAAAGAAGTAGTATTAATTAATAAATTATTTAAACTGAATTAATTATTAAATAATTAATTACTATGTTTATCAGTAAATATTGTTACGTAGAAAAAACGTACTGCCCACGAGCGCGGTGCGGAGCTGGTGCGGTCTGGCGCGTGGGCGAGCGGGCGGCGCTGGGCGGACGACGCGCCCGGGCGGCTGCTGGCGCGCGCCGCCGTCACGCTGCTGCCGGGCGGCGCCGCCGGCGCCTTCGTGCACGGCCTCGAGGACGAGTTCATGGGTGAGTGCCACGGCCGCTGTGCCGCCAGTGTAGTGTAGCGGCGATGTGCCAGTAGCAGTATGGCGGGCGGCTGCTGGCGCGCGCCGCCGTCACGCTGCTGCCGGGCGGTGCCGCCGGCGCCTTCGTGCACGGCCTCGAGGACGAGTTCATGGGTGAGTGCCACGGCCGCTGTGCCGCCAGTGTAGTGTAGCGGCGATGTGCCAGTAGCAGTAAAAAGTAGCAGTAAAAGGCTAGTAAAAGAAGTTATGAATTAGCTTTGCTGAATGCAGTTTTTGAACGAGTGGTTGAAAGTATAAAATAAAGCGGAGCGACGAATTGATGTGATTTTTAAGTGGAGATACTAATTGAAGGGATGGAGAGTGACTAAGTCTACTTTTTGTCTCTAACCCCCCACTTCCCTTAAATGAATTTAACGCGAGCGAAGCTGCGGGCAAGGGCTAGTTCATCCATAAATTGCTTCAATTTTATATTTGAATTAAGAATTGCAACAAATTAACACAATGTATAAAATCTAAACTAAATATTTCAGTGTATGTATTCCAATTAAATAATAAAAAAATTGTTATCTAGAAGATAAAATTAAAGCTTAATTTTTTAACACTAATTTATTTAATCTAATATCTTTATCGTTTATATAGAGGTCCGGACAGCAGCTGTAGATGCGGTCTGCCAGCTGTCAATGGTGAACACGGTTTTCGCGACCACTTCACTGGACTTCCTCGTGGACATGTTCAATGACGAGATTGAGGATGTGAGACTTCGAGCTATAGACAGCCTAACCCGCATCGCACATCACATCGTACTCAGAGAAGATCAATTGGAAATAATATTAGGGGCCTTGGAGGTTTGTGATTAATAAATATGGCTGATTAAGGATTTTAAGTTGTGGTCTTATTTCTACTCAAATAAACTACTACAGATTCTTTGACAAAATAACTTTTTTATAACTAGATATTACAGAGTTAGAAACTCAAACGCTATGAGATGAGACCAAATGAACTTGGGGTGCTTGTTTTGTTCCACATTTTATTTGTTGAAGCGAAAAATTCTCTAGGCACATTAAACGATTTTTAGTAAAAAGAAAAATTGTAGATAGACGTCAGCAACATGCTAATGTTTAACGTAAAATTATGACATTTCATTTTTTAATATTACAATCAGTTTAAAAATTCAAAACACAATTTTAAGTTTTCATGTCTGTCAGCAGTCCTCATGACTTCCTTCAATTTTTTTCTATTTTAAAACCAATTGTTACTACATTTGTTAATTTTGTGAAATTCTACTGTAATAAAGTGTTATAACATTTTTTATTTTTTTTTAAACCATTAAAAATTTTTGTTGTTCTGGTAAATCTCTTACTTAGAGCTTCGGGTAGCTTATGTATGGTTAAAATGTATGCATTACTCTATAAGTGAGTTAAGCTATTTTGAGACGAGTAAACTAACTAAGAAGTTTGTAAACTAACAATCAAAATCACAATGTTCTATTTCAATAAATATTCTTTCCTTTAAACTTTTCGCATTGATTTCTTAATCGCAAATAATTAGCTTGACAGGTTTGCATCCTCTTTTTACAAACTTATATAAACTTTGTATGCAACTTACTCTTAAGCTCACCTTTGTCTGTCTGCATTTTTATCGATACGAATTTTTTTTACTATGCCTCCAGCAAAGTTCCGGCGGCCTTCCTAAAATTTCACTTCTTCAATTTTTATTTTTAAGGTATTTTATTAAGGATATGATCTACCTTACGATCTACGTTATAATAGAATAACATCGACGGGTCACGACATCTTCGTATAAAAAAGCTTAGTTGTAATCACAGACATAGAAGATGACACCCATTTGTACAATGCGTGTCTCAAAGTTGTGATTTTGAGACACGCGAACAATCCTTGTCACAACAAGGATTTTACTACGTCAAAGTAGAAAACTGGCACGCTTGGTTTCTTATAGATTATAGATATACTTTAACTAGATATTTGCTCTGTTGTTATATGCTTAATTTGAGGTGGTATTTTGATTAATAATCAATTAAACTAATGTCATACTTTTCCAACAATAATGTAACAATTTTTGTAATAAAGCAGTTAAATCGCAAGCATGAGTTTTATCAGACAAACAATGTTTGTGCAGGATTACTCGATGGACGTAAGAGAAGGTTTACACAGGATGCTAGGATCATGTACAGTCGCATCCAAGACCTGCCTGGAGATGTGTATAGATAAAATATTGGAGAACCTAAAAAGATATCCGCAGGTACGTTGCTATGCTATTTAAAAAAAAATATTTCTAAAGATACATGTATTTTTATTTTGTATATTTACATGCATGTTTGTGTTAGCTTTACTGCCTCGTTGTGTTAGCTTTACTACCTCGTTGTGTTTGATTTACTACCTTGTTGTGATTGCTTTAATGCCTCATTTTGTTAGCTTTACTGCCTCGTTATGATTTTGGGTGACACGGACGAAATGAATAATTTGGCGCCTGCTAATTCCTTGTACATTTTAAACAGGACAAGCGATCTACATTCCGTTGCGTACAACGTATGGGTAGTGCCCACGCTACCCTGGTTTTGCCTCTCACAACTCGGCTTCTTGCCGTTCATCCGTTCTTCGATATGCCCGAGCCAGATGTCGATGATCCAGCTTGTATCCTTTTCTCAATTATATATATATATATATATATATATATATATATATATATATATATATATATATATATATATATATATTTATATATATATATATATATATACAAACAACAAATATACTTTTTACTTTTACAGTATTCGACATATATCCGAAGGTGGTGCAAAGATGAAGAGAGTTATGAATGTAGAGGAAGCAGGCATATATATATATATACACACACATACATATGTATACGATATCAAAAAAGAAAATTGAAATAGAAAGCCAGCCATTTGGCATGGATGTTTTACCTTATACACAAGTTTATCGAATATGCTCCCAACTGAACATAATACCTACAAGCACCATCGTTTTTGAGTCAAAAGCGTTATCACATAATATGTTAAAATGTAAAATAAAAATTTGTATGTAAACCAAAAACACAAAAATATTAATTAAAACTTATATTGAATTTACTAATTGTATAGCCACAAGTGCCTTTGCGTATCAAAAGCCCTTTTTTTTATTTCAATGCATTTTTTTGAGGAAAATACTATATAAGTTTCGGTGGCAATGACATTGCCCGTCTCGTATATATTCATTGAAGTCCTGGCCAACGACGTAACTCGTACTCTACTTGGAATTGCCTATTTCGCGGCCTTTCCAGTAATCACCGATCACACAGCCTATAGACGGCTAATGTTTGATTTTCCGTATTGAATGCATTCTGGCAACTAGCTGAGGTAAGACGAAGTGGGGTTGCAACGCCGTAATTGGCTAACTCAAGGCCACAGTGAAAGATAGTAATGTACAGAGCATCTGATTGGTTGACACTGATTACTCAATCACTACTCATTGGCGCGTGGACATTTACATCGGAACTATAAGTCAGATGTGTTGACACAAGTCATTCGTCTATTATTAGGTGTCTATGGGCTGTGTGGTCGGTGCCAGTAATGTAGTTTAAACTTTTCGTTTTGCTTCAACATTGGTTAAACTGAGAACATTTATAAATATCCTTAATAATGAAAAGATATCTGCATTTTAATCCTGGTACTGAATGCAGCTCAGCACTGCACCACTATGCTACCACTATTCGAAGAGCACACAATCAAACACTACACTTACTTGCGGGACACGATGCCTCATCTTGTGCCACATTTGCCTATTGGTAAGTTAGCATTAGGCGTGTTCGGCGAAACTTAGATCTTAGTAATCTAAATTAGATAACCAGAAAAAAATGTTCTACACGTTTGGACACAGTCAATTTCGGCCAAGACACGCATTATATGTCTTGCTACTTGCTGTATAAGTGTAAGAATTATATAAAGGCGTCGTAACGTACTAACGTAAGTGGAGGCATATGAAAAGTTATTAAAAATTTATAACACTTTATGTCACGACACCTTTGTACATTTCTTATCATCCTGACTAAAACATCATTCAGAATTCTGTGTAACTAAGATTACTAACATCTTAGTTCGGCTGAAGACGCTCATTGTTTTAATACGATTAACGCACGCTGTATCGTTAAATAGGTGCGCTTCGATCATTCCGTAACCAAAGATAACAGAGGTAACTCGGTTTGGGCGTAATTAACTTGTATAAATACACACCATAAATTCCTTCCGTAAGCGTGGTCTCCGATAACGCACGGAATAGCGTGCTGTGATCAAGCAATATGTTATATCTTGTGTTTTATTTTCTTTCGTTTGAAAAATATTATACCAAAGTTAACAAGCACACGGTTCCTTTGATGTAAAGATATACCTATCGCTTTTATACATCGAAGATGTTCGGGTTCCAGTGCCATTCGTTTGACAGGGATGTACCGCCATTAAACATTTTACCAGCAACTCTTACCACCAAAACAGAACGCAACAGTAGTAGCGCCAATGCTATTGTAGGAGGAATATCAATTTGGCCGAGACATAACTTTGCAGCATTGGCAAATTGAAATGTTTTAAAAAATAATACCATCATGCTCATTAACACAGCCGAAAACGAATAAGCGCTATTGTTATGGTGACAGAAATAGCAAGTGGTGACACCAGGGTAAGTCATCACAAAAATCTTCCACCTGGTAACGATTGTTTGTGACCACTTTTAATGACCTGCTAGATCAGGGATCACTATTAGGTACTTTGTCTGGGAGTCCATTATAAACCTAAAAATACACTCGCTGTCGCTAGGAAGCGAGCAAGTTTTGTAAAAATGTGTTTCTGTTTAATCAAGAATAATCCAAAAAACTATTGTTAGCAACCGCGCTAAACGACAAGTATTAACCGGCCAGATCTGTGGCGCACCTGTGTAATTTATTTACCTGTTATTGTCAGATCATGACGTCATTATTAACGACAATAGACAAAAATAAATAAGAATAGTATAAATAAGCAGGGAAAACATGTTTTCGAGTCATTGTAATTCTATCGCTTCTTGAGGGCATTACTCTGCTCAAAAATTATACTATACGTGTAAAAGCGATTTAAGCGTTTTATTCGGCCAAACTCCTCGATTATACTACTGTAACAATTTTGGCATAAAGTACTATATGTTTTCTTGTCTTGTTCGATGTACATTTAAGTTACGTGATATATTTCGCAGGCATAGAATTAGATTTTATTTTCTTAAATTAAATTAAAATCCTAATATGGAGGTCTGGATTCGGACCGCGGTCCGCCATTTGGTGACCCCTGTGCTAGATAGTCAATATCCTACATAAAGGTCTGGATCAGTACAGAGAAGTATGAATGCTGATCAATTTTAAATATCTTCTTCAGGCGATTCAAAGCAGTCCGGTTGTGAAAAAAGTGAGACAGAAATAGACGACAGTGCTGTTCGACGCTTCTTCGACACTGTTCTCCAACACATAGATAATGTGACGCTCTCCGCCAATGTGCGCTTGAAAATGTTGGCGTCCGCTGAAGAACAACTTAACAAGTACGTTAGTTTTTGCTTAGTATAACAATCTATCAATAATTCGAATCATCAAATGATTTTTTGATAATTCCTAACTATTTTTGAATAGCAAATGTAAGGGAGTATAAGCTTATTATTACAAGCATTATCACGCTATCACCTAGGGGAGAGAAGCTGTGCGGAGTAAACGAAGTCCGCGCGGACGATGTCGCTGGCAATAGCTAGTTTATAATAACTAGTCACAAAAATCTAGGGATAAAAAACCAAATGTTTGGATCATATTCCACAGGCTGTAACACAAAAATAATCGCATTGCATAACAAAAACAAAGCAAATTGTAGCTCCAAGTGTCTAGTTTTCGTATCTGCCCATTTGTATCCTGTACGGGTTCAGAATCTGTTATACCTGAATAATTACCGAAAAAAAATACTCAAAATGACAATTTTGAGTTTTTTTTTCGGTAATTATTCAGGAATAATAGATTCTGAACCCGCTTCTATTCAAAAAGGTGGGTTCTATGGGCTTCAAAAAAGGTTTTTTTATGCAACGCGACTATTTTTGTCCGAGTTACAGTCTGTCGAATATGATCCAAAATTTGGAATTTTTTTATCACTTAATTTTTGTGACTAGTGTATTTTCATATCGCAATTTACAATTATTTATTTTCTCATTACAAAAACAAAGATACACACCGACAGATATATTAAGCTAGAATTAAAGAAAAAAGTTTTTTTTAAATATATTTTTCGGACTTTTTGTGGCCAATGTGAGTGACCTTACCTAAAGACCTTATCTAAAGATAAACTCATAAAAAATTATGTCTAAATGAATTTATTGTTATTATTAGATTATCAGAAATGGAGCCGATGGTATCTGGTGCTGCGACCAGTGTATTTTCATATCGCAATTTACAATTATTTATTTTCTCATTACAAAAACAAAGATACACACCGACAGATATATTAAGCTAGAATTAAAGAAAAAAGTTTTTTTTAAATATATTTTTCGGACTTTTTGTGGCCAATGTGAGTGACCTTACCTAAAGACCTTATCTAAAGATAAACTCATAAAAAATTATGTCTAAATGAATTTATTGTTATTATTAGATTATCAGAAATGGAGCCGATGGTATCTGGTGCTGCGAATTTCACGGCGTTATTTGCGCGCTGCGTCTTAGCGCTGAACACGGCATTGGATTCTGCAAACGGACCGCCAGCGCATGCTTTACAACAATTGACCACGGACTGTTTACGGTATGTTTTGTTAGCTGCTAGCTGGTAGGGACTTTAGACGCAGACTTGTTGGTATGGAATAGTGATACTCACTTCAGACGATATGATACTGTGAAGATTTTTTCCTTCACCTTAGGGGAGTGTACTCGTTTGCAGACATCAGAACGGTATCGGCGCTTGATTTACTAATTAAACTAAAATGAAAGTAATTTAATAATTCAATACTTTTTATTTGACGGACCAGACGTCTATCCTATCCAAATTATTTACATAAAACTTCTATATTTCATAAAAATGTTCCATATTATATAATTCAAATATCAGAACAAGACAAGTGGTCAGTGTATTTCATAAATTATAACACCAAAGAGGTATTACAATACTAAAATAACAATTTATAAAAAAAGTACCGTCAATACCTTTGACAAGAGAAAGATAAGGACTTGGCATTAATTTCCATAAACAATCAAAATTATAAAGTTGTATGCATTCCAAAGCTGAACAAATAAAAATGGCTTTATCTCTGTCTAACAAGTTAGAATTTTCATAATAGACAAAGCTACAACAATTTTGTCAGTGTTCTAATTTCAAATTATTTAAGAAAATTAATGTTACCTTAAACAGCTTGCGGCCAAAACGCCATTACTAAAATACGCTGTCAATGTAGGTAAGTTACAATTTAATGTCAAATAACCCTTTGATTACAAAATATTAAATTGATTTTAGCGTTTATTTGTATTTTTCTATAATTTTTGTGTGTACCTTAAAAATAAAAACTAATTGTTAAAATAACGTGCTCAATTGCAATATATTTTATCAATAATTGTTATGTAGACAGTATACAGCTGTTTTTAAGTCCGCCATTGTTAGGGACGAAATGACACGGTTTGCCCTTGGTTATTTCATATCTAGTAGTAGTTTCCTTCATCTAAGGTCAATACTGATACGGATAGTGAAGAATCAATAAAAGGAATAAAAATTTCTAAATTTAGAAACTGTCAAAATTACTCATAATAATATTTATGTGATAAATAAATAGAGATCAAATAAACAAAAGACAAATATTAACAAATTACATTAATTTTTGTTCACAATTCTGAAAGTTAGGGAACACAACGTTTTTAAATTATCTTATGTAAGCCGATTTTTCGAATCTATTTGAGTGCGCTCATCCAATTAGGCTTACAGACGAGACGGAACTTTAAAAAAATTAAATTTGAAATGCCATTTTTTTTAATTTGATTGGAGAACATTATGTCAGAAATCGAGGATTTGCCTCTTTTTAACCGACTTCCCAAAATGAAGAGGTTATAAATTCGTCTGTATGTTTTCATTAAGTAGTTATCTCAGAACTCGTTATTTCGAAATTTTTGTTTTGTTTGGTAGGATGTGCCTCCCGTGTGGTCCAATTTTAATTTAGTGAAGATCTGATGCAATATTCCGTAGATACAGGAAATGAAAAGTCAGTTGCTGCAGGTTTAATGCGTTATAAATGATCTCAGACATCTTTTTATTTTGAAATGTATCATTGTATCGGCAAATTGACATCGCAATTCCGAAATATCGGAAAGTTTGCGATATCGCTGTATATCGGTATTGGATGCATCCCAAGAATGTTACTTCACTTTTAAACATATATGTGTGACCTAAAATTGCAGCACTCAGGTTATGTAGCATAAATATACTTGTACGCTGCAGTTAGAATGTCTTGCGCACTAGTAAACTCTTACTAAAAAAACTTAAAAAAATACTGTTTCGCCCGATTTTTATTGAGATTACTTTCAAAAACTCTCAAAATCTCTTGAACCGAATTGGTTTAAATTTTCAGGATGTTTAAGTTGAGCGTTTTCCAATCGAATTCCATCGACGCATTTGAATCGGCAAAGTCGTTCAAAAGTTATGAGATGTTTACCTACACATACATAAATACAAACAGACATATTGACGTCATCGTGAAAGTCTATAAAAACATCTAAAACTTGGCAAATTTGATATTTTTTAACTGAAATGCTGCTCCAATACAATATATTGATCTTATCAGCTGATCGGCTAGCAGCTGTGACAATTATTACTAATGGCTATTAATGATTCTAATTTCCTATCACATTTACCAGGTTTTGGACTGTCTAATTTAGTGTTGAAAGAATCATGATGTTATCACTGTAACTTAAAATAATCAGTAAACTATGATTTTTTTATATCAAGCAAGCAAGCGGCTCTCCTGATGGAAAGAGAAACAATCGCCTGTACGTAGGTCACACTATAAGACTTGCGTAACTTAAAAAAACAACATGTTATAACCAAAATATTATGTTTATTGCTTTTCGGAATAATCTCCTTTACATTTCAAACATTTTTTCATGCGATCGAACCATTTTTTAAAACAGGAGGACCACAGATCTGAAGGCAGGTTTTCTACGTGCTGATTGAACGCTATCACTGCCTCTTCGGAGTTGGTAAAAGTAAAACCTCTCATCAAATCTTTGATTTTGGGAAAAATACAGAAATCACAGGGTTCTAGGTCGGGGCTATGCGCAGGATGAGTGACGAGATGTACTTTTTCGGAAGCTAAAAATGACTTTGTTTTGTTGGCCGTGTGTGAAGAAGCGTTATCATGGTGTAGGAGAATGCAGCTTTCGGGTCGTTTTTCGCGAACTTTTTCCAACAGCCTTGGTAAACAAATGGTAGAATACCACTCGGCATTGACACTCTTTTGATCTTCAAGTAGAATTGTACAGATGGGACCCGTAGCTGAGAAAAAAAACGCGATCATTTTTTTACCAACGTTTCTCGCCTGTCTCACTTTTGTTGGCCTGTTCTCATTTTCAAACACCCATTCACAAGATTGCTGTTTTTGTTTTCGGGTTCAAAACAATAAATCCACATTTCGTCTCTTGTGACAATGTCATTTACAGCATTAGAATGTCTGTGGTCGTACTTCAGTAGCATCTGTGAGCACTATTCCACGTGAGCCCGCTTCTGCTCCGCTGTCAGTTCATGAAGGATCCAACGACAACAAAGTTTCCGAACTTTCAATTCCTCGTGTAAAATTTTCTGAATTTGGCTCATACCAGTCCCCAATAGTCCTCGAATTGTCTCATCCGGGTAATCCGGGGGTTTTCTTCAATTAACCGCTGAACAGTAGCCACATTATTTTCGTTGACGGCAGTTGAAGGCCGCCCTTCACGAAATTCGTCATGTAAAGAAACTCGACCTCTCTCAAATTCAGCAAACCATCGCCTCACGGTACTCAAACAAGGTGCTTCTTTCCCAAAAGCACTTTGAAGGCGAAAGGCACAGTCTTGTGGAGAAAGAGAACTTTTAAAATCATAGAAAATCATCGCTCTAAAATCTTTTCGACTTAATTCCATTTTCGTTGCGTACGTAGAACTTTGATGTATGATAAAAAACAGTTGACAAATCATTTCCCGCCAATTGTATTTTTTTTTTGTTTCTAAGAAGGTTGCAACGTTTTAAAAATATAATATTCGAAATTCAAATAGTTCCGATTAGCTAGAAGTGCAAAACTTTTAGTGTGCCCCATGCATTAGACACCAAAGATACAATGCGACAAAAGCGCGGGAAACATAAAATTTGGCGGACGTCATTTTTGGTTCTGCGACTTTTTATATTATTATTTAGCGAAACAGAGGATCGATATTAGTTTTATTTGTGTAAATATTTAATTTTATGTAAATATCATTAGTTTTACTATCAGTTTAAAGTAGGTAAGTCTCCTTTTCACTTTTTAAAATGAACAAACCCCCTGACGATCCTGGAGGTGGACCTCTCCAGGTAGCGCACTATGTTACTATAGATGAGAGTAGTGTCGATACAGATACTTCGCTTTCTTCAACTCAAACAACTAACAGGAAAAGATCTCATACATCTAATAAAATATGCAAACACTGCAATAAACGGCGCAAAAAGCGCAACAATGAATTGAAATCTACTGACTGTCAGTGCTCTCACTCTGTTTCTGAAATCTCAGATATAAATAATGCTTCGGGCGCCTCATTTATTACTGGTGATAATAATGTAAATGATAATGTTACAATGAAAGATTTGTCAAACCCCCTAACAAATAGTAAGGAACCCCAAAAACCTAAAGATTATATTAACTACCGCACACAGTATGAATCTACAGACCTTGGACCTTACGTTATTCATGTCCAAAGAGTTATTACATCTCCGACTGATAATGTTACTCTACATCCAGTCTCGTTTGGGCGATTCCTTAAAAATAATACTTTTAAAAATATAATTGATGGTAGCCTCAAGAAAATTGGACGCAACCGATTATCTCTATCATTTTCGGACCACAATGACGCAAACCACTTTATTAATGACCCTAATCTCTCAAATAAAAACTTCAAAGCTTTTATCCCATCATTTAACGTTTCACGAGTAGGCGTAATTAGAGGTGTTCCCTCAGACTGGTCACCTGAGGAAATTGCTAATAATGTTAAGGTTCTCATTGGTTGTGGAAAAATAATAAAGGTTAGAAGAATAAACCGTAAAATAACTATTAATGATAACACTACCTGGAAACCAACAGAGACAGTTGTCGTAACTTTTGATGGACAGACTTTACCGAAACGTGTCTACGTTTGTTATAATGCTCTCCCAGTAGATTTATACATTTACCCTACTATACAATGCTATAAATGCTGTAGGTACGGTCATACTAAAATAACTTGCAGATCCAACCCAAGATGCTTTAAATGTGGAAAGGATCATTGTGGAGACTCTTGTACCAGCGAGGCTGATTTCAATGTTAATTGTTGTTTATGTAAGGGATCTCACTTTGCCACTAGCAAATCATGCCCAGAACATTTAAGACAAAAAAACATTAAAATGTTTATGGCTCAAAACTGTGTCTCTTATGCCGAGGCATCAAAAAATTATCCCCCAGTCTCCAAATCATATGCTGATGCCATCTCAACACCTATTAAAACTGCTCTTCATCCACTTTTGAAAAAAAATTTAGATTCGCAAGAACAATCCCATAGGTCATACAAAAAAACAATATTTCAGAAACCTAAACCCCATACAAAAGTCAGTAAGAGTTATGACTATGATTTCCAAAATTCAGTTATTAATGAATATAATTCCACTAATTCTAGAGAAAATGGTACTTTGTTGACAAAAAATAATAACAATAATCAAGAATCAGCCTCAATAGGCATGATTATATCTTTTATTAAATTTTTATCTCAGTCCGAAGTAATAACACCGTCCAACGCTGCTTTAATGACAGAAAGTTTAATTAATTATTCTAAATTTAATGGTGATCATGGACAGTCAAGCCAAAATTCTTCAATGGAACTCGCAGAGCATCACCAACAAGAAAAGTGAATTAATTCACTTATTAAATAAATATGAGCCATTTTTAGTGGCTCTTTCAGAAACTTGGTTAAGACCAAGTTGTACTTTTAAATTCTCTGGATACACTAGTATCCGAGAAGATAGATCTGATGGTTATGGAGGTGTAGCCATCATGATCAAAAAAGGATATAATTTTTCCATTGTTAATCTTCCTGTACATACTGTAAATATGTCTATATTAGCTGTTAATGTAAATAATATTTGTTTCGTGTCACTTTATATTCCACATCCAAATTTGAATATTTTGACAGAACTTAATAACCTATTATCCATACTACCTAAACCCTTTATTGTGTTAGGTGATTTTAATTCTCATCATCAAGCCTGGGGTTGTTCCTCCAGTAATTATTATGGTGAAGAACTTTTGAAAGTCATTGAAGAATTAAATTTATGTATTTTAAACAACGGTTCTCCCACTCGTCGCACAAAACCCTCCGAAGGCAAAAGCGCTATAGACCTGTCCATTTGCAGTCCCAATTTAGCACCTTCTTTGACATGGTACACACTCCCATTTACGTTTGGAAGTGATCACTTCCCCATAATAATAAATTTCCCTCCTGCATATCATAAAACTTCACCTAAATCTACATCATATTTCAAATATAATTTGCATAACCCGGATTGGCACAAGTTTAATAATTTGATGGAAGTTGGTGTTAATGTTTTGCCTAACATTTCCTCATATAATGACTCTTCTTGTGCAGAAGCCTTTACTCAATTAATTATAAAATCAGCTGAAAACACTTTTCCCATTAAAAAACAATTAACTAAGAAAATAAATACGCCACCTTGGTGGGACAAAGAATGCTCAGACGCTATTAAGGAAAGGAAAGCTGCTGAAAAATTTTATTGTCAGTATACAACTACAGAAAATTTTAATATTCTCACTAATATTATAAAAACTACTCGTCGATTATTAAAAAAGAAAAAAGCTGAAGGTTGGAAGAAATTCTGCTCTTCCTTATCACCCCAAACAAAACCTTCAAGTGTATGGTTAAACATAAGAAAATTTAGATCTGCATATAAGGTTTCTAATAATAATGAAATGTGTCCATTGTTAATAAATCAGCTGATAGATCTTCTTGCTCCACCTACAGTACCAGAATGTATCCTTTCTCTTCCTTCTACTTCTTCTTCAGACAATTTTTCCCCTTTTACATTATTTGAGCTTAAAGGTATCCTTCAAAATGTTAAAGACTCTACTCCTGGATGGGATAATATTAACTACTCATTTTTAAATAACATGACTGATAAATCTCTATCATACTTATTAAAGGTTATGAACTCCCTTGTTTCTACAGGTAATATACCTCAGACATGGAAGTCACATTCTGTTATCCCTATCCTTAAACCTGATAAAAACCCTTCTGACCCTTTTTCATACAGACCCATTGTGCTTTCATCAGTTATGTTGAAAATTCTAGAGCACCTTGTCAAACTTCGCTTAGAATGGTTTATTGAAAGCAGAAATTTATTAAGTCAAAGTCAGTATGGTTTTAGGAGAGGAAAGAGCACCATAGATAATATTAGCTTACTTATAACTGATATTAGATTAGCTTTTACTCATAACAAATCTGTTGTAGCAGCTTTTTTAGATATATCCTCAGCATATGATAATGTAATTCTATCAATTCTGAAAAATAAGCTAGTGAAATTAAACATACCATTTTATTTAATTAATGTTATTATGAATATTGTATACAATAGAACTATTAATTTAGCAAATGACCCTAATAATTTAAAAAGACAACAATATAAAGGTCTTCCACAAGGTTCTGTTTTAAGTCCAATCCTTTACAACATATACTCATATGATATAGAAACTGTAGCAACTAGCAATGTAAATGTTCTTCAGTATGCTGATGACCTCCTTTTATACTCAACTGACAAATCTATACAGATGGCTTGTGATAATCTTTCCATGTCTATTCTATCCCTACAGACTTGGCTTAATAACAATGGTCTTGATATTTCTGTTTCTAAAAGTTCCATAGTTTTATTTTCTCGCTCAAAATTTCCACCCCCTATAAATATTACTTACAAAAATAGTTCAATTCCTGTTAAATCGAAAACAAAATTCTTAGGTATAATACTAGATAATAAACTCCAAGGACTAGATCATTGTGAGTATATAGCAGCAAAGTGTGAACGTAATATCAATTTAATGAGATGTGTTTCTGGGGTTTGGTGGGGTGCACACCCATCTACATTAAAACTTATGTATAATGCATTAATAAGAAGTTTATTGGATTATGGAATGTTTTTACTAGAACCATGTAGTAAGATTGGTCTAAAGAAAATTGACTCTGTTCAAATTAAAGCATTACGAATTGTTCTAGGAGCAATGAAATCCAGCCCTGTTTCTGCCCTACAAGTAGAATGTGCTGAACCTCCATTACATTTACGACGTAAATATCTATCTGACAGGTTTTTCCTTCGCACTTTGGAATCACAAAATCACCCTCTGCTTACAAAGCTCTCTAGTCTTAGTGATTTAATGTCAGATAAGTATTGGAAACACAAAACAATCCCAGCCCTTGTATACAGCTATATGAAATATCACAGCCTTAAGCCTTTTACTTTTACATCCCCTATAAATCCCTTATATAAACACAATTATGAATCATTAACTCTGCAGCCTGTTGTAGTAAATTTAGGTATAGATAAACAATCTTTGTATGCCAATCAATATTTTAACAATATTATCAATGAAAAATGGCAAGATTTTCATTTGATTTTTACTGATGCATCCAAAAATAATAGTAATGTTGGAATAGGTGTATACCATAAACAATACAATATTGTTCAAAAAATCAAATTTCCACCGGAAGCATCTGTATTTACAGGTGAATGTTATGGACTTTATAAAGCTGTAGAATACATACAAATTATGAAACTACCCAAGTGTATGATTCTGACTGATTCACTGAGTGCTCTACATTGTTTGCAAAAGTTCCCTTTAAAATCCAAATTTATTCCTCCTATTATTTTAGACTTAAGAAATCTTTTATACAAATGTACTTTTAAATATAATCATATTATTTACTTTGCCTGGGTTCCAAGCCATTGTAATATCACTGGAAATGAGCGAGCTGATCGGTGTGCTAAAGAGGCAGTTCAGTGTGGTGATTTATACCCCTACATTAATTATTGCCATGATCTAGCTGCTCTCCCTAAACTCCATCTTAAGCAGTCATGGCAAAGTGTCTGGGATAGTGGTACATTGGTGAAAGGCAAAACCTATTCCCAATTACAACCATTGATACCTTCTAAACCTTGGTTTTCTGTAGTGAAATTAAATAAGTTGTCAACATCTGTTATCACCAGAATGAGGCTTGGTCACACTAATTCTCCTGAACACCTCTTCAAGCTACACATCAAAGATAGCAATGTTTGTGAGTGTGGCACTGATATTGGAGATCTCAATCATATATTTTTTGCTTGTCCTAAATACAATCATTCATCATTATATAACAATCTATATTCTAATGACATTCCTTTACCTACATCCATTCTAACCCTGTTATTAAACCCTTGTATGTATAATATTCTTTCATTATTCATTCAAGAAAATAATATTAATATTTAAGCGTAGTTAGATACATTTAGTATCTAATACCAAATTAATATTAACCCACTTGTAAATATTATACAAATTACTAAGTATTATCCCTGTATATATTTATTTAAATATTATTGTTGTAAATAATTTATAATTTTAGTATCTATGTTATTTTGATTACTTTCTGATCCTCTATTTTCCTGTCAATCCAAATTCCAAACCCTAGTTTATTGTCTAAAATATGTTTCCTCGTTTTACTTGATCATGGCAGTTGCTTAACGCCCATGCCAAAAAGAAAAAAAAAAAAAAAAAAAAAGATACAATGCAATAACTCTTTATTGCGCACCAAAATATATGACAAGAAATAAGTTACAACATAAAAATTATACAAGTAAGATACACAAAGGCAGTCTTATCACCACATAGTATAAAACAAAGTCGCTTTCTCTGTCTGTCCCTATGTATGCTTAAACTAAAACTTAAACTACGCAACGGATTATGATGCGGTTTTTTGTAATAGATAGAGTGATTGAAGAGTGATTATGTGTATAATAACATTCAATATATTGTAGAGAAATACTGCAATTTTTGAGTTTTCTGCTTATATTGCAAACGCAGGCTAAACCCTACGAGATTTATCAAAATAATGTACTAAGTATTTGTACACCTTGAAAAGCTCTACAGAAAAGTCCGCGATGGTATATGTCTAGCTCTTATGGATAACCTACAATAGCATTTTTTTTCATTTACTTTTTACGAGAAATAATGGTTTTTTATCAAAGCAATTTTAAGCAATACAGCAATACTAATCCTTATTCAATTAAATACCTTAAATATATTGTTGATTTAATATAGATCAGTATGGCTGTTTATAGCATGTAATTTAAATGAATATTTTCGAAGATATTACAGACAAGCTGTGCCCGCGACTTCGTTCGCGTGGAAAAAAATCTCTAAAATAAAAACCCGCATAGTTCCCGTTCCCGTGGGATTTCCGGGATAAGAACTATCCTATGTCCTTTCTTGGATCTCAAACTATATTTGTACCAAATTTTATCCAAATCGGTTCAGTGGTTTGGCCGTGAAAGCGTAACACACAGACAGACAGACAGAGTTACTTTCGCATTTATAATATTAGTATGGATTTAAAATGCAGGGGCATAGCGGTTACGGGGTTACCGGCCGGTCGGGCGGCACGCGCGCGGTGTTTTCTGAAACTGCTGGGAAACGCCTTAATTTTTGGATAAATAAATATAGGACTTCAGCTGAAAACCAAAATTTAGTACATTCCTTTTTTTAACTAAATATCACCATATAAAAATCATGTGGATGATTAGAAATAGTATTAACAAATTATTTTTCCTCTTTTCGAAATTTTATATGATCCAGTAAAGTACATTCTATCATACATAAGTTAGCACATTCCTTAGATAATATCTTCAGGTATATTGTATAATTTTTGTATAATTGTTCAAAGGAGGCCGTGTTGGTCCCGGCCTCCTTTGAAGAATAGGCCAACTGCCGTTCTACCAGGCAGGTCGTAAAAGGCGACCGATTGGCTATCGAGTCACTAACATCGTGGCTACTAGGTGGTAGAGTTCTGCATTGTCTCGCCCGGGTCTGGTACCACCGCCTTACCTATTCCTGCCGCAATAACGTCAATGCTTGTCGCTGTCGTGTTCCGGTTTGGAGGGTAAGGTAGCCGGTAAACTTATGCATGTGGCATTAGACCTCGCCACAAGATAGCAACGCACCATTAACATCTTTGGTGTCTATAGGCGATGGTTGACTCTTTCCATCAGGAGACCCATCTGCTTGTTTGCTATCTTATGATATAAAAAAAAAAAAAAATATAACAATCAATCTAAAAAAAACGTGATTTAGCAAACCAGTTTTTTACTACTTTACTTACTTACTTTTCATTTTACTTTTCTTTTTTTTTCACTGAGTGACATACGCTATTTGAAAAAAAAACTTCCCAATACGTATGTAGATAAGGAAGTTACTGATTTTACCCCGAATTTCGAAAATCGAGTTTTACCAGATGTCCACGTTTAGAGGTCCCAGGAATCGTTTCTGACTATTTTCACGATGACGTCTGTATGTATGTATGTATGTATGTGTGTGTGTGTGTGTGTGTGTGTGTGTGTGTAGGTGTGTATATGAACATCTCATAACTTTTGAACGGCTAGACCAATCGAAAGGCGGTTGGATTCTGCTCAACTTAGATTTCCTGAAAATTTGAACCAATTCGGTCCAGGAGATTTTGAGAAATTTTGAAAAAACACCAAAAAAATTTTGACGAAACAGTATTTTTTAAATATAACTTTCAGATTTATGTACCGATTGAGTAGAAAAACTAATCAGCTCTATTCGTCAAAAAAACTATGTCTAATAAATAAATTGCATTAAAATCAGTTTATCCGTTTGAGAGTAATCGTTGATGAAAAATTTTGAAAAAGTGATTTTCGACATAGCTTCGAAATTTTTCAACCAATAATAAAATACCTAATAATAAAATAACAATACCTAAATTAACAAAGGAGTTTATTAAAAATAACAAAGGAGTACCTAATAATAAAATAACAATGAAGTTAAATATGGTTATTTTTATTCGATACGAATTTATTTAATAATTATATTTAATATATTGGAAATGTAAAATTTAAAAATGTGTAATTTTCTTGAAGTTGCTTTTTATTGCCTACTGTTAAATAGTATTTTATAAAGACTTGCATATTTTTGTTATTATAGTTTTGATAAAAGTACACATTAAATAACAAAGAAACGAAAATTTGCATGCCAATTAATGGTGAAGTAAGAAGGAATGTAATTTTTTTAGCTAATTAAGATCTTTTGTAACCCCTATTTCATGCAAATAAAGAATTATTATTATTATTATTATTATCATTTTTCGGTGTTCTACAATATTTTAGTTTTTAAAAAAACTACGTCAAATGCCGTTTCAAAAATCAAAATCGAATCTAATTCTCAAACTTATAGCTTTTCATACGTTATTTTTAGCAAATTTACATAAGTTTTTTTAAATAACTTTCAAGTTAATTTACCGATTGACTTAAAAATATTATCAGCTTTTGTTCCGTTAATTTAATCAAAATCGGTCAATTTGTTTGGAATTTATCAATGAAGAAAATTAAAAATATAATATTTTTTGATATAGCATCGAAATTTTTCAACCTATCGATTATTTAGGTAAAACAATATTTTAGATCTCAAAAATTGAGTTGAATGCCATCATCGTTTTCAAATATACAGCTTTTCAAAAATTAATATACTGTCATTTTTAACAAAATAGATGTTTGAACTGAAAAATCTATGCTTATATTTTTTACTCTTGAGCTTAAAATACCTTAATTTAGTGAGAAGTTTCAGGAATGGCCCGTAGGGTCAACCATTTACACATTTTTTCCCGTTTGTCCTGATTCCTCGCTTTAATAAATCGCAGGGTCAAGCCTTCAACGTTGCAGGCTTAGATTTGAGCGTTGACTGCTTTTCACATGGCCAACTATATATCGCTCTTTCAAGAGTAACCTCTAAAAAAAACATGTTTGTATTGTCTAATGGCAAGAAAGGTGTGAACGTTGTATATAAAGACATTCCATAATATATTAATTGTAAAAATAAAAGAAATAGGTAAAAATGTAAAAACTAAAAATGTTGTACCTATATGAATTTAGATATTCCAAAGATAGCAGGAAATCTTCATGGTATTGGGAAAGGGGAATCGTTTTACTCCAAATTTAACGCGTGCGGGCCACAGGTAGTAATGAATAAATCAAAACTACTGGATCGATTTTAATCATTTTTTCCCGTGCGAAGCCGCGGCGGGCCGCTAGTCACTAATAAAGTGATCTCTTCCAGACAACCTTTATAACAAAGATATTAATCGTGGTTGCTATCAGTGTGGCGGGATGGCAATATCACTCGCATAAGTTTACCGGCTACTTTACCTTCTAAACTGGAACACGTCAGTGAGAAGCACCGACATGATTGCGATAGGAATAGGTAAAACGGGCGAGACGTAACAGAACTCTACACATAGATAAATGTATTTTATTATTACTTATTTGATTTACAGCTTACGAAATTCAATTATGATTTAAATGTTGTTAAAGACAATTATTTTGCATTATTTAAACTGAGAAAACACAAAATTAGGTGTGATTAAAAATTAGAATCAACCATATTTGCATTAATTCTAAGAAAAACTGTACAACTTCAACTAACACAGTTACCTATTTCGAATAATTTAATGTAATATTAATATTAGGCTTAGTTTTAAATTCAGAATCTTCCCCGTGAATATTGATTATTAATTAGGTAAAATGAACGTATAGTACAAAATTTAAATCAATTTTTAAACATTGCTTTTTAATCAGCCTCTTACATGATTAATTTATTTAAATGCGAGTTTTTCCCGAAGATTTAGCTTCATTGGCTAGCATTGTATTAAATGTCAAAATAAACAAAGTCATAAACCATCATATTGTATTACATTATTATAATGTGCTATTGATTTGGTAAATGCCAATTGAAAATACACATTTTTAAATGTGAATGAACCTATGTGTACCTATAGAACAAAATGGCAATTACATGAAACACTATTGGGGTAGTGTAAGTTGTACATTTTTTTTATTTAACCTGATAATTAATGTAAATAAGGTTGATTCTAATTTTATATCATTTTTGACATTTTTTTCAAAAATTAAAACAACATATAGTCATAAAAATATTTTTAATTTAAAATATATTTTATATTTTCCGCCACAATTCAAAAAACTTGTAAATTTCTGAGTCAGTGTGCCACATCAAATGTTAAAAATATTTTTTATTCAATATTTTTTTTGCCAACATTATGTTACACTCCTAGGTCATAAAGAAAAACCAAAGGAAATTATTTTTGATCCACATAGTGTGTGTCACGACTGAGTGTGTCGTTATAGTGCGATCTGTTTATGTCAGGCTGCAGCACCAGTTCAGCGGCGTGAGCTCTGCGGAGAGCGCGTGCGTGTGCGCGCTGGCGCTGCGGGTGGGCGCGGCGCGACTGGCGGCCGCCGCCGACGGGCCGCCCGCGCCCGCCGCCGCCGCACTCGCCGCGCTCACACACCACGCCGAGCTGCTCGACCGACTGCTGGCCGCCGCAGGTACACACACACACACACACACACCGCCCCCGCCGCGCTCACACACCACGCCGAGCTGCTCGACCGACTGCTGGCCGCCGCAGGTACACACACACACACACACACCGCCCCCGCCGCGCTCACACACCACGCCGAGCTCCTCGACCGACTGCTGGCCGCCGCAGGTACACACACACACACACACCGCCCCCGCCGCGCTCACACACCACGCCGAGCTCCTCGACCGACTGCTGGCCGCCGCAGGTACACACACACACACACACCGCCCCCGCCGCGCTCACACACCACGCCGAGCTCCTCGACCGACTGCTGGCCGCCGCAGGTACACACACACACACACCGCCCCCGCCGCGCTCACACACCACGCCGAGCTGCTCGACCGACTGCTGGCCGCCGCAGGTACACACACACACACACACCGCCCCCGCCGCGCTCACACACCACGCCGAGCTGCTCGACCGACTGCTGGCCGCCGCAGGTACACACACACACACACCGCCCCCGCCGCGCTCACACACCACGCCGAGCTCCTCGACCGACTGCTGGCCGCCGCAGGTACACACACACACACACCGCCCCCGCCGCGCTCACACACCACGCCGAGCTCCTCGACCGACTGCTGGCCGCCGCAGGTACACACACACACACACCGCCCCCGCCGCGCTCACACACCACGCCGAGCTCCTCGACCGACTGCTGGCCGCCGCAGGTACACACACACACACACACCGCCCCCGCCGCGCTCACACACCACGCCGAGCTCCTCGACCGACTGCTGGCCGCCGCAGGTACACACACACACACACACCGCCCCCGCCGCGCTCACACACCACGCCGAGCTGCTCGACCGACTGCTGGCCGCCGCAGGTACACACACACACACACACACCGCCCCCGCCGCGCTCACACACCACGCCGAGCTGCTCGACCGACTGCTGGCCGCCGCAGGTACACACACACACACACACCGCCCCCGCCGCGCTCACACACCACGCCGAGCTCCTCGACCGACTGCTGGCCGCCGCAGGTACACACACACACACACCGCCCCCGCCGCGCTCACACACCACGCCGAGCTCCTCGACCGACTGCTGGCCGCCGCAGGTACACACACACACACACCGCCCCCGCCGCGCTCACACACCACGCCGAGCTCCTCGACCGACTGCTGGCCGCCGCAGGTACACACACACACACACACCGCCCCCGCCGC
Organism: Apodemia mormo; assembly: GCA_036924255.1. Classification (NCBI taxonomy): domain Eukaryota; kingdom Metazoa; phylum Arthropoda; class Insecta; order Lepidoptera; family Riodinidae; genus Apodemia; species Apodemia mormo. The sequence goes on along the minus strand of JAUPFN010000001.1, from coordinate 37,126,302 downwards.
GCTCACACACCACGCCGAGCTCCTCGACCGACTGCTGGCCGCCGCAGGTACACACACACACACACACCGCCCCCGCCGCGCTCACACACCACGCCGAGCTGCTCGACCGACTGCTGGCCGCCGCAGGTACACACACACACACACCGCCCCCGCCGCGCTCACACACCACGCCGAGCTGCTCGACCGACTGCTGGCCGCCGCAGGTACACACACACACACACACACCGCCCCCGCCGCGCTCACACACCACGCCGAGCTCCTCGACCGACTGCTGGCCGCCGCAGGTACACACACACACACACCGCCCCCGCCGCGCTCACACACCACGCCGAGCTCCTCGACCGACTGCTGGCCGCCGCAGGTACACACACACACACCGCCCCCGCCGCGCTCACACACCACGCCGAGCTGCTCGACCGACTGCTGGCCGCCGCAGGTACACACACACACACACCGCCCCCGCCGCGCTCACACACCACGCCGAGCTCCTCGACCGACTGCTGGCCGCCGCAGGTACACACACACACACCGCCCCCACCGCGCTCACACACCACGCCGAGCTCCTCGACCGACTGCTGGCCGCCGCAGGTACACACACACACACACCGCCCCCGCCGCGCTCACACACCACGCCGAGCTCCTCGACCGACTGCTGGCCGCCGCAGGTACACACACACACACACCGCCCCCGCCGCGCTCACACACCACGCCGAGCTGCTCGACCGACTGCTGGCCGCCGCAGGTACACACACACACACACACACCGCCCCCGCCGCGCTCACACACCACGCCGAGCTGCTCGACCGACTGCTGGCCGCCGCAGGTACACACACACACACACCGCCCCCGCCGCGCTCACACACCACGCCGAGCTCCTCGACCGACTGCTGGCCGCCGCAGGTACACACACACACACACCGCCCCCGCCGCGCTCACACACCACGCCGAGCTCCTCGACCGACTGCTGGCCGCCGCAGGTACACACACACACACCGCCCCCGCCGCGCTCACACACCACGCCGAGCTCCTCGACCGACTGCTGGCCGCCGCAGGTACACACACACACACACACCGCCCCCGCCGCGCTCACACACCACGCCGAGCTCCTCGACCGACTGCTGGCCGCCGCAGGTACACACACACACACCGCCCCCACCGCGCTCACACACCACGCCGAGCTGCTCGACCGACTGCTGGCCGCCGCAGGTACACACACACACACACCGCCCCCGCCGCGCTCACACACCACGCCGAGCTCCTCGACCGACTGCTGGCCGCCGCAGGTACACACACACACACACCGCCCCCGCCGCGCTCACACACCACGCCGAGCTGCTCGACCGACTGCTGGCCGCCGCAGGTACACACACACACACACCGCCCCCGCCGCGCTCACACACCACGCCGAGCTGCTCGACCGACTGCTGGCCGCCGCAGGTACACACACACACACACCGCCCCCGCCGCGCTCACACACCACGCCGAGCTCCTCGACCGACTGCTGGCCGCCGCAGGTACACACACACACACACCGCCCCCACCGCGCTCACACACCACGCCGAGCTGCTCGACCGACTGCTGGCCGCCGCAGGTACACACACACACACACACCGCCCCCGCCGCGCTCACACACCACGCCGAGCTGCTCGACCGACTGCTGGCCGCCGCAGGTACACACACACACACACCGCCCCCGCCGCGCTCACACACCACGCCGAGCTGCTCGACCGACTGCTGGCCGCCGCAGGTACACACACACACACCGCCCCCGCCGCGCTCACACACCACGCCGAGCTGCTCGACCGACTGCTGGCCGCCGCAGGTACACACACACACACACCGCCCCCGCCGCGCTCACACACCACGCCGAGCTGCTCGACCGACTGCTGGCCGCCGCAGGTACACACAAACACACACCGCCCCCGCCGCGCTCACACACCACGCCGAGCTGCTCGACCGACTGCTGGCCGCCGCAGGTACACACACACACACACCGCCCCCGCCGCGCTCACACACCACGCCGAGCTGCTCGACCGACTGCTGGCCGCCGCAGGTACACACACACACACACACACCGCCCCCGCCGCGCTCACACACCACGCCGAGCTGCTCGACCGACTGCTGGCCGCCGCAGGTACACACACACACACCGCCCCCGCCGCGCTCACACACCACGCCGAGCTGCTCGACCGACTGCTGGCCGCCGCAGGTACACACACACACACACCGCCCCCGCCGCGCTCACACACCACGCCGAGCTGCTCGACCGACTGCTGGCCGCCGCAGGTACACACACACACACACCGCCCCCGCCGCGCTCACACACCACGCCGAGCTGCTCGACCGACTGCTGGCCGCCGCAGGTACACACAAACACACACCGCCCCCGCCGCGCTCACACACCACGCCGAGCTGCTCGACCGACTGCTGGCCGCCGCAGGTACACACACACACACCGCGCCGAGCTGCTCGACCGACTGCTGGCTTGCTTTTATTTAAAATTATTACACAATAGATGTATAATTGTATAGTATGTCTATAAATATGTATATATAATGTCTTCATGTATTTATAATGTAATAACATGTAAAAACCGACTTTCAAAAAGTGATTACTGTAAATCCTATTTTGAATAAAAAAAAATTGACTTATCAGTACGCCGTGCTGCACGACCGACTGCTGGCCGCCGCAGGTACACACACACACACACCGCCCCCGCCGCGCTCACACACCACGCCGAGCTGCTCGACCGACTGCTGGCCGCCGCAGGTACACACACACACACACCGCGCCCGCCGCGCTCACACCACGCCGAGCTGCTCGACCGACTGCTGGCCGCCGCAGGTACACACACACACACACACCGCCCCCGCCGCGCTCACACACCACGCCGAGCTGCTCGACCGACTGCTGGCCGCCGCAGGTACACACACACACACACCGCCCCCGCCGCGCTCACACACCATGCCGTGCTGCTCGACCGACTGCTGGCCGCCGCAGGTACACACACACACACACACCGCCCCCGCCGCGCTCACACACCACGCCGAACTGCTCGAACGACTGCTGGCCTTCGCAGGTACACACACACACCGCCCCCGCCGCGCTCACACACCACGCCGAACTGCTCGAACGACTGCTGGCCGTCGCAGGTACACACACACACCGCCCCCGCCGCGCTCACACACCACGCCGAACTGCTCGAACGACTGCTGGCCGTCGCAGGTACACACACACACACACCGCCCCCGCCGCGCTCACACACCACGCCGAACTGCTCGAACGACTGCTGGCCGTCGCAGGTACACACACACACCGCCCCCGCCGCGCTCACACACCACGCCGAACTGCTCGAACGACTGCTGGCCGTCGCAGGTACACACACACACACACCGCCCCCGCCGCGCTCACACACCACGCCGAGCTGCTCGACCGACTGCTGGCCGCCGCAGGTACACACACACACACACCGCCCCCGCCGCGCTCACACACCACGCCGAGCTGCTCGACCGACTGCTGGCCGCCGCAGGTACACACACACACACACACACCGCCCCCGCCGCGCTCACACACCACGCCGAGCTGCTCGACCGACTGCTGGCCGCCGCAGGTACACACACACACACCGCCCCCGCCGCGCTCACACACCACGCCGAGCTGCTCGACCGACTGCTGGCCGCCGCAGGTACACACACACACACACCGCCCCCGCCGCGCTCACACACCACGCCGAGCTGCTCGACCGACTGCTGGCCGCCGCAGGTACACACACACACACACCGCCCCCGCCGCGCTCACACACCACGCCGAGCTGCTCGACCGACTGCTGGCCGCCGCAGGTACACACAAACACACACCGCCCCCGCCGCGCTCACACACCACGCCGAGCTGCTCGACCGACTGCTGGCCGCCGCAGGTACACACACACACACCGCGCCGAGCTGCTCGACCGACTGCTGGCTTGCTTTTATTTAAAATTATTACACAATAGATGTATAATTGTATAGTATGTCTATAAATATGTATATATAATGTCTTCATGTATTTATAATGTAATAACATGTAAAAACCGACTTTCAAAAAGTGATTACTGTAAATCCTATTTTGAATAAAAAAAAATTGACTTATCAGTACGCCGTGCTGCACGACCGACTGCTGGCCGCCGCAGGTACACACACACACACACCGCCCCCGCCGCGCTCACACACCACGCCGAGCTGCTCGACCGACTGCTGGCCGCCGCAGGTACACACACACACACACCGCGCCCGCCGCGCTCACACCACGCCGAGCTGCTCGACCGACTGCTGGCCGCCGCAGGTACACACACACACACACACCGCCCCCGCCGCGCTCACACACCACGCCGAGCTGCTCGACCGACTGCTGGCCGCCGCAGGTACACACACACACACACCGCCCCCGCCGCGCTCACACACCATGCCGTGCTGCTCGACCGACTGCTGGCCGCCGCAGGTACACACACACACACACACCGCCCCCGCCGCGCTCACACACCACGCCGAACTGCTCGAACGACTGCTGGCCTTCGCAGGTACACACACACACCGCCCCCGCCGCGCTCACACACCACGCCGAACTGCTCGAACGACTGCTGGCCGTCGCAGGTACACACACACACCGCCCCCGCCGCGCTCACACACCACGCCGAACTGCTCGAACGACTGCTGGCCGTCGCAGGTACACACACACACACACCGCCCCCGCCGCGCTCACACACCACGCCGAACTGCTCGAACGACTGCTGGCCGTCGCAGGTACACACACACACCGCCCCCGCCGCGCTCACACACCACGCCGAACTGCTCGAACGACTGCTGGCCGTCGCAGGTACACACACACACCGCCCCCGCCGCGCTCACACACCACGCCGAACTGCTCGAACGACTGCTGGCCGTCGCAGGTACACACACACACACCGCCCCCGCCGCGCTCACACACCACGCCGAACTGCTCGAACGACTGCTGGCCGTCGCAGGTACACACACACACACCGCCCCCGCCGCGCTCACACACCACGCCGAACTGCTCGAACGACTGCTGGCCGTCGCAGGTACACACACACACACCGCCCCCGCCGCGCTCACACACCACGCCGAACTGCTCGAACGACTGCTGGCCGTCGCAGGTACACACACACACCGCCCCCGCCGCGCTCACACACCACGCCGAACTGCTCGAACGACTGCTGGCCGTCGCAGGTACACACACACACCGCCCCCGCCGCGCTCACACACCACGCCGAACTGCTCGAACGACTGCTGGCCGTCGCAGGTACACACACACACACACCGCCCCCGCCGCGCTCACACACCACGCCGAACTGCTCGAACGACTGCTGGCCGTCGCAGGTACACACACACACACCGCCCCCGCCGCGCTCACACACCACGCCGAACTGCTCGAACGACTGCTGGCCGTCGCAGGTACACACACACACACCGCCCCCGCCGCGCTCACACACCACGCCGAGCTGCTCGACCGACTGCTGGCCGTCGCAGGTACACACACACACACCGCCCCCGCCGCGCTCACACACCACGCCGAGCTGCTCGACCGACTGCTGGCCGCCGCAGGTACACACACACACACACCGCCCCCGCCGCGCTCACACACCACGCCGAGCTGCTCGACCGACTGCTGGCCGCCGCAGGTACACACACACACACACCGCCCCCGCCGCGCTCACACACCACGCCGAGCTGCTCGACCGACTGCTGGCCGTCGCAGGTACACACACACACACCGCCCCCGCCGCGCTCACACACCACGCCGAGCTGCTCGACCGACTGCTGGCCGCCGCAGGTACACACACACACACACCGCCCCCGCCGCGCTCACACACCACGCCGAGCTGCTCGACCGACTGCTGGCCGCCGCAGGTACACACACACACACCGCGCCGAGCTGCTCGACCGACTGCTGGCTTGCTTTTATTTAAAATTATTACACAATAGATGTATAATTGTATAGTATGTCTATAAATATGTATATATAATGTCTTCATGTATTTATAATGTAATAACATGTAAAAACCGACTTTCAAAAAGTGATTACTGTAAATCCTATTTTGAATTAAAAAAAATTGACTTATCAGTATGTCGCTCCATTTTTGATTCGATGATAGCTTTATCTATTCAAGTGTTTATAAAAGGTTATTTGAATTATAAGTTTGTCATGAAAGTAGAAAAGATATTTAAAAAATATTGTTTTGGACTTACAGGAGTGGAACCGGATCCATTCACAATTGCCGTGTTCCAACAGCTGTCTGCAAGCGGTGACCACAAAGCCACAACTCTTGCTCGAGTGTTGCAACCACTATTGCTTGCTGCACCGTTACCCACTATACCTAAACCGAATCTCAAGGTATGTTTTTACAATTATTTTCTAAACTTTTGCCCGATTGGTCAAACTCTGTTATCTTTCATAAAGCCCGTTTCTACCCGTCATTTATTCCATTTGCGTAGTTTAAGGCGGCCCCTAGACCTACAATAATATTGCGAAATATTACGTATTGAACAATATTATTGACCGTTTAGAGTTAATATTGAAGATTGCACAATGATTAGACTGTACCTAATATTTTTAAATAATATTCTCTAGATATAAATTAAATCAATTAGAATAATCATTACACACACTTAATTCATGTAACACACACAGTAATATACACTTTACTTTGGGCTAAAGTCTGTTGTCAAACTTAGAAGATACTTTATTGTTTACTAGCTGCCGGGTGCAGCCCGCTGCATTATAAAAATTTTAGATGAAGCCCCCGGGAACAACCTATGTGCCAGGTCATCATCTACATGTCGCACCTCCGCTCAAATAGTGTCACAAGTCAAAAAAAAAACGATTCTCGAGTAAAAGAGGTTTAAAGTTGCTCCTGCCTATTTTCTCGCTTTTCCGGCCAACGCCACTAATGTCACTAACGCCATATAGTATCAAATCATTGAAAACAGTAGTAGATTACCATTCGAGATAAAACTATGGCATAATACAATACGAATAGTACAATAAGTGATTTTTACGATTTTTTGAATTGTTACACTATTTGAGCGGAGGTGCGATGTGTGCCAAATTTCATCCATATTCGTTAAATAGTTTAGGCGTGATTGAGTAACAAACATCCATCCATCCAAACATCCGACTTTCGCATTTATAATATTAATATAGATTCTATGGCCAAACAAAGCTATATAATTATGATCGCATTTCGACAACAGGGCTATTACTTGTAATTATTAATTAGGTATTGATTCGGTCCTTCAAGCTAAATATGAACCAAGGATTTGCAGTCCAAGCTTTGGAAAACGATTACTTACCTATAAGTGAAATAAGTCGATAAAGATACGTTTTTTTATTAAATACTAAGCTAAGATGTGACCTCACTAATATAAAATTCTATTTATTAGTCGTGAAATGAAATAAGGCGTATAAGCGTAAAATAAGGCATAAGGCGTCAATGGTTTTGTGCAGTAAATAAATGCTGTAAACACGTACAATTTTACATCGAGGAGGCAACCCAAAATTGAATTCGTCACTATCATTGTGACCACTAGGTGGTAAAATTTAGCGCCGATTCGGTCATGTTGTTTTTTTTATCATTATATAGCAAACAAGCAGGTTTTCCCTATGAAAATAGAAGCCATCTCTTATAGACACTAAAAATATTAATGTTGCCTGGCAGCGTCGTGGCGGAATAGTAATGCCACATGCGTAAATCTGCCAAGTACCTTACCCTCCTAACCGGAAAACTGCAATGACAAACAATGACGCTATTGCGGTAGGAATAGTTAATACGGTGGTCTCGTATACAGGGCGAGATGTAGCGGAAATCTTACTACTTAGTAATCACGATGACAGTGACATGTACAAGGGCGGTGGATCCGCCCTGGATGAATGGATGGGATCATGGGGGTCATGACGCCGGCAGATGATCTATTTTTCAAATTGGCTCTGAACCACGGATTAAATTGGATATGCCTTTTAAGGCAATTTATTACTATGTCAATGTCGCTTGCATTTACACCCAGAAATACAGAGTTATAATACTTACCCATGAAAAAAAACCCTAAGATATTCTTTAAGCCTAAGTTTTTTATTTGACACGATAAAATAGCACAATATAGCATATTTCTATGTATTACGATATAATATATCTATAAGCGTTTGATATTTACATAAATTTGCTTATATGAGCAGCTACACATTTTACGTCCAACACCGTGACTATTGTATTTGTGTGGTCTGTGGTCTTAACCAACACCGGGGTTGGTGCTTACACAACAAATATGTATGTTGTGCAGATCCGCATGTGTTCGGCGAGTATAATCGAGCCGGCGACGGACAACGACACGGTGCTGCGGTTCTGCGCGGGGCTGGTGACGAGCGTGGCGCTGGAGGCGGAGGTGTGGCGCGTGCGGTCGGCGGGCGCGCTGCGCGTGCGCGTGGCCTACCCCGACCGCCGCGTGCACGCGCTCGTGCCGCCGCGCGACCACCTGCGCCCGCTCGACCACGGCCGCTACAGTGAGTACACCCACATCTCTCGTAGTGCCACTCACGAGACTACGGCCGCTGCAGTGAGTACTGGCACATCTTTCATAGTGCCACTCACGTGACTACGGCCGCTGCAGTGAGTACTGACTCATCTGTGGTAGTGCCACCCACGCGACTACGGCCGCTCCAGTGAGTACAGACACATTTCTTGTAGTGCCACCCGGACGACCATGGTCACTGCAGTAAGTATACCCACATATCTCTTAGTGCCATCCGCTCGACCACAGCTGCTGCAGTAAGTTCACCCACATCTGTCATAGTGCCACCCACTCGACCACGGCTGCTGTAGTGAGTACTGACACATCTCTCATAGTGCCACCTGCTCAACCCCGGCCACTGCAGTTGATATGTCTCTCATAGTGCCATCCGCTCAACCATGGCCGCTGCAGTGGGTACTGACATGTCTCTCGTAGTGCCATCCGCGCGACCTGGGTGCCACAGTAAATAATCAACCCTGTCATAATGCTGGTTTTATAAATATATGTGAATAGGCCAGTGTTGCTGTGAGTATTTTGATTTATTGAAAATATTCAAATTTGAAATGTGATTCCATTGTGCTTTTTATGACTTGTAGTTTAGTTTTTACACCCTTTCACAAACCAAATAGGCATTTTCATATAAATTTATGAATTTTTTTATGGCGATAGCTTAACCAACAACTTGACAAGGCAATACGTAATTTCATTGTACATATGTGTGTATCTACACAAGGCATAGTTTTAACAGCGTCATGTCTTTATTCGTAGAATAACATCAAAATTTTTTATTTGATCTTAGCACAAATCCTAGTGCCTTGTCAGTAGTGCACAATATCTCGCCTGAGTTGCCACTACCTTACCAATTCCTACGGTAATAGCCTCAATGCTTGTCAGTCTTGTTACGGTTTGGCGAATAAGAAAGCTGGTAAACATATGCATGTGGTATTACTGCTCTGCCACACAGATAACAACTCACAGTTAATATTTTGGTGTCCATAGGAGATGAGGCGATGTAAAGAACATTGAGAGGGTAATTTGCTTAAGATTAACTTATAAAAAATAACCTTTAAACTTATTTAAATCTACATTTATTAATTTGCATTTTTGACAACCTTTTTGAGACACTACTGAAAATCGATATAAAGCATAAACATTTTTGAAATTCTCTTAGTCAGATATTGATAAATTTTTATTTTGCAGATGATGATGGAACTCAAAATGTTCGTTTATTGACAAAAGTTCTTATATCACATGGAGTTTGGACGGAGCCTTGTGGTGTGGATATATCTGTATGTCTAGCAGTAGAAGAAGGTGCCGGCAGAGAAACAGCACCTCTAATTGAGTTATGTCGACCTGTAAGAGTAACTGTTGCCCCAAAACCAATTAAAAGGGGTATATAGATTTTATGATCAATATATTATCACTGTCAAGGAAATTGTATTAATAAGATTACAATAGTATTAATTAAGCTATGGAATAATAAGAAATAAAAAGCATTATAAACAGTGTGTTTAATTTTATTAAACCATTTACTATACAACATTTTTATACACTTTGTACACAAATAAAAAATTACTATTATGGCTTTTAATTTTGGTAATTCAACTTAACTATCTAAATAAATAGCTTGGTGTTGGTCAGCTTGTTCTATTTTGTTTACAAAAATGATTTATATTGCTTTCATACTTTTGTCTTGAATAGGTAAAATAACAGGTGTTAATTGTTATAATAAAAAATATTTTTATAGCTTTTTGAAAAATATATTAAAATTATAATAATAAATATTCACGGGACAAATTACACTTATTGATCTAACCCCAAAGTAAGCAAATTATTTGCTTGTGTTATGGGTGTTATTCAACGATACTAATACATAGAAATACATATATAGATATTGGAATATATTTAATAAACACCCAAACCTGAGAATACGAATATTTATGCTCATCACACAAATACTTGTCTCAGTCGGGATCAAACCCGAGCCCCACCAATTGCGTAGTCAGGCTAACCACTCGACTAACAGAGCGGTCAATAAAATAAACTTCTATAATATAATATCATATTTTAAAGTATACATATTTTAACATTTATCTTACAGTCACATTTTTTAATTCAATACTGATTGCATTCTATTTTTCAAGTTTTCAGTTTGAAATTGTTTAAATATATCAATAAGACAAATCTTTCTTATATCCTCAAGTCAAAAATTTACAACAATAAAACACATCAAAAATAACATAGTCAATTAACATTGAAAAAAAATCTACTTAAAATTATATTTACAATAATAACAAAATATTTACATCAGTAATTACAAATACTGACAATAATTTAAGAGACTAAATTTAGCACCGAACAAAGCTTACGTTGATATTTCTGTCATATAACAAAATAGATACAGAATAAAGTAATTATATAAGAATTGCATAAAATTTATTGCTTGTAATTGCACAAGCAACATGTTCTACATACATAACCATTAGCAAAGTAATAATGTACAACTTCTGTAATAAGTACATACTTACATAATTTCAAGTCTGTTTTTAAAAGATGATAATTCTGTAGTTTATTTCGTAATGTAATAATTGCATTTGAAAGAGAATTGAAATTGACTGTATTCACAATGGAAAACATACAGCATTATGATATATCCTGTTACTCTTGGTCAATTGCTAGTAATTCAGCACAAGCAGCAAAGTGGTATATGAGCTGTTTAATGCCTGGCATCCAAGTGCATACTTCGCTTACATGGGCCACCATAAGTGATTTATGAATATTATCTGCCAATGTAGAATCATTATTTTGGAGAGCTGAAAGCAAAGTATTTTGTTGCAGGAAAGTTGTCTTAAAATATTTTGATTACAAAATGATATTACTTATTCTATTGAATAAGAGAAATATCACATATTGTGGGATAGATCTAAAGAACCGGATGTCAACAGACAAACAGGTTTGTCAGTAATCAGAAATAAGATGGAGAAAATAATTTTGAAGGGGTGTGAAAAGACACCATTGCAAACTTTACCTAGTTACTGTGATTTCTTATTTATTTCTATACCAACTGCAGAGTGCAGCCCTCTGCATTATAAAAGTTTCTAGAGAATCCCGTAGAATCATCTCATTTTTCTAGGATAAAAAGTAACCTATGTGCTATTCCTGGTCATCATCTACCTGTGTGCCAAATTTCATTCATATCCATTCAGTAATTTTTGCGTGATTGAGTAACATTCATCCAAACTTTCACATTTATAATATTATTAATATAGATTGGTTCCTTAATATTAAGATGCATAGCAACCAGGAAATTGAACCCATGACTTTCTTGTACTTTTTTGTACTAATGAAACCAGATTATAAATTATAGTAATACATAAAATTTTTGTTGATGTATTTAATTACTAGCTGCAGCGTGCAGCGTGGAAAATACGACAGTTGACAGATGTTAACACAGCTAGGATGGTATATTTTGCATATTTTCATAGTGTCATGACTTATGGCATTATATTATGGGAAGAGCTGCAACCATTGAAAGTATATTTATTTTACAGAAAAGAGCCATTCGAGCTATATATAATTTACGCACTCGAGACTCCTTAAAGGACATATTTAAAAAAATAAATATAATGACGATTTACAGTCAACACATATATGAAAATATAATGTATGTACGTAAAAATTTAACTTACTATAATAAAAACTATGACAAACACGGTTATAACACACGTCACAAAAATGATTGCTACTCCTAATTTTAGATTGACTAAAACTAAAAAGTCATTTTTGGGGGACTGTGTACGTTTTTATAATAAGATTCCATACCACATGCTTGAATTACCTGACAATAAGTTCAAGTACGCCATTAAGCAAAAACTAATGTGTAAGGCTTATTATAAATTAAACGATTACTTGGCAGACGACTGGAGTAATTTAAAAAAAAAAGTTTTTTTTTAAAATATAATTATTATTATTGCAACGTTATTTTAATTGATCTACGTATTGACATTGAATTGTGTTTATTGTAATAATAATTTAATTTTGATAAGTTTGACATATTTAATTGCTTTTATTTAAAATTATTACATAATAGATCTATAGTGGATATATCTATAAGTATAGGTAATAGGTATAGGTAATGTCTTCATGTATTATAACGTAATAACATGTAAAATAACGTAATAACATGTAAAAACCGACTTTCAAAAAGTGATTACTGTGAATCCTATTTTGAATAAAATAATTTGACTTTGACTTTGCCCGCTGCATCATAAGTTTTTGATGAATGCCACGAGATTAACTCATTTTTAGGCTTATTCACAATATAATTTGTTTAACTTACCAACAACTAAATCCTTCATTTGTTTTTGGACTTCTTTGTTTAATTTACCATTCATCCACATATCTTCCATTGTACTTATTCTTTTTTTTATATTTTCTGTTTTCGAACCTAAATCATTTGAGTCTAACAGTCGTTTTAAAATATCTATGACCTCAATTCTCGTACTTTCGCTATCAATCTCTAATATGTCCTGTATATTATTACTTTTTGCGTTTTGCACGGGGGGTAGTAGTACATTCGTTGATATAGGCGGTAGACTAACTGGGATGGACACTATAGGCGAGCTTCCGCCTTGCAATGGAAAAGCCACCCTTTTGTTAAGAAAATTTCTTGGTTTATTTGGTGTGGTTTGCTGAGGACTATAAGCCAGAGTCGGTGGGTCGTTCCAACCTGGATCGTGTGGTACTAGAAACAAGATAATTAAATTATGAAACATAAAATGAACATATGTTTACACCTTGTCATAGAGTCTTACCTTTACTTTTTGTAGAGGTATCACAACTTTCCATTTTAATAAAATAACAGCAACAATTTTTATTAGTCTTTTCAAAAGATTTTCGTGTCCTTTAACTTAATAAATAAAAGCTACAAAAGTTAATTTATAAGTTATTGTGGTTATAAGTTATAACACAGGTCATTCTGTAAATAAAATAATTGATACTACTGTCAAGTGTCAACTGTGTGACCAATGACTAGTGTTGCCGCTTGATAGTCCAATATGGATAGTCAATCGATAGTCTATCGATATTTTAACAAAAAACGATAGTATCGATAGTTTCAACTACTATCGATAGTATTGCATCTCAATATTACTGCAACTATCGATTAATCGATAATTTTGTAACAGCGATAGTGATCTTTATTTCGATACTATCGGTTACGCCAGGGTAGAACTAAATATGAAGTTTACAAATAATTTTTTAATGTGGGTAATTTAAATCATTAATAATCACCCATTTTTAGCAAATCAAAAATATATTCTGCCACTTATCTTTATACTTTTGTGTCTTTACCGATACTATTGAAAAAAACGTAACTATCGATGGTAAAATATATCGATCCAACTATCGAGAGTAAGTGTAATATTGACGATCAAAGCTCGATCGATCGATACTATCGATTTAATCGATCGTTTATTCATCTCCAATGCCAATGCTATCGATAGTATTGGTGTACATCAATACTATTGTCTTAATTTAACAATCGATAGTATCGGTGCTATCGACTTTACAATCGATAATATAGCTTTTTTAGATTAAAACTATCGATTTTTCGGCAACACTACCAATGACCATCACATTCAGGGCTGCCAGGCACGATTACCCCATCAGATTACCCCACAGACCATCAGATTACCCACAACGAGTCATAGTTTATACCCGTCTTCAAACAAAAAACAGCCGTTCAGAAAATATTTTTAGGGCTAATAATAAAAGGATTTTTGACGTGATAACGTCTTATAATTCGATAGAGCTGGCTGCACGCACGAAAAAACATGACTCATGCGGCGTTACCTCGCTCTGAGGCGTTCCGCGATCGCGAAGACGTTGTCACGTTCAACTATCGTCTGTAAACCAACTTTACAGACAACCGATTTTTTTTTGTAATATTTTGTATAATTTTGAAACTTAATGGAAACTAAGGCGCCCCATAGACCTACAATAACATTGCGCAATACTTTTATTGTGCAATAATATTGCATGCCCCTTTGACTCCAAACGTTCAATAAATTCACTCAATAAAATTAAGAAACCCGTCTGATCAATATTTTCGAGCGACCATAAAAATATTGCGCAATAAAAATTAAACTCGCTCAAACTTTCGTTCAATCATTGTGCAATCTTGAATATTAATCCTAAATGGTCAATAGCATAGCGCAATACGTAATATTACGCAATATTATTGTAGGTCTATGGAGCACCTGAGATAAATTATTTATTTTGTTTTTAGCGTATGAGCATTAGGTTGAAATGCTACAAAGCCCCCAGCTATTCGAAAACATACACGTCAACATATGTAGGGTACATGCATTTAGTGCCAATCCATGGTGAACCCCTCACCAAAGAAAATATAAATTGTTTCATATTGTGAAAATACAGGCATTGACTGAGCATCCAAACAACCGATATTTTTAAGCTATTGCATAGCTTCTATCGCGGGCCTTGAGCGTGGAGGCCGAATCCAGAAATTCCGTTACGAAAAAAACCTAACACCCCCCACTCCGACCGGCACAGCGGTGATACATTTTAGTTTTTCCATCTATCGATAAATACCAGAACTTTTAATGACTTTTTGAAATATCACGCTTGTCTCTTTAGTTCAGCAAACCGCCTTTAGATGGCATTGGTTGTATTGGAAAATCAGCTGTTTGTGAGAAAGTATATAGGTGTATAGGTATTTATCATCTACGCACAACAGTGAATATGTGTACTCGTATAAGTTGTGTACAAAGTGTTTTAAATATGAATAGGCAAAGTGCATTTATTAAATATTCCTGAAGAACCGACATGTATTGAAAGATAATAAAAATATTTTGAACAATATTAACATCTCATTTATTTAGTAAAAGAAAAAAAAATGTTTTTTTATTAGTCACCACGCTCAAAGTGTAACTTGAATTAATATCAAAGAAAAAAAAACAAAGAAAAAAAATACTGCATAAATAAAATAAATATATAATTGTAATTGCATAAGTTGATAAAAAATGCTATGCAATAGCTTTACCGCGGCAGTCTCCGAGTGCCACACGTCTTTTTTTATGAATTTAAATAGTCTACAATAAAAAATAACCGTTTTTACCCTCAAACAACAAATACCCGCAAAATTACCTACCTTCTCAATTAATTGTCAAATTACCCGCAATACGGGTAATTACCCGCCAAATTAATGTGGGGGAAAATCTCATAGAAATATGAATAATATAGGAAAATCTGAAGGGATTGGCAGCAAGCACTGTAATGAAATCAGCGCTGCCAACCCCTTCAGATATTCCCCCAAATTAATTTTAAAATCCCCCTAAAAGCCCTAAAGTATTTTTTAATATACCTAGTGTAGTTTGTTTAGGTTTACAAATACTTTTTGTTGGTATATAAAATTATGTAACTATTTTGCAGATGAAATAAAACAATTATGGTTTATGTGATGTTATTGTGTCTAAAACGGCATCATCTTCAGTGACTCCAAACAACGTGCTAGTGCTATACGCTATTTCTTTAATAATAATGCATCCTGCAGCTGAAGGTTTATAACATATTTTCTGAAGGTTTATAGTTTATGTAAGAATTGAATTCAATGTTGATTGTGAACCTTAGCATCATGATGCTTTGCACCATGTCCAGCGATAATTTATTTCTTTATTTATTATTTATATTATATGACATATAATAAAGGGAAGAGGACTGATTTATTTCCAACTTCTTTTGCAAGCAACTCTACTCTTGATGACGGGGGGAGGACCCCGCCTATCATATCTCATTGTGGACATTTTTTGTAGGAAATGAACCTTACATAGAAAAATGTTAAGCAAGCACTGCTTTCCGTCGACATCAAAGTGATGGAGTGCATTATATATAAACAGCTCCTACATTACCTGGAAAATTGGCAGCTCATTAATGGTAGACAATATGGTTTCCGTCACGGCCGCCCTTTTGGCGGTCTAATAGTATATATATCTTACCCATCGCAAGATTGAAGCCATCGAAAGCAAGGGAAAATCACTGGTATTTAGTCTGGATATCGCTAAAGCCTTCGACTGGGCCTGGAACAAGGTACTTCTGAACAAAAGAACATATTACGGATTGCCTGTAAGGCTTTGTAACTGGATTACTAACTTTTTATATAACTGTAGCATTATGGTTGTCGCAGATGGAATATGATTTGAAGTAAAATACAGAAATGCTGGTGTTCCTCAAGGCCGTTCATCCTGCATTCATTTTTATGCCAATGAGGTTACGGGAAATGTATTATATGCAGGCTGTATTGTTAATTCACGGCAAAGGTGGATGAGTGTTGAGAGTAAAAACATGATTGTGTTTGAAGTTGAAACGTCTCTGAGGCGGGTCTCGGAATAAGATAGTCAAAACTGGTTTTATTCAACCCTCGGAAGACACAGGTCTGTGCGTTAACTCATAGAATACTTAGAGACTACCAGAAGTCAATGTTACATATAAGTATTATTCGAGCATAGCACACATAGATACCTCTTACGGACGCGATATCTCCGACTGGTGCGGAACAAACTGTACCGAACCATTCCGAGATATCGCGTCCGTGAGAGGTGTCTATGTGTGTGTTGTTCGAATATCACATGTATGTAGATTAACTACTGAGTCTCCAGTATACTGTGGTTAACTACCAAAAATAACTCATTTGTTAGGGCTACTATCTTTCAGAACACACCTCTTAAGATCTCGTCAAACACCACTGTACTGGATAAAGAAATTTCGAATGAGATTTTGAATTTAAGGGGTAAGGCTAAATAGCCTCGCGCAGTTCTATTTTTTTAAATATCATAAGATAAGCAAACAAGCGGATGGGTCTTCTGATGGAAAAAGTAAACCATCGCCTATAGAAACCAAAGATGTTAATGGTGAGTTGCTACCCACTATTCTACCCTCCAAACCTGTGAGTGAGAATACGACAATGAGAAGTACTGACGAAATTGCAGCAGGAATCGTTAAAGCGGTGGTACCAGACCTGAGTGAGACAATGCAGAACTTTACTATCTAGTAAATGTTCTAGCGATAGTTCAATTGCGCAAGGTGGTATTTGTGTCCAAGACACTTTTTGCAATTTTATAAAAAACAAGCTTGGCACCCAATGGAATGTAGTTCAAATATCTGGATGGGAGAACGGGAGTTTTAACTTGAGTGTATAGAATTGTATAGAGATTTATTTAACAAAATCACCAGCATGGTTGCCGCCAAAACTTCGCCGTCAGACATGTTGCTCACACGACAAAAATTAACAAAAATTTAAACATATATTCCCTTCCTAGTATAAAACTTAAAAAAATTGTTGACGACTGGCTTAAATCACTTACATAATACATATGTTCTACTATACACTGTTATCTATGCATATGTTGGTAACTTAATCAAATTTTAATAACTTGTAACTCCCATATTCTGGCAAATAAATGATTTCTTTCTTTCTTCTTTCTATGTTGAAATAGAAAATCTAATTTTGTAACATTATATCATAGTTTTTATCATTTATATAAACGCACACACACACACGTGCGCGCGCATACATACACCCACTTACATACATTTTCCAAAAATGCTAACATCTCTTCACATAATCTTTCCTTCACTAACTATTGCCTTTTATTTAAACTTTAATAGCTGCGACTCAGCTATTTTACTTTTGTAGCTGTCATCGTTCAATTTTATTTCTTGATGTAAATTTTTCTGTGGCATATAAAATATTATTATTATTGGAATTTATTGAACGTTTGGAATCAAAAGGGGTATTCAATATTATTGCACGATAAAAGTATTGCGCAATATTATTGTAGGTCTATGGGGCGCATTAATTTTACGGCTCTGGTTCAATAGGTAATAATTTTTCACGGGTCTGCCAACACTGATCAAGTGTCAACTGTCAAAACTCAAAAGCATACGGCGCTTGGAGTTTTTAAATTTAACCAAAATGGGAAAAACTAGCTATAATAATCTTATACTTAATACAATTCCTATTATAATCGTTTTTACTTGGCAATTACACATAGCAGCAGGTAGAGCTTTTAAATTTTTGATGTAGTTCATACAGCTTTGGCTGAATACACCTCTTATCGTTGTCTGTTTTGAAGAATTACGTGGCCTAATGTAATAGGTAAACTTTTAAATATTTTCAAAAGTTTTGACTTGTTTCAGGCTCGAGAGCGGAATTTGTAACATGCGGAACTATCCTTAAGTTAATGAATACTGATTTACGATTGCGGCTTCACTCCCATGATGTAAAATACGGTTCAGGTTCTGGCCAGCAGTCAGTAACAGCAGTTGATGTTTCAGATGATCATAATAGCCATTGGCTAGTGCGCACTGCAATGGGAGAAACTTGTAAACGGGGGTAGGTTCATTTAAAATTATTAGACGTATGATCCATCATTTATATGAAAAGTACAGAAAGAGAAAATTTAATTTCACTAGAATCAATAATTTTAACATGAACACGTTTCAGTTAAGAATGAAATAGCAAGTTGCTGCAATTCATTGCGATCTCGTTTTCTAGCCAAGTTGGCAAATCATACTATATTAATACTACATATAAATGCAATAGTCTGCTTGGTATGCTTTTACTACTAAACTACTGAACCGTTATTGATGAAATTTGGCAAGAAGATTGTTCCAAAAATCAACCCCTAAAGCAGCTGAAATCAAGGATTTAAATAATGGAATTTTTGGTAATGTTATTGCTTGTGGCATGATATAATGTTATTTTCAAGCATAGCGATAATGCTAGGGTGTTGCATAACCAAAGCTGATACAGAATTTGTTACTTTTTAATTACGTTCTATTATACATTACGAATTAATGTTATGGTATATGGTATTATGATGTTGTCTAGAGTGCTAGTCAGCGAACTAATCACAAAACAGTATGAAGCCCGGCAAACTAATCATGAAACAGCATGAAATGTGCATACATATAAATTTTTTATATCTACAGGTATTTAAACCTGTTGTGCTTGTGGGCAAAGCTGCGTGGGTCATTAATTTTTTTATGTGATAGCAAACAAGCAGGTGGACTCCTGATGGTACAAGATTTAGGTTACTTTTATTTTAGAAGAATTTTTTCTGGAAAAAAATTAAAACCAAGATCTTAATCCAAGCAGGCAAGGTCAGAGCTAATAAATAATAAAACTGTGTTTATATTTTTTTAATATTTGCTGTTCCTAAGCAACATTAAAATAGACCTAGTTTTAATCCATTGCCTCATTACTAAACCTAATTAATATACCTCTATAATAAATATGTTTTTTATAGGGTACCTATAAAATGTAATACAAATATTCGTCTTCAACATGTGGCCACTAAGAAGAACTTGCACTCCCATTATTTCACATCTCCCTTGTCGAGCAACCAGGAGGTATCCTGTTATGGAGATGATGAAGGTGAAGGTGATAGTGGTGACAATTGGACAGTTGTCTGCAATAATGACTACTGGAGAAGGGATACTCCAGTAAAGTTCAGACACATTGACACAGGAGCGTAAGTAATGTTAATCACAGTTTTTTTATATTATATATACTGGCTGAGTGGCAACAGATTGTAAATAATGAAGGAGGCTGTTCAGTATTT
This sequence comes from Apodemia mormo, assembly GCA_036924255.1. NCBI lineage: Eukaryota > Metazoa > Arthropoda > Insecta > Lepidoptera > Riodinidae > Apodemia > Apodemia mormo. The sequence goes on along the minus strand of JAUPFN010000001.1, from coordinate 37,106,102 downwards.
GATTCAAACATATATAAAAAAATTGTACTTAAATTTTGACCTTATTTTCCAATGAAAATGTTAGGTACGGACACTTGTGCACAATAGTTTGTCAATTACAAATGGTGATTTACTGAGTTCACCACTAACAAGTGTTAGTTCATCGTGCAGAGACCATACTTTTTGAATATTATTACACTAATTCAGTTGAGGTTTACTATCAAATATGTGATTAAGCAATATTTTTATATTTTACTAGCTGCAGCATGCAGCCTGCTGCATTATAAAAGTTTTTGGTGAATCCCGCAGGATCACCTAATTTTTCTGGGATGGCAAGTAGCCTATGTACTATTCCAGGTCATCATCTACCTGTATGCCAAATTTCATTAAAATCCGTTCAGTAGTTTTTGTGTGATTGAGTAAAAAACATTCATCCAATCATCTAAACATTCGCATTTATAGAAATATAGATTGTTTACTTATGACCATTAGCTCTTTCAATCTGTTACAAGTCAGCCTGCATTTTCAGGTCACATGCAACTGTCTCACTCTCTTTATACAAGGACAGCAAATAAACAGATGTCACCTGATTCAATTCACATCTTTGGTGATTAATGATACATCCGTGATGATGATATGCATTTGTCTTCCTATCCAGTATTTTGTTTTTCCCTGTTCCTTATTTCATCCAGTATACCAGTCTGTTACGGTTTTGCCCGCTTTTCTTGGGTAGTATGTACAAAGTATATGTCCTGTGCATCTATCTGCACATCAGTTGATCTATTTTAGTTTTATTTCTTATAAAGGTGTTTTCTTCTTTCTTTATTTACACTAAGCTTCTTTCCATGGGTGTTGTAAGAGACCAGGTTTCGTATCCATATGTGATGCAAGGGTGAATACAGATATTGAAAATCTTCCTTTTTATGGTAATACATGTTCTCAATATTCAGCTGAATACTAAATATTTGTGGCATCTCTAATTAATTGCTTTTCTTACCAATTAATCTCCTGTAGTAATTGAAATTAATATGTTTATATAAAATTTTACATGTAATATTTTATTGATAACACCGGCACACAAAAAAAAAAAAGTTGTCTGCGCATTTGACGAGACCCATATATTTTTATGTATTTTGACCCGCTGAATCCGAATATGAGGTCCATTTTACCCCTACACGTCCAAAATTTGAGAAAACTTCAAAAACCGAAAAAAATGACAAAAATCGGCGTTTCTGGTGATATAAATTTTTTTTTGTGCTGAACTAAGTATGATTTTCATATTTTTCGGTCTTTTCAATACTTACACAAAGTTTATTCAGACCATTAGCAGTTTTAAGTATAGAAAAATCGCACAAAACTCTCAAAAATTGCAAAAAATGCGATTTTTATCAAAAAAAATTTATTTCTCTAATTCAAGTACGATTTATATGTATTTTGATATCTTGAAATCACATTTAAATTTTTTTGGTTCATTATTCCTTTTAAACTTGAAAAGATAAAAAAATTGTAAAAAAATTGTCATTGTACATAAAAAAAAATTGACTGAACACGATTTGATGCCTGAAATAAAATCTTTACAATGATTTCACTTATGTCTTGGTGGAATCTTTAAAGACTAGATCGCTTGTGCCTGTGACCAGGGCACCTCCACGTGGTGACGGTGGACAACAGAACTATCTGACAGAGTCCCTGGGTTAACGGCGTGTGTGCCGTCATGGCAGGTACAAGTGATAAGTACTTTACGATGCAGGGATTCGTAACCCCAGTATCGGCGTCTGGTCAGAGTGAGAAAGCAGGCTCGCAGGCGTCGTCATCAAGCGACTGCAGCTCTTCAGTAGTGGGTAACTTGGCTACTGCAGGGTACACTATTACAAGAAGTAATTCACATCTGTGTGATAAAAGTGCCGATTCGTTTTGTTACATTTGTGGGGAATCAATTTGGAAAGAAATCGAAGACGGTTTTTTGAAGTTTTCTCAAATTTTGGACGTGTAGGGGTAAAATGGACCTCATATTCGGATTCAGCGGGTCAAAATACATAAAAATATATGGGTCTCGTCAAATGCGCAGACAACTTTTTTTTTTTTGTGTGCCGGTGTAATCAAAGAATGAACTTAAGGTCTACGCCCCTGCAGAGTTTGATTTTCCAAATTTATGTATGTTATCATTTTTGCAGAATCTAGAATAGGTTTGACCTATAAAATGTATATATTTAAAGGACAATTTGATATAACAGTTCTGATTTCTACCATTTCAGATATTTAGCTGGTTCTGGAAGAACATTTGGACGTCCCATCAGTGGTCAAGGTGAAATTGTTGGAGTTAATTCTCAATATGGTGCATACACAGACTGGCAAGCTAAGGAAGGTTTATTTGTCCACCCAAGTGAAGCGTTACCACACCAACAAATAATTCATACAGAATTATAAGTAGCTTAATTGTATAAGTAATAATAGATGTATTAGAATGTTTTTTGTTAAGTTAAATTATGGTGTTATGCATTTACACAAATTACATTTTATAAGTTAACAACTTATTACACTTTACAAGTGTATAAGTGATAAAATATTACATTATTACACTTTCCTAAATTTTTTAAGACTTTGTTTATAAGCTGGTCTAGCATGAGTGGCACAAATTATCCTTTTATCAATGATCACATACATATATTTTATTGCATCTGACATGGATGCATAAATGACCAATTACAAAATTATAGATAATTGCTATTTTTATTTATCTGGTGGTGTTGAAAACCAGGCAAGTTCTAACATTGCAATGTAATTTTGTTGAATGGCGATTCTTAGTTTGTGAAAGTGCTACATATACATAACTACTATGCGGATAACTAAGAATAGGATTGCATTTATTATCAACTTCATACCACAAGTGTGAAATTAGTAATGTCAGCAAAAAATTTTTTTTATCTTTTATCAATAAAAATTAGTAAAAAGCATCAGTCTAGCTATATACAGTGTGTAAAGAAAACCGTGTCGGATAATTAAAGGTGTTATTTGGTACCGTAATATGGTTACATATATGTTATTATTTTATGGATGTTAATTAGTTTTCCCAATAAAAAAAATAATCTTAAATGGTATTTTCATACATTAAGTATGACAACACCTATAAATAAGTAAATTCTATTATCAAAGAATGCCGCGCAAGTCGGATGATAACAAAGGACAAGCGCGTTTAAAATACCTTAGTAAAAAGCCGAAAAACAAGAAGCGCGCTTTCGAGTGGTGTTTGTGCGAAAGCCGCAAAAGCTAATCAATGAAACAAACAACGACAAGGTGTTGTCATTTTAAAAATATTTGCTTAACTCTAGGGAAATATTAATAAAAATACGAATATTAAAAAAAACGATATCTTTTTTATTTTCTGAAATAGTCATTTTAATATTTTTTTTTCAGTAACCCCTTTAACCAACCTATATGCCTCTTTCGGATCGGACAGGGTTTTCTTTACACACTGTATATATAGGTCAGAAACAATGGGGCCAATTTTGTTGCGATTTTTGTGGGTTTGGATTGTCTTTGTCCAGAATAGGCTAATTTAATACACGGTAACATGATGATGGGAATCTAAATAAAAAACATGCCAATTAGAATGAAAATATTTTTTTTAAAAGTATTTCTTTGCTAGAATTTTCTAGAAACTTCGATAGTTTTTGCAAAATGTGAAGCAATATGTCATTCTGACAGTCCTATTCTCAGTTGGCACGCATAGTACTGTAGTTTTTCATTTAAACTTCAATGTGCTTCATAAAGCTGTAGAATTACTTGCCATATGTGGTTAACATTATGGAAAAAAAAAAATTCAGGCTATTATGTTTTTAAAATTTCACACAGTATAGATTTTGATTCGGTATATTTTAATTGTGCCTGTTGTTTTTAAATTAATATTTTGCCAGAGCTATGTTGTATAGTATAAATGAAAAATAAATTCCTCATTGAAATTCTGTATATTAGTGTGTATATCTTGTGCCTGCTGAAATACGAAAGGTTATCACAATTTTTCGCTAATGGAATTGGATAGTTTTATTTATTTATTTATTGTTTTGTACACACAGAAATACAAAACAATACTTATTTTAAAAGAAAATATATGTACAATGGCGTGCTTATCTCTAAAAGATTTCTTCCAGCAAAACCAACCATACAGGTTGTTAAAAAAATCACTAGTTATAAACAGCAGGCATGGTGTACATTTGAGATTAAAACTAACTAAAACAAATTTTAACAAAACAAACAAGGATAAATGCAAGGTAAAATTGTTTTCTATTATTAGGACACAACTTTATTCTTATTGATCTATCTAAAAATCTTAAAGAAATTTTTTTATTAGCATTTTTGAAGAGTAACTACAAAACATTTCAGACAAATCTTGATTTATAAAATTGAAATGTTAAAATTTTTGGATGTAGTGTATGGGATGTATTTTTAATTTTATATAAAAATATGCAACAGTAAATTTATATGGGTTAAATTTTGTAAGCATATTTAGTTGCTATTGCATATTTTCAATTTGCAACCCTGTGATTTCATATATGAAAATAAATGTGATATCAAAATCAAACTGCAGTTTTTATACTACAAACTTTATTGTCAAATGTTGTTAAATGAGGTAACACACCTCTCCAAGTTACAAACTCTAGTACTTCAAGTGCATCACTAAAAATCAAACACAATGAAAGACCCAAGAGTAAAGAAATGTAAATTTTGTGAAGTAAGGAAAATTTTTAATTTGTAGTTTGTAATAAGTAATGCAATTGAAGCACAAGAGAAAAGTTTAAAAAAGTTCTAAAACTAAATAAAAACCTTCCAAATATAACTTAACTGTTAGCACCTAGCTGATCAGAAGCGGTGCAAATATAATCAAGTATACCAACTTAAATTTTAGTTTAATTTTCTAATTAAATGCGATATTGAAAACAAATATGTGATAAATAATTTTATGAATTCATAAAGAGCAATTACAATTAATACATATTACAGTGTGCTTCAGACAATTTTGCCACTTAGATACAAATGATTGCACTGAAGATTCAAGTAATTATGACACATTTAAGCGAGTTTGTAAATGTCTGTTCTTGTGGGCATGTCTCAACCTTATTGGAATCAAAAAGACCTGCGTGGCTGGCACGGTTAATATCTTAAGGACAATCTACAAAATAGTATCTGTGAAGTAAGCATTTCTTTAAATGACAGGAAGACGATTAAGCCTTCTTTATAATACAGTACAAGCTGATGGAAAAAGATCCTAACCTATAAATACAAAATTAGTTAATGGTGCATTGCCATGTAGCGAAGACGTAATGCGTGCCTAAGTTTTTTGACTACATTTGGATTAGATTGGATCACGACAATGACACTATTGTCTATCGAAAAGGTAAGGTGGTTGTACCAAACCCAAGCGAGACATCGCAGAAATCTACCACGTTGATCTTAGTCCGCATTTCTTAATACTGGCCAACCCAACAGAAAGATAAGTTTAATTTTCGACAAGGACCACAACCAACACAAGCAATTATAAAGCAGTGCAATAACATTGATAAAACCATTGGAACAGCGGCCCACATTTGAGGCTTTTCATTATTATTGATCCTTGTAGATGTTCAATGGGAACCTTCTGCATCAATAAAAAAATTTTAAGCATACTTTTGATGTATTACTGTATTGATGTAGAGATGCATAACTCTACTTAAGAAATATCTAAATCTAACTGCTACTGAAATACTGTCTCTACATATGTCAATTTAAAAATATACTTATGTAAAAGAAGTTATGTACTCTTTTTATAAAAAATATTACATCAGCATTTTATAAATTGTGCAACAATGGGCGCTGGTTATGTTTTTAAAGAACATGACAATGAAAGTTCAAAGGTCTCGCTCAATATTTGTATTCAAGAGGTTAAATGTAATAAAAACGCGAGTTTTCATGTTGAATAGCGCACTACAAGAAAAACAAAATGATTAGAACATTTCACTATATAGACAGAAAAATCTTCATATACTAATACGAAAATTCTATAAAAAGCTAGCTTTTATGCAATTAAGCAATATAATGATACCTTATATAAATACGAAGAATTTGGCAAAGTAAATATTGAGGGTTATTAGAATAATTTATAAATTATGATCAAGTTCAACAAATAAATGCAGTTATATAGAATAAGATCTTGCCTTTGCTGTGAATTTATGTAAATATATTAAAGCTACGACTTATAACATTGTGGATTTGAATTTTCAGAAACGAATTAATATTTATGAATCATAAAATTGAACATTCATGGCAAATCAAATCGCATGAGTGAAAATGTGTAATCCTGTTATGTGACAATTAGACAGTGGCGGATTTACGCTTGATGTCCTAGATCTCGACTGATGTGCCGCTGTTTTTGCTTTGTCCGGATGTTATTATCGGAATCGAGCATTTAATTTATTAATTTTGCCGCCCTAGACCAGGGCCTCATGGGCCTATGGATGAATCACCCACTGGACTATTCACATGCTTATTTAACTTTTTAGGAAAAGCATTTTATAAACATTTTTAAGCATTTTTTCTGTTATTAATAAAAGAAGTAAAATTCTATGACATTCCAAGTTTCTATCTATATATATAAAAATCAATCCCTATTTTCCTTGGTCACGACATCACGCCTGAATGGCTGGACCAATTTCGGTAATTTTTTTTTAATTGTGTTTGTAATTGTAAGGAGGTTCTTATAAAAGAAAATATTAAGAAAATTGCATGGAAAAATAGAAAATTTAAAACTACTTAACCACCATATAAAGTTTAATGCCATTTTGGCTGCGTGGAAGGACAATCCCGTAGACTTATATAAATTACGTGTTACGTGGTTTGTCCGCTCTGGATTCCTAATATGAATGGCAAAACAACGTTTACCGGGTCAGCTAGTTGTTAATATATTGAACTATTCGTTCTCAATTTGTTTGAGAGTGTGAAGTATAAAAAGTTTCCAACACAATTTAGACAAGTGATACAAGTACCGCACTCTATCACTGTTGTTACAGAACCGTAAAGCGTATGCATGTTGCTAACTGCAAATTAGAATGATCGTTTATTAAGGTAATATCCTAGTCGACGGAGCGAGGTATAGGACCTAAAGGAAATCTAACAAACCATAGTCATATTTCTAACAAATTGGTTAGCGGCCAACTTGTGGCTATTGCGGCAGACTTGACTGTAAAGAGGCTAGTATACATGTGTGTATATTATCATATATGTCACATGAATGTAGTGTGTGTAATGTTTAATTTTAGTTGTTTAATGTATTTGTAATACATATTATTAAAAAATATATGGTCTCTACACTCCTCCACAATGTAAACTTTAGCTGTATCATTGTGTACTCCACTGCTAGATTGACTGTCTTTGATAGGAGTTCAAATTTTTTTATTCACATATTATGAGATAAGGATAAAGTGGCATTGGCAATACTTTATACACTTCCGATAAATTATAAACAATAATTTTATTATAACACATATGATGTCTATTTACTCGAAATATATTTTCAAAAAAAGGTCAGAAATTATTTATTCAATTAAACTTTTAACAAGTAAATTTGACACCTCAACATCATGGCAGTAGATATCTGAACTTTAAAACTAACGGTTACAATAGTAACTGTTTTGTTGTTTTTGCCAACGGGTTCATGTATAAACTACACCAAATACCTAAACTTTAAGTAAACATGTTCTGTATAAAAAAAAATAAGCAAAACAGGCCAAAAATGATGACACTGACCATCACAATGATCAGTTTAACTTGCTGGAAACATCGATATTCACAAGTAAGTGTAAAACATATTTGACAAGTTATTATTTTTAAATTTTATATATATATATATATATATATATATATATATATTCACCGGACAAATTACACTTACTGATCTAACCACAAAGTTGCAAATTATTTGTGTTTTGATAGTCAGTGATACTAATACATAGAAATACACATATAAATACTGTTACATATATAATAAACACTCAAACCCAGAAATACAAACATTTATGCTCATTATACAAATGCTTCCCCGTCCCCGTTGGAAATCGAAGCCGAGCCTCGTCGATTGCGTAATCAGGGAGCTAACCACTCGACCAACGAAGCAGTCAAATAATATCTTGCACTCATCTAAAGAATCTTGCAGGATCATGCACACTTCATATTATGTCCTTTTTATGTGACTGATATCTCTAATATATACATAAAGACCAGCGTTATGCCTATTATAATTTATGCCAGACATAAAATTCACTCTCAAACTTGTTTCCTTGTGAAATTGATTATTTAATTAATGAGAGAACAAATCGAGTTTTCTCATATCCAGGCCAGATATTATTCTATATGACATACCTACTTTTTTCAGTTTATTTATGAGTTATAAGTTCTTAGTAATATATTATAAAGGAATCATTACGTAAGTTATTGATTAACTAACCTCAATGCTGCAGTAGTTAATATAAAGTTATCGAGTTACACCCAGTTGTAAAGGCACAAATATTAAGATCTCTTTTGTGGAATACATTTTTATAAACTTCACTGCAGCAACAAGTCAACGAATCACGTCACATGTTTTGTTTGAAAATTATTCAAATAATGCATCTATTGTGCATATAACACTAATTCTTATCACTGATTTAGTGACATACAATTCATTTTATATATAATCATCATAATACTAGACCGTCAAATCAAGTAGTATAGAACTAGCATAATTTATTGGCTAATACACTGGTTAGTTTTTCGAGAGCGTACGATAAGTTTGTGTATAGTTTTTTATCACAGCCATGTTCTTCTATTGTGCTGAATCGGAATGTTCTGAAATTCTTCTCAACATCGATGTATGTGACAGCTTGCATCAACGGACATAGAATTATTTTAGTATGGTCTTGGAAGTTAATCTGAAAATATGGTTGTTATTGAATATTGTTTATTAAAAAAAGTGTATGTGTGTGTGTGCAGGTTACGCATGGTAGAAGTGAGGCTTAAGGACAGTACATGCAACTCCTCTCACGGTTTAACTCGGCAAAATACAGCTGCACAAAAATCTCATACTTACACCATTTAATCGACAAAACTACAGAGGCTTATTACGGGAATCATTGCACAAAGTGAAAACAGAATAAAATGAAACACTGCATAATATTCATATTTTGTCCCATTTCCTCGCAGGCTAAACCCTACAGATGTACGAGTTTGTACCTTTTTATTACAGCTTTTTCGTTTTTTTTTAGATTAAATTTACAAGGATTTAGAAGTTTCGCTTTTACTTCAATATATTGTTAATTTATTTAAATATAAGTGTTAGAAATTTAAAAAAAAATACGTAAACATAATAAATAACAAACTTGCACACTTATTTTGTTATATACTTACAATAAATTATTTTTATCGACAGAGTAATCAAGTAAACCAAACGTCTATAGACTGAAGTTTACCATGATTCAACAGTTTGTCTGTTGGAGAGATGAGTGATGATCCCCATTGCCGCATTTTACCGACCTGATAACGGTTATCGACTATTTGTAGCGTTAACTGGGACCAACGGCTTTAGGTGCTCATCTGAGGCACAAGATTGGTAACACACTTCCTGCCAGACTCCAAGCTGTTATTAAGATTTTGGATTTTTTAAAAAAAACAGAAAACCTCAATAATACTGCCTGATCAGGGATCAAACCCAGGAAACCCATGGTCTGAGCCAGATAGGCTATTCTCAAGACCACAAGAAGGTCTAGGTAGCGGTATTGCTAGAACAAAACAAACATTTTGTGAATACGTACTTGTAGTGTTCCATTTGTGAGGTACATAATAACGGCAAGGTTAGTTCTGAACCATTGATGGAGATGTGGTAATCGAGAGAGCCCATCACTGTCACGCACTGGTACAGAAGCACCTGAAATATAGTTTGTGAAGAGTGTAAGCCTGTGCATATTGTTAAATAGGATAATAATTAATATATCACTTCTCAAAATATTTGACTGACTAGGCGCAAGTTAGTTTTTTTTTAAACATGTACAGGTTATAGAATAATAGGTACACATAACTTCAATATCCAAGAATAAAAACCTTTTTATTTAATATCCACAAAAAAAAACAAGGGAATACAAACAAAATTAATAACTTTAAAACAAAACGTTTAAAAATTAACTTGAATGTAACTAGACTGCTGAAAAATATACGGTATAAGATGGAAAAACTCCTAAATATTTTGTATTAGCCTGAGCTGGGAATCTTAGCCGAAACCGGCATGATCTGCCTCCAACAGGCTAACTTTAAGACCAACTACATAGTCTATTTAAATAAGAAGTATCTGAGAGGCCAAGCTTTTTTTTACTTTAATATTTGGCATTAAGACCCCTCCACAAAGATAGCAATGCACTATTAACGTCTCTGATGTCTATAGGTGTTGTTTATCTCTTTTCATCAGGAGAGTCATCTGCTTGTTTGCTATACGATATGAAAAAAATGTACTTAGCAGGTGGAAGCAAAATCTGTTTCTATCAACTATCAAGAACGAATGAATTCAAAGAACTTAGGTAACATTGAATTTTATCTAAGTATTATTGAGATACAGCAATAAACTTATAGATGGTATGAACTAGATTAAAATGAATCAACTCCTCAATGCAGGCGCAAAATTGAAACTATCATAAATGCACACTTTCTATAATTAAAAAAAATAATTAATGACAAACAAAATGCACATACGCAGGCATTGCTCAATTAACCACACTAAAGAGTGCCCCATGGTCAAAATTCGACCACACTTGGATTACTAGTACTGATGTCTAAGTAAAAGTAAAAGAAATAGTAGGTATACATGTGTGTATATTATTATGTATATCACATGTACATTCATGTAATATACATAATAATATACACACTGTACATAATGTAGTGTGTGTAATGGTTTTTTTTTGATTAATTTAATGTATTTCTAATGCACACATATATTTAAAAATATTAGTTTTCTGCAGTCCTCTGCAATATGAACTTTCTGTGCTGTGCCAAATTTCAAACTCCTACGTTTGCGTTATAATCATTAAAGGAATACAAACATAGACCATATAAATACTAATAGACACGCTATCGGGAAAGTAACGTGTCGCCGCGCATATGATAAAATGCTCCTATTACTGTCAAAAATTTCATACATTTGTAAGTTATACCATATTGTGAAAAAATAGAAATGAACAATGTTGTACTGTTTTATCATACCGAATAAGATGACAATGTTTAAAAATTACTCTCAAAATGATTTTATTTCATTAGTAAGTGGTAATTGCAAGCTACGCTGCCAAACTAACAAATTGTCTCGGCGTATCCATTAATTCCGTGAGTACAAAGTTAAAGGGGTACAAGTATTTGTATTTATAAGGTATAAAAAATTCATTTCTTACCAGCTTTCATTAAATGCTCAGTCATATATCGTCTAAAATATGTCAGAAGTTTCATCTTCTTGTCAAGCTCATGGGGATATTCATTCATAGTCATGTATTGCTCCTGCCCATGTCGGTTTATGTAATGTACATTCCTGCAAACACAACGAAACACTGAGGCAACGAAGCAAAAAAAATTTCAAAGCAAAAAACTAAAAAAGGTTTGTTATGATATGTTGTAACTAAAGTAAGTTGCCTATGTTGCACTTTTTAAACATTATTATTTATGTTTTCCTGCACAGGCAGTTTATAACGAAGCATTGGCCAAACAAGTGACTACTAGATTGAGGAGTTCTGCAAAGTTTAAGATTTGGTTTTTATATATATATTTTTTTTATATCATCAGATAGCAAACAAGCAGATGAGTCTCCTGGTGGAAAGAGTCAACCATCGCCTAAAGACACCAAAGATGTTAATGGTGCGTTGCTATCTTGTGGCGAGGTCTAATGCCACATGCATAAGTTTACCGGCTACCTTACCCTCCAAACCGGAACACGACAGCGACAAGCACTGACGCTATTGCGGCAGGAATAGGTAAGGCGGTGGTACCAGACCCGGGTGAGACAATGCAGAACTCTACCACCTAGTAGCCACGATGGTAGTGACTCGATAGCCAATCGGTCGCCTTTTACGACCTGCCTGGCGGAACGGCAGTTGGCCTATTCTGCAAAGGAGGCCGGGACCAACACGGCGGAAACACGGTGGTACCACCACCTTAGGTATTTCTGCTGCCATATCATTGTTGCCTATCACTGTCATGTTTCAGTTTGGAAGATGAGGTAGCCAATCTTCCAAATGAATAGCAACGCACCATTAACATATTCTTTCTGAGTCTACAGACGAGGTCGTATCTTTCCATCAGGAGAGCCATCTGCTAATTTGATCTTTTAATATAAAAAAATCCAAAGTAATTTTTTGCTATGAACAATTTGCTATGAAAAATGCTGGGTTTACATTGAATTAAAGACATTTATGTGCATTTCAAGACTTTCTTTTCGGGAATTTACAGGAACACTGCTTTTTTTCGGAATGACACTTAGTCTTGAGTTAAATCTGACATAAACTTCCCACCCATTGAATATTCAAAATAATTTGACTGATTCAATGAAAAAAGTTACAAACACGTGCACACTCACATAGACATGCATGCACGTAAATGCACACTCATGCTAATTTTAATAATAATAATATACTTTATTGCACACAATACACATCATTTAGAGTAGAAAAATGTTTTTGAAAAATTGTTTTGCATAGTTTATCTTGTACAAATTTAATGCATTTAATTATTAATTTCAATAATAAAAGTAGTGTACTTACACCCCATTGGCCAGCATGATCAGTTTAGTTGTGTCATTGAACATAACTCCCACACTCTCATCACAGAGTTGATATCCAAAGCCATATTTGTCACTGTAGTCCACCCATTTGCCAACCCAAATTAATGGCTGTGCAGCTGGATCACTCATATCATCTGTGAGGCATTCTGGTCTACATTTTAGCTAAAAATAATTATATAATTTATTGACCATGACTTTTAATGGTATCAAAACCAGCTGGTTACAAACAGTAGGTACAACCAGAGATATTTTAACAACTTTTTAGTTATAAAATACAAAAAAAGCTTTTTCCCTGGACTGTACTATGACCTGACCTTTTTGCTAACTATATGGTCTGTCCTGTCAGTACTATATCACACATAATGCAAATCTAAAAATTATTTTTATGCTTAGTTACTAAATATATTTATATTTGTTATAAGACATTAAGGAAAAACAATAAACACTTTTATGTTTCTTTATTTCTTGTGTTCATATTTATTAGCTTTTTTCGTTAATATACACAATTTATTTAAAAAAATCTTACCTTGCTATTAAGTAATTCGGCAAGTTGATTGCGTAGAGCTGTAATGTTCTGTTGGTGTGTAGATAGTTCAACTGATCTGGGACCTGGGTTTGGAGCCATTTTTACCGGTGAATCAGTTGGTATAAGTTGACCTATAAAATATATATTCAGGCTTAGCAAGATTCTGTTCCTCAGCTTTAAGCAAGCTTAATAAAATAGAACTATATTAACCGAGAGGAATAAATAAAAATAAAATTGGTTAAAATTATTAAGTCTTTCCAAAAATCGGGTGATATATCATTTTTTTAAATGTATTTTCGGACATAACTCCGCCATATATTGAATTCTTTTTTCGCTTGAGAGAGAATATTGAAGATCTTATTCAGGATTTTAAAGTTACAGGCAGATAAAAATAGGTTGTTGCAGTTTCCCTTTAATTTAATATTACCTCTGTGTTGGTCTAGAGCTAGACACTCTTTGAAGAATAGACCATCTGCCTGTTCGTTAGGCAGTTCATAAGAGGCAAACAATTGGCTATATAAGTAACTACCATCGTAGCTGCTAAATGGTAGAGTTCTGTATTTTCTCACACGGGTTTAGTACCACCGCCTTACCTATTCCTGAGCAATAGTGTCAGTATTTGTTACTATCGTGTTCAGGTTTGGAGGGTATCAGGATAGCCTCATCATGGCGGATAGTCATCTGCTTGTTTCTTATCTTTTAAAATTAAAAATAATAATAATAATGATACACTTTATACTAACTCCGTTTGTAGATGGCGTAACTACTATCATTTTTAAAACGCCCAGCTGCTAGACATCTGTCAATACAGGATTTTATCATTGTTTTTCGTGCCCAATTGTTTGTTCGTATAGCTATGTAAGACAGTATGCCAGTGAATTGTGTCCTTTTATTTGCTTGAGTAGCTATGTAAGACAGTATGCTAGTAAATTGTGTCGTTTTATTTACTTGAGTAGCTATGTAAGACAGTATGCCAGTAAATTGTATCGTTTTATTTACTTGAGTAGCTATGTAAGACAGTATGCCAGTAAATTGTGTCGTTTTATTTACTTGAGTAGCTATGTAAGACAGTAAGCCAGTACAGTAATCGCAAAACTTTTAGTCCGATCTGAAGTTGCAACACGGCGGCCGGCGCAGGTACAGTCAAGTGCAAAAATATTAAGTACGAGTTGTAATGTTAAATAATTGATTTTATTATTATTTTGACTATAGGGATATAGGTTCATATTATTCTAGATTCCTATTGAATGGTCCTGAAGTATATATCCTGTCTATAAGGTAAGGCTTAAAATAAGCATGTTTATGTTAGAGAATAAAACAAAGTAATATCGAATATTATTTTAATGGTTCTACACCCTCTATGTTGCAAAAATTGCTACAACCTTCATCTCCCGAATCTGACTCGGATGAGTCGGACATTGAAGAATCGAACGTATTATCATTTTCGCTGCGTCATCTTCTGATCCACTTACTTCAATGATTATTCTCTCATCTGATAAAGAATCAATGACGTGGTAGCTTTTTTTATATTCTTCTTCAATTTTCACTACTTTATTGCACAATGCTGACCATTCACTTTCATCCATCATGGCAACTTTTTCTTTAATTAAATTTGTTACCTGGGCAATATTCCAAGTAACATTTTTTTAGCTACCCAGGCCATTTCTATGGGGTTGAGATCCGGATGGTAAGGGGGTAATCTTAAAATCTCATGACCATGTTGTCGAAATATGTTATCTATGGAATGTTTCTTGTGGTGTTCCTTGTGCAGCATTATTAATTCATATAATTGTGACTTCAGCATATTGGGTTCAAAGCTTATTCCTTTTTCTTGGAGCCAAGTCTGCATATCCACTTTTTTGGTTGATGACGTTGGCACTCCATCTTCTCTTTTGTTGTGATAGGACGCATTGTCTACTACCACAACTGAATTTGGGGGTAAATTTGGTATCAATTGACTACAAACCCATTTTTCATAGTTTTGGGTATTCATATTGTCATGATAATCCCCCTCTTGGCTCCTGCTTTAAATAAAAGTAATGCGTTAGGAATGAAGCCTTTCTCATATCCAGCGTGCACAATTACAACGCGCTGCCCTTTAGACATTTTTTTTTAAAACCTCTGGATCCATCACTCCACGATTTTGAAACCGAGTGTGATGAATCTACGTAGGATTCATCGGTGAGTACAATTGGTCTACTTTCTGCTCTGAATTGACTTATTTTTTCAAATACTCGATACGCTTAAGACGTATGCTCATGTGCTCCATCAAAACTTTTCTGTTATTTTCGGTTTTTCTCCAGTGAAAACCTAAGTTTTTTAATATGGTCCTCAAGCTGGATGCTGACCCTTGATAATCTATATCATTTTCAACTTATTTTTAAGTTGTTTTATTGTTGGCAACTCCTTTTCCGTAATGTGAAAATTATGTACTATTCTTTTAATTATCCCTTGATCGAAACTGTCAATTCCTTTCCGGTCCGCAGTTCTCTTGTTGATTGCTTTGAGATCTATCTGTATCCCTTCTTCTGCTTCTTTTTTCATAAACTCACGGACATCATATATCATTTTTCTAGACTGACGCCTTAATACTTTATTACTGGTTTTCGGCATTGTAAACACTAACACAGTATTGGA
This sequence comes from Apodemia mormo, assembly GCA_036924255.1. Lineage (NCBI taxonomy): Eukaryota > Metazoa > Arthropoda > Insecta > Lepidoptera > Riodinidae > Apodemia > Apodemia mormo. The sequence continues at coordinate 37,090,146 of JAUPFN010000001.1, read as the reverse complement.
AACGATAACAAAAACAGTAACAATAAACAATAACAACAAATAGTAACAACAAACAATAACAAGAAATAATAACAATAATTTAAAGTAACAAGCAACAAAAGTAATAGTTTTAACAAAAATATCGCGCGCGATTGTACTCGGTGAGCGGAGCTAGCGAACGTGACTACGACACACAGAGGACTAACGGACACAAAATACGCTTAGCGCTGTGATTGGTCATGGGCGGTCACGTGACATATACCCCGCTAGGAGAGCCCCGCTGATACCCATTTTTTGCATCTGCGCAGGTATACGACTCGTGTCCAGATCGGACTAGATGTTTTGCAACAACTGTAAATTGTGTCCTTTTATTTACTTGAGTAGCTATGTAAGACAGTATGCCAGTAAATTGTTTCCTTTTATTTGCCTGAGTAGCTATGTAAGACAGTATGCCAGTAAATTGTGTCCTTTTATTTGCTTGAGTAGCTTTGTAAGACAGTATGCCAGTAAACTGTTTCCTTTTTGTATTGAGAGCTGAGAGTCTTGTCAATTTTAATTTTTAATTTATAACGTGCGAACTTGATATTTTTACTATCCCTGTTATCGCTGGTAGACTAATTTGTATAGGGTTTGTGTTGTGGTTCAAGGTAGGTCTTTAATGCCCGGTTTCTGAAGTCGTCAGTTAAACTATTAACAACTATTGATCGTTTAAAGTTAGCAAGAGGATAAACTTCGTTTATCTCGTAGATGGTTTCTGGAGGCAAAACGAACGGTTCAATAGCTATTGAACCGATAAGTCATTTTTAAGTCCACCACTAGATTGGTCTGTTTATAATGCGGAAAATAAAATGCTATTTTGGTAATTTTACTCCCCTGTATGATTATTTTTATTTGTGGTAATATTTTATCTAACATAAATAAGTGTTTAAAGAAGATTTTAGTTGAAACTATGTAATTCCCGACGATAACTATGTCTGTATACCAGTTACGCTAAAGCATTCAAACTAAATCTTTATACCCTAGCATGAAAGAAGGTTTTCGCATGACTTTGGTCTTAATGGAACCGAATGAAAAGAATGATTTCGAATCAGGTAGCAGAAAGAGATGGAACTATTATTTTATTAAAGATAAATCAGATAGCTTTACACTAGTCACTAGTCGGTAGTCACCAAATATTTTGTTATTAGTTAGTTTGAGTACCGATCAAAACAATGTTTGTCGTTTGCTTTGAATTAAGAATATTTATTTTTGCGTCAATTTCTCTTTTAGATATTGTTGGTTGTTACTTGCATTTACTTGATCGACTTGTGGCATGTTTAAGTTAATATAAAATCATTATAATGGTGACTCGACAGCGCAGTAAGAATTTTACAGAAAGAGAGAAAACTGAAAAGTATTTATTTTATTTGAGAAGACGCTTTTTTAAGTGGTAAAAGAATTTGTGCATATAAAAATACAGGTAGGAATTTTGCAGAAGCTTAAAAATAAGCTTGAATTGTCTTAACTAACAAATATCCAAGTAAAAGCTGTCTAGTGACCTGTTCCTCTTTGCAAGGATGAAATTTAATTATTTATCATGACAATATTAAACAAATATCATTATAGCTGCTGTGAAAACAACGTTTGTACTTCGTACAGCAGTTTTTGTAAAATGTAAGTACAAACATACAGACAGACAAACAAAACTATTAAAATTATTATGTGCATTAAAAAGAAGCTACCTACAAGAGCAAAAAGCGTTACATAAAGTTATGGAATCGATAAACCGCCAAATTTGGCCGGTTACATTAACCTAAGTTTAAACGGAGTTTGTGTTACAATGCGTAGCTCAGAAACGCAATTCCTGTAGTTATCGAACCGATAGTGTTAACGAATGGATAAACTACTGTTAAAAGTACCTCAGAAACCGGGCATAAATCCGACTTTTGAGATAAGTTGCGGATATATTTATTATGTGTTATTAAGGCGTGTCTAAAACACATTTTTTACTATACCTCGGGGTAAAAGCTACAAGTAAAAGCCACGTTTATTATAGGACAGCAAAACAAACAGATGTTTATGTTATGTTGCTATTAGTTTGGTGTAATAGTAATGTCACTTGCATAGGTTTTTATGCCATAAAATATATTCAGATTTGGGATGTTTAAAACATAATTTTAATAGATTTTTAAAACACCATAAATAGTAAATATTAAATTGTATTTAGTTAAAATATTTTTAATTGGTTTATAATAAATTTACAACAAAAGCTTTATCCTGTTATGAAATTTGAAACACGCAAAACTAAGAATTCGTTTTTAGATACTTCCGAGTGCTTATCAAAAATTCTAAAACTTATTACAAAATTCTGTTTTAAAGTCGATTTTTTTGTACCATTGACAATATCGAGAGTAACTGTTAGGAAAATAAATACATACCATTTGAATTAACTTCATTGAGAGGACGACGCTGTACAGTGATTCCTTCCAATTGGTCAGTACGAGGTGCGGTAGTGAGGCAAGATATAGGCAGCGCCGCCGGCAAGATACCCGACGAGAAGAACTCGTGCTTCAGTAACTTGTCCACTGATGGCCGCATCGCAGGATTAGACTGCAGCTGGAGCACTATCATGGATGCAGCAGGCTTACGTAGTGATGATGGGATTCTTAAATAAACAGGAAAATTATTTTAAATACACGCACGACTTAAGCTAATAACGTATATGAGTAAGCCACATCCAGCAAATGGAACGTATGTACGATTGGAGCAGAGATTTAAGTGATCAAATAAATTTTCCATTATTATGAGTCTACGGAACACACACACATTTGCATAGCGTGTACACACACAATACAGTTTAATTCAAATGTATCAACAATACAATGTTCCTATCTCCTATTCCTCATCCTTACAAAACTTTTTAATTATTTTTTGCAACTACTGCATTTGTACTACACCAAATTTTTATGAAAAAAAAAGGAATTAGAAAAATCAGTTTGTATAAGTTTCATAAAATCGTATCTGATCTGTGTTCATGAAAGATATCCAATTTCCCATGAAAAAAATTAAACAACTCTAATATATTATTTCAGATGCCAGACAATAAATAAAAATAAATTTTCAATTGTTTATCCGATAGGTCGACTATGTAAATTGTTTTAAGATAAATGTACTTTTATTTAGACTTGGAGTTTCTATTATATAAAAGTGTTCAATGTATTCTTGTTATTTATTGACATAAAGAAAAAAAGCATATATTTTTAAAATATTTTTATTTTTCAATATAATCAATCCACCATCAATATAGATAAATTAAGTAGGAGGGTGGATTGAAAAGTAATCAGCCTAACACAGATCCATTCAATTCTAAAAATCAAATCTACCCACATTATTTAGTTCAGTTCAGGGTAGTTAATTGTGTGAAGTTCGAAACGTGTGCAATAATATGTTGTTATTTTATAAATTTTTTAACAAAGCAATCAGACATACTTTCTGCAAATGGAGCAAATCGAGCAACGTGATGTCATTAAGTACCTCCATAAGAAGGGGCTATCACCGAAAGCTATCTATGATGATACAGTCAGTACATTAGGGGCCATCCATAAATGACGTCACACCAATTTCACCCCCCGTCCTTGTCACAGCTGGTCACATTTGTGAGACCCCCCTACCTAGTGTCACGTCACATATTTTGCAATTTTACATTGGAATAATGATCTCATTTGTTATTTTTTATCTACACAGGTGGCTTTTTAAATTGTGTTTGATTATATTTTGAAAAAATGTGATGTCACAAAAGTTGGAACCCCTCCCCAACCCTTGTCACACAATGTCACACTTCGTCGACCCCCTCCCACCCCTTTAACGTATGACGTAATTTATGGAAGGCTCCTTTATAGGGTTTTATTCATCCGTCAAAAAATGAATAGCAAAATTCTAGCATGGCAGATAGAGTGTGAAAGATGAACCCCGATCTGGAAGGCCTTTGATGTCCACTACTGACGAAAATATTTAATTAATTACTTGATTTAATTCAGGGAGAACGCAGATTAAAATTAGAGAGATAGCTGAGATTATAGGCATATCTTATGAACGAACTCAAAATATCATAATCATCGAATTGGGTTAAGTGTCTGGTCTGCGAGGTGGTTTCCGCGACTGATTTCAGCTGAACAAAAAAAGGACACAATTGGCTATTTCACGTGACTGTTTAGAGTTATTTGAAGCCGATGCAGATGATTTTTTGGATCATTTGTTATAATGGACGAAACATGGGTTCATTTCTGTACGACAGAAACAAAACAACAATCAAAACAGTGGAGGAGACTTGGTTCACCACCCCCCAAAAAACCTAAGGCGCTTTTGTCGGCAAATAAGGTAATGACTTCAGTATTCTGGGATTCGAAGAGTGTGATTATGATTGAATATCTTGAAAGGCGTCAGCCTACAAAATCTGATTACTACTGTCTTACTACGTCGTTTACGAGAGGAAATAAAAGAAAAACATCCAGGAATGCTCAGAAGAAAAATCATCACGATAACGCCCGTGTTCACACGTCTGTGAAATCAATGGCTGAAATCCACAATTGTGGCTTTGAACTGTTACCGCATCCGCCTTATTCACCTGATCTAGCACCGTCAAACTTCTTTCTGTTCCCTAACTTGCACTTCAAAGATTTTCGACAAATGACGAAGTCAAAACAGCAGTAGACGCATATTTTGACACTAAGGAAGAATCATTTTTTTCAACGGTCTAAATGCTTTGAATGGGAGATGGCAAAAATGCATCGAACTTGATGGTGATTATGTAGAAAAATAAAAATATAACTGATTTAGTATGTGTTTATTATTTGGTTAGGCCGAATACTTTTCAATCCACCCTCGTATATAAGCTTCTTAATAATGTAGTTTCTTGAGGCCTTATAAAAATAACTTTCTGCCATGCCTGAGAAATGGACATTATCGTCGTTTTTAGCAATTTACCGTGGGAAAAGTATTTTTTTAAATTACGAAATAAAGTGTAGTCACTGGAGTTAAGTCCTGACTGTAAGGTGAGTAACTTTCTTTAAAACCAGTCTCGTACGAAAGTAACCCACCCACATTAAAGTCAGGACATAACTCCCAGTGACTACGTTTTAATACCTAACTTAAAAAAATAAAAAATATAATCCCAACAGTGAATGGCTAAAGGTAGCGATAAAAGATCATGTTTCAGACAAGGCTGTAAGGCGGCACATTGTCGGCAAGAAGCATTACACCCGCACTTATTTTTCTGATACTTTTTCTTCAATTTCTTCCCTTAAATTACGCAAGGTGGCGTCTTTGTGGTTTCACCATTTGTGTTCTCAATTAACAGCGCATTGAGTGCTCGAATCTGTGGTGCGTGGAGATGAGCAGAATATGCTCGGTCCTCAGTAAGTCGGGACGAGTGCGCTCCGCTGTGGTTGGCAATGAGTCTGAACGAGCAGGACAGGTTGTTGCATGGAGATTCAGTGAACATGGAAAGTTCGAAGTGAATTCCGGAGAGCGTAGATGAGTGATACCATCCCGTTGGTCGAGTGGTTAGCGACCCTGACTACACAAGCAACGAGGCTCGGATTCGATCCCCGACGGGGACAATCATTTGTGTGATGAGCATAAATGTTTGTATTTCCGGGTTTGGGTGTTTATTATGTATGTAAAAGTATTTATGTATGTATTTCTATGTATTAGTATCGTTGACTAACACACATAACACAAGCAAATAATTTGCTTACTTTGGAGTTAGATCAGTCAGTGTAATTTGTCCCATGAATATTTATTTAATATTATTATCTACAGTTGAAGAAAAAATATATAAGATAAAAATATAGTCTTAAAATGTTACAGTTGCCTCCCCTCAGGCCCAGAACCTGGGTACGCCCATGTTCACATCATTATGTTTTCTTCATGAGAGACCCCAGCTCAACTACCTTAGGTATGTTAAGATGTTCCTTTAAAGGGGGCTCGACTTAATAATAACTACTAATACTGGTAATTTTATCACATGCTGGAGAAACATGATAGCTTTCTATTATATGGTAACAGGAAGTCACAGGCAATGAATGCAAAGAAATCATATGCATTCAAAAATTATATGCAGAACACACACAAACTTCTCTCTTGTGGCAATACTAAAATATTATTTTCATTGCCTTTTTATTTTCTATAATAATTGTTAACGCACAACACGGCGCTTTAAGGTCACAGGATATTTAACATCTAATTATAGAAAACCGCATTAATTAAAAATAAATATTTTGTACATACTTAAAATGATATGGTGGCAAATCCTTTGATTTGCCAAGTTTGGAGTATATGCTTACTTAATTATAATAACAAGTGATCGTCTTGTAGTCGAAATTCGACCATAGAATAAACAATAAAATCTCTTATAAGTTTGACAACAGACTTAGGATAAAAAGAAAATGTGATGAAATGCATATTATTCAAAAATATTAGGTTTCAGTAGTTCTTGCAATGTAAACTTTAACTATGTCAAAATTCATATTCTGTCTTAAAAATAATTTTACTTCTCATATTTATCTATATACAGTCAAAATCTGTTATAACGACATCGAAGGGACTACTCATATTGAGTCGTAAAAACCGATAGTTGTAACAACCGGTGACAGGTATTAATAGGAAAGATAATATGTATATTCATGTAGGAAATTAAACCGCATTTTGTTTACTTTAATACAAACATATAATATAAAAGAACAATATCATTTTTCCATCATTTTTGTATGCATAAAATCTGTAATTTTTGTTTGTTGGAAACACTTCTGTCATGCATACACATTTTGTAATTCACGTTGGATTTTAATCAGCGTATCGTCACAATTTCCCTGCATGTGGAACTCTTCATTAAAAAGAACAATCTTTCGTAATACACTAACAGCATTGAGACCGTCAATCAAAGTTGGCACTGTAAATTGTTCTTCCGAGTCTTGAACTTCACGTACAATATCATCCTCCGTAGCTGGTGCACAAATTGCAATAGACTGATCTACATCAATGAACTCGTCTGTTTCAGTAGTAGATAAAGCAGGTCTTAAATTTTGGGCTAATTGAGCCAAAGAAATATTGTCCTCTTCATCATCGTCAATCACATCATCTGAGGTTCTTGTTATAAGACTTGTAAGATCTTTAAAACCTGCATGCCCAAAGCAGTTAGCTATAGTTTTTTGTGAAACTTTTTCCCATGCTTCGGATATCATCAAGATGGCATCAAGAACCGTAAAGCTGTTCTGATTATTACTGTCAATGCTTTGTATTAACTTTAACACTTGCAGTCTTCTATAATGAGATTTTAAACATCTTATTACACCTTGGTCCATAGGTTGTAGTACAGATGTAACATTTGGTGGTAAGAACACGAGTTTAATACACTTCAGATTAGTAACAGCCGGATGAGCAGGACAATTATCAACTAAAAGAAGAACTTTCTTATTGTTTGCTCTTAATTCAGCGTCCTAGTTTCGTAACCATCTTTCAAAAATTTCCGATGTCATCCATGACTTCACATTGTTATCATACGTTACCAGCAGTGAGCGTATGCATCTTGGTTTCTTAGATTTCCCAATAACTAAAAGTTTCCTTTTACAGAATCCTGTCATATTTGCTGCAACCATGATCGTTAGTCTCGTCTTGGCCATTTTTCCTCCCGAACAATTCTCTCCTTTGAATTTTAAAGTCCTGTCTGGTGTCATATTGTAAAAAAGTCGTTTCTTCTGCGTTATAAATTTCTTCTGGACTGTAGCCTTCGCATAATGTAGGCCACTTTTGCGTAATCCATTCGTCTACAGCATCTTTATCCACACTGGCAGCTTCACCACTCATTTTCCCGCCGACAATGCCATGTCGAGCCTGGAAACGTTGAATCCAACTAGACGAGCAAACAAAATCTTCACCAAAACGTTGAGCAAAATCGTTTGATTTTTGTTGAAGAATTGGTCCATTTATTGGCACATTATTTGTCCTTTGATATTTAAACCACTTTAACAAAGCCTCCTCAATCTTCGTATGCCGCTTTGTTCTGGCTCGTTTTATTTTCAAAAAATTCTTGTCATAAAGGATTTGAATTTTCTCCCTTTCTTTCCAAATGGTTGAAATTGTCGAGTGGGATACACCATATTCTTTTGCCAGGTCTTTGTTTGGAATTCATTTCTCTAGCTTTGAAATAATATGCGATTTTTCTTCGATACTGATTTGTTTTCTTTTTTGCGACATGTTACAATTTTCACAGGTAACTCAACAATAATGTTTTGGTGCGTCTTGTGTAAAGATAAGTAACAAACTGACTTAAGAGATATGACAAAGCGGGCCTTGAGGCTACGGCTACGGTGGTTTGTTTCTAAGAATTACAAAAGACCCTAAACTTTGTTTACTTTTACGATAATAGCCATTGACTATTATACTGTGCCAGATGTGGATACAGTTACCTATTCAAATTGTTTACAATACAGCTGAGCTGGTCATTCTACAGATACAATTCTCCGAAAACATTAACCAAATGTGGTCGCTTAATGCGGTATGTCATAGTAAACAATGTCGTAAAAACCAATGTTTTAGATAAGGTAGTCATATAACATTCAGCCAGGACCTTTGATTTTGGTAAATTTAACTTGAGAACAGCTGAACCGATTTGGATAATTTTGGGTTTGAATTAATTGTTGAAGTCCAGGGAAGGTTTAAAAGATGAGAAAATATAGCAAAAAAATAAGAGTAGTTAAAAAGGCAGAACAATGTTTGCAGGGTCAGCTAGTATGTAGATAAATTATAATATGATGGCCACTCAATTTTGTATGACGAATTGTTAATATAGGTATCGGAAATAGAAGTTAAATGTAACTAAATAGGTCTCATAGGAAGGAGGAAACCAGTGCTTTCTTCTTCCAGACAAGGTTTTCCATTTCAACAATGAGATTTTACAAGCTTACAATAAAGTAATAAATAACATATGTCCTACATTCTTAAAACATACTGTAATGGGCTATCTATGTTCATTTCAAGCACAATAAACATTATCACAATGGAAGCTATACACCATCACCAAACATCCATATGCATAATATATAACCTGTATTGCTGTTTCACTGTGTTGTCATTGATAACTGCCTGTATATATCTCGTACCGATGGAATGCCACGGACCAGAGAAACACAAGTGCAGAGCTAGGTTTACCCCCTCACTATTTAAAAATTTAGAGTTTATTTGCTAATATTTAGATGTGAAAATTCTGTGTAATGAATGACATTCAAACAGTATTTAAAATTATCATTCATTTAAAAATAAATGTTTGAAAAAGAAACACATGTTTTTGTAATATTGTAATTATTTAATGCAGAAAATTATCTTTGAGTCATTCCTTGTAAAATCGTCTAATTAGAGAAACCGACCAACTAGATTTCGGTATAATTTTGAGGAACTGTTCTATATGATACCAAAGAACGAAATTTAAAGGAGTTTAATTTTTATGAGCGCTTGTTTCCGATAACATTCTTGAATATTGAAATAGAACATTAAAAAAATCGTAGTTTTTATATTTGAAGTTTAAGTATATTTTTTGTAAAGGAAAAGGATAACAGTTTCAATTTTCAAGCACAAGAAAGCTTAGGTATTACATCCGAATAATAACAGTGCTCTAAAAATACTTGTTGATTACCTATTTTTTTTTTGTGATTTTCAATCAATAAAGATATCTCAAAAAGAAAAAAACAGACCTAAATCTGACAAAGCAGGAAAATTACAATTTTAAAGTTTTATTTTGAATATGCTGAAATAAGTGGTCATAAAAATTAAATTCTATTCTATTCAAAAAACAGCGAAATTTAAAATGAGCCGACAACGACTTTTATTATTTTTAGACGTTTTTATATGGAATGACTCTTCTATATAAATATAATATCTAGACATTAAGATTATCAAAGCTCTATAAAAGTGTAATGCTCTTACACTTGTTAGTTTTAAGTAAATATCAAATACCTAAATTTATTTAATTCACGCCCATTCCCTTCTAGAGTGAATTGAGCATCAATATACACTCCAGTTCAACATATATAATCATTTAGTTAGCTAAAGTGAAAGGTACCCTTTACAGCATTTTACTAACTTTTAATGACCATCACTTGAAACCAAAAATACCTCATACAGTTAAAATTTTTCATTTCAGTATCATTTCATTTAAAAAAACCTTCATTTTCCTGACTCTAGCATCAAAATGGGAACATATTTTTACTTTTTTAAATAAATCATTATGGGTCCTCAAAACATTAAATCTAACATTAAAGCTGAACCGAATTTAAGGAAGCATGGCTGGCCTTACTATTCTACTTATTAATATACATGTGAATATAATAACAATGTTTGGGAGATGGATTACGTGCAATGATTTGGACAGCCAATAAATAAATTAAATATTCATAAATACTAGATTAATTTTTGCATCTGGTTACTGTCAGGTAAACTAGGAGAAATCTCAGTAGGCAGAACCCCTCTAAAGCAGAGTGGTGTCTCTGCTTATGACCTTTGCTTTGATGAGAACTAATAGATGTACAGTTTTGGGTGTTGTTGTGTTAATGGAAAAAGTCACCATGAAACATCCTTTCTAAAACACAGAAAGGAAAAAATCTCTGTCTCGAAGTCGATATTTTATGTGTTCCAAAATATTACCTGGTATTTTGAATGGAGCCTTCTGTCGCTACATTCAGCTTCTAAAAGCGACTAAAAGTAGCATGTGAGTGAGAGTTACAACAGTATGCAAAGTAGCCCCCCCCCCATGTTAATCTGACAAGTTCTAGTCAATCCCATAATCCCATTCTGGGCCCCTCTACTGTTAATACAATCAATACTTTAAGAAATTAAAAGGGTGAAAGCCGTTACAAGTGTATTTTTAGTGATAATTGAATCTGTCAGCGTCCATTGTTATAAACAAAATACAAATGGTGTAGTTTGTGGAAGTTTGTTTTAGTAATTATTAGGGTTAAAATCTGTCAAAAAGGGAGAAATAAGTATTTGAAATTTGTACTATCTGTATTAGTGGTAGATTTACGATTGATGCTACCCCAAGCCCCAACTAAAATATGTTTTTTTTTCTTTGTGAGGAAATGAATATTGAAATTACTTTATTTAATTTATAAATGCTGCCACCCCTAGAATTATGCCACCCTAGGCCCGAACCTCACGGGTCTATGGTTAAATCTGCCACTGATGTGTATAACAAATTTAAACCAAATCTATTAAGATGTTTATGCATTGTTTAGTAACTAGCATCAACACATTTACAATCTTTACATTTCTTATTTGAATAGAATATTTAGCTTACATTACCTGTATTCACATTGTTTTATTCTCTTATATGTGTCTTTAAGTGTAGAAGTCTCAAACGGTGGTTTGCCAACAAGCAATGTATACATGATGCAGCCCAAGCTCCATATGTCTACTTCAAATGAATGCCCCTGTTTTGTTAGTATTTCTGGTGCTATATAATTTGGTGTTCCACACAAAGTCTTCTTTCTCTCTCCTGTAAAACGAGGTTAGCGGTAAACTCCACTACAGGCTTGTTTCACCTGTATAATGAGGTATTATTTTATTTTTTACTAGCTGTTGCCAGCGACTTCGTCCGCGTTGACTTCGTTTAATCCGCACAGCACCTCCCCGATAGCGTGATAATATGAAGCCTATATGTTGACCCGATCTGTTAGTAATATTCATGCAAAATTTGAAGTAAATCCATGCAGTACTTTTTTAATTTACCCCGGACATACATACAGACAAACAGATTAACAGACAAACAGACAAAAATTCTAAAAACTATATTTTTGGCTTAGATATAGATTGTAGATCATGCCCCAAGTATTCTTTTAAAAAAATATTCAATGTACAGTTTTGACTTTCCTACGATTTCATTATATGTATGGATAACATAAGATAGCAAACAAGTAGATGGCTCTCCTGATGGAAAGAGTCAACCTTCGCCTATAGACGCCAAAGGTGTGTTAATGGTGCTTTGCTATCTTGTGGCGAGGTCTAATGCCACATGCATAAGTTTACCGGCTACCTTACCATCCAAATCGGAACACGACAGCGACAAGCACCGACGCTATTGCGGCAGGAATAGGCAAGGCGGTGGTACCAGACCCGGGCGAGACAATGCAGAACTCCACCTAGTAATTAAAAATTTAAAATTATGACTGATGTTATTTTTTTATTTGTAAAAAAGAAACACAGAAAATACCAGTTAAAGATGAACACTCTGCTACTCACTCCTACTTTACAAGCCATATTCAACTGTATAATGAGGCATTATGACTGATAAACAGTTATTTTTTTATTTATTTTTGAAAAAGAAACATGTACAAAATACCAGGTTAAGGTGGTTAAGGGTACATTCTGCTACTTACTCCTACTCTACAGGTTATATATGCATGTATAATAAGGCGTTATGATTGATATTATTATTATTTTTTTATTTATTCGCAAAAAAGGAACATATAGAAAATATTAGTTAAAGATGGTTAGGGGTACATTCTAGTGCTTACTACTACTCTACAGGCCACGTTTGCATGTACAATGAGGCATAATCACTGACTGATATTACAGTTATTTTTTAATTTATTTGTAAAAAATAATGTAGAAAATACCAGTTAAAAATAGCACTATGATAGACATTTTTAGGTAACAAATTTCTTATAAAATTGATTTATAATAACAAATTTTACCATCAAACTCAATTTTAGCAGCAAGACCAAAATCTCCAATTTTAACATGAAGGTCGTCATCAAGAAACAGGTTTCCAAGCTTCAGATCTCGGTGTATAATACGATTTTTGTGCAAATATTGGACACCTAATAGTATTTGACGCATGTAAAATCTTGTCTCGGGCTCAGTAATGGCTTTTCTGCGTTTATGTAGTTCCATCATGGACTGTAAAAGCAATAAATTTTACATGATTTTAAAAGTTTTGACATAATAATACTGGCTTTAAGAGTTAAGAGAGCTTTAGCTCTATAGAGATGTTATAAATCAAAAACTAAACAGTATTCAACCACTATAAACGTGAAGCCCTAGAACAACTGTTCAATATCAACTTTTTTTCTCAGTTAAGTATCTGCACGCCCATATCCTCGTAGAGGTAGGCAGAGGTGCAACCAGTGCACCCATGATTATACAAAGTTACTTGATCCCACAATGTGATAGGTGGCCAGCCTAACGCCAACCAGGCACTTTCCAATCTCGGGAATACTTTTATTAGAAAACTGAAAAAACACATTTTTTAATTGCCAGACTCTTGAATCGAACCTGAAGCCTCATGTGGTCAACACAGACACTGGATCACTAGACCAGAGGTGATTTATCTTCTATATGTATGTGACTCATTAACAATTACCTCAAAGTTAAAATTTCATAAAGAAAATCACATGGAAAGTTATTTTACAAAATTTCTATGACAAAAAAAAAAATTAAAATGCAGGTGAGGCCATAGGCAACTGTAAATCTATATTAATATTATAGGGTGTAGACAGACTGGCTGCATTTCAACTGCAATCCAACTGCTAAATGGTAGTTCAGATGCAGTTCACACGACTGCAATAGAACTGCAAACCAAATGCGCAGTCTGATTGGAGTTCAATTGCTGTCGTGTCAACTGCATTCAAATTGCACCATACCCACCCGCCCGCACTACTTTAACACTCTTGAGGGGCGGGGTCAGAGCAGCTCCGCCCCCCGCACATAGACTCAGTAGTAGAAACAAGCTTGAATGAAGATGCAGTTGACACAACTGCAATTGAACTGCAAACCAACCATGCAGTTCGATTTCAGTCGTCGTGCAGTTCACATGACTGCACACCAACTGCAATCGGACTGCGCATTTGGTTTGCAGTTCTATTGCAGTCGTGTCAACTGCAGCTGAACTGCCATTTAGCAGTCGGATTGCAGTTGAAATGCAGTCCGTCTGTCTACACCCATAAATGTGAAAGTTTGGATGGATGTTTGTTGCTCAATAATGTCAATACTACTGAATAGATTTGTATGAAAATCGGCATACAGATAGATGATGACCTGGAATAGCACATAGGCTTGTTACCACCGCACACCAAACATGTTTATAATGCAGCAGGTTTCGGGTTCCAGTTAGTCCTTAATATTTACAAATAAATTTAATAAGTTTCTTCCATATTACATATCAATACTACCCTAACATACCTGTAATTGTGCTAAATAATAATAGGTTTAAATCTGTAAGGTAATATGGATTATTTTAATTTGCAATAATGTTACCTGCATTACATACATTACAATTATCAACTTATTATTTACATTATAATTTGTTTCATGCAGAATAAGAAATACCTACCATAATAATTACATTTTTATTTTCTATATTACTTTTAAGATTATTGACTTCATTCATGCAGCTTTATGCCTATTGGTCAAGATCTATCTTAATGTAAATCTTCATGCAAATTTATTCAACCATTTAATACCATTTTAATGTTAAGTAAAAGATACTAACCCTTCGTTTACACAACTCTAATATAATATAAATATTGAGAGAGTCTTCAAAAAAACTGTGGAACCCGACTACATGCTTATGTTGTAATGAACGGTGTATAGAAATTTCCTGCGCCATTTTTTCTTTTTGGCTGGATTTCATCATAAGTTTCTTCGAAACAATTTTTCCAGCATAAATTTGATTGTTTGCAATATCTTGGATTTCGTAACATTTTGCAAAACCACCCTAAAATTTAAAAGATAAATTTATAACATGAATACATTTAAAACTACCTCATAATTGATACAATATTAATTTTGAAGATAGAGTAACTTTTTTGTTAGTATATGAATGGATTTTTCGTGATCATAAATAATGACTTCTACTTATAGATGTGAAGGATGTTCATGATGCTACCTGTATTTTTTTATATCATAAGATAGCAAACAAGCAGATGGGTCTCCTGATGGAAAGAGTCAACCATTGCCTATACACACCAAAGATGTTAATGGTGCATTGATATCTTGTGGTGAGGTCTAATGCCACATGCATAAGTTTACTGGTTACCTTACCCTCCAAACAGGACCACTTAAGTGACTAGCATTGACACTATTGCGGCAGGAATAAGTAAGGCGGTGGTACCAGACCTGAGCAAGCCAATGCAGAACTCTACTACCTAATACCTACAATGGTAGCGACTCGCATAGCCAATCAGTCGCCTTTTACGACCTGCCTGGTAGAGCGGCAGTTAGCCTATTCTTCAAAAGAGCCCGGAACCAACTTGAGGAACACTGTATTACTGGGCTGTAATGGTAGTTTCAAATTGCTCGGACTTTAATGCTAAGTTATTGTCTAAGCAGCAATATGATAAGAACAAGAACTGATATAATAATGCCATTAAGGATAAATAAATAATATCAATGTAAACACCATTCAATACAGAATAGGTAAATTTGCTAATCAACATCTTGTACAAATGTTGCATGGTTCACCAATACTAATGATGTATTTGCATTAGATATGCCACTAATAGTGATTTTGCCGAATACTGAATATCCCATCAGGCCTTTGGTTGAATCCTGAATCAATGAATTACTCAGGCCGGTAGAAGCATAATTGTTTCATAAGCAAGTTAATCATGTCACCACATATGTTATCTGTTTATTAAGTAACTAATAAGTCTTGCTGTTTCGTATTGCTAAAACTATTGTCTGTTGGACAATCAAGTCCAAAGAGTAATGAAAAAATGCTGAAAAAATTTTATTAATAAAAAATTAGCTCTGACAAATTTTAATTATTAATTATGATGTTTCTTGGTAAAATATATTATTTTTTAAGTAATATATGTGATTCTTATGATTAGGTATTCGATACTTGACTAAATAGTTCTAAATAATCAGCAGAATAACATCAAATTTACAGTGTGGCTAAGTACAGTATTTACCTGTTTTCATAGATAGAACTAAGTAAATGACACTGGTAGATGGATGCATAGAAAAACCATTTGAGTGTCACAATTTCTTTGACTGGTATTACACTTATTATTTTTATTTATATTCAATATTTTATTACTATCTTATGTCAAACATTATTGTTAGGTCTTAGATAATATTTACATTATAGAACTTACATAATATGAACCCAGAATGTAGCTATATAGATGTGGACCATTAAATAAAATTAATATTTAAACCTAAAAGTTTGTTAGAATTTAACTTAGAAACTCTGTAGCTTCTAGAAATTTTAGATTTTTTTCTTTAAAAAGAAGTTATCCTGGAATGAGTATGCTACTTTCTTATATGACTGAGCAAAGGGAAGTAATGATTTTTGGTGACATGAACAAAGTCACGATTAACTGTTTTTAAGTATATTAAGTCATCAATTGTCATTACTAAAATGCCATTATATTAAATCCCATCCAAAGTATGCAGATAATCAACTTCGCAATTCACTTGAATTGCAGTTGGTAGGTATTTCCCAAATTTTGGAATAGCTAAATTTGATGCCACTGAAATATTTCTAGACCACAGTAGTGCTTTTACTTGGCCACACACTTCCTATTAAAATAATGATTATTATATTGTATGTGACCTCGCAGGCAAATACTAATGATGAATGGGCATTCACTTTTAAATTTAAGTGCAGATCTGTAGGCAATTCATAAGCTTTCATCCCACTTATTAGGTGAATTGAGCTTATTTAATGCCAAAAGTGCAAATTTTTAAATTAAGATGCTTATTAATTCTTGTCCTATATTTTTTTTCCATACATAGAGCAATATCTATATATCTACATACCAACATTTTTATGGACACAGAAACAAATCAAACAATTATCTACATAAATAGTAGGTACCAGATTTATGGTGCAGTTTGCTTAGTGAATGCTAACATTGGAGATTTCTACCATTTAATTGGCTAGATGTAAGTTAAAGCCTTTGCCCTTTGCTCACCTGACTGTCGTCAGAGTTTCATGTTTATGATAGGTATCAAGCACAGTGAGCAGGTGCAGTTTGAAATCAAAGATGCATGTCTTATCACTGTTTTTAACCACTAGAAGTTGTAAAATTTATTTGGAAATATTTTAACTTAAAGACTGCATGCACTGTAAATAAATAAATAAAGCAAGGCTAAATACGGTTGTAGCATGGCCGCGTCGTTTGTAACGTTATGTATGAGGCGATAAATTTCAAAATTGCTGTAGGTCTAATTTATAAAAATGAATTATATTATAACTTATAAGTAAGATGAAAACATATACCATTGAAAAATATTCACATCAAAAGATTTTCAACAACTTTAAAACAATTGTAAAAACTTACCTTTCCAAAAAATCGCAACCTTTGATAAGTACTATTTGTTTGTGGATCGTGAATGATTTCTGGAATTTCTTTCTTTTCATCTTCTTTAACGGATGTCATTATTAACTAGCTTAAAATAAAAATTACGATAAAATATAACAATAGGTATTAAAAGTCTTGGTGATTGTTGACAAATTTACAAAGAGGATTTCAAACGGCAAACCGTTTGAACGAAATCGGTTGCATTGAACTTCTTAACGAACAATGGTTATTGGCCAATCACACTTAACCACAGATATATTATCAAGTAAATATCACAAATATATCTGCCATTTTTACTTGGATTTAAGCAGCATAGATACAGGCACGGATACAGGTATTTTTG
This sequence comes from Apodemia mormo, assembly GCA_036924255.1. Classification (NCBI taxonomy): domain Eukaryota; kingdom Metazoa; phylum Arthropoda; class Insecta; order Lepidoptera; family Riodinidae; genus Apodemia; species Apodemia mormo. The sequence goes on along the minus strand of JAUPFN010000001.1, from coordinate 37,072,485 downwards.
CCAAATGACATATTTTTTAATTTGATAAAAAGTTGGAATTAATTATTATAAAATTGCATTGATATAAAATACCCAAGATACACAGTTCCGAACAAAACTGACACTCAAAACTGTCGCTAATTCAGTCTAAAAAGTTTATAGTTATGGCACAAACGTGTTTTTGCACATTCAACCTTAAACGCGAGATTTAAAGTCATTTTTAAAAAACAATGTACAAAAAGCAATAAAATTTTTGACTTAAGTTAGCCGACAGGACAAGACACATGTGGAGTCGAATATAAATATTTTTATGCATTGAAGTAGTATTTGAAGGGTTTGTAAAATTTACATAAAAAAAAATCTTGCCGAAAATCTGTTTTTGCGTAGAACATTTATATATCAATAAAACAAATAATGACCATTAAAATAATTTATTTATATTTCAAACGTTATAGGTTATTGGTTCTATTACACAGAACCTACACATATAGGAAAACTGTGGGTTTATAGCCATGTAGTATTTGACGCTTGATATTGATACATTTAGTTTGCATAGTCTAATAGGTTTAGAATATACTGAAATAGGAAATTTACTGCAATGCTGACTATGACTACGTTATAAAGTTCATAGATTCTTACATGATAACAGACACGATTTTTTTTCAGATTTATTATGTAATGTATCGACAACATAGTAAGGAAATGAATTAATTTCCTAGAAATAAGTTTAGCTTTTTGTAGAATTCTCGTTTTGAATTAGATTTCAGTTTTTCTGTTTTTTTTTTGCAGTATTATGTAAACGAACATTTGTTTAGTTATAGTATCTGCAGACGTACGAGCGAATACTGCCCATAGACATTTGAAACAATAGGTTAGTTACTAATGCGATGTCGGCTTCTGAAAATTTTATTGACCCTCGTATAAAAAATTCCAGTAAAACAATTTAGAGCTAAAAAATTGTGTTCAATGTTATTCGGAAGATCAAACTCGTTGATGATTTTGAAAAAATATACATCTTTTCAAATACTGAATAACTAAGTATCATTTAAAAAAAAAAACTTTGGATTTTTGAACTTTTTTAATTCAATAGTCTATGCTTAGGCATAGTTTTTTTCTTTGAGGTTAAAAAACTTAAATTTAGTGGGAAGTTTCAGGTGGCCTGTAGGGTCAACCAGCTCACAGATTTTTTTAATGTAGTTACATTAGTTGGTTACATAGGTGTGTTACATACACAGAAATCCTAATAGATACGTATATTTAGTTTGGAGTATAGTTTAGTACATATAATATTATTGCCAAAAGTAATTTTAGATTAATATTTCCTGTTAATTATAAATTTCTTTTATAATTACGTTAGTTTTTTCGATAGGTGTGTTACTAATAGGTATTTTTAGTTTGAGGTATAGTTAGTTATGATATGAGATATAGAAAATTTAGAAGTTATAGGAAGTTCAGGTCTTACGTTTTTTACTTACATTTTAATAACAAAAATGTCGTATATAAATAATTAAGATGAATATGTAAATATTATTTTTAACGTACTAGCGGCCCACCCGGCAATGTAGAGATTTTTAATAAAATAAAGAAAAGTTAAATAAGTTCTAAAGTAAATATGCGCGAGCAAAGCCGCGGGTAACAGCTAGTATGCAAATAAAACAACTCGTACATATAAACAGTCATTTAAAATTTATACGAGACTAGCTGCAGATCTCTGCATTAGGATAAAAGTATTCTATGTGCTATTCCAGGTCATCTTATATCCGAGTCCAAATCCAAATTGGTACAGCCATTTTTTACGTGATTGATTATCAAACATCCAAACATACAAACTTTAACATTTATAATATGTATAGTATAAGATATCCGCAATCAAAAACAACATTTTATTAAAAATAAATTATTAAATCAAAAAATAAACATTCTTAATGCAACTTGTGCCTTCCACTTAAGAAATCGTTATCAACAACACGTGTAAACAGAACAAAATTCGATCCTACTTATGATTTCCTATTGTAATATTAAAAGTTTCGTAATATATCTCCAAAGTTCATCGTAAGAATCACAATTATATATTGTTATTTTATATTCGTACAAATAGAATAAAAAAAATCACCTAACTTGGTCCTCAAAATAAGTAATCAATATAATCAAACATTTTAAAATCGTCAAATTGATGTCCTCTTCTCTTTTGGCAGTTGGTTAACAACTATAAAAGATATTCAAAATTATTAATGAAAAAAATTAATCTTATTAAAAAAATTAACTTATTAATGAAAAAAAAACGACTCCACTAATAATAACAGGATCAATTTGTATTATTCGACTAAATTAAAAGGAGGTTGTAATGCACTGTCCTTTTACTGAAAAAGTGACCATTGGAATTTTGTCGTATTATATTTGGAGCGTCGAGTACATTTTTAAGACAAATTAAATGAAATTCATATATTACACCCTATATTTAGTAATATAAATGACAAAAATAAATCGATAAACTCTTATACTTACCGAAAATACAATATCTTATATTTTTTTAACGTTCATGATGTTGTATTTTACAATTTCATTCTTAGAGGACGTTTTTGAGACACTGATTGTGTATCTTGGGTTTTTATATATCAATGTAAAATTGTATTGAAATATTAACCTATTTTTTTTAAATATTTATTTATTTATTAGAAAACCAACAACAGAGTAATCAGGTTTTCCTATTTTAACTACCTATCAGTGGAGAATAATTAAGTGGGTTTTGAAATACAAATTTAAGATATCATACTTAATTATCAACTACAATCATTAGGAATTACTACAATCTTATAACATTTGTTAGCATTAATTTTTATACATAAAGTTTTACATATTTATTTAAATTTTAGCTAAGACTGTGCCGCTCGTCTTCAAAATTGCTTTTGGGAGAGAAGCACCTTGTTTGAGCACCGCGAGGCGATGGTTTGCTGAATTTGAGAGAGGTCGAGTTTCTTTACATGACGAATTTCGTGAAGGGCGGCCTTCAACTGCCGTCAATAAAAATAATGTGGCTTCTGTTAAGCGGTTAATTGAAGAAAACCCCCGGATTACCTATGAGACAATTCGAGGACTATTGGGGATTGGTATGAGCCAAATTCAGAAAATTTTACATGAAGAATTGAAGGTTCGGAAACTTTGTTGTCGTTGGATCCCTCATGAACTGACAGTGGAGCAGGAGCGGGCTCACGTGGAATGGTGCTAACAGATGCTACTGAAGTACGACCACGAACATTCTAATTTATTGTTTTGAACCCGAAAAAAACAGCAATCTTGTGAATGGGTGTTTGAAAATGAGAACAGGCCAACAAAAGTGAGACAGGCGAGAAACGTTGGTAAAAAAATGATCGCGTTTTTTTTCTTAGCTACGGGTTCCATCTGTACAATTCCACTTGAAGATCTAAAGAGTGTTAATGCCGAGTGGTATTCTACCATTTGTTTACCAAGGGTGTTAGAAAAAGTTCGCGAAAGACGACCCAAAATCCACATTCTCCTACACCATGATAACGCTTCTTCACACACGGCCAGCAAAACAGTCATTTTTAGCTTCCGAAAAAGTACATCTCGTCACTCATCCTGCACATAGCCCCGACCTAGCACCCTGTGATTTCTGTATTTTCCCCAAAATCAAAGATTTGATGTGAGATTTTACTTTTACCAACTCCGAAGATGCAGTGATAGCGTTCAATCAGCACGTAGAAAATCGTAATCACAGTAGCATGTTTTGATATTTCCCGTGTTGGTTCCGGGCTCCTTTGAAGAATAGACCAACTGCCGTTCTGCCAGGCAGGTCGTAAAAGGCGACCGATTGGCTATACGAGTCACTACCATCGTGGCTACTAGGTGGTAGAGTTCTGCATTATCTCGCCCGGGTCTGGTACCAACGCCTTGCCTATTCCTGCCGCAATAGCGTCAGTGCTTGTCGCTGTCGTGTTCCGGTTTGGAGGGCAAGGTAGACGGTAAACTTGTGCATGTGGCATTAGACCTCGCCACAAGATAGCAACGCACAATTAACACCTTTGGTGTCTAAAGGCGATGGGTGACTCTTTCCATCAGGAGACCCATCTCTTGTTTGCTATCTTATGATATATCTCTCTCTTTTTTGCTATCTTATAATATATATATATAAAAAAAGATTTGTGGTCCTCCTGTTTTAAAAAATGGTTCGATCGCATGAAAAATGTTTAAAATGTAATGGAGATTATTTTGAAAAGCAATAAACATAATATTTTGGTTATAACATGTTGTTTTTTTAAGTTACGCAAAACTTATAGTGGGACCTACGTACATTATTATGTCAAATACAATATTATGTGATATTTATTTGATATTATGTATTTAGTTGTGCTTACTTATAGTTTAAATACATCTTATCCGAGTGGTGATTAGGTACATAATGAAAGTTTTAAAATATTTTCTAAAGTGATTTTCTATTTGCAAAATTATCAATTGAATTGTACAAAACATTGTTTATTAGTTTAGTAAACTCTACATACAAAAGAATTTAAGACGTTAAGCTTTTCTTGGCTTAAGATATATCTTCGGAAATATTTAACCAACTTCTCTCGCCCGAACAATGTGTACCTGGTGTACTTAGATCCTTATGCTGTCCGGTCCGGTAGTACCTAATTATTGAAATTGATGACTTCTCAAAAGTGTATGTAAAAGTTTATTTGAATATATGACATTCCAATTGGGTACAATCTAATTTTAAACAATTTCTCTCAGAAGAAAGATAGCGTTGAAAAAGTACGCAGCATTTGAACCATGTCAGTCTCAAATTATTAGGATTATTTTTTTCTAAAACAGTTTTTTTCCACAGGGCTGACTGTTGGAGATTTCTAGATTTTTTTGACACTTATATTATCATTGGAGTCTAACAATGAGGACGAGAAATATGTGAACCAGGAATGTATCATTTTCTTTCCTTGTCGTTTGTCTTTATTCCCTGTCTTTATATACTAATTTGACGTGATTAGTTCTATGCTTGTTCTTCAAAATACATCAAAACTAATATTATAAAGAAGAAAGACGTGATTGATAAATTCCAAACAATTTAAACGATTTTAATTCAATTAGCGATATTTGATGCAGTTTTGAAAGAAGAAATCTGATAAGATTTTTAAGTCAATCGGTGTATTAGCTTAAAAGTTATTTCAAAAATATTAAGTAAGTTTGCTAAAAACATTGTAATTTTGATATTTGAAAAGCTGTACTTTTAAAAATTAGATAAGATTTTGATTTTTGAAACGGCATTTGACGTATCTAGTTTTTTAGTACTAAAATATCGTAAAATATCAAAAAAGGATTGGTTGAAAATTTTCGAAGTAATATAGAAAAAACACTCAAAATTTTTTGTTAACGATTACTTGTAAGCAGATAAACCGATTTTGATGCAACTTTTGCATTAGGCGTAGTGTTTTGAGGAATAGAGCTGATTAGTTTTTGTACTAAATCTGTAATCTGTAATCTGGAAGTTATATTAAAAAAATACTGTTTCGCCAAATATTTTTTTGGGTTTTATTCGAAATTTCACAAAATCTCCTGGACCGAATTGGTTCAGACTTTCAGGAAGTCTAAGTTGAACGGAATCCAATAGAATGCTATCAACCACTTTTCGATCGGTCCAGCCGTTCAAAAGTTATGAGATGTTCATATACACACGTACACACATACACACACATAGGTACATACACACAGACATACTGACGTCATCGCGAAAATAGTCGGAAAAGATTCCTAGGATCTCTCAAAACGTGGAGATCTGGTGAAAACTCGATTTTCGAATTGATAAAATGCGATTAGTACCCGCTTGTTAATTACACTTATACACACGTAAATATTTTTTAATAAGGCGACCGATTGGCTATACGAGTCACTAACATCGTGGCTACTAGGTGGTAGAGTTCTGCATTGTCTCGCCCGGGTCTGGTACCACCGCCTTACCTATTCCTGGTGCAATAGCGTCAGTGCTTGTCGCTGTCGTGTTCCGGTTTGGAGGGTAAGGTAGCCGGTAAACTTATGCATGTGGCATAAGACCTCGCCACAAGATAGCAACGCAACATTAACACCTTTGGTGTCTATAGGCGATGGTTGACTCTTTCCATCAGGAGACCCATCTGCTTGTTTGCTATCTTATACTATAAAAAAAAATTAAAAAATCTAGTAAGGTTTTCTCTTTAAAAACCTGCGTTCAATGCCGCAAATTAGATCAAAATTAGTTGTTTGTTTGAGATTTGTTACTTTTTTAAAAGTTTTTTTTTTCATTTCTTCGACATGTTTTAACCTATCGATTTTGTAGCTAAGAAAACAATTTAAAGCCATTCGAAAGATCCAAATTAATCATCGTATTTTAAAAATATACATTTTTTCGAACATTAAAGTACCTACTATGTACTTAAGTATCATTTTTGCAAGCATTAGATTTTTGATCTCTTCGAACTCAACATTTTTACTTTTAGCTTCAAATATCTCAATGGAGCTGGATTTTTCTTGGTTGGCCTACAGGGCTTAACCGGCTTACAGATTTTTTATAGTATCCACAGGCATACGAGCAAGTGGACCACCTTATGGAAAGCAGTCACCACTGCTCATGGAGATTTGCAGCACAAAAAGTTAGTTGACAATCACTGAAAATGTTATTGACCCTTCTATTAAAAATCCGTACATCAAAGCTGCTCGGAAAAGCCGTGTGATTTTTCCGAGTAGTTTTGATTTATAAGAATTAGCTATTCTTCAAGATATTTTTGTAGTATGTTGTGCTTATATGCTAAGTTCAGGCACAACACTCTGGCGGCGGCGGTTGCTCCCTGCGTTTCCAACATTCGTTATAAGTTATAACTTCCGATTCAAAATTATACGAACCGAAATCGGAAGTGTAAAAATTAATCGGAAGTTCCGGCTTACCGGAATCGGAACCGAAGCTCTGTAACAAGCCTAGTTTTGATAAAACATTTGCTATGCTACGTCTCTACGTCCGCGTTCACATTCAGAATGTACAGAGTACACAGGTAATGAGGGGGCGGTGTTCAGTGCCATGTAATAATTGCCTCTAGCAAGGGGCCACACCCTATCTGAATACTGAGCCCTGAAACCGTATAGTGTGATCGGCCTATTAGTCTAGATATGACTCATGAGCCACGGCTTTAGTCTTGATATTTACTACGCACTATGCAGATATGCAGAACGTATATATCCTTCTCACTACGTAGTGAGTTCATAGAACTTAACATTTTCTGCGGTTTCAGGCCTCCCATTACGATTGTTTTGCTCACCTATCAGGGACTCGGAAACTCCATCGAAACCATTTTTTAGCTCGTAAAATTATTAACAATTAATTAAGTGTACAAACCCACCTGCGGCAAACGGGAAAACATAGTGACATATGAATAATAATAATTATTTATAGTCATCAGTACAATGCGCTTTTTTTTAACTTAGAGTTAGTTTAATTATTGTAGTTTTTAAGACAATTGCGCGAACGATGGTGTATGAAATTTAGTACAGTTAAAGTTCACATTATGTTGGACTGCAGAAACCTAATATTTTCAAATAAAAAACATTAGAAATACATTAAATTAACAAAAATATACATTACACACACTATATTCATGTGACATAGATGATAATATACACACATGTAGTTATGCTATTTTCTTTACGGCAAAAGTTAGTTGTCATATTTAAAATTGGTTTTATTGTTTAGTTTATGGTCGAATTTCGACCACAGGCGATCGTTAGTTACATGAATTCAGAAATCAGAGGAACTTTATTCAATAAAAACTTTTTACAAATTTGCTCAACCAATAATCGATTAGCAAAAACCTATATACCTAGATAACCTGCATAATACGAGGCAAATTAAATTATTTTCTGTTTACTTAAGGATTGTTTTTACCAGAAAAAAATATTGTATAGTGTACTGAGACCTACAGTAATAAAAGATAAAAAAAGCAATGAATAATGTAGGAACTTATTTAAATTATGGTTTACTATATATAAAGATATTTAATGAATCGCTGGCGGTAGTTGTACTTTTGCCTCGGAAGAGTAAAGTTGAAGTTGAGCGATTCAGATAATATATAAACGAGTATTATATTTTTATCTGGAGGACAACTTCCGACGAATCAGATCAAAGCACTGTAATCAAAATATATATCGCCACTTTAATCACAATTAATTATTTTTTTAATAACCAGATATTAAGGAATAAATCCTTATTTAGTGATGATTAAAATGTCGATAATGTATAGGTGTATTTGTGTTTTTACTTTGATTTTGTCAAGTAAAGGACATCCTTATAAATCATGGATGACGACGGACGAATGTAAGTTTATTGTACTTGTATTTTAATTAATTAAGTATTTTAATTTAACTGCGTTTTAGTTTAATAGTTGTAATGTTTAGTTACCACCTTTTTTATATCATTAGATACATAGTAAAGAGGCTCTCCTGATGGAAAGAGAAACCATTGCCTATAGACAACAAAGATTTTAATTTTGTTTTGCTGTTGATATCTACATAAATAGGAAATGGACTAGACTAAGGAAAGGTTCTGGTCCAAGGGTGGATTCAGCCTTCGGTTCAGGGGGAGGGGGTGTGTCACATACACAAGGGTCGATCCAGTCTTCGGTTCATAGGGATCACATATTTGAGGTTCATCATGATAGGCTTTAATCCTTATCTAATCTTAATAAATCCATACCTAGACCCCTACCCAGAGGGTATCATGACCCCCATGTCATGTCTCAATGAGGATGGAAACGTTAACATTACGTTGAAAACGCTATTATTCGTACAATCTTGTATGTCTATAGGCTATGTAAGGTTAGAGAACCATCCGTTTGTTTGTAGTCCTATTATAAAAATAGAAAATCTGTAAGTCGGTTGAACCTAGAGGTTATCACTAAAACTTCCCGCTAAATTGAGATATTTTAAGCTCAAAGGAACAAAAGTTATACCTTCTATTTTTCCTAAATTTTGTTATAAATTACATTAAATTTATTTCTTAAAGGCGTATATTTTGGAAACGATGATCGATTTTGATCTTTCGAATGGCATTCAACTTAACTAGGTTTTTAGCTATATAATTTATAGGCTGAAAAATGACAATTTTTTTAATTTTCTGTATTGATAAATAACCAATTTTGATCTAATTATCGCGATCTAATTAGACGCAGTTTTTAGACAGAAAAATTGATTAGGTTTTTAAGTAATTGGTATATTAGCCTAAAAAAATAACTTATTAACCTACCAACCTATTAAAAAATAACTTATTATCCTTGAATAACTTTATTTAAAATATTTAATAAGTTTTCTGTAAATAACAAAATATTAACATTTAAAAAGCTGTAACTTTTGAAAACTTGATTCAATTTTGGTTTTTTAAACTGCATTTGATGAAGTTTTTAAGTACTTAAATATTGTAGAACCTCGAAATATTATTGTTAAAAAATTTCGAAGTTATTTCAAAAAAACATGTACAATGATGTGTGTAAACACACACAAACACACACACACACACACACACACAAACACGCACACACACACATACATACATACAGGCCTACTGATGTCATCGTGAAAATAGTGCCGGAAAGGTTCATAGGACCCCAAAACGTGGAGCCTAGTGAAAACTCTATTTTTGAAAATCTGGGCAAAATCGTCCTTATCTACGAGTATATACGTAGTGGGAAGTTAAAATTTAAACAAAATCTAAATAGAAAGTAACAAGTCCCATAGCTTAGAATTCTGTTAAGTCATACTGAATACCTCCGCCATCGAAATAGTTTTAAAATCGAAGCACGCATAAAAAAAATCGTGAATCCTAATGCAGAACAGAACGATCACAGATGGGGCCCTTTCAAATTTACCAACATTTTTTCCAAGAGGCCCATTAAAATTTTAACAATCAAATTTTTCTAAAGAACTGTGACTCGTTCTATTCTGCATTGGAATTTACGATTTGTTTTATGTATGTATCGAAACAACTAATTGGCAAATTAACTAACCAAATATAACGAAAATATAGCGAAGAAAGCGAAACGAAAACATCGAAAAATCGTCGCCCGCTCACGTGTGTATTAGCTCTGCTGCTTCACCCCGAACGCCTCCCCCATTAAATAATAATATAATAACTCATATTACACGGTATTATCGCCTCTCCTCTATGGTCTATGGTTTATGGTTTATGGCGGTGTTGACCACACGAGGTTCAGGGTTAGGATCCTGGGTCGGTCGGGCAATTCAAAAATGTATTTTTTAGTTTTCTGATAAAAGCAACATTGGATAAGTGCCCGGTTGGCGATAGGCTTGCTATCTATCATATTGTGGGACTAAGTATCTTAGATTAATCGTGGTTATACCATTATCTATCTCTACGGGGATACGGGCGTGAAGATCCTTTTTTTAGTATGAATATTTTACATATTACATATCCTAAACTGTTATTTAAAATGAAAAACGATGAATGAAACCTAAGGTGATTTTAAACTACATAAGGTCAAGCATAATTTTACTGTCTATCTTGTCCTTCAAATCAGACACGAAACTACGAGTAATAAGTAATAACGCTATGGAGAAAATAGGTAAAGGGGTGGTACCAAACCAGGTCAAGACCTAGCAAAACCACAGTCTAGTATAAAAATCTACCTATCTGCTTCCTTCTAGAAAAGAGTCAACTAATTTCTGGCAAATAGTACGTGCTGCAGTTATTAATGGGTGGCAGGCATTTATCATCAGGAACCAGAAAGTCTCTATACGTTCGGTTCACCCTGCTTACCTCGTGATAAAACCGGCGTGATGATACATTTTTAAATACACATAAAACTAATTTTCTGTTTTACATAGGTATTTTTATGGCCATTCCAATGTCTCTCAGATAATTAACTGCCACTGGGAAATTTATAAGAAAATATATGCAAATTTCATTGTTTATTTGTTATAATTTATATTTTCACCAACCGTTTCCCGCGGCATAACTCTTTTAAATTCTAATAAAATATAGCCTACATCACTCCCCACTAAGGGCGATGCTGCGTTGCGTTGCGCTGCGACCTCGCAGCATTGATTGTGCGTCGTTTTTCATATATATTTTGTGATATGCCCCCTTAATGCATTGCGGATAGGAGACAAAGTGGGAGGGAGGGTGATGCGCTGCGTTGTCGGAGCTCCGCTCTACGTGTATTTACGTAATCTCTATTTACATTACATCTACGTTTTCCTGCATAAGACACTGATCATCATTATTTCTTAACGCCTTCAAAGGAGATATCCAGAATCTTCTTCGTAGAAACGTAGAAACCTCACGTTTATTTCGGCGGTAGCGTAGTAAAAGCAACAAAAGAACACGTTTGTATCTATGCATTGCGAAAGCTGATCTGTAACGCAGTTACGACGGCGTGCATACCCTCTCGCATCGCGACGTCATTATTGTGTGGTACACAATGCGTTGATCCGTTGCGACGATGCGACGCAACGCAGCGCAACGCACTAACGGGGTCTCACCCTTACGTAGCTTTCTACTTGTGAAAGATTTTTAAAAATTGGTAGTAATTCCAAAGACTAACTTCCAAAAATCAACTCCGAAACTTACAATTTTACTTCTTTATAATATTAGTTACGTATAATAACACAACGTTGTTATGTTAAAAATATTGATGAAATAAGTGTTTTTTAATTCACTAAAGTAAATAGTTTATTCTGTTATTCTGATTCCTTTATTTACAACCACAGAACAAATATAAAGCTTACAACATAATGACCGGGTCGCGTTAGTTTCTAATTCCGTAGAATTTAGACGCACTTTTCTCAAATATATTTAGTGAGGCTGAATGCTGCGAAACTTATTAGTAAGTATTTATATGAGCACTGGTCAGATACAATAACATCAGTTTCTTTATTTTTTTTTATTATGACATGAGCGTTAACAATTTATATTTAGCTTAGCTTCCTCTAAGAGCTTAGCGATGGATATATAAACAAAAAAATATGTACACTTAATGATAATAATAAATAAATATCGCTGGGAAAATTACACATATTGATCTAACTCCCAATAAAGCAATTTGTTTGCTTATGTAATGGGTGATACTTATACATATTAATAAATATTAATACATATACTGTAACTTATACAATACCCAAACCCAGAAATGCATACCCAGAAATACATATATAAATGCTGTAACTTATACAATAAGCACCCAAACCCAGAAATACAAAAATCTAGGCTCATTACACCAATGTTCGATCCCCATCGATTAGTAATTAGATGCGCTAACCACTCCTACAACGGGACGGTCCAATATATGGTGAGGAAGATATAATAATTCAGTAAAAGTGCATTTTAGCTCATTAATAAATGGAGTTTTAGCAAGTGCTATAAATAAAAATTGCACAATAGATTATTATCAGTAGGTAGTAGTAAACTTGTAGACTGTTAGCATTTCAGACATTTAAAGCAATATCAAACAAAAGATTTCCTTTCACGTACTTATCGATTACTGAATTGTTAAAATTCATTTAACACGTTCACGATGGTTTTAAAACGTGATAAATATTTAAAAAGAAAAAAAATCATCTGTTATATCATTCAATAGGCGATTACTGCATACATAATTACATACAAGTTTAAGATTATATTGCTATAATGTTTATCACGGTAACTAAAATCATTAGTAGAGCACGGGTTATAATTAACTTTTAATAAATGTATAATTTTTAGTTTCCAGTTGGAACGAAGACCCTTATCGGACGATACCGATATAGCGGAGGGTCCAGGCGAAAAAAGTGTCAGAATGTTCTACTACAGGTTTTCTCGTAACTCGCGCATTTTTTTTTGTAAGAACTTGTAGGGGAGCCCAAGAGGGGAATATGGTATTTACTTACTTACTCGAGCACGTCAGATTAATATAGGGGGGGGGGGGGGGGTACCTCGCATACTATTAATACTATAGAGGGCGTAACTATTGCAGAAAGAAAAAACAAAATTAAGATAACTTCGGCTTGTGGAAGTTGTAAGATTATACTTTTTTCGTAATTCTTACATAATTTTCCTCCATAATAAAAGAAAATTCAGACGCGCTCGAGAATGTCAAGACAACATTTCTTTTGCAACTTTGTGACCCTCCCACTCCCTTACGCTACACTTCAATCGTCACATTTTCTAAATTTTAGCTAGCAATTACCATCATACCCTTATTTAACAAGGGTATGATGGTAATTGCTAGCTGAAATTTAGAAGTCCCGTGAAAGTTGGATAGTTGAAATTTTAACGGGTGATGTATTTCCGTTGACGCTATAACAATTCTAAAACCAGAAATAAAATATTTAAGGGGGGTTATATTATGCCATACAACAAAGGTGATTTTTTCCCGATCTTAATAACGATAACTGGTAGACAAATATAATATTTACAGAATATGTAGTTCTATATTCAACATTTGGCCTGTTTTTTATATAATTACTCATTAGGCAGCAAACAAGCAGATGGCTCTCCTGACAGAAAGAGAAAACACCGCCTATATATATCAAATATGGTAATAGTATGTTACTATCCATATGGTGGGATGGCCTTGCTACATGCATAAGTCTACCAGCTACCTTACCATTCAAACCAGAACACGGCCGCGTTTCCGATCCGGTAGTATATAAAAAAATGTTGACGCGTCAAAATAACTTGTAAATTTTTTAATTGAATAAAGTACTTCTGATTTCTGATGATTTTTGAGAATGACAAGCATTGACGCTATTGCGGCATAGATAAGGCCGATGTAAGGTAATAACCGGGCGAGATAATGCGGAATTCTAGTCGTGTTTTACGACCTGCCTTGCAGAATGGCAGTTGGCCTATTCTTCAAAGGAGCCCGGACCTAGACGGGGAGGCTTATAAAGATAACGAAATATTTATTATAGAAAGTTACAAAATATTTATTATCTATAAATATACATAGTATCCAATACCTGACTGAGTAATAAAATAATTGTAAGAAAGTTAAGATCCGTATCCGTAACCGTATTCGCGAATCTTAACAGCAATGATCCGTATCTGTATCTTTATCCGCGGATCTAGTATTTTAACGATCCGGTACATCTCTAGTCGTAGCATACACTTTACATCGCGGAGAATTGCAGAAACTTAATATTTTTAATTATTTAATAAGCATAAGAAATATATTAAATTAATTAAAATAAAAATGAGGTACACATACTACATTCATGTCACATACATGACAATACACACAAAATATTTTTCCCCCTTGTTGGTCCCGGGCTCCTTTGAAGAATAGGCCAACTGCCGTTCTGCTAGGCAGGTCGTAAAAGGCGACCGATTGCCTAGACGAGTCACTAACATCGTGGCTACTAGGTGGTAGAGTTCTGCATTGTCTCGCCCGGGTCTGGTACCACCGCCTTACCTATTCCTACCGCAATAGCGTCAGTGCTTGTCATTGTCGTGTTCTTGTTTGGAGGGTAAGGTAGCCGGTAAACTTATGTATGTGGCATAAGACCTCGCCATAAGATAGCAACGCACCATTAACGCCTTTGGTGTCTATAGGCGATGGTTGACTCTTTCCATCAGGAGACCCATCTGCTTGTTTGCTATCTTTACTATAAAAAAAAATGTACATTGTACATACTAATTTCTTTACGGCTAAAACCTGTTGTCAAACTTACGAGATTTTATGTTAGGTCTAGAATTTCTACCACAGGGCGAACGCTAGTAATTTTTTTTTACGTTGCCATGTCTGTTACTCAATAACGTCAAAACTAATGAACGGATTTGGATGAAAATCAGCACACAGATAGATGATGACCTGGAATAGCAAATAGGCTATTTTTATCCCGGAAAACGACTTGTGTCCGCGGAATTAACCAAAAACTTTTATAATACAGCGGGCTATACGGCGCATTTAGTGTTACTATAAAGGTGAAAGTTTGTATGTTTCGATGTTGAAATTTTTGTTAATCGATCACGCAAAAACAGCTGGACCGATTTTAATGAAATTTTTCCCGTGGGATTCACCAATACATTTTATAGTGCAGCGGATTGCAGGATGCAGCTACTCAAAAAATATCATTGTCTAGTATCTACACATTTAAAAATCACTCAATGATATTCTTATTGAGTAGGATTTATTTATTTATTTATAACTCGTCACAATGGGTTCTTCTTTACACAAATTTACATTGACAATACCTATTAGTACTATCCGTTTGCTGGCTGTACTGGTGCCTGAGGTAGATAGGTTAAAAAGAAGATCTTGAAATACAGATCGCGTCCTCATATTGCGGTTTGAATTGATTTGTTCTTAATATGTTAAAAGTAAATTTTATTAATATGTGTTAATAGGTTGTTGTGTTATCCTACATATTGAGGGTGTACATTTGCATGTTAGAGGGTGTGTTGTAGTGTGTTGTTTGTAAGTGGGCTTGTGTGTCTCTAAAGGGTTAAGTGTTAATGTGTGTGCACGGCCGACGGCGTGTATGTGTATTTTTTAGACAAGACTTAATTCTAGTAAGTAAAAAAAATCGAGAAGACAATATTAATAAATCATATTCCGTTTCGTGTTACCGTAAACAATTCTTCGTGGATTTAATAATTAGTAATGACAATTCTGTGGTAATTACCTTAGATGAAGCGCAGTCACTGCAGTATTTACTTTTGATACATTTCTATGAATCGTCAATTATAAAAACGCAATCGCGTGCCAGTAATAGAGTGGTTTACTGCGAGAACTCACGGTTGACTGTCCCTGAAGCATTGGATTAGGTTAAGATGTTGATTGGTTGCCGTGGATACGTTTGACCTACTGACTTATATATTTTTAGGTCATATTTTAGCAATAAAATTATTTTGGATTTTAAGATTTACATAAGATTTTAAACTGATACATAATATATTCCCTGTTAGTTTGGACCCCTTCGAAAGAAAATACCATCTGTCTTTCTTTTAAGAAAATCCTAAAAGACGAACAAAGAGCAAATATGTCTGTGTAAAAAAATTTTAAGTTAAAAAATTTAAAAAAAAGAAATAAAATTAATTTGTATGATATCCAAACTAATTAATTCCATTTCTTTTATTTTTATTTTATAGGATAGCAAACAAGCAGATTATTCTACTGATGGATAGAAATAACCATCGCCTATAAATACCAAAGATGTTAATAGTGCATTGCAATTCATGAGGCAGGCTTGGGATGCCACATGCATAAACTTACCGGCTAATTGACCTTCAAAATTGGAATACGACAACTACAAGCACCAACGTAGTACCGACTAGCGGTAAGGCAGTAGTACATGGGGCACACTAAAAGTTTTGCACTTCTAGCTAATCGGAACTATTTGAATTTCGAATGTTATATTTTTAAAACGCTGCAACCTTCTTAGTAATAAAAAAAACAATTACAACAAAATAGAAATGATTTGTCAATTGTTTTTTTTTATCACACATTAAAGTTCTACGTACGCAACGAAAATGGATTAAGTCGAAAAGATTTTAGAGCGATGATTTTTTATGATTTTAAAGTTCTCTTTCTCCGCAAGACTGTGCCGCTCGTCTTCAAAATGCTTTTGGGAGAGAGGCACCTTGTTTGAGCACCGTGAGGCGATGGTTTGCTGAATTTGAGAGAGGTCGAGTTTTTTTACATGACGAATTTCGTGAAGGGCGGCCTTCAACTGCCGTCATCGAAAATAATATGGCTACTGTTAAGCGATTAATTGAAGAAAACCCCCGGATTACCTATGAGACAATTAGAGGACTACTGGGGATTGGTATGAGCCAAATTCAGAAAATTTTACACGAAGAATTGAAAGTTCAGAAACTTTGTTGTCGTTGGATCCCTCATGATCTGACAGCGGAGCAGAAGCGGGCTCGCGTGGAATGGTGCTCACAAATGCTACTGAAGTACGAGAACGGACATTCTAATGCTGTTTATCACATTGTCACAGGAGACGAAACGTGGATTTATTGTTTTGAACCCGAAAAGAAACAGCAATCTTGTGAATGGGTGTTTGAAAATGAGAACAGGCCAATAAAATTGAGACAGGCGAGAAACGTTGGTAAAAAAATGATCGTGTTTTTTTTTGTCAGCTACGGGTCCCATCTGTACAATTCCACTTGAAGATTAAAAGAGTATTAATGCCGAGTGGAATTTACCATTTGTTTACCCAGGGTGTTAGAAAAAGTTCGCGAAAGACGACCCAAAAGCCGCATTCTCCTACACCATGATAACGCTTCTTCACACACGGCCAACTCAGTCTAGACGTTGCACAACTTTACCGATGCTAGTGACATAAATTAGCCTTCTTTCGCCTTTTACAAGATGCCTTGCAGTAAGGCAGTTGATCTATTCTTTAAAAAGGGACCCGCGTCAACACGAGGAACTACTGCTGTGGCTATTAGGTAATAGAGGCTTTCCAAGGTCGTATTACAAAACAGTTGTCAGTTATTGTGGACCCAGCAGGGCACAATAAACATAAGAAGAGAGGAGGATGTTATACAAAAAAAATATATTTTATAAATATCTTTAATAATATTTAATGTTTTATCAATAAAAATACATTATAATATTATTTAATTTGTAATAATCTGTCAACCAATTTTTCTGCGTTGTCCTGTCAGGGTTTATTACCACCACTTTACCTTTCCTGTCACAATTAATTAGTGCTTGCTACTGTTGTGTATCGACGTGTTTTAGAGAGTAAGGTAGCTGATATGCATTCGTCGTTAAATCCTTGAAATATTAACAGCAATGTTTCATTCTGTTCGTATCGTTTATATAACTAACCATTTGTTGTCTATAAATTGTAGTTTATTCCATCACATGGGCTGTTTGTTTAGTACAAATAACCAATCGTAATAATAGCCAAAAAAATATGGAAATTATTGATTTGCATCTTTGTGTTAAGGACACCAGGGTCGGAGAAAATGTTTTATCGGTATATTTTACCTAGGATAATTTTAATAACGGTTTCTTCTTAAAAACAGCTTGTGTAGTGAGTATCAACATTCTCTTTGTTGTACATTATCACATATATGTAAAAAATTAAACAAATTTGTTGTGCAAGTTGATAGGTAAATATGTCTGATAAAGGCCTAATCCCACCTCTATCGTCTTTCGATAAATCTGTTCTACTAAATTGAAGCTTAATAAGTGAAGCGGAGAGAAACAAATCATAGTAATGGTACATCCTTCGGATAAATGCAGTATGTAATAGTTCCATGGAACATCTTTACAAAACGTAACTGCCATTTTGGATTAAAGCTGTCTAGTTCTTAATTTGCTCTCTTTGCTATATTCATGTAGCAAAGAGAGCAAATAACACAAAAACATGTAAATATTATACTAATTTTTATTCTATTTGCTACTCACACACAAATATTTCATACATCTCTGTACTAATAAGTGTTTTATCCGTGTTGGTCCCGAGCTTCTTTGAAGAATAGGCCAGGCCGTTCTGCCAGGCAGGCCGTAAAAAGCGGCCGATTAGCTATGCGAGTCACTACCATCGTGACTACTAGGTGGTAGAGTTCTGAATTGTCTCGCCATAGCGTTAGTGCTTGTCACTGTCGTATTCCGGTTTGTTGGGTAAGAAATCAGAAATCAGAAGCACTTTATTCAATAAAACTTTTTACAAGTTATTTTGACGCGTCAACTTTTTTTAAACTACTACCGGATCGAAAACACGGCCATAAGATAGCCGGTAAACTTTTGCATGTGCCATAAGATAACAAAGCACCGTTAACATCTTTGGTGTCTATAGGCAATGGTTGACTCTTTCCATCACCGTCTGCTTGTTTGCAATCTTATGATATAAAAAAATATCTCTATCCTATTAGTAGTAAGATACTTGTTACTAACATTTTTATAGGCGAGGGGCGTCTCTTATCTTTAGAAAACGCGACTGTTTGTTGTTGTTCTCATAAAATAAAAATATAAGTATATAATGTAATTAGTAATCTCTAGATCGTCACATAGTATCTATTTTATTTTCGTATTGGTCTTGGATTCTTTAACCCTATACTTGACAATGTGTATTTAAATGCACGTCTTTGTTGAATAAATCTGGCGCAAATTTAAAAAGAAACTTTTGATTTTTCTCCTTGCATTCGCCTCGTATAATACTTGTATTTTATGGAAAAAAATATTGCTGAACGCTGACAACACATGGACATTCAGTAAATCGCAAGATGGTGGAGCGTGCGCGTGCGCCTACGACTTACAAGGTAAAAATCGATAAAAATCATATTATTTTTTCACAAAACTAGAAAATAAATTATTCAAAATAGCACATAAATGAATTATCTTTTCGATTAACTATTCATTTTGCAGAATCAAACTAGTTAACTATGTTTATTTTACACGTTATATGGTGTGTGTCTTTAAATGCACATTACCAACTTACCAACAGTCGTAACTACATTTAGCTATGTGTATTTAAAGATACATTGCCATTTAAGACGTCTTTGTTCAGAGAAATAAAATAGTTCAATAAATTACCTATTTTTGGATAACTACATATCTTTCACAAAGAAAATTCTTGTTTTAGCCTTCTGCAAGAACATCCAGAATTTTGGCGTTATTACCTAAGCCTGGGGCTAGTTCTGCTATCGAGAAAAGTGATTCTTCGGAAGATGAACTTCATTATACTTGCAAAATTGTACAAAACAAGATCGTTGAAGATTCTGATGTCAGTTCAGATCCACCATCACTAAGTCCTTCCTTTGAAAATCTTCATTTGCTGTCGGATAGTGACCAAGATACTGTTTGTGTAACAACTGTAAGTTCATCAAATCATAAATTATCTAACCCGGATTCACCGTCCATACTAGCTTCAGATCAGAGCAGCCAAGTCGAACGAATTGAAAACCAAACTTCACTAGTCACCAGTTTCCAACAATCTGCCATTTTCATCATTAGCTGGTCCAAGTAATTTGAACGTTTCATCTCCTTCTGGTGGCACTCGTTCAAGGAAAAAAGCTGTAGTTGTAGTTAAGAAAACTCTTGTACGTGTGAAGCGAATCAATACGAACTGGGCTTATAAAAGGACATTTATAGGAAGAACAGATATAGAAGATAAAACATTCTTGCCGACACTGGAAACTAGATCACCGTTAGAGTACTTTCAGATGTTCTTTGATGACGACCTCATACAACTACTTATTCAGCAAACTAATTTGTATTACATGCAAATGAAAAGTACATCACTTAATGTTACTACGGATCAAATCAAGGACTTCATTGGTATACACCTGTTGATGGGTAAAGTAAACATGCTAGCTTACACAGACTACTGGTCAAAAATGCTGCGTCACAATAAATTAGCTAATATAATGTCACTAAAGAAATTCCAGTTAATCCGAAGATATTTACACTTTGCCGATAACTTACAAAATAATGGGAACAGATTCTATAAAGCAAGGAAAGTATACGTAATAACTGCCTAAAACTTGAAGAAGTTCGTTATAGCATAGACGAAATGATGGTACCATATAAAGGTACACGGGCTGGCTCACGTAAGCAATACATCAAAAACAAACCTCGGAAATGGGGGTTTAAAATATTTTTTTATAGATATTAGATTTTTAATAATGCTTTTTTTTACTGTTGCTAGACCTAAAAGGTCCATTACTTTGGTTTGAATTGTTATGACTGTAATTTAATTTAGTTAAATTTGAATTTTTGATAAGGTAAACTTGTTTTTTTTAGTCAATAAAAAATATTTTTTTCAAGGTAGACAGTCTTTTTAATTTACCACTGACTCTGGCAATGTGTCTTTTAGTGTACATAGGACTTTGATAATTAAAACTCTATAAAGGTGGCAATGTGCATTTAAAGACACGTCCTATATCTCAAAAACTATTTAAGTTAGATTTTTATAAATATTTTTTCCATGTTTTTGGTACCCTCTTTATTCAGAATTTAAAGCAAAAAATAAAAGATATTGAAAAAAAAATGTTTGTCAAGTAAAGGTTTAAAGGGTTATACATATAAACTATCGTAGTCTCCGACATCTCGTAAAGGCAGAAGAAAACTCGCCATGTGGCCCGTTATTACCATCGTGATAACTAAGTATGTGGTAGAATTCTGGAACGACTCGATCGGGTTCGACATCACTGGGTTACCTATTCGCCGAGGGTAAGGTTTATGTATTTTATTTCAATTCATAGTATACAAATAAGCAGGTATAAGTTTTTCTGATGGAAAAAGACAATCATTCCTATAAACATCAAAAGTGTTAATGGTACGTTCCTATCCGTGTGACGGAATAGTAATGTTACTTGCATAAATTTACCGGCTGCCTTAGTCGCTAAAACGGATTACCACAGCGACTAGAAAATGACGCTTTTGCGACAGGAATAGGTAAGGCATTTGCATTGGTACCAAAATCCGGGTGAAACGTTGCCAAACTTTGTCATTTATAGCTTGTCAAGATTACCATTAACAGCTCCGGCCTTGGGATAGAGTGTGATAAGAGGTTGTTTAAGGCGTTAGGAGGCAAGGGGTGCTAAAATTCCAAATCCGAAAAATAAATAAGAGCAGATGAAAATAATCTCTAAGACCCTGCAGACCATCTCGGAAATCTCCAAATAAATGGAGATATTTTAAACTCAAAAGAGTAAAAAACATATAAGCTATAGGCACAGATTTTTTAGCTCACAGCATTAAAATATCTAAAGTTTGTTAAAAATGACAGTTACATCTAAATTACACACACATATCTTTAGCTAAGTTAATACATATTTTGAAAGCAACACAAAGTAACGCAAAAACACTGGACTTTATAGGGTGACGGAGCACACTTGTGATTTTCTGTGAATGGTAAAAAAGTCAACCACAGTCCACAGGGCGCTAAACAGAAATCTTGCTCTACCCTCATAATGGGCTGGGGCAATATGCGTTGAAAACTTATGCATATAGCATTACATTCTTGCCAAACGCTAACGTCTTTAATGTCTATCTCTATCCGGTTGGAGCTGAATTTACACGAGCCATCTGCTTATTTGCGATTCTATGCTAGAAAAAATATTAATATTTATATCATAAAGTGATACGACAAATACGTGACCTTGGTTGCTATCAAGAACATTTCCGCTAGACCTCGGCTCATTAAAGAACATCACTTTATTGTATTTGTAATTAATATTTCAATTAATAACTTAGTGTAACTCATTAGCACAAACAGTTGGTTAATTTTAATTTGATCTATTTTTTTAACACGTTTATAAATATGTAGAAAATTAAGGACTCTTACAAATGACAGCCAAAATTGTATAAACTTCTCAAAGAGATATCTCGCCATGAGGCTTAGTAAAATAGTGTGATAGAAACGAAAAGGCTTAAACTAACCAATGTTTTTATATATTATCAGCAAATGGTAATAATTTCATACCTTCATCAAAATTTTTGTGCGTTTCAATAGTTGATATGCAAAATAACTATAAAAAACCAGCAAAATCCATCTAAAAATTCGATCTGAAAACGACAGCAAGCACCTGCCAAGTATAAGTAAGGTGGTGGTACGAAACCCGGTCGAGACGTTACAGAACTCTACCATTTAGTTAGTAGTCACGATATTAGTGATACGCCCTTTTTCGCCTTTTACCCGTAGCACTTAGCACTAAGGCAGTTGATTTATTCTTTAAAAGGGGCCGTATCAACTATCAATACGGGGAGAGTTAGTCATTTTTCTTTATAATATGCTTTTAGGTTAGTGACGTTTTTAGGGCACTAAACCCTAAATACGTCACTAACCTAAAAGCATATATTTTTGTCTCGTTTTAGCTAAAAGGTACTTTATTATTAAGCCTCCGCTGTCTGTCTATCCGTCTGTATGTCTGTCACCAGGCTGTATCTCATAAACCATGAAAGCTGGAAAGCTGAAATTTTCACATTTTCCGTTGCCGCTATAACAACAAATACTAAAAATAAAAAAAAATGAAAATATTAAGATAGTACGAAAAAACACGTTTATTGTATGGAGTGTATACCATATATACCCATACAATAAACGTGTTTTTTTCGAGTTAGTAGCATTAGCCCCCAGTTGCGGTTTCACCCGAAAAATATATTTTACATGTAGTTGAATTTTCACCCGATAAAAAAGTATATAATCTAAAAAAAGTACGGATGCATTCAAAACTCTTATGAAAGATACATTAATTATAATCAAATATATATTTTTGAGCATTTAAATAATTCATAATAATTCACATAAGTTTAGCACAATTACTTGCGGCAAAACCGGTTATAGCGCTTAGTCAATGAATAGGTTTTTCTTACCCCTGCACAGGCTCCGCGCACCCTCGCGTGAGCAGGAAAAACATATTTGTTTTTGTTCAAACACTTTTCTGATAATATGAACATTCTATCTCTCTCACACCATATAGAAAAAAGGTTTTCTTATTATAGTAAGTATATTTTTTCGCAATGTCGGGTCAAGGTCCGTCTGAGGGCACAACAAAAAATTGTGAAATGTGGAATTACTTACTGATTTTAAATCTTAAAAACAAACTGTGATTACAATTTTGTGATTTTGTACATTAAAAATAATGTTTATTAATAAGGACTTTTAAGCATATATTTTATTATTTTTTTCATTACATTCGTAGTTTAATGAAAAAATTAATAAAATATTACATTCGTATTCGTACATTCGTAGTTTTTAATTTTGTTAATTTTTGCTGCGTATACTATTATGTAGGTGCAATTTGTTACTAAGTGATTTTAAAACCTAAGAACAAACTGTGAACACAATTTTGTGATATTGTTTATTAAAAATGTTTATTAATATGAACTGATTAAAATCTGAAAGTCTTGTCTCATTACCTGTACCTCCTTTTTCATTCGGGTGAAATCGCAACTGGGGGCTAATGCTACTAATCCTTTTTTCGTACTTTTTAAAAATGATGGTACGGATGGTTGCGCCATTAAGTACCTATCAAACAGCCATACATTCAAACTTTCGCATTAATCTAGCTGCAAACTGCCACCTGCTGCATTATAAATTTTTTTCGTGAGTCCCACGGGAACAACTTATATTTCCGAAATAAAAAGTACGCTATGTGTTATCCCAGGTTATCATCTACCTGTGTGCCAAATTTCATCTAAATCATTCTAGCCATTTGCATGATTAACAAACATCCATTTTTTTATATCTTCCAAAGATCCAAATTTTCCCATTTATAATATTAATCTAGATATAGATTAATGTAGATATTTCGACTCTGTGGTGTAGTGATCCGGTGTCGGGGGCACATGAGATCCAGGGCTCGTATCCCGGACCGGGCAATTTCAAAAATGTGTTTTTTTTTCAGTTTTCTGATAAAAACTATATTGCCTGGGATTGGAAAGTGCCCGGTTGGCGATAGGCTTTTCAACGTTGTGGAACCAAGTGTCTTCCGCTAATTGTAGGCGCATTTGTTGTTCCTTTGCCTACTACATCGGGGATACGGGTGTGAATATACTTTTCTTGCAATTGTTTTGAATTCACCAATAAAGCAGTTGTATAATTTGAAATTATAGAGCAATTAAATCTGCGGGCATATCGATACGGTCTTCTGTACCCTTTATTGTAGTCGGATAATTATTATTATGCAGTCGTTTGTTCCTAGACTAATATTATAAACTGAAGTTTTTTTTGTATTTCTTCAAGATGTATACTTAGCTTTTTCGCGAAAGTGAAGTCTTTCTTCACTATTTAATTACTCTATTTAGTTTTTCTGTTATACTTATCAAAAATGAAAGCCTAGAAGACACCTTCATCAATCATTTTGTAATTTACTCTGAATGTTCCCTTTTTTCTGTTTTTCTGATGATCGCAAAATTAAAAATATTCGAATTATTGTAGCACAAGATGGACCACCAACCATAAGGACTGCGACGGGCTCCAGATTATGACTGCTGTGGTTCTTCGGCAACTCTGTTTCATTTCTTAGACAACTTTTCTTACGAGTATTTTAGTGGCATTGCAAAAGTCAGACATAAGATTTTTTTAAAGTTTCAAATTAAATTATTTATGCATTACCTGACACAAATACAGACGGTTTATTGGATAGGAATAATTGATAATAAACATTTATTTTTCAGTGGAAAATCACATAAGTCCAGAAGATTTAGAAGCGTTTTATCATTTAAAAGATAATAATGACGTGACTACACCACCATCTGAGGATTATGCTGAGTTTGAGGTAAAATTCAATAAACATCGGCGCAATGACTTTTTCTAAATGAATAATTTAGAAAGTCATTACGTCCATTGGAGATAAGCCTTATGGCAATATCTCACATGTGCTTTACGGAGTAGGTCTTAAAAATATTGTATCATAAGAGTGTTGCTTCTGGATTTCCCGTGTTAATCCCTTCGACTAAAGTAAATTACTTCAGTCGAAGGTTGATCTGGCCTCTTTTTACTCGACCAAAGTAAATTACTTTATTCGAAGGTTGATCCGGCCTCTTTTTATACAATAAATTAACTTACTTCTGGAAATCTTGCAAAATGCAAAAAAACTAATACGTGTCACAAACATAGTGACTACTATCCAGGTGGTAGAGTTCTGTAATGTCTCGACCCGTAGGCGTATCATCTAACGTTTGCAATTCGCCAGTGATCAGCGATGACTTAAACTTAATGAAAAAATCATCAAAAACGTCGCCAATTGCTTGCTGGTCACTTTTTGCAATGTCACAGCATCAAAACTAATCAAGCGGCAACGACTACCACTAATGTACAAGGCTGTTATGTGTCTTGCAATAGCTAAACAATCACGACAATTTCGCATTGCGAGTTACGTGATCACCCCGCCGGTTTGGTACCACCGCCTTAGGTATCTATTCATGCCGCAATTGCGTCGATGCATATTACTGTCGTGTTCCGGTTTGGAGGGTAAAGAAGCCAGTAATGCGTTACAATCAAATTTCGTAGCGACAAACTCGTTTAATTTGTACTTGAAGTACCTTGTCTATATTTGATTTAATATTTTCAGATGGCAACAACAGTTCTGCCGGTCCCTGAAGTTGTCGACTGTTTTGGTTTGGGAGCTTTGACGAGCCAGCATTGGTTATTTAATATGAAACCAGCGTCTTCTAGTGACGTTAATACACATTTCTTTTTTTCTTCACGGCAAAAACAAAATAGAGTTCAGGTATTTTTTAACGTTTAAAATATGTGGAAAAATATTTAAAATAAAAGTAGCTAAAGTTACTCCTTATTACCCTGATTTAAAAGAGACAGGCCCGGGGGTTTACCCGCAGAGTTCCCGTTCCCACAGGGTTAAAACTATCCTATGTCCTTTTTCGGGTCTCAAACTTTCGTTGTACCAAATTTCATTAAAATCGTTTCAATGGTTTAGGCGTAAAGAAGAGACAGACAGACAGACACACACACACACACACATACAGACAGATAGAGTTACTTTCGCTTTTATAATATTAGTATGGATTGTCAGTTACTTGGGTGTAACAATTTCAAACGATTTATCATGGGATTTGCATATTAACAGCATAAGTAAAAAAGTTCATTTTGCTCTGCACTCTCTAAAACACTTACAAAATTATTTGCCTTTTAAAACAAAGATATTACTAATGCAGAGCCTCATACTACCTATCATCGATTATGCGGATGTTTGTTTTATTGATGCTACTGAAGAACTGGTGAACAAATTAGAGAGGCTGCAGAATCTCTGTATCAGATTTATTTTTGGTTTACGGAAGTATGACCATGTCTCTAACTTTAGAGCTCAACTTAAATGGCTTCCAATACGGCTGCGTAGGAACACTCATATTCTTTGTCTTCTTTTTAATATTCTGTTTAATCCTAATGCACCAAGTTATCTGCGTGATGGTTTTTTGTTCTTGCATCCACCTGGATCACCTTGTAGATTAAGTGTTACTGCCCTTTTAAAATGTCCCCCACACAGTTCAAAATTTTTATCAAATTCTTTCCATGTCCAAGCTGTCAGGTTATGGAACTCACTACCGCCCAAGATTCGTATAAGTCAATCTCTTCCAATTTTCAAAAAGAGTCTAAGAGAACATTTTCTTGCTGGGTCTACATAGTATTTTTTATTTTTTTTATTTTTTTATTTTTTCTTTCATTTCCATCGATTGTTGTTCTCTTTTAAATATTATGTGGATAAATTTAATGTATCAAGACTGTTATATTCATATGTATCTAGTTTTATGATTATTGTACACTTTTTTAACATCTCAATAATTATTGTGTTTACTCTTATTCGGGTCAGCTGGAAGAAATCTCTTTTTTTAGGGATAAGCTCGCCCATTGTACAGTCTGTTTTTAATAATTCTCTATGTACTACTTCTCTTTTAATTGTGTACAATAAAGTATTAAATAAATAAATAAATTAAAATGGGGAAAACATTAGCATTATTAAGACGAAGGAAAAGAAATACCATTTATTAGTTTCGTAATAATTCCATAAAATACTAGCTGACCCGGAAGCGTTGTTCTGCCTTTTTAACTACTCTTATTTTTTTCTATGTTTTCTCACCTTTGAAACCTTTCCTGGACTTCAACAATTAATAAAAAACCAAAATTAGGTTTAATTAGGCAAATCGGTCCAGCCGTTCTCAAGTTTTAGCGAGACTAATGAACAGCAATTGATTTATATATATATATATATATATATATATATATATATATATATATATATATATATATCATATATATATATATATATATATATATATATATATATATATATATATATATATATATATATATATATCCCTTTTTAAAATGCAAAACAATAAGTAAATTGTTGCTACTGTCACATATGCGTAGGAGAATAATTTATTCACACTTCATTACATTTTTTTTTCGTTATAACAAACGAGTAATGAAGAGTGAATAAATTAAATATGATTCTTCTGATATTGTAAGTAGCGAAAAGGTCAAGCCACATGTTTTAACTGAGGTGTAGAATATTTGAAGTAGAGCTAGTAGAATTAGGGCGTGTAGAGTAAGAAGCTTGGCTCTATATAAGATGTGATAATTTTTGACAGTGCGAGCCGTATGGTCTCGTCTTGGCAATCCTTACATGAAAATGTTTTTGGTGGGATTTCACATCTTTTGGTAAGGTGCTTATAACATATATATTGCTTTTATTTTGTTAATTTTTTGTTTCTTATTAAAAACCTGAATTTGTAATAAGAAGTATGTGTACTAGTACAATTTTTAGATCTCAGCACGAAATGAAGTTTGTTTATTTGAATAAAAATTTCCAACCCCTAATTTAAAGGATTAGCGGTTATTTACTAAAAATCGTGACACGTGCTTTTTATTATTTATAATACGAAGTGGCTATATCAATTCAGATCTCTTGATTTCTCAACATGTGATTTCACAAAACAATAAATATCACTGCTTCTGCTATACGATTATAGCTCAATTGTAAATATAACAGGGAAACCCAATTTTTAAAATTATTTTGTACTTAAAGGTGCATCCTGGCTCGCAGTTCGGTCTGGAATGGGTTGATTTCGATCCCAGCCGACGGACTGTGATGATCGTGCATGGATTCATGAGCCACAGCAATGCATCCTGGGTTAATGAAATGACAAGAGCGTTTTTGGAATGGGTGAGTATGAAGAGCAATAGCAATTTGTGAAATTGCTATCGCTTTTATCTATTATTTTAAGGGAAAATCCATATGGATAATCTTTTGAATTGTGTATTACTTTAACCGTCTAATACCTAATTTGTCGTCTGACTACAACGTTTCTCTTACTCATTCATTAAAACGTTTTGCTGTATCACCTATTATGATTATTTTTAAAACATATTTTTTTTCTTGGGTTCCTTTCTTCCTGTGTAAGAAAACCTTACCTATAGTTTAATCTTATCAGTCCATAATTGCTTTAATAGCCAAATCGGTGGCACTATACTCGGATCGAACTTTACAAACATTGAGTAGTTTAAACTAGCGACACTTTAAATTTTCAACCAGGATATTAAAAGTGACCAAAAAATAATTACTAATTTAGGTAATGTTGCCATTGCAGGATGATGTGAATGTGATAGTAGCAGATTGGAGCGGTGGTGGAAATACGTGGAAATACTGGCGCGCTGTGGCGAATACTCGACGTGTTGGCTCCGATATTGTTGGGTAAGTGTCTTGAACGGTAAGATTACAATCGTGGAAAGTGGCATTTGCATTTGTTGAAACCCTGTAATGCGAAGTATCTAGGTATATATTAATATGTGAAGAAACAACTTTGTAGTTATTTTTAAGGCAATCACGCGAACGGGGGAGACTCAGTATTAAGTACTTATATAAATAATAAGATAAAATCTAAATTATATTATAAATTAAAATCCATACTAATATTATAAATATAATAGTAACTCTGTCTGTCTTTCTGTCTCTTTTTCACGCCCAAACCACGCAACTGATTTGGATGAAATTTGGTACTGTTATGAGCAAACCTTATATGAAGTAAATGCATATGCAAGCATTATGTCACTTCAATAAAACTGATTTTTATGTTAATTTCCACAGTCTTCCTCCAGATTTTGTCCGGTTAACACATAACTTTGTAAATATTAAGCAGTGTGAATATACATTAGTTTCAGCCGAATTAAAGTGTTTTTTTTAAAAAGGACTAACAGGCCGCCATCCTTACAATTTTGGTGTCAGAAGTGGTATTTCCTGGATTCCGAATTCCCAGGATAATTTAGGTGTTAGGCGTCGCGATTTTCGAATTCCGCCTGACAACCATTTTGTGGCCCTGTGACTTTAGTCTTTAGCTACGTGCTAGTTCGCCGACGGTAAGCCTTGGCACCGTATGCCTAAGCCCGCGCTACTGCACCCTGTGGTCGACGAGTAAGTCTTGAGCATCATCAGCCAAGCCCGCGCTACATCACCACATCACCTACTTCGCGCTGTCAACTTTGATCGACGTGTAAGTCTCCGCTCTATAGCGTGAGCCCGCATCACCCCGTACTGCTTAATTCATCATCGACGGACAAGAAGACTCGTCATCATCACCGAACCTATAAAACGAAAGGCATTTCAACGTGACTTCGACGGAACTGCAATACGACTCCGTGAGTCGCCGTGCCGGTTACTCGAAGCTGTCGCCAGGGACATTCGCTGCGCTCTGCATTCTTCGTTGCCATGCACAATACCTTCAAGGTTAAGATGTTCCTGCGGTTCGTGATTATTTTTCTGTGAGTTTTATTTTTTCCAATTTAAAGTGTAAAGTGTATTTTCATTTAAACATCAAGATTTTATTTTTCAAGATTTTATATTTCTAGATTCAGAACTTTTATTAGAACATTATTTCAGAGTTTTTAAATAACTTTTAAAGTCATATAAATAATTTACTACTTATACAATTTTATACAATCTTATTGCTAACTTATATGATATTAATTTACATTTTCTATAATTTTTCTATTTACGTTTTTGTGTGTATTTTTCTGATGTTCTGTACAGCTTTTTAATTTACAATTATTGATGTTTAAATTTAATAAAAAAGAACAGACTACTGAAGTCGATACTAATACCGACTCAGACAGTTCTCTATCGAAACCATTATCTCAAAGGAAAAAATTAAACATGAGTGATAAAATTACACTCTCTGTTCTTACCAAATTCATTAAACCATATAACGGGGATCGGGAATCCCTTCCCGCGTTTTTAACCAATTGCGAAAGTGCAATTTCTTTAGCGAGTACAGACCAACAGAACTTTTTAGTCAAATATATCGTGTCACAACTTGAGGGCAAGGCTCAGTTAGCTTGTTGTTTGAAAAAATTCGATAATTGGCTTGAAATCAAACAGTTTTTAAAGGTAACTTTTGGAGAAAAAAAGCATTCAACACACCTTTTAGTAGATTTACAAAACTGCAAGCAATTACCCAACGAAGATGTGACACAATATTCTTTAAGGATTGAATCCTGCCTTACGCGGCTTCAGTCCGATATTCATTACAGTTGTGAAAATGAAAAGGAACTTATGGGCAGACTTGCTGCCATGGAAGATTTGGCTTTAAATACATTTTTATTAGGTATGAACTCAAACTTCTCACACATTGTGCGCTGCCGGAATCCTAAAGGACTTTCCGAAGCGATCACTCATGCCATTGAAGAAGAAAAACTGTTTAAGCTATCTAAACTATCTCAACGACCTTCTTCTTCCTCTAAACAATGTTCAATATGTCGAAAGTTTGGCCATAGCTCTTCCGATTGTTTCAAAAATAAATCTAAACATTCTTTTACAAACTCTTACCACGTAAATTCGAATTTAAATCATCGTAATAATTATTCTAATAATTCTACAAATAAAAATAATTACGCTTCGAATCAAATATGCGCGTATTGTAAAAATCGTGGTCATTTAATAGGCGATTGTCGGAAGCTTAAATATAAAAACAATAATTATATGCACCGCGATCCGCCACGCAACGTGATACCTTCAAGTTCACGGTCGCCGACGAGCAATTCGTCTAATCGTAACGTTACCAATAACAATTCTAATATACACGTTATCTCTAACGAAGATAATTTAAACTAAATTCGGTTTCGGTGCCGTGTCTACCGAAACCTTTTGCAATTCGTAACGACACGAATAGTTCTAAGACAACAAAAAACTACGGCAAAAA
This sequence comes from Apodemia mormo, assembly GCA_036924255.1. NCBI lineage: Eukaryota > Metazoa > Arthropoda > Insecta > Lepidoptera > Riodinidae > Apodemia > Apodemia mormo. The sequence continues at coordinate 37,040,860 of JAUPFN010000001.1, read as the reverse complement.
GCCTAAATCTAATGAGTCCTTAAAGGGGTCTAAAGGACATTCTTGTGGTCAATTCACGGTTGCACAAGATGTACCTTCTGTTTATTCTATAAACTCTAATTTTAATAGGCTTCAATCCTGTGTTCCTAAATTATTTTCCGCACAGGCTAAAGTAAAAACAATGACTCATAATAGCTGTGTTCCTAAGTTATTTTCTACACAGCGTAATGGACGATCAGAGATTTCTCAACCTTGTGTTTCTAAATTATTTCCTGCACAGGTTAATGAAAATACAGAGTATTCTAAGTCAAATAATTATGTTAATGTCTCTGACGTCACTCTTAAGAAATCATTAAGGTTCTCGAACCTTTCGCAACGCAACCCTTTATCTCGTGAAAAATCGAGTTCTTTTTCAAGGGATTGCTCTTATAATAAAACGTATTCTATAAATAACGTAAATAACAAAGTTTCTCTTCCTCATGTTTATCTAAAAACCAATATGAATGATAAGCCTCTATGTTTATTAATTGATACTGGTTCCTCAGTTTCAATCGTGAAACTCTCAAGTTTATTAAAAGGTCCAGTACTTAAAAATAATATCATTACACTCAAGGGATTAAGTGATAACGACTCAACGTGTGAATCACTCGGTTCTATTAAACTTAATTTCGAATATCAAATCTCATCTACACGTAAAATTGCTTTTGATTTTGTGTTTCACGCTATTGACGATGCTATTCAATTAAATTATGATGGTATAATTGGTAGTGACTTTATACAACATTTTAAAATCAACATACAATATACTAATAATTCATTAAACTTAGAAGGTTACTTAATACCTATATGTTTTAGTAAATCATCATATGTTATACCTGCGAGATCAGAAATGGTAATCGAATGTCCAGTCAGTAATCTACGTGATTTCGTAAATAAACGCGAAGCTCTAGTACTAGATCAGAAAATTTGTGAAGGTGTATTTTTAGCTAACGCTATTGTAAGTTTAAAACCAAACAACAGAGTTAATGTTACAGTTTTAAATACCACCGAATCTGAAATCGAAGTTGATAATTTTCAGGTACAGTTAACTCCGTTCGACTTACTAACTTCAAGGTTAGATGATTCTCAACAAGAACTTATTCATCAATTAAATTCTTTAAATATAAATAGATCTCAAAAGGTTTTAGATCAAATTAGAATATCTCATTTAAATCCTCAAGAGAAAAAGTTATTAATTAATTGTATTTCTAACTATACAGACATATTTTATCTCGACGGAGAATTTTTGACACATACAGATGTTATTAAACATTCTATTAATACTGGGGATGCGCCCCCGATTCACGTAAAATCATACCGTTTCCCTGAAGTTCATAAAGATGAAGTAGAAAAGCAAATTAGAAAAATGCTTGATGAAAATATAATCAGACCTTCTACGTCACCTTGGTGTGCTCCCGTTTGGGTAGTACCAAAGAAGCGTGATGCTTCCGGTAAACAAAAATGGCGTATCGTTATTGATTATCGTCGTTTAAATGACGTTACTGTCTCTGAAGTTTATCCTCTTCCACTTATAACGGATATCTTGGACCAATTAGGTCATTCGAAATATTTTAGCACGCTAGATTTAGCATCTGGTTTTCACCAATTATTATTAAATCCTAAAGATATTGAGAAAACCGCATTCAGTGTTTCTACTAATGGTATTTCTGGACAATTTGAATTTTTGCGCATGCCATTTGGGTTAAAAAATGCCCCTAGTACCTTTCAAAGAATGATGAATTTAGTGCTTACTGGTCTACAAGGTTTAGACTGTTATATCTATTTAGACGATTGCATTATCTACTCTCACGACCTTGAATCTCACATAATAAAGCTAGAATCTGTATTTTCTAAACTTAGAGAGGCAAATCTTAAACTCCAGCCCGACAAATGTGAGTTTTTGCGACGTGAAGTTGCGTATCTTGGGCATGTTATTACAGATAAAGGTGTTTCGCCTAACCCTGACAAGGTCAAGGCTATTTCCGAATTTCCTACACCGAAAACTCCAAAAGATGTCAAATCTTTTCTTGGGTTAACTGGTTACTATCGTCGTTTTATAGAAAATTTCTCTCATATAACTAAGCCTCTAACTTCGTTATTAAAAAAGGATGTAAATTTTCATTGGTCAATTGAACAGGAACAATCTTTTAACACTTTAAAGCAAAAACTTATTTCTGCTCCCTTGTTACAATACCCAGATTTTTCGCAACCCTTTATTGTTACAACTGACGCTTCAAATTATACCGTTGGTGCTATTTTATCACAAGGTGAAATCGGTAAAGACAAACCTATTGCATTCGCGTCTCGTACTATGAATAAACAAGAAGGCAATTATTCAACTACAGAAAAAGAACTTTTAGCAATTTTGTTCGCTGTAAATACATTTCGACCTTATTTATATGGGTATAAGTTTAAAATTGTGACAGATCACCGCCCATTAACATGGTTGTTTAACGCTAAAGATCCAGGTGGACGCTTGCTTAGGTGGAGGTTAAAACTCGAAGAATACGAGTACGAAATTGTATATAAACCAGGTAGAATAAATAGTAATGCAGATTGTTTATCTCGTTACCCAGTAAATGCTATCACTAATTCTAATATTAATAATGATACTTATGAACAATATTTTAAAAAGCAATTTACTAAAACTACGCCTAATTGTGATACGCAAATTGAAGAACACAATCAAAGTTTATATTTAGCCAAACAAAAATCAATTGCTTGCCCGATGTCTCTAGACCTTGATTACTCTATGCCATATTGCGAACAGTTCTTATCAATGTTAGATGATTCCATTTCATTCCGCGAGTCGGAACGGACACCTGATACCATACAGGTTGTCGATTGTAAAAACAATTTAAAGCTTTATTTCTTATATTCTAAGGTTCATCATTATGACGAAATTAGTTACAAAACTATTTACAATTTATTAATTAAACTAAGAGACCGAATTATTTCTAATAATGACTATGATAAAGAATTAGCTATTTCCGATTTTTCAGAACCGTTTTCAAAATTTGTGTATGTGAAAATTTATAACATGATATCTTATATTTTTAGCGGCACAAATATTAAAATTCATATATACAAAAATCAAATAGTTTATCCTACTCCGGCCGAAATACCGAACATTTTAAAAGAAAATCATGGTACTACTATCGCCGGTCACCCCGGTATCAAACGCATGCTAAGTAGAATCAAAGCTTCCTACTATTGGAAAAATATGCGATCTGATGTTGAACGTTTTATAAAAGACTGCAAAATGTGTCAAGTTAATAAACCATTACGACTCTCTAATAAAGCGCCTATGGTAATTACTTCCACTAGTACTAGGCCATTTGAGAGATTAGCTCTCGACATGGTTGGTCCCTTTCCTGAAGCCGGTATTCAAAAATTTAAATATATCTTAACATTACAAGACGACTTAACTAAATTTTCTAATGCTTATCCCATGATCACGTGTACAACCGACGAGGTTGCACGAAGTCTTATTCATTTCTTTTCGTTATTCTCGTTTCCAAAAATGATACTCACTGATCAAGGCACTACTTTTACCTCTGAATTATTTAGGCAACTGACAGACATACTTAAAATAAAAAGTCTCTATTCTAGCCCGTATCATCCTCAGACTAATGGCTCCCTTGAAAGATCACATGCTACACTAAAAGAATATCTAAGATCTTTCGTTAACGAAAATCAAAGCGATTGGCATTGTTACCTTGCAACCGCTATTCTATCGTATAATACTACTCCTCATTGCACGACGGAGTTTACACCATTCGAATTATTATACGGTTATAAGCCGTCCATACCTAGCAGCATTTATGAAACTGATAACAACACTACCTACCAAGAGTACATTCGCGCACTGCAATATAGAATGAAGTATTCTCGTGAAAAAGCTATTGAAAATATAATTAAAAGTAAACAAGCCTCAAAAAAATATTATGACGTCTCTTCGAGAGAACTGAGTTATAAAACAGGTGATATGGTTTATGTCAAACATCACCACAGACTTCGTAAAGCCTTATCTCCAGTGTGGAAAGGCCCTTTTAAAGTTATTAAAACACATGGTAAAAATAATGTTACTATATGCATAAATAGAAAACATGTTAAATATCATGTTAACGAACTAAAGCCGATGTAAACTTGTATAATTTGTTCCAGGTATGTAATCGATCCTTGCGTTTCGAATCCGATTGAATTAGTAACAAATAGCCCAGGTATTTACTTCGACCCTACTTCTGTTGTGTACTTTCAAAATGACAACTGGAATGTAGTAACCCACATCGATATTTTGCCTATTTTTCCTTACATGAAAAAAATCAAAACTTCAATCCAAAATATTTTATTTCTATGTAATAAAGCACAAAGATTAAACTTAGTTAATTTCAAAATTGATTGTAACGACGTTTTGAATCCTCTAGAAATATTAATAAATTCAAATGAACTAAAGTACCAATCTATGTCTCACCTTATTTTTGATCAAAGAACAAAACGAGCTCTTGAATTTGGAGGTGAAATCCTTAAATTCTTTTTTGGCACTTTAGATGCAGATGATGCACGAAAATATGACGAAGCAATTTCGTCGTGTCAGCAGAATGAAAATGAAATTTATTCCCTTATGAAAGACAACATCCATGTTGTCCAATCTACGATTAATAATTTTAATACTTCTATTGAAAAATTAAATAATAATGAAATTAAATTAAATAACCAGATAGAAAAATTAAATTTCATATTTTTAAACAGTACAAAGACAAATATAGAATTAATGAACTTAGAAAAATTTAACTCTATTTTTAATATTATTGAAGGTTCTTTATTATCAATTTCTAATATTCTAGATACAACTTTAAATTCAATCTTATTCGCAAAAGCAAATATTTTACACCCTTATGTCATTACACCTACTAAATTATATAATGTGTTATCTAACAATATTAAAATGAAACGAACTTCTGAGTTCCCTATTTCGCTTTCCTTAAAAAATATACACACGATTATTGACTTAGCGAAATTAACATCTTATTATTATAAAGAAAAAATTGTATTTGTTATTCAAATTCCTTTAATAAATCCTGTTAAATTTAGTCTTTATAAGAACTTGGCTTTACCTACTCCTCATGAAACAAATAATTATAAAACTTATGTGTTAATACACCCTTCTAAATTGTATTTAGCCATAACGGATGACAGATTGAACTACGCTTTATTAGATAGCATAAGTGATTGTAAGCGTGTTAATGACGAATACATGGTATGTCCCATGGCTTCGATATCGTCTACAATTAATAATCCTATTTGTGAAACTAAGTTATTAACTGAAGTTACTCTATCACTTCCTGAAGTTTGTAATTCTAATGTCATTTATGGTAATATTAACGTATGGCAGAAACTTAATGATGGTAGATATATTTTTGTTCAATCTAAGCCTAACAAATTGACTTTGAAATGTGACGATAAGATAAGTGATTTTACTTTGCAAGGCACTGGTATTTTATCATTAGAGAAAAATTGTATTGCCTATTTTCAAACTTTGCAATTTGTTCCTTCTACTAATTATAAGACTATTTTACCAGCTCAATTATTACTTAATTTTAATATTATCGAAGATGATTGTTGTAAGTATAGTCTAGTAAATGAGACATATCAGTCTTTATCTCCGATAACTTTATCAAATATCGATTTAGAATCATTAAAATTTGCATCTCATAAGTTAGACCATTTAGAAGACCAAATAAACCAAGCGTCTAATCAATAAAAAAAAAAATTGCAAGGCACTGGTATTTTATCATTAGAGAAAAATTGTATTGCCTATTTTCAAACTTTGCAATTTGTTCCTTCTACTAATTATAAGACTATTTTACCAGCTCAATTATTACTTAATTTTAATATTATCGAAGATGATTGTTGTAAGTATAGTCTAGTAAATGAGACATATCAGTCTTTATCTCCGATAACTTTATCAAATATCGATTTAGAATCATTAAAATTTGCATCTCATAAGTTAGACCATTTAGAAGACCAAATAAACCAAGCGTCTAATCAATCACATATCATGAAATATGGTCACTATTATTCTGGTATGACTTATTTTATATTAACTGTAATTATTTTATATATTTTGTATAACATTTATAAAAAATGTTTCTGTAAGTCTACTAGCACCTCATGTTGTATCCAAATCTATAATCAATGTCATAACTCGCATAGAACAGTCAACGACAGGACTATGAATACGTCCATCGAGCTAAGTGATATTTCTAATGAATCAGAATGCGACCAGAGACCTGTTAAGAGTCTCCCAGCAGAAATAGAATTTAATAAAAGTTCGAATAAAGTCCTATATAGAAACTTAGGCAAATCTAACCGTAACTTAACCAACCATTAGAAAAAGCGAATAATGTTTTACATCTATTTTATGTACTTTATAGGTTAACCAACTATCATAAAAGGTGAATAATATTTTACATCTCTTTTGTACTTTATACATTTCATTTTATTGTAATCATAATTTTACCAACTATTAGAAAAGTAAGTAATGTATTAACGTCTCTTTTACATTCTTTATACATTTCTTTCTATTTTATTTTCAAATACTACTAAGTTTTATATTTTTTATAAATTCTAGAAAAGAATTTTGTTTTAAGATTAAACGATATCGACTTCTACTTTTATACATGGAGACATTTATTATAAGTTATTGTATTAATTTGAATTTATATAGCAAATAGCTATTCTTAGATTGATTAACTTTTGATTCACTGAGTTTTAGAAAACATTTGTTTATTATAACTTAATGTATTAATTTGAATTATATAGCAAATAGCTATTTTTAAATTGACTAATTATTGATTCACTGAGTTTTATCTTTTTACATATTGTTATTTTAACTCACTCTGATTTCTTATATTATCCTTCGCTTTATTAAAAAAAAATAATAAAGCTCAGTCTTAAGGGGGGAGATGTTATGAGCAAACCTTATATGAAGTAAACGCATATGCAAGCATTATGTCACTTCAATAAAACTGATTTTTATGTTAATTTCCACAGTCTTCCTCCAGATTTTGTCCGGTTAACACATAACTTTGTAAATATTAAGCAGTGTGAATATACATTAGTTTCAGCCGAATTAAAGTGTTTTTTTTTAAAAAGGACTAACAGGCCGCCATCCTTACAGTACACAGAAAAACGAGGAAGGATATAGGATAGTTTTTATTCCGGATATCCCACGTATCTCGTTCCGAGAACTACGCGGATAAAAAATATTCCACGCGGACGAATTCGCGGATGCAGCTAGTATTATATATGCGAAAGTTTGGATGTTAGATGGGTGGACGGATGTATGATTGTTACTCAATCACGCCAAAACTATTAAACGGATTTGGATGAAATTTTTGTGCCAAATTTCATTCAAATCTTTTTAGTAGTTTTTGCAGGATTGAGTAACAAACGTGGATGTACGTTTGTTACGATCAAATATATAATATTAATTGATATAGATACATTATAAATACACATAATTAATGAAAACAATCATTACGCATACAACATTAATTTGATATATTATGTCTATGATAATATACACACATGTGTAGTATAATTTGTATGGCTAAAATCTGTTGTCGAATTAGAAAAAATTTTTTTGTTTAATCTATGGTCGAATTTCGATCATAGTGTGATCGTTAGTTAAATAAAGTCTTTCTTTGACATTTAAAATACACGTATCTAACTTTAATTCATTTTTTTATGTCGTGACGTCTTCCATTTTTGTTTAGATTCATGAAGAAGCTCATTGATGTGACGGGAGCTAGAGTAAAAGATTTCCATTTCGTTGGCCACAGTTTGGGAGCTCATATCGTTTCTTATGTTTCCTATCACATTGGCAAAGTCGGAAGGATTACAGGTAAGGCTTTTTATTAATTATGAATTCACTTATCTTAAAAGTATCTATGAATATTGAACACACACAAATCATTTCAACGTAATTGGTTCAGTTGTTTACGAAGAGTTCAATCACATATACACTCACAGAAGAATATCATAAATGTGAAAGTAACTCTGTTTGTCTGTCTGTCTCTTCTTCACGTCTAAACCACTGAACTGATTTGGATGAAATTTAGTACGAAGATAGTTTGAGACCCGAGAAAGTACATAGAATAATTTTTATCATGGAAATCCCAGGGAAACGGAAACTATGCGGGTAAAAGCGCAGGACTTTAATTTTAGGAATTTTTCCACGCGGAAAATTCGGGGGCACAGCTAGTTATATATATATATATATATATATATATATATATATATATATATATATATATATATATATATATATATATATATATATATATATATATATATATATATATACATACAGTACCCGGCGATAAATATTGCACATCGACCTTTGGAAAGAGACAATCGGCTAATTTCAGCTTCGTAGAGCGTTATCTCTGTCGCACAAAATACAAACAGTCCGGTACCTATTAGGAGCTGTTAAAACAAGTATGATTTGCTTCTTTAATATTTTTATTCTTTGTATAAAATACACTAATTTTTCTATAAGTGATGGCTTTAGGTTGGGGTAAAATAAATTAAAAAAACATGTTCACATTATATTTACGTATTTAATTATTTTGGAACATTACAGCTTTAGTGTACATAATAAACACCATTATACCTATTGCTAAAATGAGACATTGCAATAAAAATAATAATAATTCTAATTCTCAATTACTTCCATTTCACTATCTGTGCTCTCAAAGAGGTCAATATCACTGCCACTATCAGCCGTATTTATCACTAATCTATCAGTGTAATTGTCTAAACTGTGTTGAATGCTTCTATATTCATTCTCACATTTGATTGCATGATCGCAAACCTTTTTCCACTCTTCAGCGCCGATCATGTTTACTTTTTCAGTCAATAATGTTTTTACTGTAGTTAAGTTCATACCCACATTTCTAGAGGCTACATAGCCTTTCAGTTGAGACCATATATTTTCAATTGGATTAAAATCCGGATGATATGGTGGCAATCGCAACACAGTGTGCCCATGTTCGGCAAGTACTTTGTCCACAGAAAACTCTGTATACCTCTCCTTGTGCTGACATATAATAGCGTAAATCTGGGTTTTTGTTAATTTTGGATCAACTGGAATTTCGTGTCTGTTTAACCAGTTGATCATTTCCCGTTTAATGGTGTTTGAGTTGGGGGGTCTCTCAATATATTTGTTGTGATAGGGTGCGTTGTCGATAACTAGAACAGAATCACTGGGTATATTTGGGATTAATTGGTTAACCAGCCATTTCTCATAGTTATCGTTATTCATTTCATTGTGATAGTCACCTGTAGTGTCCGTGGATTTATACGTTAAAAAAGCACCGGGTACAAAGCTTTTTCATTTCCCGCATGAACTATTATCAAACGTTGACCTTTTGAAATTGGCTTTTTTACTCCTTTTTTCTTATCGTCACTCCAAGATTTCCCTTTAGTGTGGGATGCATGTATATATGACTCATCCATGTAGACGATATTTTTTCCTGTTTCGCGAAATTTGCGTATTTTATCAAGGTATTCCATTCGTTTGAGACTAACGTCGTGCTTTTCCATTAGAATTTTTCGATTATCTTCCATTATAGTGAACTGAAATCCCATGTCATGAAGTATTTTTCTCAACGTTTTTTCAGACCCATTGTAATTAATAGCTTCAGATAATTTAGCTTTTAATGATTTTATTGTTGGCAGTTCATTAAATCGTAAGTGAAAATCATACACCATTCTTCGAACAACATCGTAATCAAAATCGTCCATATCCAAACGAAATTGCTTTTTTGGTCTCCCTTTTTTTGGAGTGCTGAACTTAATTCCAGTCGAATGTGTTTCAGTACTGACTTCGTTTAATATATTGTTCAAAGTTCTTCTTGAAATTCCAGTGGCATTTGCAACTCGCTCTTGAATCTTCTTAAAATAACAACTTACATTTTCATCTACTTTTTTTTTTAATCTATCAGCTTCGGTTACAAAGTATTTATAAACATTGTAGATAATTTCACGTGACTGATCTCGTAAAGGTTTCCCTCTTTTTCCGAAAGATGCCATATTACAACTTTAAATTATTTAAATTTGTGGGTGTTACAACTCTAAATATATATTTTTGATCGGGACGCGACCGCACTCTATCGTACTTGAACAACGACTGACTAAACGTCACATAGGTAGTGTGGGACTGAGATAACGCTCTACGCAGCCGAAATTATCCGACTGTCTCTTTCCAAAGTTCGATGTGCAATATTTATCGCCGGGTACTGTATATATATATTTATATATATATATATATATATATATATATATATATATATATATATATATATATATATGAAGATAATTACTATGGTATCGCTGATTCAATCTGGAAATGTACCGACCTGAACAATGATCACCTACCGCCTATTTCTAGCGGTAACATGGACCGACATCTTTACATGCTCATTCAAGGCATGGGAGTGGTAACATACCACCCGCCAAACTACAGTCTGCTACTGAATTTATTAGATTTTCAAAAAAAGATACGAAAAACATGAACTAGATCACTGAATCCTCTCTGCCTACCCAGTAAGGAATTTGGCGTGAAAATATGTATGTGTGTAAAAACCTCAATAATACTTGTTCGAGCCGCAAATAGAAGCTGGGATCTCATTGTTTTACATAATAGCAGACAAGCAGATGTCATTCTTGATTGAAAGCCAAACCATCGCCTATAGACACCAAAGATGTTAATGGTGTGCCGTAATCCGTGTGGCGGGATGGCAATGCCATAATATGCATAAGTCTACCGGCTACTTTACCCTCCAAAGCGGAATTCGACAATGGCAAGCTTTGACGCTATTGCGGCAGTAGTAGTTAAGGCGGTGGTCGATACCACCGCCGAGTGTGGCGAGTCGTTGCTGAACTCTACCACCTAATAGTCACAACCACAGACTAGTATGCTTGTCACAACGGTAGTGACACTTATAGCAAATTAGTCGCCTTATACGATTTGTCTGGCAGTACGGCAGTTGATCTATTCTTCAAAGGAGCCCGGACCGACACTAAGGTTGCCATTTTTTTTTGAAATAATAGAGTATATTTTCTTTTTTGAGGTCAAAAAATAAAGTACAAGTTTGAAAATAAAGTATTGTTTACTACACAGAAATCATATATAGGCTTATTATATCTATGTTCATCACTGATTAGTTTCGTCTAGTTTCGCTTGCACTAGTGTACGAATCAATCATGCCAACATACCAGTACAAAAAACAGTTCTACTAACATTAAATAAATGTGACGTTTTTTATTAAATAAAGTTTATCTCAATTAAATAGATTTAACTTTTACTGCTAATTTGAAAATAAAGGATATTATATTTATGACAAATATATTTTGCAATAAAATACTGAATAACACTAGAAATCTAGAAATAACAACGGTGATATTTAACCATGACAATAGTTTTATTATAAACTAGCTGTTGCCTGCGACTTCGTCCGCGCGGACTTCGTTTATTCCACACAGCACCTCCCCCGTAGTTGATAGCGTGATAATATGTGGCCTATATGTTGACCCGACCTGTTAGTAATATTCATGCAAAATTTGAAGTAAATACATGCAGTACTTTTTGAGTTTACTCCGGACATACATACAGACAAACAGACAAACCGATAAACAGACAAACAGACAAACAGACAAAAATCTAAAAACTATATTTTTGGCTTCGATATCGATTATAGATCACGCCCCAAGTATTCTTTAAAAAAATATTCAATGTACAGTTTTGACTTTCCTACGATTTTATTATATGTATAGATATTAATGGCAGGTCAAATCAATAAAAATGTTTTAATTAAAAAAAAACATTACCATCTTTTTAGATAATAATCATTTACACAAAAAAAAAAAATAAGGAAATAGTGTTGATGCAAGCAAGTCTGAACCATATTATCGAACAGTTAAGGCGCGGTGTTACCCCAACATTCATAAAACTGGGTTTCTTTAACGCTCGAATACGAGGAAACCCAAGCAAAATATCCCACGCATAAAAATACAGAGCGTAGAAAAAGGTCTAAATAAAAATGTTAACAGAATAAAATATTAAATATTTGTTTAATATTTTCAATAAAAAATCGTAATTTGCTTCACAAAAATAAATTTTGGCGTCGATATTCTCTATATTTTCAGTGGTAACAGCAACTTTTTTTAAAAGAATATAATAGGAATATGGTTTTATTAAAACTTTAACCAGGCAAATATTGAATTAAATGCGTATATTCTGAGTAGTCTAAGGAAATACCGCAAATTAAATGTTTATTTGCATTTTAGTTATAGCTTTAATAAAATATTTTTGTTTGCTTTGCTTGGCAATTTTCAACCTTATTTAACGTCTCGTAAATATAAAATTAGATTACGCGTTGATATGCAGTTGTGTGAGTAAAATCCGCGTTATTAAATCGTAGTCATACCGCACTTTAAGAATAATTTTCTATGCAGCAATCTATTATGTGACAAATTTTCAAAAGATCATATATGTGCTCGCAGCATGTTAAATGAATCAATTTGAAAACTGACGAACCTATTCGTACCGCTACTGTACTAGCGATCGCCCGTTGCCGAAATTCAACCATAGACTAATAAACAATAAAATCTCTTAAGTTTGACAACTGACTTTAGCCGCAAAGAAAATAGCCTCCTTGTGTGTATCTTATCGTGTATGTCACATGAATTTAGTGTGTATAAATTTTATTTTTATTAATTAAATGTATTTCTAAAGCTTTTTATTTAAAAATATTAGGTTTCTGCAGCTCTCCGCAATGTTAACTTTAACTGTGCGAAATTTCATACTTCACCGTTCGCGCAATTGTCTTAAAAAGGGATTTAAAGTTTTTACTTCACGTATTATTATATAGATGTAATATCATTTTGATACAAAAAAATTCAAGTAAACTGAAATTCACTAATCTTCGAACTTCAAAAAATTAGGTTGTAGATTATGTTTAAAATCAAACAGTACCATTTATGTTACAAACAAAAATAGATTCAGTTTCTTGTTACTTTAAGTAAAAAATTCAATGTTTTTTTAAGTAAAATGATAAAATAAAGTATTTTCGCGTACTTTTTTACCTTCAAAAAGTATAAAGTACGTATATACAAAATAAAATACCATACTTATTATGAAGTACAGGTGGCAACTCATGTGGCGGTTTATTTTATTTTTGGATTTTTTTAGTCTTAAGATTTAAAATATAATTAATCATATAATTAATACTAAATATTTGACAAGGTTTGGATCCTGCACAGCCATGTTTTAGAACTGCGAGCCGTGTCGAGCGTCTCGACGACACGGATGCGGATTTCGTCGACGTCATCCATACCAACGGACGACTATTACAAAGACTTGGCTTTGGACTCCCCGATCCTAGTGGTAACTATTATTTTAATAATAATACTAATTATTTATTTCAGAAACACAATTAGTTTAACACATTTAAACATTGGAGATTCTATGTCTAATATTAAACAAAATTATTATGCTAACTAAAAATTTATAAACTGAAACTATGATGTCGTGTTTAAAAATGCATCTTCAATACTATGTTCTGATAACTTTTTAATTATACTACTTGACATTTTTACTATGAACTATTGAACCAAACTATTTGTACCAAACCAAAACATCTGTAATTAAAATACTTTTCTGCGACAATCGGCGTTCCCCCTAGCGAAAATAGCCCATATAGTTTTCCAGGCAGTTAATAAAAAAGGAGTGTGTAAAAAAGCTAAGAATCTTGCGTCATGGCGATTTGATAGTAGAGTTCTATAAACTTATAAACTATTGTACATGCACTATGTCACTGCCTTATTCGTTCAATTATTAGTTCAAATCGCCAGCACCAGCGTTCAAATGCCAGCCCAGCAGCCATAATTTCAGTATTTTTTAATGTCATTTTTCAGATTGCAGCTTGGTGACGTACTGGTTTGGATCAGCTATTATTATCATATATTTATAATAGGTTTTTTAATTTTTTTAATGTATTTCTAATGCATACAATTTAAAAATATTAGATTTCCGCAGTCCTCCATAGTGTAAACTTTAACTAGGCCAAATATCATATTCGATCGTTAGCGTAATTGTCGAAAAATGGCTATTTTTTTTACTTCACGTATTAATGTATATAATTTATACTCATAGATATCGCATTTTATAAGATTTTATTTATTTTAAATTTCAGTTCTTTTAATTTTGAAAATTGTTTTTTAATTATAATGGAGCCTTAAGGACTTACCTTAAAAGACAATTATAATATCGCTACCACAGATCGATCTGACCCCAAAGAAAGAAAATTATTTGCTTATGTTATAAGTGTTAGTCTACGGTACTAATATATAGAAATACATATTATATAAATACTATTACATACATAATAAACACCCAAACCCAGAAATACAAACATCTATGCTCATCACATAAATGTTTTGCCCTGTCGGGAATCAAACCTGGGCCCAATCAATTCGTGATTATGTTCCCTAAACACACAATATGTTATAGTACAAACACTGCTTAAAGAAGATTTCCTAAAGGTTATTTCTGAACTTTAACAATTACAGGTGACGCAGACTTCTACCCAAATGGCGGTATGAAGCAGCCCGGGTGTTTCAATCATTCGAGATCGATATGGGCCCGAATACTACCTGTTTCGGTAACTAGTAAGTATAATATAAACAAGTATCTTTTTTTTATAGAAGAGGGGGCAAACGAGCAAGAGGTGCACCTCGTGGTAAGTGATCACCGCCACAGATGGTCATCTTCAATACCAGAAGGGTTGCAGTTGCGTTGCCGGCTTTTTAAGAATGCGTAAGCTCTTTTCTTGAAGGTCCCTATGTCGCATCCGTTTGGAAAAACCATTGCCGGTAATTGATTCCACAACAGAGTAGTGCGAGGTAAAAAGTGTCGGGAGAATCGCACAGTTGTGGATTTCCAGACATCGAGATGGTGAGGGTGGAACTACAAATTTTGGCACGATGTCCGATGATGGAATTCGGCGGCAGGAATTAATCCAACCAACTCGTCGGAACACTCCCCATGATAAATACGATAGAAGACGCAGAGTGAACCTTCATCTCTGCGTAATGCTAAAGAGACAAGTTGAATGTTTATTTAACTAATAGTGGACTGTTTGTCTGTTTCTCCATTTCAAAAACCAACTTCGACAACCTACTGAGTCGAAATAAAGCTAAACCATACCGATGGTTTAATAAGTACAATAAATAATGCATAAAATTCCCGAACCTTCTTGTTTAATGATATTTAATTCATTCTAACTGTAATGATAAATTTTATGTATTTTTCTGAATATCACATGTTTCTTGCGATACCCGACATCGACATCTTTACTTACTTAGGTGACCGGCCATTCTGATATCAGAATGGCCGGTCACCTTAAATTGTAGTTTATTTCTTTCTATTCTTAGGTAGCAACTATTTAATGGTTAGTAGCAACTAGTAGCAACTAGGAAGCAACTTCCTATAATAATTTCGATGTAAAATATCAGTAGTGACTGTCCATTCTGATGCTCACGAGATATCGATTTTAGAAGATAACCCCGAAATCAATAACTCTTCGGTCAAGCCGAGAATTGAACCTGGGGTCTTTTGTTCTGACATGAATCGGCTAGCCGAATAACCACAAGACAGTCCAGTATGTATGCATGTATTTATCAAAGAATTTATTTAACTAGTTTTAATTTTGAATATACATCTACGGTATTCGAATTCCATCCAACAAATATTCAAAATCGCGACGAAGCGTTTATGTTCGACATTTACACCTCGATCGACCAGCGGCGACGCAAGCCTTTATTTAGGGTAGAGCAACAATCAAAGCTAATCGATAAGTTTTCATTTTTTTTTTATTTGAAATTTAAATTTAAAAAAATGTTTTCTTGGTTACAAGCAACGCAATTATGCACCGTTGTCTTTTCAACTGTAGTGCAACTACTTGCTTCTTAAAAAGCGCTATAAAAATATTTTCACTCCAAAATATTTCTCACATTCAGAATTTATACTCCTTAGCCACTAAGCGCTTAGAGCGATGACATCTCTTGCTGTACTCCAGGGCAGACAGTGGTTAAAATATCCGAGTCCATTATAAGGTAGGTCTCTATCCAATCGAACGCAGTTGCATTTCATTTTCATTTCATTCATTCCAATTCACCATGATTGACCTGTTGTTAGCGAGATATTGTCCATTAACAGAGACAGTACTGTAACACCCGTCCGGCGATCTATCAGCCGGCCGTGTTACTCCACCAATCGTACCGCCTTTTACTAGGGGGTTTTCCTTTGACTCGCTTGGCTGCTCGAGGATCCGAAGATCGACAGGATTTTTCAGGATTTTTAATAATAAACTCTCATAATATATCTTCGTTTATTTCTCGGGGATCTGTCTATTCCCCGCCGAATCAAAAAGAACACTCTTATTCTAATACATTTCTTCTTCTAAACAAAACAGTTCTACATTTGAAAGCAGACAAAGCCGCCAGTGTATATGTAATACCATAAAGGTATTACAGTACTGTCCTCTTCGTGAAATCCAAGGAAGTTAATAAGTTCCTTGGTGAAATCAGAGACTATAGAGAATAGAGAATTCCAAAGATTTTAATTTTACTTAAGCTGGATGAAAATATCACCGCTGTGGCCTAATGGATCGGTGTTGATGTTTGACCATATCAGGTTCATTCCCGGGTCGGCGATGCGCTTGCCACCTTAAAATTATGCGGCGGGTGATAAGCTTGCCACCTTAAAATTAGGGGGCTAGCATCTTCGGTTAATAAGGGGTGCACTTGTCACTTGTACCAATTCGGGGATACGGGCGTAAAGATATTTTTTCTTTTTTTGGAAAAACTCTAATTTAAAAAAAATAATGTTTTCAGTGTTAGAACAAGCAATATGCAGCCACGGGCGTGCCTATCTCCTTTTCACCGAGTCGCTGATTAACAATAACTGCACTTTCAGGGCTCACCGTTGGAATCTCACTTATGAAGGGTAAATACTTACAAGTTATATCTTGTACGTCTATTCACTTTATTACGCTGATTACTAATCACTCGCACTAATCAACTGCTGTATACACGTGTTTTTTGTTTAATACTATGCACCTGCACTATTTAAAATGTAACCGGGGTCCAAGTTAGCGTTCATATCGTCTCATTCATTATCACGTATTCCTACGTCATATTCGAATAGAACGAGCGCTAATCTCTAAACCACAGATTATTTATGTATCTAAACGCTTGCTCAAACAGATTTATTAATAGCACTTATATAGTTGTCTTATATATAGCACTTATATAGTTATTAAATGTATAATTTAATATTTATTTTAGATTACTGATCTATTCGTATAATTTTACAAAGAAAATATATAAATTTAAATATTGTTTAATGGACCACCATAGTTCCTACGACGGGAAAGATTTTAATTTTTTTATAATAATAAAAATAACAGTAATAAAACCCGATTTTAAATTTTAATTGTTCTTATATATTTAGTTTCATAGTTATTTCTATACTTAGTTGTTATTACAATGTATGTAAATTGCCTTTTTATATTAGGCATATTTCAAATTGTGCATATATTTTTTAAAATGTTCTTTTTTTCTGCACTATCCTATACATAAATAATATTAAAAGTTAAAAGTAGCTCCTTATTCGTAGTTTCGTAAGGATTATTTCTTTTTATTATAGTATTTAAAACAAGATCTGTTTGTACCACAGACCACATGAATGCTAATAATAGACACGTCATTGAGGAAACGTATTGCCGCGCATATGAGCAAAGGCTCCTATAATTGTCAAAAATATCATACATACTTTTTTTTTTTTTCACTAAAACCGTAGGTAGTTGACTTAATTATAAATATGATTATATAATTTAAAAATAAAAAAACACTATTTTCTTTCAAAAATATAAGAAAGAAACTTTCTGTCCGACACCGTCCGTAAAATCATGGTACTATGTACATAGGACGCTGACCTGTTACACTGGCCTTCCGTTTTAACTACCTACAAAATATTCCACAATATTCCCGCGCTCCATTCACTTTGCCATGCACTTGTATAGGTCATAGGGTGAAATAATTTTGATGAAAAATGGAGTCTTTACTGAAAAAAAACTTTTTTTTCATTGAATTTACGTTGTGTAAATGAAACCAAACCACTAGTTTCAAGGATAACGGTGTTTATACTAATAGCCTGTATTATATCGTGAAAAAATAGAAATAAACCATGTACTGTTTTATCGTACCGAATGAGATGACAAGGTTTAAAAGTTACCCTTGAAGTGTTTCTGTTTCATCGGTGAGTAATATAAATCTGTATTTCTGTGCGTTGCAAGCTACAGTGACAAACTAAGGAATTGTCTTTAAAAGCGTATCCATTTAATCCGTGGTTTGTACAATCCATGTGTAGTGTAAACGCGAGTCTGGTGGCGGCGTGTGACCGGCGCGCGTCGTGCGCGGAGATGGGCATCCGCGCCGCGGGCGGGGACCGGCTGCCGCGGGCCGCCGGCGCCTACTTCGTGCTCACCACCGACAGGGACCCCTACTGCCGTGAGTACTACTCTGAGTACTAGGTACTAGTCTGTAGTGGGAACGCCACTCTAGCGTTGTGACGTAAGTCATCGCTTGGCCGTGGAGAGACACGTCAGCTTATCACTCGCAAGGAATGCTATGAATAACTGTCATATTGTAGTGGGAAGTCCAGTGACGTGAGCGCTATAGCATTTATCTGCCATCGACAGTTGACATCGATGACATCGGCTCCGTTGAAGAATAAACCAAGTGCCGTTCACTAGGCAGGTGGTAAGAGGTGACCGAATACTTACCGGTGGAGTTTCGGAACCACTCGCCCGGGTATTTGGTAGGTACCTTACCTATTTCCGCCGCAATAGCAACAATTTTCGAGTTCCGGTTTGGAGGGTAAGGTAATTATACAGGGTATAACAAAAATAAGCACTAACTTTCAAGGGTATACGTGTACATGAACTAAACAAACACCTGGTAAAATATTATACCAAAAGGCACACATTTTTTGTTTCATATAAATTTAGTAAAATAAGAAATTAAAGTTTATTTTCACACCCCTACCTTGAAGATGGAAGTGATGTGACGTCAGCAACACGTTGAATGAATAGCGTGACGCACACATAGACATGAAGAATACCGCGTACTTGTACTTACACACATTTAATAAGCAATTTTTTACATATCACTTTCGTCACTGATTAATTATTATACATTAATCCAAATTCACTATTTACAGGCAATAATAAAACAACACTGTCTTCAAATTAATTTATAAGTAAGGTTCAAAATGACCACCACCCTTCTCAATGCAAAGAGCAGTTCTGCGTAACATTGATAACCTTACATTATGCAACATATGTGGGGTTATGGACCTAAATGCTGCATTAATTTTACCTTCCATCTCTTCACGTGTATGACATTCCACAGAGTAAACTTTATTTTTCACATAACCCCATAAAAAGTAGTCTAGGCACGTGAGATCTGGAGAACGAGGTGGCCAAGGCACCGGGCCACTTCGACCTATCCACTCTGCAAATCGATCGTTTAAATAATCACGCACAGGGCGTGCAAAGTGAGCGGGTGCTCCATCGTGCTGAAAAATTATATTACGATATACATTCAGTGGAAGATTTTCCAGATGTTCTTCTAAATCCTCTCTCAGGTGTTGTAGGTACCTTTGAGCGTTAAGACCCTGAGGTAAAATAGTCGGCCCCAAAACATAGTCCCCAACGATGCCTGCCCAGACATTAATTCTCCACTGGTGCTGAAAGCTACTTTCACTCGAGGCATGCGGGTTATTATGTGCCCACACATGCTCGTTGTGCAAATTGAGCACACCATTTCTTGTGAAAGAAGCCTCATCTGTCCATAAAATATTAAAAGCAAATTCGGGATTTGCTTCAGCACGGTTCTGGTACCACCTACAAAAGTCCATTCTGGGCATATGGTCTGCAAGTCCTATCTCCTGAGTCCTTGAAAAATGGTAGGGATGTCGTCCATCATCCTGCAGAGTACGCCACACCACCATATGGTTTACATTTAACATAGCACTGCATCGGCGTGTGCTGGTCCGAGGATTCTCGTCAAAATGATTTAGAATCCGAGTCTCAATAGCAGTACCTACTCTTGAATTAGGACGTCCAACGTTTCGTTCGCGGTGGAAGGAACCAGTACGCTGAAGTCGTAAACACATGTTACGGAATACTGAGTACGGAGGTAAATGACGTTGTTCTGCTGGTGGCCTTCCATCAATAAACCGTTGTCGGTAAATCTCCCTCGCTTCATTAATGCTACCATTCCTAGCAGCACCAACACATAGCATCATTTCGTAAAATTCACTATTAGTGTAAAGGTGACGGTCATTATTATTTCTACGTGGCATTTTTAAAATCGCGATTTCCAATCAATGGGTATTAAGTAAGATTCATAAAAAATCGGCAATAATAGCAATAGTTACGCTCTCCAAAGACAAAAGGCAACTGAATAAAAAAATAAAAATTCCTTTACAATTATCTAGGTACTTTTCCGAACTAATTAGGGTTCAGTGAAACAAATTTAAAAATAATCTTCTTCATCTTAGAGTTTATTCCGGTTATTCTCCACGCTTGCGCTAGGAACGAGTTTGAGTTTGCCGTAGCGACTGTCGTCTAACCTCCGAACCTCTCTGGAGGAAGCCGGTGCCAGGACCTCTTTCATTGTACATCAGTCAGGTTGTCTTGGGTCCCGAAGGTGGTGGTGGGACCCCTTGCACCATAAATAAAAAAAAAAAACAGTAGCAGTCGTGGGACTGCCGATAGAAGTGAAAACGGAACTATTAAGTTGAGAGTAATTAAAACTATATGCAAAACATAGCTATAGATATACTATTATCATTAGCATGTCGGTGACGCGAAACGAGGATTTTACCCTCTACCAAAACGCTCAACGCGCCTAAAGAAGTTTTCACTTCAAAAATCATTTCCCGTGTTAGTTTGAGTGCCTTAAGAAGAATTACCCTCCATTCTACCAGGCGAACTGAGAATCGAACCCAGTACCTTACGAAGAAACGCCTAAACCGGCATCACTCTTATCATAAAAGTGACAAAAATGTTGACTAAAACTATACGGAACTACATATTAGTATGATTTTACATAAAAACAAAATGGCAGAAAAAAGGGAGTGTCTTGTCTCTTTCCGAAAGTGGTCTTTTCGCCAATCAAAGCGTTTCGTTGCACTTTGTATAAGCCGCAAAACACGTGTAAGTTCTAAAGGCCTGTACAAACGACCGGCGGCGGCTTTAAAGTTAACTTAATACTTTTTCATTTCCAGTATGATAAACAATATTTTGATGAAAAAGATTAATTTTTCTGAATGAATGAACAGGTTGATATGTAATCCCGGCAATCGCTAAAATTAGCAATAGTTTTCGTTGGTTTCGCTTGCGTGGTTTATTTTTGACATTCACAAAAAACTCTAACCACGCGTGCGAAGCCGCGAGCAACGGCTAGTATTTTATAAAATCTTTGATCTAAAATGTAATCAAAAAAACGTAGTCAAAAATTATCTTTTTCCTGAAATAACTACTACTTAGAAAGGTCTTGCCAATTTCTCCCGTGAAACAGCTTTGCTGTGTTTCGGAGAGAAGGGCAAGACAGGCACTGTAATTACTGGCACCGAGACTTAACATCTTATGTCTCAGGATCTTAACATCTTATGTCTCTAACACATGAATGGAATACCTGGGCTAGTTCCAGCCCAGGTATCCCATTTTTGTTCATTAGCGACGTCGACCACTTACCATCAGGTGGCACGTCTGCTAGTTTGCCTATCTCAATAACATAAAAAAAGGTAAGAAGAGGCGCACCTAAAACAAACTTTAGGTAGGTACTAAGTTCCATCAGCCATGTAGTGATAGTGACAAACGAGCCTATCAACTCACCGGGAACATTCCGATTCTTGACATTTTTTTAGCAGTGCTAGCCATGTCAAATTTCATATGTAACGAAAATTAATTTGCGCAATTAAAATTCCCGCGGAAAATATTCAGTAGTGTGTGTGAGCAAGGCCTTAAGTCGGGCGCTTGGTTGAGACCGCGTTGCGCCGCGTTGAGACGCCTAGCGCGATGTCGGTAATACTTCAAATCAAAGGACTTCTAGGCTAATCAATGCGTAGGTTTATTTGTCAAAAATGCTTATAAAAGGTTGTGTTGTGTCTTAATTCTTAATGATAATGCATATTTATTTTGCGAAGTGTCGTGTTATCAACGAGAAAGTTTTACTAAGTTTTTAGAATTGTGTGTAAAAAAAGTGATAATAGCTATGATTTACCTGCTCAAAAACTAATTACCTATTTAGACACCTTGTTATGTGAAGTTAGAAGCAAACAGGGTAGGTACTAGAGGTAAGTATTATGCCATTAAAACAGTTTGTAAGTTGAAACCATGCCAGATAATACATTGTAAAATGCCTATGAATCACGGAATAGATTTAGGTACCTACACTGAAAACACATGTGAATAGTTGACTTTGAAGGTGGATATTGTGTGATGAAGTAATTTATGTAATGTGTTTTCATAACAAAAAGATACCTTAATTAGTTATATTGGATTATTTGCCACGATTGTTTTAGAATGTATGTACCAAACTAATAGTTTCACTCAGAGTTAGAAATAATAATCCAGGTCACAATAAATTTTAGGTACACAGCTGATATAATTTTGTTGCCAGGCGGGAGATTTTCCTGCATGAAATGCCTAATAGCCGCAGGTTTGCCTTACGTAAACTAGGTATGAGACTACTAGGTAGGTATTTACGATTAATAAAATTTTATGAGATTTTTTTTATTGAATATGAGTATAGTAATTAATAATTATTTTAATATGATCGTAATATGCTATCGAGTGACACCAATAGTCGGACAGTGTTTTTTTTAACATAATGTAATAATTATGGCTATCAAAACCCAGTTAAGTTACCTATGAATCAAATTGTCCAGCCTGGTAATCAAACTAAGGACCCTCATGGGTTTATTCCAACATCAGTCCTGGTAGAAAAAAATATAAAAAAACTCTTTAAATAATATCTACATTATTTACTCTGTCAAGTAATTAGTACTTTGTTGTGCGTCTAGCAGTTCATTGACATCTATCATATGATTGTGACCTTTCATAGCTGCGTAAACCGTGCGCGTACGTTACTGCGTGCTATACTTCAGGGCTGCCACAGGTCATTTTGAAAAAAAACTTTGACATTCATTTTCTCAGAAATTTCATAGTTTTTATTTATTAAAAATGTATAATTAAAGAGCTAACCACACATCCTGAACGCTCCTTCAGTATTAGTGCTTATTTTTGTTATACCCTGTATAAATATATATATATATATATATATATATATATATATATATATATATATATATATATATATATATATATATATATATATATATATATATATTTCAATCATATTTAGTTCAAAAAGGTTTGTTTGGTTAAGAAACAATTTTCATATGTTTGTCTTCGATGGGAGCCCGTGCCAACACGTACTAGACTAAGGAGAACGATTAAACTTGGAGTTATCTGCTCACAATGGTATTCCTTGAAAAGTTGAACTTGGCCATCTTCATTTTAAAAACTTTATGTACCTATGTAAAAATAAAAAGAAATAAAAATTGAATGTTATCATATAATGTTCACTTGCTGTCTAATGTTATATTAAAGTTTCCGCAAGTTGTAAAATTTTAAAATTTTGAATGTACTGTAAGATAAATTTTGATATATTTTTAGTCATTACTTATATAGGTACTTAATCTTATACTGTGTGTAACAATATCCCTGTCTGATCGTTAGACCTTGTCTGCTAGCTTAATATGATTATGTATTATGTGTAATTTATTGTGGATATAAAATTAAATTACCAGATCAAAATATTAATCTTAAATAATACTTTTTTAAGATTTATTTATGGCAACAAAAAGAGGTTGAGGCTACGTCATGGACACAGCCGTGTATGTTTTACGCTTTGAATATATAAACCTCTATATCTATGGTTTTACGTGAAAAGGGTAATATTTTGCGATGGCAACATTTTTCATTCGTCGTACAAGTGCCACGACCGACCACATTCGGACTCCTTCATTTTTTTGCGTTCACGGCACTTCTTCGCTGTTTTACATAGGGCACACTAAAAGTTTTGCACTTCCAGCTAATCGGAACTATTTGAATTTCAAATGTTATATTTTTAAAACGTTGCAACCTACTTAGTTATAAAAAAAAACAATTGGCGGGAAATGATTTGTCAATTGTTTTTTTATCACACATCAAAGTTCTACGTACGCAACAAAAATGGAATTAAGTCGAAAAGATTTTAGAGCGATGTTTTTTTTATGATTTTAAAAGTTCTCTTTTTGACGAAGACTGTGTCGTGACTCGTCTTCAAAATGCTTTTGGGAGAGAAGCACTTTGTTTGAGCATCGTGAGGCGATGGTTTGCTGAATTTGAGAGAGGTCGAGTTTCTTTACATGATGAATTTCGTGAAGGGCGGCCTTCAACTGCCGTCAACGAAAATAATGTGGCTACTATTAAGCGGTTAATTGAAGAAAAGCTCCGGATTACCTATGAGACAATTCGAGGACTATTGGGGATTGCTATGAGCCAAATTCAGAAAATTTTACACGAAGAATTGAAAGTTAGAAAACTTTGTTGTCGTTGGATCCCTCATGAACTGACAGCCGAGTAGAAGCGGGCTCGCGTGGAATATGGTGCACATAGATGCTACTGAAGTACGACCACGGACATTCTAATGCTGTTTATGACATTGTCACAGGAGACAAAACGTAAAAATAAATCCATTATTATTTTGAACCCGAAAAAAAAACAGCAATCTTGTGAATGGGTGTTTGAAAATGAGAACAAGCCAATAAAAGTGAGACAGGCGAGAAACATTGGTAAAAAAATGATCGTGTTTTTTTTCAGCTACGGGTCCCATCTGTACAATTCCACTTGAAGATTAAAAGAGTATTAATGCCGAGTGGTATTCTACCATTTGTTTACCCAGGGTGTTCGCGAAAGACGACCCAAAAGCCGCATTCTCCTACACCATGATAACGCTTCTTCACACACGGCCAACAAAAACAAAGTCATTTTTAGCTTCCGAAAAAGTACATCTCGTCACTTATCCTGCGCATAGCCATGATCTAGCACCCTGTGATTTCTGTGTTTTCCCTAAAATCAATTTGATGAGAGGTTTTACTTTTACCAACTCCGAAGAGGCCGTGATAGCGTTCTACCAGCACGTAGAAAACATGCCTTCAGATCTGTGGTCCTCCTGTTTTAAAAAATGGTTCGATCGCATAAAAAAATGTTTAAAATGTAAAGGAGATTATTTTGAAAAGCAATAAACATAATTTTTTGGTTATAACATGTTGTTTTTTTAAGTTACGCAAAACTTATAGTGTGTACCTACCTAGTGTGTAACCTACGTATTAGTCTTTTTACAAACACCGTGGTGATGTTTAGTTTTACATTATACTTATTATAAATTATAATTTATAAATATATTAATAATTAATTTATAAATATTATTAATTTATAAATATAATTAATAATTATTAGCTTTAGGAAAAACAAGCATTTAAAATACCATAACATTTTCATTTTTTATAAATCTATTCATAATTGTTTTAGTAATTAATGTCTACGATTTATCTTTATGCATCTTCAGGTCGGAGAGTATTTTTTACTCACTGTGTAAAAAATTAACATGATTAGTATTTTTGTAAGTACAACGCGGTCAGCCACACAAAAAGTCGCGGGCAGATATCAGCTAGTTACAAATACTTAAACGAATAATAACAGATTTTTAAAAATAATCATCATCACGTTGCAGCTACTGAATGGGAGCGGCGTCATCCAAAGCCAGAATTGTTATTTGACTTAAAGAAAGGGTTCCGCATAGACCAGATATCCTCCGCGCCAACTGCTACAACGGTGCCGGAATACGCGGACCCAGAGCTTGTTACCGAAGAACCTCCAACCACAACACCAAAGAATTGGTTCTGGAAATTTGTTAGCTTATTTGGATGATTGAATTTAGATTATTTTGCACAGGAGATTGTTAATGCGTTTTGGTTAGCAGGACCTGTATTGACCTAGTCAATTGAGAATGCAATAATGCATTACTTGTTAATTAGAAAAATTATACAGTGACCAAACAACACTTTTTGTTTTTTGGTCCCATCAGTAATACAAAAAGTGTACGCTTTTAATTAAATTTTTTTTTTCTGAATCGGTCAATAAATTACAGAGTTCTTTCTGAGAGTAGAAAAGAACAACAATAAAAAAAAAATTGAATTAGATCTGTTTTGGAAGTGGTTTAAAAATAATGCCTACCATTTATTTTTAATTTAAATTGAAAAATAATTATTATCATAAGTAAATTTCAAGTTAATTTTTTAAATGTATATGGAGTACCGTAAAAATTAAATAAATGTGTGTTAAAGAAATTTAAAATACATATATGCAAGAATTGTGATTATAAAATAAATGTGATATCATTATATTTAATTTAAATTATTAATAAAATTGTTTAATATTATTGATCTTTATCATTTCAAAAATTCGAATAAATGCAAGAGAAATCCTTTTATAAAATAATTATATTCTAGTTGAACAATTACGTATATTATAGTCCTTAAGAAAACGATAGGTATCGATATTATCGTAACGTTTATTAACTAAAAAGTTAGAGATAACTTTAAGCTTCACAGACCATGATAATAATATCCCTCACGTATACAGGGTAATAGAGTAACCTATTAGGTACTAATAGTACTAGTAGTAATAAAATAGTACTAGTAGTAATAAAATAGTACTAATAGTACCCAAGGTATATAGTACAGATATTTTAGTGTCCTAAAATGCTTCATTTTGTTTGTATGGCATTTTGGTTTCATTTGTTACAATAAATCATGTCATTCATTTGTTAATATTTTTTTATATCACAGAAAGCAAAAAAGCAGATGAATCTCATGATGGAAATAGATAACCATCGCCTAAAGACACCAAAGACGTTAATGATGTGTTGCTAACCGTATGGTGATACCGGCTACCCAAACGGGAACGCGATAGTAATAAGTATTGACGCTATTGCGGCAGGAATAGGACTGTGGTAGTACTAAACCCTCAGAAGGAGATTTTGCTGGATTCTACCACCTAGTAACTCGGTAGTTGGCCTCTGGAACTATATGGTTATTACAAAAGAAGTGCCTATTCTAACATAAAAAGACTAAATACATACAGAAAAACATAACTCTTATAAGGTTTAAAAGAATTATTAGAAAACGGAAAACAAATTTAGTAAAATCCATACTAATATTATAAATGGGAAAGTGTATGTGTGTGTTTGTTTGTCCGTCTTTTACGGTAAAACGAAGCGACGTGATTTTTTAAGCGGAGATAGTTGAAGGGATGGAGAGTAACAGTCTACTTTTTGTCTCTTTATAACCCCGACTTCTTATTCGAATTTAACGTAAGCGAAGCCACGAGCAAAGCAAAACAGAGCAAAATAAAAATACTTTCATAAATGTTGAGTCTTATACTGCATAAACCTATTAAATTAATCGTTTTTTCCTCAATAAGGTCTTTCATGCTTTTAGGAAGATTAAAAAAAACAATATTTGTTAATAGTAAAACAGCTTTTGTGGAGATTTAAAAGCATAAAAGAAGTGGGAGATTCATTAAAAGTTTTGTCATAAAATATTTTTTGACATTTATAATGGCTGCTGCGGCCTGTCCTAATTTGTATTTGTATTATTTGGTAACTTAATTTATATGGATATTTTAGACTTTTTGACCAGAAAACGCTTATGTACCTGATGTATGATTCGTCAGAAGCATCTAGGTTCTTTTTTATATAGTATATTACTATGTAATCAAACATACGAAAAGTTCGACCGCCCCATTGGTCGAGTGGTTAGCGACCCTGACTACGCAATCAATGGGATCCGGCGGGGTGATCACGTAACTCGCAATGCGAAATTATCGTGATTGTTTAGTTATTGCAAGACACATAACAGCCTTGTATATTAGAGGTAGTCGTTGCCGCTTGATTAGTTTTGATGCTGTGACATTGCAAAAGTGCATCTAGTGACCAGCAAGCAATTGGCGACGTTTTTGATGATTTTTCTATTACGTTTAAGAGTCATCGCTGATCGCTGGCGAATTGCAAACGTTAGATGATACGCCTACGGATTCGATTCCCGGCAGGGACAGGCATTTGTGTGATGAGCACAGATGTTTGTATTTCTGCGTTTGGGTGTTTATTAAATATATTGGAGTATTTATATATGTATTTCTATGTATTAGTATCGTTGACTGACACCCAAACCAGAGCCAGAGGATAGAGAGCTTATGCATACTAATTATAAATGCAAAAATATGCCTGTTAGTCCGTCTTACTATCTGTTAAGCTTTCACGGCTAAACCACTAAATCGATCTTGATAAAACTTGGCAAGGAGATAGTTGCAGATTCAGAGTCAAAATTCAACCCCTAAGCAGCTTGGGCTGCAATAGGGGATGAAAATTTATATGAAAGGTTATATAGGTGATATATTACTAATCGCGTGCAGCTGTATTTGGTACAATCAGTAGTTGCAGTTGATTCTGTTAACAGCTGCTGCAGTTGGTTCTTTTGATAGCTACATTTGGCAATATCAGCAGCAAAATATTTTCAACAAAGCCTTAGAGATTGTTTATGTAATCTACAGCTTGTTCTTCTGCCATGAAGTACTAGGTAAACCTAGAAGCAACAGGTACTCACCTGAAACAAATGTCTAAGCAATCTATTCTTTGATGTCCTCACCTCTGTTTTACTATGGTTTTACTGCAATAAATCTTTTTTTAATATTATTAGATAGCAACTATGCAGATGGCTTGATGGATAGAGAAACCATCGCCTATAGACACCAACGATGTTACTGGTGTGTTGCTATTCAAGTGGCAGGAAGGTACCGGCTACCGTCCAGACCAAAACAAGACAATGGCAAGCATTGACGATATTACGGCATTAATAGATAAGGCGGTAGTAATATACCCAGGTGAGACGTAGCGGAACTTTACCACCTAGTAGACACGAGGGGAGTGACTCGCATAGCCAAATTTTCGCCTTTTACGAAGCACCTGGCAGAATGGCTGATGGTTTATTCTTTAAAGGGAAAACGGACTAATTGGTACGGGAAAATCTTTATAGGATAACCCTACTTAGAACAAGAGAGTGAGACGCGATATCTCAGACTGGTTCGGGACAGTTTGTTCCGAACCAGTTCGAGATATCGCGTCCATTAGAGGTGTCTATGTATGCGTTGCTCGAATATTACTTGTAGTTGTATGTACATTGTATTCTGTTAGTCTCCGATGTTCTGTGTAGATACTTTACAAGACAGACAGACACCCGTTACGCTTTCATGGCTAAACTGCTAAATCTATTATGAAATAAAATGAAATTTGGCATGGAAATAGTTTAAGAACTAGGGTCAAACATTGACTACTTTTTTTTTTCAAATAACAACACTTAATAGGGGATGAAAGTTTGTGTTTTTTGTTTGGACAAATTACATAAATCGATCTAACCCCAGAGTAAGCAAATTACGTGCTTGTGTTATGGATGTTAGTCAACGATACTAATACCTAGAAATACATGTATAGATACTGTTACATACATAATAAACAACCAAACAGAAATACAAACATCCACGCTCATCACTCAAATGTTGGTCCTTGGCGGGAATTGAACCCAAAACCCATCGATTTGTAGTTATGTATATATATATATATATATATATATATATATATATATATATATATATATATATATATATATATATATTATAAAATGAACACGAGTATAAAAAAATTATAAAGATACATTACACTTTTAAATAAATCCATTATTACAGGTTAGTTCACATCAGTCATTGAGTACCTATTGTATATTCGTAAAATACTTTTCATTTACATGTTTAAATTATTGACTTCACTTAAAACTTTAATAACTGTAGTCACATTTTTATTTTTCTTCGTATTCATTTATAGAATACTTCTCAAGTAAATCACAACATATAATATCAAAAAACATCATGGATTTGAGCAATTTAATCCACTTTTCGTAATTTAGTCGTGGAAACTAAAATTCAGGTCGGCGATAATCAAGTCTCGTATCTTCGTTTACTTTGATAAGACTACGAGTTTATTTGAGTTTTATCTTAAGCAAAAAGGAAATCCTTATTTACTTAGAGATAGCTGAAAATATACTGAAATAATAAATTTGATTCAGATAAGATAACAAGGCTACTATGTAAGCTGATGGTGGTCAACCGTTAGTAATAAGCAGTTATAATATATTATGTTAAACATTATCTAATTAATATAGCAATGTCAGGATACATACAGCGGGATACTGATCCGAATTTGGATACCTGTTTTTACGACCCACGATCGACATCAATTATCAAACTCAATCATGCCGCGCAAAAGGAAATACGTGGCATACATGCAAAGCAATAAATATATAAATATAAAAATTAGGAATACCATTCATGAGTATGTAATACTTTAGCAAAATTTTAGTAAGTATAAAAGTTTAATAAAATATTACGCTGCTATAACTTTACTGCACGGCACAACAAATCAGTGTGCTAAATAAAAAGGCAAATCCTAAATGGGGAGAACCTAATAGGAGAATGAATTAGGGAAAACGAGTTTTGGAAGACCATGTTGGAAGTATAAGAAGGGGGAACAAAACTGGGAGAATCAAACGGGAAAGTGTTGGTCCAGGGCTTCTTTCAAGAATAGGCCAACTGCCGTTCTGCCAGGCAGGTCGTAAAAGGCGACCGATTGGCTACGTGATTCATTACCATCGTGGCTACTAGGTGGTAGAGTTCTGCAGTATGTCGCCTGGGTCTGGTACCACCGCTTACCTATTCTTGCCGCAATAGCGTCAGTGCTTGTCGCTGTCGTGTTCCGGTTTGGAGGGTTAGGTAGCCGGTAAACTTATGCATGTGGCATTAGACTTCGCCGCAAGATAGCAACGCACCATTAACTTCTTTGGGTCTATAGGCCATGGTCGACTCTTTCCATCAGGAGACCCATCTGCTTGTTTGCTATCTTATGATATAAAAAAAGCCAAAATTAGGAAAACAAAGTAGAGAAACCGAGATAGGGAGAATCGAACAAGTAGAAGAGAAGCAAATGGTGAGACCTCTCTCTATACCACGATTCAGTGTACCTGTTCCCGTTTGAAAATCTTAATAGGTACAAATTACCTGTCACATTGTTTGTCCGCGACAGACTTCGAATCTAAAAAACCGATTACAATGAAACTTTGTAGACATCTACTCTTTGGTCCAACTTAAAAGAGGATAGTTTTATCTCATATAACCCCTCCACAAGTACCCCGCCAAAATATCCAATATAAGTAATTTGTATTGCAAAACAACGTTTGCCGGGTCAGCTAGCATAGCATGAGTATATGGAACATATCCTAGTGTTGGTAAGGCGACAGACCTGATTGATCGATATTTTGGTTTCGTAGCTGAAACTATTGTCGATAGACACAGGTTACGTCAGACACGACAATATAAATTTTATTGTGTAATAATATATAATTTAACAATAATTTGAAAGAAAAATGGGCAATACAGAGAGTAATGTAACCAGCGGTGTAAAAAAACAAGCAGGGACTTCGACTCAAAAACTATACAAGTTGATCGATTTAAAAGGTAAGACTAATTATTGTGCCACTAAACCCAAAAATGTCTTAATACCAATTTTTTAGAAGAAAAAACTAAGTGATAATACGCTTTTGCACTTTTGACTTTACTATATTTTTGATTCAGACGAAGAAAACTAGTTATTTTGCATTATTTTTGTGTTATAGCACTCACCCCGTGCTTGGGAATCTGGAAAAAACTTAAAAGCAGCAAAGAAAAATATCGACACGCGGGATTTGAACCTGCGACCATTTCCCTAAAGCCGGGACGCTCTTCCGCTGAGCTAGTGTCGTCAGGCTCGAGGCGGCGAAATTCTTCTTTGCTATATGATCGATTACGTTGATTGTACTGATCGCTAGCTATACATACGTATAACTAGTTAAATGAGTTTTTGCAATTTTCCGCGAACTTTTAAGTGTACCTTTGCGATGTTACTGAAAAGGAAAACGTATAAAAGCGGAGTAAGAAATGGAACAAACTTACCGTAGGTCTTAAAATAATGAAGACCCCCGCGCCATAGTTATCCACCCTCGTCCACCACACTTTACATCACACTTTATACCACGACTGTGCCGCTGGGGTCTTCATTATTTTCAGACTAAGTTTGTTCCATTTCTTACATCGCTTTTATATGTTTTCCTTTTCAGTAACATCGCTAAGGTACACTTAAAAGTTCGCGGAAAATTGCAAAATAACTAGTTTTCTTCGTCTGAACAATGGATTTCCGCAAAGTAACGCCTGAATCTATAAAATATTTTTGATTAGCACCACAGGCAAAGATCAAAATTTTAGTGACATCATTCAAGATGAGTGTAGTCTAACACACACCGTGTTAGACTACACTGACAAGAGTCAAGACCATATACACATCAAAGTCGAAACTACTTATTTCTTTACGCGAACAGTACTTACATCTATACACTAGTGTTCAAGTAGTGATGGTAAGATATAGATATGTTATAGATTTTTGATCAAAACTTCGTCTTGATTCTTAGTGAATATGTCATTTCCATTTTACATTGAATAACATAATATATCACTAGAAGTTGGACCGCTGTGATGCATTAAAACGATAATAATATTAGTAACAGTCGTTAAAAATATTTGGTACATTTGGACTTCACTTTCGAGATAATAACTAACTGACAATTTAGTGCGCATTATGCGTGGTTATATATCATAATATTTTTGAATAAACATAAATGATTAATAAACGCGTTTGTTTTATATGTCATCTGGCTACTTAATCTGTTTCTTTCATTTTAATGGTAGTTTTATTGACGAGTATTTACATTATTGCGGTAGGAAAAAGTAGGGCGGTAACACCAAATCCAGGTGAGACGATATGAATATCGTTAAATTTTTACGAACTGCATGTTAGATAGACGTTTCTGTTTAGCAAAAGGTCAGCCGAGCATGAGGTAAGTTCGAACTCCACATTTTTTCTCTCTCACGTACGCCGTTTTTGTTTAATACAAAATATGTTTAATTTAGGTGGTGGTTTACTGGTGGACATGATGAAGAGAGCTGTCCAAAATAAGCAGTATGCGGAAATCGACCACGCTATAAAAACTAAAGTGGAACCTTTCCTTTACAATAAAGGCAAAGGTCGCTATATACCCATTTCTCACCTTGTATTGCTAAGGAACAAAGAACGACCCAGACATAAACTGGTAATTATTATAATGCCATATTCAATATCATCACCCGGTAGTTAAGATAAGGAAAGTCAAATATACACAAAATCATAATACCTTATATAAAAACAACAATACAACATCCGTATATTTCTTATCATAATACAATTTACAATTAATGCTTAAATTTGCAATGTTTTGAACTGAGAAGCACTGTTTTCGCACATTTGATTATACCAAAATATATACCAAATGTAGCTAAATAAAGCCTAGATTGATAGGTCTTAATCTAATATACAAAATTCTCGTGTCACAGTTAGTTGCCATATTCTTTCGAAACGTCTTGTCCGATTTTGATGAAATTTTATATGTATATTCAGTAGGTCTGAAAATAGGTTGTTATCTATTTTTGATACGCGTAAGAGATAAGGGTGGTCCACTGCAAATTTTTATTTTTTATTTTATGGACAACAGTTTTTAATTTATTTTATATATTTAAAAATACAACTTCACCCTTCTACCATCAACCCCTATTTTTTAAGTAATATATTAGCAATTCAATAATTGATATGAAATAAAAACAACGTTTGCCAAGTCAGCTAGTGTTAATGTAAATGATCCTTTAAAATATGATCTCGCAAACAGGCTGAATAACAAAAAATCTTTTGCACCTAAAAAAATAATTAACGTGACATGCATATTGCATATTTTATACTTTATTTAGATGGCGGCAAAACAGAAAAATTTTACAGGCGATTTTTTATTGTAATCTCCAGGAAAACCAGATAGGCACATAAAGACATATGTAAGTAGTGTAAAAAACATAATTTCAGTCAAACAGACTGCAGCTTATAATAGCTGCCCTTAATTATAAAATTAAAAAAGTTTAACATTATATTGTGCAGATTTTTTATGGTATGGGTGTTAACAGCTGCCATTTGTCAAGTTAAAATTTGTGCAGTTTAATACACATTTTAAAATGAATAAAGTATGTACCTACATGGAATTAGGAATTTTTTTTACTACTTTTACTAAACGAAATATATAACCAAAATGGATGCACTACACTAATATTATAAAAACGTAAGATTTGATTGCCGGTAATGGATAAACTCAAAAAATACTGGACGAATTTTAAAAAATATTTCAGAAATGTGAAACTACATTATCATTGCGTAGCACTGGCTGTTTTTCATCCGACTGGGGTAAAAGAAAGTAAGTAATCAAAGAGTGTGTAATGTACCTATATGAATTATGAAGAAACGTACGAGTATATGGGTCACGCGAAGGAAGTTGCGGGTAAAAGCTTGTAAAAAAACGGGTTGTGATTGTGTCATGGACACAGCCGTATATTTTTTACGTGAATACGTCTACGCCACGAGTAATATCTTGCGATGGTAACATTTTTCATTCGTCGTTCCAATCACAATGTTCCTCATCAAACTAGCCTATGGATCTAGACAACGTCTATCATGTGGATAGCGAATTAGAACGTAGGGCGGCGCTACCACCAGAGGGTGACCCCCTATTACCCACCGATACCGAAGAAGTATATGAAATAATCAAAAACTTATACAATGAAAGGGCTCCAGAGCCTAATAAAATCACAAATAAGGTAGTTAAATACCTCCCTCCCTCCCTTATATACTTTTTAGTGTTCATCTTTAATGTACTTCTAGCCGTTTGCGCATTTCTGGACAAGTGAAAAGAAGCCACCGTCATAGGAATACATAAACCGGGAAAACTCTGAAATAACATCAGTACTTACCGTCCCATTAGCATACTCAATACGTTAGGTAAAACCTACGAAAAAATCATATTATCTCGCCTTGAGGTATTTTTTAGGAGAAGTCTCATAATAAATGACCAGTTCGGTTTCCAAGCAACTCACTCTTGAAGTCATCAAGTGCACCGACTCACAGAGTACATTTTAAACGGTTTAAATGCAGCCCCGGGGCTGCCAATTCCCACCGATACTCTATATTTAGACATCGCAAGGGGGTTCAATAAGATCTGGCATAATGGCTTAATATACAAGGTATACCAAATGGACCCAACAGACTCGTACTCATCATAATTATGTACCTGTTTATCCACCGATTTCAATTCCACCCATAGGCGTACCGTAATCAACTCAGATAAAAGTGCAGCCGTGTATTTTCGCCGCGGTCAACAACCGCGACAGCAAAGACGCAGTCTGCGAAAGTTAGGCGACATTACCCTGTTCGGAAGCATCATCCCGTGGGAAATGAAAGTCGAGTACCTCGGGGTAACGCTGGACAGTAAAATGTCATTTAAACCGTACGTACAAAGAGTGAAAGCTAAGGCTAAATTCATTGTTAATTATACAACTTTATCAATAAACGCAGTAAAATGTCACTTAGACACAAGGTGACACTTTACAAGATGTACGTCAGACCCATTACTCTGAGGTATCTACCTATTTTATCATACGCCTGCGTAGCGTTTGCCCGGCTCCCTCGTCACAGAATATATACATATATGTAGTACAAGTACCCCCGTATAGATTTGCATCCGTTGCAAGGACTACAGAACAAGTACTTGTGTATTTTCACGGGTGCGCTGTTTTCTTAAAGATCTCAAAATGCTGAGCTCAGCTAGGCATTTGAAAGATATTTCATTTCTAAAAGTTATTTCGAACGTACCAACTCACATCCCAACCCACTAGTGGTAGTTGCGGCAGACAACATCCCAGATCCTAATCCCGACCCCAAGTTACGAAGGCCCCGCCACGTTTTTACTGAACTCGACAACACGATAACTCTGGCCAACAGAATACACCAAAACGCTACACACATACTCACGCGACGCCATCGCCGCCGGCGGCAACAAGGACGTCTGTTTCGCCTATCTGCGAACCGTACCCAAAGATAAGGATTAGCCGATGGACAAAACAATTCCACTAGCCCTCGTGTCGCAAATCACGACCCCACCCTAAGCCGAGGATTGGTTTCATAGAAGTTACTCTTAGGGCGTACGGCATACAGCCCCACATATTTAAACTCTAGCTGAGCACTTTGCTCACCCCCGCGATCGGTGAAACTGTGAAGGACCTTAAGGCCAGCAGTAATTAAAAACATTCCGAAAAAAAATTCGTTGTACAGGTGCCATCCCTGATTGGTTCGAACGCCTTCATCTTTTTGCGTTCTCGACACTTCTTTACTCTTTCATATGGAGGTTCATGGGTATTATTAGATTGCTATTTAAAATCCCTGTCAGACGATATAATACGTTCCTTGTATTTGGATATGGCTTTTTAAAGATTTTTTTTAAGATTAAATGCTATATATATTTATTTTAAGCGTTTATTTTATTTTTCAAATTATACAACTACAAGAGCTTTTAAATAAAACCTAATCGAACTTTATAGTTGTTTTGAGTCAGAAGATATACCACATGCAAAATATGTAACGCAGTGAATATTAATTAAATTATTATATTAATAAAAAATGGCGGCACTTTCTACTCCAGTCCCTGCGAAGCATAGCAATCGGCGCTCAGCTTATCAAATTCTTTGATTCTTTAGATATCCAGTGGTATAATTAGATTTTGGATGTTGATGATAGTTATGTAGGTATAACATCAAACTGTATCCCCTAATTTTGTTATCATCCGTTTCTTAAACTGTCTCCCCTATGAAGACAAATTTAAGGACGTATTCACGTCAAAATATATTTGTATCAAAACAAGGTCTGCGGGTCTAGAAAAGTGGCATAAACGCTAGTAGAATAGAAAGATAAAATGTATATGGATTTAACATAAGTGTTCAATTGTGCTTATGTCAAATCTATACATTTATCTTTCTACTAGCTACACCCTGCAATCCGCTGCATTGTAGAAGTTTTTGACGAATGCCACGGGAATAATTTATTTTTTCGTGATAAAAAGTGTTCTATGTGCTATATCATTATCTACCTGTGCATCAAATTTTATTTAAATCGGTCCAGTCGTGTTTACGGGATTGAGTAACAAACATCTAAACATGCTAACATACAAACTTTTGCGTTTATAATATGGATATTATAAATGTAAAAGTTATTTGGAAAAACCTTGAAATTTAAGAATAATAGAGACTAGAGTTACACGACCTTATAGAGATTCACGAAACAATATAAATAATATAATAATATTTTTTAATCTGTATAGGAAGCGTGTTAAGCTGACTATTGTTATTTTTATCGTAAGCTAAGTTAGCAGGTTAGACTTTTTTGATTTCTTGGTTTAAACACAATAATGATTGGGTTCCATTTTGTTAATCATTTAAAATTAATTTCAACTTACGAACTTGTATACCTACATCTTTTTGTTTAGTTTTCAATTAAAACAAAAAAGTAAACTGGTGGTTTAGTATTGGATTCGCATTATGCGTACAATGCATATTTATTTAACTATATTAACCAGGAATTATTCCTGAAAAATCTTAGAATTTTCCGTTTGGAATAAAAAATAGAATACTCTTCTGTTCATTATGTATGTTGTGAACAAATATCAAGTCAAACCATCGGCTAGTTTTTTAAAATTTTCTGAACATAATTCATAAATATACTGATGCTAAATTATAGGTATATAATAAATTGGTGAAATGTGTGTCGGGCCACAATCATTGTAGAATCCGAAGTTACCCATCATAATGATTGCCGTGAGTATTATGTATATTTATACAAAATTACAGCTTTCTAGAGACTTCGGATGGACGGAGAGACATAACAAACTGCAAAACTATAAAGAATTCCTAATATACTGTAACAAACTCTCCTGAAGACCCTCTAAACGCACATTTTAAATATAACAAAATTGTCTGTTATATTTCGTTTATAAAGGAGTCAACAGAGTTATAATCATATTATCTGGCCAAATGATTCATCTAGTGTTAAATTGAGGACTCATTTTGTGTTATATAGTTTACCCAATCATTCTTTTCAAAGGTACACTTCATCTCTTATAAACAACCATACTTTATCAGGAAATGTATACTATAGATTGATTTAAAGGACTAAAATTTAATAAATTGAATATATTTGGCTTAAGGGAGGGAGTAATATATTACATAAATACATAAATACATAATAAAGATATTTGAATTAAGAAAAGGAGTAATACATTACATAGATACATAAGTACATAATAAAGATATTTGA
The DNA here is from genome assembly GCA_036924255.1 of Apodemia mormo. Taxonomy (NCBI): domain Eukaryota; kingdom Metazoa; phylum Arthropoda; class Insecta; order Lepidoptera; family Riodinidae; genus Apodemia; species Apodemia mormo. The sequence continues at coordinate 37,002,184 of JAUPFN010000001.1, read as the reverse complement.
CTTTAAGGAAGGGAATAATATATTAAATATATACATAAAATACATAATAAAATATATAGCTTAAGAAAGCAATATGATGATATTAATAATTACATTGTCTTCATCTAAAGGAAAGAAGTACGGCAGTATGGAATATATGGATAAAATTATTGTAATATTTAGGTTGGGAGTTGTAAAGCACCTTAGTGCCGCAATTTTATTATTGTGGGATATGTAAGAGGCGCCGCCACGCCTCACATGTGTGGATACCAAGCCGGCTGAAGGCCTTCCTAGCGTATCCCCCAGAAGTATATTGAAACTAAAAGGAACTAAAGTCCTTAATCTCAAAGAGAAAATCAATATATTATGAAGAACCAAGTTATTGGCAGATAGGCTTTACTATTGTGGGGTCACAAAGTGATAGCCATATAGTTTAATGTCCAAACATGTGAATACATTGTTTGGAAGTTGATGAGTATAGGTATGACCAAGGTGCGTCATTAATATTGAGCACAGCCAAAAGGCCAAATAATAAATATGTTTCTCAAGTATACAGTTAAGCATGGACTTGAAGTAAGTAAATGTTGATAAAAATATATACCGTTGCTACTTAGTAACAAACAGTAACAAAATAATAAATAAATATTGGCATGACAAAGGTGCATCGTTTGTATTGAACACAGTCAAAAGGCCAAATAATAAATATGTTTCTCAAGTATACAGTTAAGCATGGACTTGAAGTAAGTAATGTTGATAAAAATATATACCGTTGCTACTTTAGTAACAAACAGTAACAAAATAATAAATAAATATTGGCATGACAAAGGTGCATCGTTTGTATTGAACACAGTCAAAAGGCCAAATAATAAATATGTTTCTCAAGTATACAGTTAAGCATGGACTTGAAGTAAGTAATGTTGATAAAAATATATACCGTTGCTACTTTAGTAACAAACAGTAACAAAATAATAAATAAATATTGGCATGACAAAGGTGCATCGTTTGTATTGAACACAGTCAAAAGGCCAAATAATAAATATGTTTCTCAAGTATACAGTTAAGCATGGACTTGAAGTAAGTAATGTTGATAAAAATATATACCGTTGCTACTTTAGTAACAAACAGTAACAAAATAATAAATAAATATTGGCATGACAAAGGTGCATCATTTGTATTGAGCACAGTCAAAAGGCCAAATAATAAATATGTTTCTCAAGTATACAATTAAGCATTGACTTGAAGTAAATAAATGTTGATAAAAATATATACTGTTGTTATTTTAGTAACAAACAGTAACAAAATAATAAATGAATATTGGCATGACAAAGGTGCATCATTTGTATTGAGCACAGTCAAAAGGCCAAACAATAAATATAATTCTCAAGTATACGATTAAGCATTGACTTGATCAAAGTAAAATAATTAAAATAATATATAAAGTACTCAAGTTTGCGATAGCATTGACTTGGAGTACATAAATGTTGATAAAGTATATACTGTTGTTATTTTAGTAACAGCCAGTAATAATAAATATTGGCATGACTAAGGTGCATCATTTGTATTGAGCGCAGTCAAAAGCCAAATAATAAATATAATTCTCAAGTTTACAATTAAAGTTTGTGCAAGTTTGTTTTAACAATTACTTGACAAAACTAAGACAGATAATATGTTGTCTTCAATCACAATACCGAAACATTAATAGTCGGTACGCGATAAATAAACATATATAAAAAGTAATCATTGCTCGCAATGAACTTCAAATAATCCAAATCATAAAAATTTCATAAGTAAAATCAATTAAGATAATCCTTATGACAAAAGTCAAATGAACTCAGGTTAATGTATAAAAATACATTAAAACAAGCAATTTAATATATCCAGCTCTGTGATGTAGCTCATACCTGGTTGATGATTTGATTGGTTATGTAGATAGATCAACTTTGCTAGGCGATAGATAGTTGGTGTTTATCTGGGTTAACCCTCTGAATACACTGTTTGCGGTAGGCCTTATCCGAATACCACGCACTGGTAACGAGGAGATAGCCATAACGACAACATTACATGTGTGTCTTTATATAGATATACACAATGCATGCGACATGCATACAACCCTGATGCCTTCGCAAAGCCGACACTACCTTGTGACGAAGGTATGGTCCAATCAAAAAGCCAAATAATTAAAATAAATTATTACTGAACGAGAAATTAACCTTTGTTCTAAAGATATTATAGTCAAATTTCCTCTTATAACCCTAATAATTTATAGTCACCACAAGCAATGAAATATTACTTATTAATCGAATTTGAAGTTATAGATGAAATTTAGTAAGATCTTTGAACTCTTTAATATTGTGATTGAATACTCAATACATCTTAGAATCCAAACAATTCATCTTATACTCGTTTTCTAATGAAACTAAGTTATTTATGTCTTCTCCAGATTATTAGAGCTCTATTACTCTTATTTCAATTTCTCTTTAATCAAATTTCAGAATTTAATAAGGTCTGAACTTTTAGAAATCAACGCTTTTAGATCTATTGTTGCTTTAAGTGAACAGTATTATGAAACATCTATCCACCCGAATAATCATAAGTAAAGTTCATTTGTACAATCCTTATGATGTATAGATTCAATCATGGAATCCAGGTTAATATATGAATATATACAGATAAACAATTTAGACAAATAACTCTAAATCTGTAAAATAGTTCATGTCTGAGATGATTAGATATGAAAATGGATCAACTTTGCTTGGCGGTATAGTTGGGTGTATATCTGGGTTATCGCCCCAAATACCATGCTCGCGACAGAGGGGCATATGAACCGTGTGTCTGCACTGGTAAAGAGAAGATGACCATAATGACAACATTACATGTGTCTTGATATAGATATACACAGCACAACTTGTTGCCTTCGTAAAGTCGATACTCCCCAATGATGAAGGTGACATGATCTATTTACCGAGGTAAAAGTTGAAATATCAAATATAAAATTAGTAATTAACCTTAATTTCAGATTTATTTAATAAATCTCCTATCTTACTAATAGATCTATTATGCACTGTCACTATAAACAATAATATTTCAATTATCCAAAGAATTAATTTGATGAAGAAGTTTAATATTATAATTCCTATCCTCCTAAATCCCTATATAAATAATATAAAATAAGAATAAAATAAATAAATAAATAATTAAATAATTAAATTAAATAAATAGTTTATACAAAATATGGTTAAATAAACATAATACACTTGGACTAAAGTTCATTCATTCCTCTCTTGCACTCTAACTTCCTGAAGCTTTATTAAAGTCATTTAAGATTTTCGCTCCAAAATTTAATTCAACAATTCAGTTTATATTAATTATTCCTTTGTTAGACACGAAGAGAGTAATTTGTATTAGTTTGTGATTATCTCGTTTAATATTTGTACTCGGTTTAAAATTTGATTGTAAATAATGTTTTATGAAGATTTGATTTTAAAAGACTGGCCTATGCAATTAATTTACGTATTAGTTAATATTTAGTTTTATAATAGGATATAATAATTCGTATTAACATTTCATAATTTTAATAATTCATATTAAGGTAGGTTTTCGTGTGAATTTTGTGTAGGTTTATGCCCCCGCTTATTGGTTATAATATATTAAAGCATCAGTTCTTCCACCTAATATCTACACGCCCTATCCTATCACCTAATTGTTCCTTCATAAAAAAATTATAACTGCCCAAAAATTATAACAATGCAGAAATAAAATCGTATTAGCCATACCTCCAACTCTGCAACAAACCTACAGTAACTCTGCATTCAGCTCCGACGACAGCTAAGAAGTCGCCCCCACGCGGCCTCGAAGACTCCAAAGGAATCAGCTCTCGATCCCTAAAGTTTAAATAACAAGCAGGATCAACTGTACTATGGAAATTATTCTAAGAACTTCCTTAACCGGTTCTCATCTATAAAGATATGTGGTAACTATCACCAGTTAGTAGATTTTAAAAGATAAAAACGCACGCAAAACTACGAAACGGATTTGAATGAAATTTTAAACACAGATAGTTGATGACTTGGATTAGTACATAGGCTATTTATTATCCCGGGAAAATCTAGTGATCCAGCGGGATTCGCTTCTATAATGTTGCGAATTATACGTTGAAACTAGTTGATAATATTAATTCAGGTGCAGTAGTATTAGTAACTAATAACAATGGAATTCCTCCAAATGACGATGATGAAAGTATAGTATAAAGTAGTTAAAGCACTTAAATCTATTCCTAATTAATAAGCTATTTAGCCAACATGCCTTTGAATTTGGTAATGCAAAGCCATTTCTTACTCCTATGAAAAATAAACAAACATAGCAATATCGGCCATTTGTAAGGTAAAGATGCAATAATGATAGTTCAAATGCATATGGTAAAAGTATAGTATAAACAATTAAAGCACATAAATCTATTCCTTGTTAGTTAATAAGCTATTTAGCCAACATGCTTTTGGCATTTGATAATGCAAAGTCATTACTTATTCCTGTGAAAAATAAACATAGCAATATTAGCCAATTGTGAGGTATAGGTATAATAACAATAGTGTCTAAAGGCAATGGGTTTCCTTTAAATACCGATGATGAAAATCTATATACATATAATTAAGTCCATAAATCCATTTCCTAATTAATTAATAAACTGTTATCCGTCAAGCACTGAAATTTGATAAAGTAAAGCCATTACTTAGTCTAGTATAGTTATACAAACATAATAATCTTAGTCACTTGTACGACTCTGCTGAAATAAAATCAAAATGATTTATTTATCACACACACTAATTTAATTTAAATTGGAAAACTACATCACCTGTGTTGTTTAGAATTCCGACTTATCCTGCGTCCTGATGAGCAACCCTGCTGCAAGACTGTGAGGCAGCAATAGCTCCACAACCATTGCTCACATTTTCATGGAAAGAAAAGAACATTTAAATAACAACAGAAATTAAGGTTTTATTTTCCTAAAATCAAAATAGACTTCCCTAATAATAATATCACACAATTTCTATAAAGCAAACAAGTCCACGTTTCTCCCATGTTATTAAATATCTTTTCAACAGCTATTCCTTAAAATAAATAATTTCCTTTCTTCATACAACAAACATTCTTCACTCAGTCAAGGATCGATCCACCTTTACACAACATTTTGCACAATTTCATTCTTGTATACCTAATCACATATTTATCGGTAATATGTTTATTAAAGTTGTATAGACAGCATTCAAAAGATTTACCTTCTAATAAAACTACATTCTACCAATACTGCTAGATTTAAATAAACCCAACGACTACCAAATCAAATACGAAGTTGCATAAGTACATACGTAATCCCTGAATAAATCTCTATTCTACATACTCACGGTTTTGATCAATACAATTTTTACCAATCCCTTTTTTCACATTAAGAATATTTCCATTATTATTTACACTCCGGAATATCACTGAGATATTCTCAGCTTAATCCTTGTTTTAATAAATTTTGTATCAAGCAAAGAATATTTCTTCTAACGTCAAAACCTTCAAATTTCCCACAGATTTTCATAATTATTGTATCAAACGAAGAATATCTTCGTCAAATCAAGAACTTTCAAACTCTCACTAGAACTTTCTTCTTCTTAATCTCTAAAATGAAAATTTCAACATTCATTTTCTCACTCGCGAAACAAAATCCCTTTCCTCATCCGAGAAGCAAAAATCCCTTTTTTCTCATCTTCAGGTCTATTTATAACCTCCGTTTTTCTTTTCCATTTTCTCTCTTTAAATTTTTCAAATTTATTTTTTTTTATTTTTTCAAATCCTGTCATTCTTTTTTTTTTTCGTTCCCCTTTTCTAAGGTTTTATATGTTTATATGTTAGGTCTTATATATTAATGAGAATTAGTTTTTTTTTTATTTATTTTTATCTTTGATTCCATTGATATTATTTATTAAACATAATTCAGACATATTTTTAACAAAAAAAAAAAAATAGTATAGATTCTTATTATTTTCTTTTATTACACTAAACCTCTTAAGGGATAGATGAAGTCTGTTACAATACCTACTTCGGAACCCCAAAATGATAATAATAAGACGTTTGCATTTGTGCGCGTATCACGTAAAAACTACTGAAAAAATTCAATTATTTGGTTCTTAGATACATGGGCCTACCAATAATTTTAACGCAGTAAAACTGCAGCAACCGACTTTCCATGCCCTGCATAAGAACATCAAATCAAAACGGGACCACATGGCGGGTATACCCTCTCTAACAAAAAAATAATTTTCAAAATTGGTTCATAAATGACCGAGTTCTGAGGTAACAAACAAAAAAAATACAGCCAAATTAAAAACCTCCTCTTTTTGGGATAGTCGGTTGAAAAATCTTTTCTTAATTTTTAAGATTTTTTAATTAAAAAAAAAACAATGATTTTTAAGCTTCCCGGACCAACCTTCGTGTTGGTCCGGGCTCCCATTGAAGACTAGAAGATCTGCCATTCGACCAAACAGCTCGTAAGAGGCAAACAATTGGCTATACGAGTCATTAGGTGGCAGAGTTCTGCATTGCCTTGTCCGGGTCTGGTACTACCGCATTACTTATTCCTGCCACAATACCGTCAGTGCTTGTCACTGTCGTGTGCTAGTTTGGTAGTAAAGCTAGTCGTTAAACTTATGCATGTTAGATTAACACCCTGCCACACGGAAAGCAACGTATCATTAATATCTTTGGGGTAAAGGTTCTCTTTCCACCAGGAGAGCCATCTGCTTGTTTACTATTTTATGATATTAAACAAAATCACGGGTTCCAGTTAGTAAGTATTTATATTTCCATACTCCTTCTAAAAATTTGATCGCCTCTGTGGTCTAGTGGTCCGGTTTCGGTGTTGATCATATAAGGTACCGGGTTCGATTCCCGGGTCGGGCAATTCAAATATGTGGTTTTCAGTTTTCGGGTAAAAACAGCGTTGACCGGGGTTGGATAAGTGTCCGGTTGATAATAGGCTTGCCACCTATCACACTGTGGGACTAGATAGCTTCGGCTAATCGTGGGTGCATTGGTTTTACCTCTGCCTACCTCTTCGGGGATAAGGCTGTGAATATATTTATTTTTTCTAATAATTTGGTTTTAATAATGTATACTTGATTTAAAAATGTTAATAATACATTTTTTCAAAACATTGTAAATTTAGTTACCACCGCTGAGAGGAATGGAAAATCCCGACGAAGAATTTGATGTCGAGAAGGATTGGCCGCACGTCACACAAGAAGAGTATGACGCAAATCCCACTGGATACAGAGAGCTTTGCTGGGATCTGAAAGTATGACTTGGACATTTTTTAGAATAAGCAATTTCGGCTACAGATTTTACACTTTAAATCGTCGGCACGTCGTGAAGTTCCATTATTATAAGTTGAAACTAGTTTATAATGCACATGTGCTTTAATATTCAATACTTACATCTATATATCTATACAAATAAATAAAATTGGAGTGTGTTTGTAATATTAGAATAACCACTTTCTACTAAGTGCATATGTATACATGGTACATATGACAAAATTACATTTTTTTAAATTTTGGTCTGTCAGTCTATATATTTGTTTGTCCCGGCTAATCTATGAAACGGCTGGGCTGATTGTGACGGGACTTTCACTGGCATGGCATAGCTGATGTAATAAAGAATAACTTAGCCAGCCTTTATTTTAGCAAATTTCCCACGCGGAGGAAGTCGCGAGCGCAGCTAATTTTATTATAAGTATAGACCAAATTATTTAAATTAATCGACCGGTTTCGCTTTTTAAGGCATTTTCAGGACGTTATGTCCTTTACTGACAGTGTAGTTTTAGATACCATATTTTTAATTTCGATTATTGCGTTATAAAGGGATGTAAAATAAAATAATGCATTCTTACTACATATATAATAATAGGATCAAAAATATAGTAATGTACTAGGTGCAGCGTGCAGTCCGCTGCATTATAAAAGTTTTTGGCGAATTCCGCGGGATCACCTAATTTTTATTTCACAAGTGGACTAGTATATATGTTTAGTTATTTAGATGTAAAAATAGTTAGATAAAACATTATTTGGTGAGTCACCAAAGCTACTCCGATATTTACGCAGGCGAAGCTACGTACGTACGTACGTAAGTACGGCTAGTTTTGTATAATGCAAAATTCTTTGAGTATGTATAGAGGTGTAATATATCTATGGCAAAATTATTTGTACTAATCATTGAAAGGTGATTTGACTTGTGTTATAACACTGGCTGCGCCATGTAGCCCGTTAAGTATTAATTTTGGCAAATCCTACGACATCAACGCATTTACTGGAATAAGAAAGAAGTATCTAATCATGAAGGACTGCTGGCATAAATGAAAAAGTTAAACTGCATGGTTTTAACTTTCAAACTGATTGCAATATTAAAAATTTAAAATTCCTGATTTTACCTTAAATATTGTAACCATGTTGCTGACGCGCACCCATTTGATTTTGCCCAACAAAAATTGTTTAACACGCTAATAGAAAATTAGCCTGCATTGGATCTAAATATAGTTATTGAATACGAATGTTCAATCAAATTCTGTCTTCAACTTTGCGTTATGATCCACAAATACCCAAATATGTATTGACTTTCGTATTTAAAACCCATAATAATATAATAAATGGGAAAGTCTGCCTGTCTTTCAGGGCCAAACCACAGAGCCGATTTTGATGAAATTTGATAATGAGATAGTAGAAGACCCGGGGACAAACATTTTTACAAAAATAAATTATTAAGAGGGTTGAATAGGGGGTGAAAGTTTATATGAAATGTCTTATATTGATAAACTGTACTCTACGCGGGCGAGACTGCGCAGGTTAGCTAGGTATTTGTAATACATACATACATATAATATGTAAATATACTGTTCCTTTTGTTCTTTACAGGAACGTGGAGCGGTAGGAGAAACAATACTTCACCTTTGTTTGTTGAATGCCACCTCTCTTCTAGCAGACTTAGCTAAACGGCTATTGCGATTTTATCCAAAGTTGATAAACGATATTTATATGAGCGATGAATATTACGGTATGTTTTTCTATATTTTATAATAAATTTATTTATCTAACTGTTTATGTTAAAAATATAATCAAACGATAATCAGACGAAATTATATACATAGTAGCTTATAACTTTGTATGCTAGGGTACCTACCACCTACATAATTTTTGAAACAAACGAAATTCATAGTAGGATGAAACCCATTGCAAAAGGAAGAAAATAAAGTCAAAATAAGAAGAACAATAAATTACGGGTGATATAAATTCGGGAAGAGTGAGGGGGATTTGAAAGGGGAAAAACGGCTTATCATGATTTTCGGAGAAACTACAAGTCCTATCGAAAAAAGTTTTATGATAAAATTGTCGGTAATAAAATCATGTAGAAAGAATGGTAGATGAAAGGTTAGCAAAACAGATATGCGGATGTAGGTACCGGGGAAGACGAAGACTGACATACCGTGATCAGATTGATCGAGTACTGTCCGAAGGTGGTGTCAAGAGTCTTCGCAACCGGCGTGTGTGTATGAAGAGAGTGAGGAATGTGGAGGAAGCGAGACAAGCCTGCAAAGATCGTGATGTATGGCACTCGGTTCTCTCTGCCTACCCCGTAAGGGATCTGGCGTGAAGATATATGTGTACTAGCTGACCCGCGCTGCTTCGCCCGCGAGTAAATTAACACGTCGCCGATTAGTTTTTCATAAATACTTTCAATCCCTTGGGCGTTGATTTTTGAAAAACAGTTGCATGAGCCTGGATCGTCAACTATCTCTATGCTAAATATTATCAAAATCAATTCAGTGGTTTAACCGTAAAATCTTAACAGAGAGACAGACAGACTTCCACATCTATAATACTAGCTGTGCCCGCGACTTCGTTCGCGTGGAAAAAATTCTAAAATAAAAACCCGCGTAGTTCCTGTTCCCGTGGGATTTCCGGGATAAGAACTATCCTATGTCCTTTCTTGGGTCTCAAACTATATTTGTACCAAATTTTATCCAAATCGGTTCAGTGGTTTGGCCGTGAAAGCGTAACAGACAGACAGACAGACAGACAGACAGTTACTTTCGCATGTATAATATTAGTATGGAAGTATGGACTAGTATGGATGTATGTTGTCGGTAATAAAAATATCTACAACTTTTATATTTGCACTTTTTTCATATAACGTCAAAATTATGCGAAAAATTTGAAAAACTGACTTTTGGTATTTTATTTTATTTCCTACCTAAATTATTTTTTTTGACAAATCCCAAGATGTATGTAATGTATCCCAAAAACGCTGTAATTTTTATTTTAAGAACTCGGATTTGAAAATTACTTATTTATTCATCATAATGTAAAATCTGATGCTATTATTATTAAAAAAAAATCATGAAAAATAAAAATTGCAAAATGCAACATGCTGAAATGAAAATAGTTAATTTTTTAAAGTATCAAATATAAGATTTTAAGGGGATTTTATTAAATTACATTCTAGAAAAGAGAGCATGTGCTTATTCTTAAGAGGCCGACAACTGAACTGCAAGACTCCAAAGTAGTGGTCTATGAAAGGCGATAATCACTTACTCTTTCTTTCTCTTTCTCTTGGCCGTTTGGGGTAAACTTTGTAAAAACAAACTATAATATTAAACTAAGTTTAGTTTAAGGCATTAAGTTCGCCTTTGGTACGAAAATGTTTATTTTTGGTGTACAGTAAAGTTAAAATAAATAAATAAATCAATTAAGATTTATAAATATCAGTCAGCAAGAAGTAAAACATCTTTCATATTGCAAATCTTCCACTTACAGCAAGCGCAGCATAAAAACATTATTCTAGAGCTTATTATCATATTAAAACTTGACTGAATTAAAAGCTAACATCAATAGATTGGAGCTGGAAACAACATAAACATCAACACATGAGGTTGACTAGTAAAGAAAGAAAGAAAGAAAGAAAGAAAATATTTATTTGCAAGAATATGGGTGTTACAAGTTGTTAAAAATAAATTAAGTTACCAACATATTCTACCATTATATGGTGTGCAAATATTAAAAAAAATTATCATTATAAAATATTACATTTAAAAGATTCTATCGAATATTTAGAATTACTACCGGATCGGAACGCGGCCACACACTGAGAAGATCCGGCGGAAGAAACTCAGCGGGCTGGTCTTTTTTCTCTATTTTATGTATTTGTTATAAATGTACAATTTCATATTACAAAAGAATTTTTATAATTACAAGTTTCATATTTTGTGCAATTAATTTTTTTTATAATTAACAAAATGTTCACTATTTACAAAATTTTATATTATTATAGTATAGAATGACCTTAGGCGTAAATCTATGTACTTTTTGTTTGTGCATAAATATAATAAATAAACGTGACATTATCAATTTGGGCATTTACTAGAAAATAATAAATTCCGGAAACATTGCTGAAAACTATTTGATGTAAATTTGAAACTGGATGTAACAGTCTAATAGTGACTGTCGGAAACATGGTTTAAAATGCATAAAACTAAGTTCAAATTGTCGTGGTTCTGAAAAATACGCCAACGTAGAAGAAAAGATCTACGAGGAAGTTAATGATTCAGATGAAACTGTGTGGAAAAATTATTGGAGATGAAGGCGATAGTCTTGTAGATTTCGAAGATCTACTACAATCAAAAACAATAGTTGAATCTAAAGATGAAGAAATTCCATCAAAGAGGCAAAACTAATGGATAAATAATGGATCATAATTTACGAATAAATTGATAGATAAAAAGGTTAAAGTGTTTAATTAAAATGAATAAAGTATATTCCAAATAAAGTAGATATTCTATGACATATACGTAATTAGAATCAATTAACAATGCTGTTTTTGTCAAATCAGTTTTCTGACAAAAACAACATTGTTAATTTTTTAACTCATCAATGTAAGATGGAAACTTACAGTTTTTGAGTAATTAAAGTGTTAAATAGGTAATTATTATATTAAAATAATAAACAGCTTAAAATTTTACATTGTAATTAAAAAATAATTTTCAAATCCGAGGTTTTCATTATTTTCCATTTTTTGCGAAAATTTTCCATAGTATTGTATAAGTAGAGATTCCAAAGAAAAAAACTAATACCGATTTTTTAAAAACATTAGATATTTTGACGGGTGAATTTTCGATTGAAAATTATAATGCTTTTTTATATTAAGTCAAAATAAGGAGAAAAAGTTAATATTTTTGATTTAAAAAAAATAGTGTATTTGGGATATAAAAAAGCAACTTTTTACCCAGTTTTGTAAAAAAAATCTATTTTTGTAGGAGAACCAAAAACCAGTCAGTTTTCAGTTTTTCAAATTTTTCGCATAATTTTGAGGTTATAAGAAAAGTGTGGAAAAAAAATTTGCAGATCTGCTTATTGCCAATAGTTTTGCCATTTAATTTTTTTCAATAGGACTCTTAGTTTTGCCAAAAATCGTGATAAACTATATTCTATACTTTCCATCGTCGGCACCTGGTGAAATTCCATTATTGTAACACAATTGGCTAATCACTTGTACTTTAATTTCACATCAAAACTTTATTTTTGTAAATCACTCGACCGGTTTCACTTTTTAAGCATCTTCATCTTCTTTTTAAATCTAAACTAAAATAAGTATATTACATCCTGGAGATGCTTAAAAAGTGAAACCGGTCGAGTGACATACAAAAATAAAGTTTTGACGTGAAATTAAAGTACAAGTGATTAGCCAATTGTGTTACAATCGTGATAAACTGTTTTCCCCCTTCAAAGTGGAGTACTTTACCCTCACACATCCCGAACTCAAATCGCCAGTAATTTATTTTTCTTCTTATTTTCTTCCATTTTCAATGGGTTTCATCAGATGCGGCGCAAGATCATAAATTGATGTGGGCAAGATATATTTTGCGAGGCCCTCTGCTCCCAAATGAAGACATATCGCATAGAAGAAAATAAAAAACACTAGTCATTATTATACCTAAAAACTACCAACATTAAAAAAGCAAACATTAAAGGAACAGAATTTTTCTACTTTTTACACTGCTGAATTGTTTTATTATGTGCTCGTAATCCAGCTTGGATGCTAGGTATATCAGCCTCGATAGATAAAACTGCGACCGCTGAAAGTCTTTCCTGTGACATTGTACTCCTTAAATATATTACTCCTTAATTAGTTTTAATTTTGAAAAACTCTTTTCAATGGAGGTTGTACTAATTGGTCAATAAAATTAATAATCGGCCATTCGATAGATACTACGCTACGTATCTATTAATTTATAAGTAGGTATAGTTATAAAACAGCGTTTTTAAACAGTGAACCACAGTTTCAATTTGTTCAATAGAATGCTGTCACGTAAAAAGAATATCACATAAGTACGGCGCAAAAGCAAAACTAAGCATTTTTTTCGGCACGTTCATGGCTTTTGAGTAATACATAAATCTCCGTGGCGCGAGGCCCCTTGAACCGCGAGGCCGTGAGTTGTGTCCCACGTCGCCCACGCCTTACACCGCCTCTGAGTTTCATCCTGCTACTATTTTCTTTTGTTTTTAAATAATTTTAGTGGCATCAGCCCCGGTCTATTAAGAGAACTTCCAGAAAAACCTTGCGTAATCACGTGTTCTGTATACCAATTTTCACTAAGATAGGTTAAGCCATTTTTAAGTTACAATGAAACATACACACAGAAAGATAGATGAAAACCAAATGTACCTACAAAATTAAATGACCTTTCACTTGGCACACGCAATCACGTGTTTTCACTGTATACCAAGTATCATCAAGATCGGTCCAGCAGGTTTTAAATTATATTGAGCCATAGAGACAAACAGACAGACAAAAATGATCAAAACAGTCAAATTTATGTAAGTTGGTATACGTAACACAATGTTAGCAAACAGGCGAGGTTTTGCTTTACTATAGTCGGAATTGGCGGTAAGATTCATCGATGACTGGCCGTGTAATTTTTATCTGAAAAACCTTTACCTGAATATACAATACAATATACAATATATAGTCGTTCAAATTCATCACTATCCACGCATATTATCGGATGGTAAAATAATGAGTGGTAGGGGCGAAAATGTTATAATAGGTAACCCGAATTCTATCATCTTTTTAATTTTATTCGATCACATATTTATTAAAAACATTGGTCAATCCTGTCCGTATATTATTTTAAAGTCGCCCGGCTTACTTTAAGCATCCTTTCTCGTTCATTTCTCTACAAAGCGATCAGTGTATCTTGCTTTAGCGTTTAGTACCTATACAGTTGAAGATCTAAGATTAATAATAAACCGCTCTTCCTCTTATTATGACAGTATAAACTCTCTTGGAGTCCAGGCTGTAATTCCAGTAATGACTTTTGTTACCTAGCCTAAATCTAAAACCATTCCTAGTTGTTACAATGACTAGTTATTTTACATGGGCGTCGTTATCGTAATTGCTTTTCCTCAATCCAGAAATTATCTTCCGAAAAATCAGTACATATTAGATAAAGTACTTGATAAATATTCCATTTATTAATCCCTAATGAAAACAAATGATGTCTTGGGTCAATCATAAATATTGTCCGGTTATCTAACGAGTACTTTAAGGATGTCTGGAAAAATTAGTATGATAATAAAAACGTTTATCTCGCTGATACTTTTATAGATTAGCCAGAGTGAATTAAACATTAATAGACTTCTCAGCTCACCACAAACAATCAGTTTGTGATAAGTAGTGTTAATTAGCACCTCGACAAATTACCGACCTGGAGAGAGAATTAATTGTTTTCTTAACTACGTCACCTTTTGAACAATTTTAGTAGCCTAATCTGGATCACAGACTTCTCACGGGACGGCTGCCGATTTATATATACCGGTGGGAGGGATGCGCTGTGCCGCGCTCCCGGCTGCATGGGTACCACCATCTTGCTCATTTCTCCCGTGAAACAGCTTTGCTGTGTTTCGAAGAGAAGGGCAAGAAATGGCAGTGTAATTACTGGCACCGAGACTTAACATTTTATGTCTCAAGATAGGCAACACATGAATTGAATACTTGGGCTAGTTCCAGCCCAGGTATCCCATTTTTGTTCATTGGCGACGTTGACCACTTACTAACAGGTGGCACGCCTGCCAGTTTGCCTATCTCAATAACATAAAAAAATTTAGGTGTCACTGTCATTTTTTGTGCGACGCGGAGATCGAACATGGAACCTTATGAAAAAAAGAAAGTAAGCGATGGATAACATAATTTTAAAATACCTAACTAAAAAGGCGGAAACTCCCTATCGCAGCCCGTTTTCCATACAAGTATTCTAAAATTATTATTTTGTGAAATTTTGTAAATATGTGTGGAAGTCTTTCTCACTCAGCCATTTATGTAGACCTGTTTCAATTCAATATATATGATAATTTGTATCTCGAAAAAAGAAAAGATTCCATTGGGATTTGGAAATAACTTAGTGGTTAAGCGATCCAACGAGAAAAGTTAAGAAAAGAAAAGGCAAGGCTTTTAGTTTTAACGAAATGTCTATATTCTTATTACTTGAACTCGTTTCTACAATTTAATCGGATTTTGACAGTTCGTATAAAGTGTTTTATCAAGTTTCATATTTTTAGTAGTTTTTTATATAATAAGATAGCAAGCAAATTAAAAGCTCTCGCGTTTAGAAAAAAACAGCCATCGCGCATTGGAACCAAGTGTGAACCGATTCGTTGCGGCGCATATTTTCCAAAACTTTTAGTAGTGGCAGCGAATAAATATTTCGTGTCACGGCTGCCGTGTCAAACACCATATACGTTGATGACACGGCTACCGTGTCACTGGACATGTATAAAAAGATTGATTGTTCAGAGTGCTAAGTGTGAGTTTTCTTTTCGCATTCGATCGTGAGCGCGTTTCGAGTTTACTAGGAATTTGTATGTGATTTGTACAGCGCCACCTATTGGTAAACGTGAGAAACCAGCTCACGATCGAATGCGAAAAGAAAAACTCACACTTAGCACTCAGATGTTGCAAACCTTTTGTAAAACAAGAGTTAGAAAAATAAGTGTATTAAATGGATGTGGGTTTTTTGGCTGTGATGTCCGTTCGATATGTAGCGGTGGTACTCGTACTCACCGGTCAAGCGAGTCGCCGCAGGACTCTACCGCCGCCGTTAAGGTCACGATGTGATCTAATTCAAGTTTGAATTAGAATTTAGGGTGTTTATTACCTACAAAACAAATAATTTGAGTTTTAACTCAAATTATTTGTTTATATTAAAATATCAATCACGACTAACTGTCTTCGGCTAAACGTGGATGCACTAATTGTACCTCTGCCTAGTTTTTGGGGGATACGGGCGTGAATATACTAACATCAATAAATTAACGATTAGTTTGTTTTTTATTTTACTTTTGATTTTTGTTTCGTTTGTCAATATTAAAATAGCTTAAAAAAGGTTGACAACACCTAATTTTTTTTTCATTTCACTGAATATTCAGAAACGAAGCCTACAGTCTTGATTTACGTGAAAAATTATAAAGGTTTTGTTTAGGGTAGAACCTTTTAAAATTCAATTTGAGGGGAAAAACGATTTAAAAATGACACGACCCATAAACGCCATACGTTAAAAACAATCATGACACAGCTGCCATGTCATCAGCAACGAATCAGTCGCCGCAGGACTCTACCGCCGCCGTTAAGGTCACGATGTGATCTAATTTAAGTTTGAATTAGAATTTAGGGTGTTTATTACCTACAAAACAAATAATTTGAGTTTTAACTCAAATTATTTGTTTATATCAAAATATCAATCACGACTAACTGTCTTCAGCTAAACGTGGATGCACTAATTGTACCTCTGCCTAGTTCTTGGGGGATACGGGCGTGAATATACTAACATCAATAAATTAACGATTAGTTTGTTTTTTATTTTACTTTTGATTTTTGTTTCGTTTGTCAATATTAAAATAGCTTAAAAAGGTTGACAACACCTAATTTTTTTTCATTTCACTGAATATTCAGAAATGAAGCCTGTAGTCTTGATTTACGTGAAAAATTATAAAGGTTTTGTTTAGGGTAGAACCTTTTAAAATGCAATTTGAGGGGAAAAACGATTTAAAAATGACACGACCCATAAACGCCATACGTTAAAAAACAATCATGACACAGCTGCCATGTCATCAGCAACGAATCAGTAATGTTGCGCTACTATCCGAATGGCGGGATGATAATGCCACATCCATAAGTCTACCGGATACCTGACTCTATACTGGAACACGACAGTGACAAGTGCTGACGTTATTGCGGCAGGACAAGGTAAAACGTTGATACTAAACCCGGGCGTGACGTTGCGGAACTCTATCACCTATTAGTCACAACGTTACTGTAAGGTTTGGCCTCGTTTAACACTTTTGATATCATTCGCCTTTTACGAACTGCCTGAAAGAATGACAGTGGGATCATGCTTTTCGAATGTTTAGCTTAGATCTTGGTCTTGTATCACTTACCACTTCTTTTTGTCGCGTGCTTAGAAGTGTACCTATATGTAGAATAATTTTCGGTTAACTTCATACGCTTTATCAAAAGTTAACATGATTATATACTGGGTTGATTATAATTAATTTGTTAATTTTGCAATCTTTTAATAAAAGCTATAATTATATCTCTGCAAAATTGCAGCTGCAGGTTACAATGTTATATTATAATAATTTGCAAAAACAATTTGACAGATTTATTCTAATACTGCCGATTGTGAAAGAAAGTGACACGAGTTCATACGTCAAATTGTCATATTTGTAAGGCATTGACGTGTATAATGAGATAATATTATACACGTCAATGTTGTAAGGTCTTGTATAATATAAATATTTGCTATGAAACTTTTACCTACTGCTTGCTATTTGTTTTAAAAATGGTTTTTATGCGATTTACATAGCGTTCCTTATATTTATGTATGTATGTATGACAAAAGTTTGTTGACAAGCTAATATTTTACAATTATAGTGTAGTGAAGTTATATCTAATCTCTATGTTTCATCAAGGGATTAAAAGGGATGTAATCCCTCCAAAATTAAAAATTAAAATTTCAAAATCGGTTAATTAATGACGTAGTATCGCATGAAGTTTTCTTTAAAAAGTATAAACAAATTGAAAATTTTGGGAAGTTAGTTGAATAATAAACATTTCTACAGCGATGGTTGTCCTTTCCATTATCAAGAATAATTTACTAATTGCTTGCTATCCTTTATTATCTAAAAATATGAAACTGATAAATACATATCTAACGTGCTAATGCTATGCGTTAGATATAAACGTAACGGCTGGAAATTAATCATATTACAAAGACCCTCCAAAACGCTTGGTGGTATTGGCAGTTTCTACGTTGTTTGAGGAAATATATTACAATCTGTATTTGAGCGTAGTATGTTATATATTCACACTTACGCATACTTAACTGAACATCTAAATTGTGTGATAGTGAGCTATAAAAAATGCTTATTATATTATGTATATAAACAATACGTGGCGTCCTATTTTAATCTAAATATAGGTTTGTTTCCCTTACTTTATTATAACATACCTAAATATTTTATTTCATTTTCTCTAAACGTGTTATCATATGCAAAGTGTTGTTGACACTTTCAGTTAAATTTTAAACACGACTTACACTATTTAATGTACGTGACTACTTCGTAATATTAAAATAACTGTTTTTACCTAAAATAAATAAATATATATATATATATATATATATATATATATATATATATATATATATATATATATATATATATATATATATATAGTTTAATTGAAATATATATATATATATATTTCAATTAAACTAATTCGCAGTTGTATCATACAAAACATGAAACACCAAACAAATATTTTACGCACGATTTCTTATCTTCTACGATACCTTTGTTTCGGTACGACCAAGGAAGTTATATTCTACCCGGAATGCTTACACGCGCTTCAAAATCGTTCCGAAGAGTACCACGACATGAGTGGAGTGTGTCTCTTTCTACTAAATAAAGCGCCAATCGCCATATATAAGTGCGGCCACGCGTAATTTGCAAATTACTACTAAGTAATTCTACTAATTTCAGAAACAGTTTTTGCATTGCATAAGTAATTACGTAATAATTAAAATAAGAACATTTTAGAACTCCCTATGTTAATTACAATACATTTTATGCTAATGTATCTATCGACGTGCATGAATAAAAGGGATTTAACGATTAACGAATATATAAAAATCTACCATCCGAAAGTTTTATTTACACTGGCAATTGCAAGAAAGGGACAACATCCACTCATGTCGTTGTCTTGCTCAGAACGTTTTTCGCCTCTGTTATGTAAGAAACAAATGTCAACTTTATTGGAAACGAAATAAAGTACATTTTTATTTTTCAAATATTGCTTCGTAGTAATTCCAGTTATTGTATATAAGTTCCTTGGGTACGACATAGTACTAGGTTGTTATAAAAAACAATAAAATAACTGTTTTTACCTAAAATAAATATATATATATATATATATATATATATATATATATATATATATATATATATATATATATATATATATATATATATATATATATATATATATATATATATATATATATATATATATAGTTTAATTGAAATATATATATATATATTTCAATTAAACTAATTCGCAGTTGTATCATACAAAACATGAAACACCAAACAAATATTTTACGCACGATTTCTTATCTTCTACGATACCTTTGTTTCGGTACGACATAGTACTAGGTTGTTATAAAAAACAATACAAAGAAATGACAACATTTAGTAAACAGAATATAAAGATTGTGTAAAAAGTATGAAATCGAAAAAAATATCCGCTGTCTATCTGAACTATTAAGTTATTAGGCTAATTTTGGGTATGGTCTAAAAAATTATTTATATTTATAAATATTATATTCACAGGATGTTGTATCAGTTAAGTTGAATCATCAAAAACATCCTGTAAAAAAACCAAGTCTCGCAACTCAGTTTTTCTACCGTAAAAAGTTGTGAGATCCATGTAATACCAAGTCGGTTAATTTATTTAGTCCCTACTTAAGGGACCTTCTGTCTTAAGTTATTACGTAAGTTGTTATCATATTAATGTTAAAAATCTTTTACGTTTTAAATAAATAGATCGACTTGGCCATCGCATGAAAACACACTGTATCTTACAATTTATACATAATTATATTAGATTGTTTAGCTTATTGCGCTCCACGCGATTGAAACTCGTCTCCAAAACGAATGTATAACTTTTCCAAGTGGCCCATCGGATGACAACATGACTTAAATTTGTCAATAAACCGAGAAGTGAAGACGGGATCTAGTGATCCATTAACCATCCTCCATTAACTTCTTAAAGATCATCCCACATCCATTCGGAAGGACTTTTGCTAAAAACCATCTAATTATGCGATGGCCAAGTCGATCTATTTATTTAAAACGTAAAAGATTTTTAACATTGATATTATATAACTTACGTAATAACTTAAGACAGAAGGTCCCTTAAGTAGGGACTAAATAAATTAACCGACTTGGTATTACATGGATCTCACAACTTTTTACGGTAGAAAAACTGAGCTGCGAGACTTGGTTTTTTTACAGGATGTTTTTGATGATATCTCACTTCTTTTTGTAGAGTCCTACCTTTTACTTCTAGAATATCAATAACGATTTTTCTTAAAGCCTCTGTATTATGATTTTTTCTTATTTTTGTAGGTAGTCTTCCTCTTTTTCTTTTCCGGTATTACTTCTTAAGTTTCAGCTACAGTTTTTCTCAAAGGCCACTCCCTGTCTCGATGTGTTTTTCTCGGAGGCTTTGATGTTACAATTTTTCACAAGTCTGGACGATAAATACTTCTTAATCTGTTGTATTCACAAATTGAGGATTCCTTAGCTTTAATACTTCCAAAGTCGACATTATTTAGTTGTAAACCGCACAGACTTGTAACTCTCGAAAGTGCCACGTAAGCTTGACCGGATGTGAACACTGCGGAACCTAAATCCATCAGCGCATTGCCAAGTATCTTCGGCTAATCGTGGTTGCAATTGTTGTACCTCTGCCTACCACTTCGGGGATATGGACGTGAAGATACTTAGTCATATACGTTAACATTCCATACGTATTTAAAATAAGCCTAAAAAAATAGAAATACATCTAAGAAACATTAAAAAATCTACGTACCCTTGTCCTATTACGGTAAATGGTTAGCATCCACCACCCCCTTAGCGCCATTTTATTTATAAATTTGTGGCGGAACACACTTCTGTAATACTTGTAAGCAGTATATTATAAATAAATAGCCACGGCCGTAACTACTTCCACGTCCATCATGAGTGTTTCGCACGACAGCAATGAGCCATGGGCCATTGTGTGAACACAAGTGATCGTGGCCTACAGTGGTGCATTGCAAAGCAAGGGCTATTACAAACCTATGTGTACTGGGGCCATAAGTTAAGTGTACCTGGAGGGTATTCACCTTTTGCGTTCTCGCTTCCGTCCCTAGCGCGAGCAATATTTCGGACCACACTCGTTCTCCCTGGAGTAACATTGTTCTTTGCACTCGTCAACTGGCACTCAAGGTTTTTTAAATTAATCATCAATTTATTAATAGTATAGCGGATTTGTTTATTAGTGTTCTTTCTTTCATAGTAATTGGTAATTTCGAGTAATTTAGTCTATTTATTGCACCTTTTTTTTCGTCATATTTACCTAGGGGAATGTTGCACAGTTTCATGGGCTGAACACACTCATATATCTAGGTACCTATCTACAACTATTATTCCATTATACGAGTACTCCATTATCCTGTACATTTATATGGGACTACAAATTATTCGTGCAGTTGGTGTATCTAGAAAACTGGCCAGAAATTTTAAAATTTTTAGGTTTTTCTTTGATTTAGACACTAAACACTAATTATATTCTAAATTTGAAGATTCTATGTCTGCTAGAAGTGCCTTAGACTTTTGATGATCGGTCAGTCAGTCAGTGACAAAATTAAGAAAGTTTGACAAGTTACAATTCTTAAACTACTGGTTCAAGTTGAATGAAATTTTAAATATACCGTATTTACACAACGCCTAATTAGTAACTGAAAATTCAGGCTTCTTGTTTTATCCACAACGAAGTTATAGGGGGTCGAAAACGGCCTGAATTGCTTCGAGAAAAGGATGGTAACGGCCGTGCCGCTTTTTTTGCTCGTCTTGGCGGGGGCACTGCCGTGCCCCCAAATACCGTTTCTGGCTCTCTATATACCAACGTGTTTTAAATAAATAAATATTATCACGCTAGTTTCCTTGCGGGGAAGAGTGAGTAAACCGAAACTCGTCGGCGTTACGTTAGGATACACTGGTTTATTAGCTGACACGATGGGTATTATCCATTTCCGAACTTATGTGTTATTCTAAACGATAATCACTTATTTAAAGTTTAATCACACAATTTTAAAGCAGAGTATTGATAGACTATCATTTTTTTTAAATAATTTGTCCTTGAAATGGTACCGACTACCATGAACACAGCTTTGGTGACTTCATGTGTCCCGAACATTTGTCTGCTGAAACAATTTCAATTATTATTTCAATTCGATTCAAAATCCGAACATATAATTGTCTCATCATGTCAGTTAACATTATATAATTTGCGTTAGTAATGTGAAAATAAAAATAGACTTTATAATTGATATTTAAATAGATATCTTATATATATAAAAGAAAGTCGTGTTAGTTACTCCACTTATAACTCAAGAACGACTGAACCGATTTAGCTGAAAATTGGCAGGGAGGTAGTTTAGAGCCAGGAGAAGGACATAGGATATTTTAGATTTTTTTCTACGCGAACGAAGTCGCGGGCACAGCTAGTTATATAATAAGTATTAAAGTTTTTTATTAATTCCCTAAACAAACATTGCCGTTATTATTAAGAACGAAATAGAAAACAAAAAATGTTTATTTTTATATGTAACGCCTTATTTTATATATAACTTTTAAATGTATAGACCCGCGTTTTTACCTGCAGTTTCTCAATTTTTAACTTGTGTAAGTAGTCTTTCAGTGTAATAATACGTGACATTAATGTTTCAAATTTAGGTTGTACATACAGAGATCAGCGTGTTTTAATAAACTTTTCAGCTTCATTAGTACTTTACTTATAGATAATTGCATATCAAATTTTTAAAATAAGTGTACGAAAATCGTGATAGCGCTCGAAATTCGGTTGTTACAGCCTGTTTATAATATTTTGTATTAATTCCAGGAGAAAGTGTCCTTCATATGACTATAGTGAATGAGGATCCAACTATGGTAAAGTTTCTACTAGATGCAGGTGCCGACTACCACGAACGCTGCTTCGGTAACTTCATGTGTCCCGAAGATCAAAAAGCTTCTCGTTCTGATTCCTTCGATCATGAGTGGGTTAATGTGCAACCAGATACTAATTATGATGGGTGATTGATTATATTTGTTGAAACTGGCCTTTAGTATGTAACAGATTATTACGAAGATTACTAAATATCATTCATTTTTATTCGTCAAAACATCAGAAAGCGTAGAGAGTATTTATTATATTACTTTTTATATCATAGGTAGCAATCGTAAATATGGCTTTCCTGATGATATATATATACAGTACCCGGCGATAAATATTGCACATCGACCTTTGGAAAGAGACAATCAAGGTCGCACAAAATACAAACAGTCCGGTACCTATTAGGAGCTGTTAAAACAAGTATGATTTGCTTCTTTTGATATTTTTATTCTTTGTATAAAATACACTAATTTTTCTATAAGTGATGGCTTTAGGTTGGGGTAAAATAAAATAAAAAAACATTTTTACATTATGTTTACGTATTTAATTATTTTGGAACATTACAGCTTTAGTGTACATAATAAACACCATTATACCTATTGCTAAAATGAGAAATTGCAATAAAAATAATAATAATTCTAATTCTCAATTACTTCCATTTCACTATCTGTGCTCTCAAAGAGGTCAATATCACTGTCACTATCAGCTGTATTTATTACTAATCTATCAGTGTAATTGTCTAAACTGTGTTGAATGCTTCTATATTCATTCTCACATTTGATTGCATGATCGCAAACCTTTTTCCACTCTTCAGCGCCGATCATGTTTACTTTTTCAGTCAGTAATGTTTTTACTGTAGTTAAGTTCATACCCACATTTCTAGAGGCTACATAGCCTTTCAGTTGAGACCATATATTTTCAATTGGATTAAAATCCGGATGATATGGTGGCAATCGCAACACAGTGTGCCCATGTTCGGCAAGTATTTTGTCCACAGAAAACTCTGTATACCTCTCCTTGTGCTGACATATAATAGCGTAAATCTGGGTTTTTGTTAATTTTGGATCAACTGGAATTTCATGTCTGTTTAACCAGTTGATCATTTCC
This sequence comes from Apodemia mormo, assembly GCA_036924255.1. Taxonomy (NCBI): domain Eukaryota; kingdom Metazoa; phylum Arthropoda; class Insecta; order Lepidoptera; family Riodinidae; genus Apodemia; species Apodemia mormo. Next base: position 36,977,737 of record JAUPFN010000001.1, on the reverse strand, counting down.
CGTTTAATGGTGTTTGAGTTGGGGGGTCTCTCAACATACTTGTTGTGATAGGGTGCGTTGTCGATAACTAGAACAGAATCACTGGGTATATTTGGGATTAATTGGTTAACCAGCCATTTCTCATAGTTATCGTTATTCATTTCATTGTGATAGTCACCTGTAGTGTCCGTGGATTTATACGTTAAAAAAGCACCGGGTACAAAGCCTTTTTCATTTCCCGCATGAACTATTATCAAACGTTGACCTTTTGAAATTGGCTTTTTTACTCCTTTTTTCTTATCGTCACTCCAAGATTTCCCTTTAGTGTGGGATGCATGTATATATGACTCATCCATGTAGACGATATTTTTTCCTGTTTCGCGAAATTTGCGTATTTTATCAAGGTATTCCATTCGTTTGAGACTAACGTCGTGCTTTTCCATTAGAATTTTTCGATTATCTTCCATTTTAGTGAACTGAAATCCCATGTCATGAAGTATTTTTCTCAACGTTTTTTCAGACCCATTGTAATTAATAGCTTCAGATAACTTAGCTTTTAATGATTTTATTGTTGGCAGTTCATTAAATCGTAAGTGAAAATCATACACCATTCTTCGAACAACATCGTAATCAAAATCGTCCATATCCAAACGAAATTGCTTTTTTGGTCTCCCTTTTTTTGGAGTGCTGAACTTAATTTCAGTCGAATGTGTTTCAGTACTGACTTCGTTTAATATATTGTTCAAAGTTCTTCTTGAAATTCCAGTGGCATTTGCAACTCGCTCTTGAATCTTCTTAAAATAACAACTTACATTTTCATCTACTTTTTTTTTAAATCTATCAGCTTCGCTTACAAAGTATTTATAAACATTGTAGATAATTTCACGTGACTGACCTCGTAAAGGTTTCCCTCTTTTTCCGAAAGATGCCATATTACAACTTTAAATTATTTAAATTTGTGGGTGTTATCAACTCTAAATATATATTTTTTTCGGGACGCGACTGCACTCTATCGTACTTGAACAACGACTGACTAAACGTCACATAGGTAGTGTGGGACAGAGATAACGCTTTACGAAGCCGAAATTATCCGATTGTCTCTTTCCAAAGTTCGATGTGCAATATTTATCGCCGGGTACTGTATATATATAGCCATTGCCTATACAAATAGGTAGGTCCATGACATTATTAAAAACAGTAATGAAATTATTCTATTTATAAAAATATGATTTTTTTAAACTTTACCTATCAATTTCCCTAAAGTTTAGGAAATATTTTATGCTGAACAAAATAATGTCGAAAGAGACCGCTCTTTTTGTCAATATTTCGTGTTGCCGTAGTAATATTAGAATATATTGTTTAAGGTTAATTATTTTGATGGGAAAATTTATCTAACAATATCCACACAATGCTATCCGTGGGGTTGATATGCACTGCTACATGCATAACTTTACCACCTACCTTACTTTTCTGGGTATGATATCACCTAAGTAATTTTTTGCTACAGTTGGATAGGGTAAGTGACGCTATTGGCAAGGCCATCCATAAACAAGCAAAAAATACAACATTTGTCTACTGAGTTCGCTTATCGCTAGTGCTATAATAATATTAAAACTTTCAGTTACGTGTACTGGGGGGAGTATCCTCTAAGTTTCGCTGCCTGTCTTGGCCAGGAAGAATGTTATCGATTGATATTGGCTCGTGGTGCCGACCCTGATAAGCAAGACACCAATGGAAATACTGTTCTACATATGCTGATAATTTATGATAAAATGGTAAATTTTTAATTTGCATTGTGATCCTATCGTAAAACGATTGTTTCTCAGAGAAACTTCTATATACAGCATTTGTAAATATTTAAATCGTGTCTTTTAGGCAAGGCATAGTATATCAGTTTATACATAAATTCTACTTCTAGTCTTGTATACTTAGTTTGATTAAAGGTGTATATGACAAGTGTGGTTCCTTAGAAAGCGGCATCTGTCAAAGTTTTACATAAGACCATGGCCCATGCAGGCCGAGTTTATGTACACTACAAATCAAAAATATGATAATATTTTAGTAATGAAATTGCAGTATTTTTTCAATCGTTAGGGCCCGAGCTTCATTATGATGAATATACCATTACAATTTTACCAGGCAACTCGTATAAGGCCAAAGATTAGCCAAACGTGTCATTTATATTCACGGTGGGAAAGTTCTGCAATATCGCCCGGGTTTCGTTTAACCACTTTATCTATTCATGCCGTAACAGCGACACTGCGTATCAGTGTTGTGATCCGGCTTGAACCTTCCAAAAACATATGCGCTATTTCAAAATAATGTTTATATCTATGTAGATTTGGTATTGTTTAATTGTCAAAAATAAAATCTTTCTCGGAATTCTATTTACTTACTCTTTTCCTCGGACTCCTTAGGTAACGCGGAAACTACTTTAAGAATTTAAGATTTATATTTACAACTGAATTATGATTTTTTTTATATTTTAGAGAAATTTATTCGCTATTCCTTATTTTAACCAGAGAGTAGAGGCAATTCACGTAACATCGAAATAGTTTAAACTAGTTTTATCTAGCCGTGAACACAACACTTGCTGTTATAGAGGCAATTCACGTAACATCGAAATAGCTTAAACTAGTTTTATCTAGCCGTAAACACAACACTTGCTGTTATAGAGGCAATTCACGTAACATCGAAATAGTTTAAACTAGTTTTATCTAGCCGTGAACACAACACTTGTTGTTATAGAGGCAACTCACGTAACATCGAAACAGTTTAAACTAGTTTTATCCAGCCGTGAACACAACACTTGTTGTTATAGAGGCAACTCACGTAACATCGAAATAGTTTAAACTAGTTTTATCTAGCCGTGAACACAACACTTGTTGTTATAGAGGCAATTCACTTAACATCGAAATAGTTTAAACTAGTTTTGTCTAGCCGTGAACACAACACTTGTTTTTATAGAGGCAATTCACGTAACATCGAAATAGTTTAAACTAGTTTTATCTAGCCGTGAACACAACACTTGTTGTTATAGAGGCAATTCACGTAACATCGAAATAGCTTAAACTAGTTTTATCTAGCCGTGAACACAACACTTGTTGTTATAGCGGCAATACACGTAACATTCAAATAGCTTAAACTAGTTTTATCTAGCCGAGAACACAACACTTGTTATTTACATCACACAGAGTCGTAGAATTCCTAGATCTACTAGGATTTGTGTTAACTTATAATTTAGCATAATAGCAATAAATTTTGCTAAAACATTAACGTTGTTTTGTCCATACCAGGGCACTTTCGATATGGCCTATGAGGTCGGAGCATCATTGAACATTCGTAATGTGTTACACTTGACCCCCTTGACATTGGCAGCCAAGTTGGCTCGCACTGAGCTCTTCTTCCACATCCTGAACATAGAGCGCGAAATCTACTGGCAGATAGGCGCTACTACATGTGCTGCCTATCCTTTGGGACAAGTGGATACTATCGATACGCAGACGGGGTTGATTAGTAAGGATTCAGCATTAAATTTAGTTGTATTTGGTGTGAGTATAACTGATTAAATGTATTATTATTAATAAATGTTAAGGTTTGCTTGTACCACACTATTTAAATATTTTTAATTATGCACTAAACTATAGAAAAATCTAAAAAGAGGGAATTGTGGTAGATATTTAATTTATAAAATTTCCTCGAAACCTTATATGAAACTGCTGTGATGCAACTAAAACAAAAGGTAGTGTAAGGAATAGAGCAAACTTGTCCAAGTCCTGATTACAAGTAAAATTGTTTATATATTTCTTTGTAGGAAAAAGATGAGCATCTAGAATTGTTGGAAGGAATGCTCATAGACCTATTGAAGACCAAGTGGAACACGTTCGTGAAGTTCCGTTTTTACCGTCAGTTTATTCTTTTCTCCTGCTATTTTCTGGTATCTTTGGTTTGCTTTACGTTGCGACCGGGGCCTCCAGAAAGGGCCCTGAATACTACAGCGATTAATACTACCTCAGGGATATCTAATGACACTGAACTAGTTAATGATGTTGGTAAGTAGTAAAACGGAACATATTTTATTAGTTATTTTCTCTTTTCGCATTATTGTAATGGGCAACTTCGGAATCCTACATTGTTGGTTTAATACTTGTATTTCAAAAGGGCTTTCCACGTGTTGGATCCGGGCTCCTTTGAACAATAGACCAACTGCCGTTATGCCAGGCAGGTTGTAAAAGGCAACCGATTGGCTACGGGAGTCACTAACATCGTGGCTACTAGGCGGTAAAGTCCTGCATTGTCTCGCCCGGGTCTGGTACCACCGCCTTACCTGTTGCTGCCGCAATAGCGTCAATGTGTTGTCGCTGTCGTGTTCTGGTTTGAAGGGTAAGGTAGCCGGTAGATAGCAACGTACCATTAACATCTTTCCATCAGGAGACCCTTCTGCTTGTTTGCTATCTTATGATATAAAAAGGGGTTACCGATTGAGTACAAAATCTAATCAGCTCCATTCCTCAAAAAACGACGTCTAATACATAAATTGCATCAAAATCGGTTTATCCGTTTGGGAGTAATCGTTGACGAACAATTTTGAAAAAAGTGTTTTTGCGACATAGCTTCGAAATTTTTCAACCAATCATTTTTTGGTGTTCTACGACATTTTACTAAAAAAACTACGTCAAATGCCGTTTCAAAACTTATAGCTTTTCAAATATTAAAATTACGTTGTTTTTTTTTTAGCAAATTTACCTAATTTTTTTAAATAACTTTCAAGTTAATTCACCGATTGACTAAAAATATTATTAGCTTTTGTTCCGTTAATTTAATCAAAATCGGTCAATTTGTTTGGGATTTATCAAGGAAGAAAATTAAAAATAAAATATTTTTTGACATAGCATCGAAATTTTTCAACTTATCAATTATTTAGTTCAAGTTCAAGTTAATTCACCGATTGACTAAAAATCTTATCAGCTTTTCTCCTTTAAAAACTGCGTCAAATACCGTTAATTTAATCAAAATTGGTCAATTTGTTTGGGATTTATAAATAAAGAAAATTAAAAATAAAACGTTTTTTGACATTGCATTGAAATTTTTCAACCTTTCGATTATTTAGCTAAAGCAATATTTTAGATCTCAAACATTGAGTTGAATGTCATCATCGTTTTGAAAATATACAGCATTTCAAAAATTAATATACTGCCATTTTTAATAAAACAGATGTTTGAACTGAAAAATCTATGCTTATATTTTTTACTCTTTTGAGCTTAAAATACCTTAATTTAGTGGGAAGTTTTAGGGATGGCCCGTAGAGTCAACCGTTTACACATTTTTTTATATCATAAATGTTAGCAACTGCGCTTATCAACGGGACTGGCCGGCCATGTGTGGTGCATCTGTGATATTTGTGCACCTGTTATTGTGGGATAATGATGTTTTTGTTGGCAGCAATGAAGATAGGGATAGTGTAAGTGGGCTGGAATCAGATGTTTATCCATTTAAAACTATCTTTTTGTAATTCTATCGTTTGTTGAGGGCGTTACTTTGTCCAAAAATTATATAGTGCGTGTAAAAGTGATTCAAGTGTTTTATTAGGCCAAACTGCTTCTTGGTTATATAATATAGCAAACAAGCAGATGGGTCTTCTGATGGAAAGAGGCAACCATCGCCTATAGACACCAAACATGTTAACGTTGCGTTGCTTTCTTGTGGCAAAGTCTAATGCCACATGTATAAGTTTACCGGCTACCTTACCGTCCAAACCCGAACACGATAGTGACAAGCACTAACGCTATCGTGGCAGGAATAGGTAAGACGGTAGTACCAGACCAGGGCGAGACAATGCAGAACTCTACTACCTAGTAGCCACGATGGAAGTGACTTGTATAGCCAATCGGTCGCCTCTTACGACCTGCCTGGCAGAACGGCAGTTGGTCATTCTTTAAAGGAGCCCGGGGCCAACACGGCAAAATATTACGATGTCATTTTTAATATTAATATAAAAATATAGATTAACGATTATACAGTTCTTATAACCTAGTATCTCCCGATTTTGAGTTGATTAATTAAAAAAATGGTATTTACAGAAAATTGCACTATACACATTCCAACAGACTTGGATCCATCTGTAGAAGTCTTCAACAGTACTAAGCTTGATGGGACGCAGTGTGCTCGTTTTAAAAGTCACCCTAAAGAAAAGGATAAACGTAAGTGAAAATTGGAATTACTTATTTTTAGTTATTTTTTTTTTTTATTATTTAAATACTTTATTGCACAAATGAGTACAAAGGCGTAACTTAATGCTATTAAGCATTTTACCTTTGGTAAACTGTGAGAAAATGCTTTCACAGTTAATCTTTTTATCACCAGATTTATAGCAAAACTTTGGCTTTTGCGAGTTTTAGAGTTGCCACTTACCATATTTGGTAGTATACTAGAAAAATCTAGACTCATTCCGCCTTATTACAAAAATATACTTAGTAGCGGGTTTACACCAAAACTAAGAAGTTTTTGTTACGGTTTGTTACGGTATTAAAGTTAGTTCTAGTACTAAAATTCATTCTTATTTCCTCGGACTAGCGCTAATCCCGGTTTTATAATAATGTTTCATTCAGTACTAGAACTAAACCTGGTATTAAGTTCGGTACTATATTTAGACCTCGTTTTGGAATAAGGCGGTTTAGAAGAAAAGTCTAGATTTTCCTAATATTTTTTGGGAACGATACATTGTACTGTGAGTTTTTTTTGCGGTGGTTCTTAGACATATCAATATCGGTTCAGCTGTTTCAAAGCTCTTTTCTGCTCGATGAGAGGAATTAAACATCTGTTACATTACCTTATCGACCTTATCGACACGAAATTTGATAATTTGTTACTTTAATGATATTGCAATAACATGGTAACTTTTACTTGAGGATACAGGATTCCTATTCGAAGTTCATCACTTGTTATTGTTTTTTCCTTTGCAAATGATGTACATGAGGCAGGAATGTGCTCTTATGATTAAGGCAGGCTTAGAGGTTTTTATTATTTTTTAATTTAGAGATATTTATTTGTCGTATACTTTTAAGCTTTCTCAGCTTTTTTCAGACGAATTATTAAGAATTTACGAGATCTTGTAGCGATTATATTCAGTTCCCCGTGATCATAGTGTTAGCAACAGCGCCGAAATATCGAGAAAATAACCCTTCAAATAATCGCGGTAAGATCAAAGGAGTAGCTATCGTAGAGCTTGCCGGGGCAACGGGGCCCTCAACCTTAGGGGCCCCTAAGCCTTCATATTACGTTCACAATAAATATAATATAGCTTTCCAAGTTGAATATAAAATACTAGCTGTTTCCCGCGACTTCGTTCGCGTGACCCAAAAATATTACTTACTTTGCTCAATCGGGTAAAAAGCTAGCCTTCCTCGTAAATGTGGCTATCATACACAAAATGACTTTTTAAAATCTGACAGGTACATCCAGGTATTAGCGCGTTCAACCAAATAAACAAACAAACTATTCAGCTTTATAACATTAGTATAGATTTAACTTTTGTTTTTTAGGGTTCCGTACCTAAAAGGTAAAACGGGACCCTATTACTAAACCTCTGCTGTCTGTCTGTCCATCTGTCTGTCACCAGGCTGTATCTCATAAACCGTGATAGCTAGAAAGCTTAAATTTTCACGAATTATTTATTGGCCACGAGTTAATTAGGAGCCATCCATTAATTACGTCACACGAATTTCATGATATTGTGACCCCTCCACCGTTCTTGTCACAGGTCACATTTGTGAGACCTCCGCCTACCTAGTGTGACGTCACATATTTTACAATTTTCCATTGAAATAATGATCTCATTCTATTATTTTTTATTTGTACAGGTAGGTTTTTTAAATTTAGTGTTGTAATACTTAAATATAAAATATTATATTTTGAAAAAATGTGATGTCAAAAAATTCGGGACCCCTCCCTACCCCTTGTTACACAATATCACACTTCGTCGACCCCCTCCCTCCCCTTAACGTGTGACGTAATTTATGGATGGCCCCTTATTAATTTGAAAATTTGATTTTGTTGCAAGAAAACTTTGTTACTAAAGGATCCTTGAAATGGGTACCTATTTAAGTAATTACTTTACGATAAGAAGAACAATGTAACATTATTGATGGTTCTGTGATGTAAAAAAATCCTTACATTGTATATTGCAAAGTATATTGATGATAAAATAAAATAATGTTTTTTTAAAGAACTTATCAATACCTACATATAAGTTTGCGATGCTTTACGTCCTTATCATTATAGTTATGTTACTATAATAATTACTTTTTTATTTTTAACAAGTTGTTTAAAATAAAAATTAAACTGAAGTTTTCATATGCAACTAGGGTAATAAATTAAATCTACGGCTATTTCCCACAAGAATAGGTTCGGATTTAGCCATTTACAATATAGAAATAGAGCGTGTATTGTATACATTCGACTCGTATCGACGAGACATATTAAACGACTAAAGTTTAAAGTCTCAGGCAACAAAAGTTAAATTTTCTGACTGCACGAGTTCGTTTGCGTTAAATATGTATAAAAGCAGGGGAGCCAAGAGAAGATTTTTGCATTTACTTGAGGCGTCAGATTAACAAGGGGAGTTACCTCACGTACTGTTGAGACTCTACCAGCCTTTTATATAGAGGCAGGTATCTAGGGCAGAAAAAAACAAAGGAGAATGCCCAAGTGACTATGGAAGTTGTAGTGAAGTGAGTATGGAAGTATCGATATGAAACTCACTGTACCACCATGAAATATAGCTTAAATTAAAGTGTGATCTTAGTACTTTAAAATACAATAAAGCATTTTATGTAAATATATCGGGGTATGCGACAATGAAAAGATTGAGAAGGCATTGGTTTGAAGACTAGACTAGACTAATTTCAATGTTAACTGACAATGCCATGTTTTACTATTACATTTTACTAAAATAGTGTGAAAAGCTAATAGCTAATGAACAAAAGTAATACTTGCGAACTTTAACAACATAAATAGTATGCAATGTCAAGAATACAAATTATAGGCCGCAATACAGATTATTCCGAACAGGGGCACGCGCAGCGGAAATGCGATTCAGTGTTGCCAGAAATATTTACCGTGAAAATGTAATGTAATTGATTTTTTTTAATTCAAAATATTATAATTGTTTAGAATAACAACTGAATCACAATTTTTTACTTTGAGGATCACAATCAGGTGAAAAAGCTATGTTTTAATCTAAAATAAAATCTAATAACTTCCGGAAAAAAACGTTTGAAAATAAATACTATTTATTTTTTAACTTTTATTCGGCTTCATTATGACTGTTTATTAGCACAAATAATCTCATAAATAATAAGAGGAATTACTAGTGTAACGGACGTGTTGTACACTAGATTGTAGCGATACCATTCGTGGGCATTCTCCTTTCAATAACTTCGGCTTGTGGAAATTGTCAGATTATCCATTTCTTTTCGTTATTGTTACGTCATTTCCTATACAATAAAAGAAAATTCAGACGCGTTAGAGAATTTCAAAACAACGTTTTCTTTGCAAATTTGTGACCTTCCCACTCCCTTACGTTATACTTGAATCAGCAGACTTTCTAAATTTTAGTTGGCAATTAACCCAGCATACCTTACTTAACCTGACGCGATTTAGAGTTTCCATGTCACATTTTTTGTCTGTAGATTTTTCCCCATCATTGAAATGAAAAACATTACATAACCTTTTATTTTTCCTATAACTTAATCTACAAAATCCGATAGGAGTTACGACGTTCGAGTAACTACCCATTTAGCATCTTGGGCTCCCCTACTAAAATCGGTAGTATTGGAGTTGTTGGTCTGTAGATACCTCAGGTTTTTATTAAGGCTTAAATGGCACCAATCTCTCCTAACACTATATCTCCAAATTTGAAATATTATTATGTCTAGGTTAGCTAGTTAGTGAGGTGTGACGAATAAAAACCTTTTTGTGACAGCCACAGAAGCGCCAAAGGAAACTGATATGGAGGGATGGTGGGAGGATCTTACAGAAGAATGTAGACTGATGAATTTCGAGACGTGGCAGGCTAAAGTAAGTAAAATTTCTCGATTTAGAATGTTGTATGATTGATGAGCTACTGTCAAAACGTAAAAGTTCTTCACTACATTAAAGGGTAAACCGGTTTGTCCCATTTTGGTGCCCAAGCTTTACATTTTCGGATCGCAATATAACCAGTGCTTGTCTTTGTCGTGTTCCAATTAGGAGGCTTAGGTAAAGTATTTGGGGAAACATTTGCATGAGGCAATTGTGGCTTGTACAAACTGCCTGGCAGAATATCAGATGGACTTTTGTTGAATTGATAAACTCCTACATTTTGGAAAGTCAGTTTAAAAATAAACTTTTATCTCCCCTCTATATAAAGATAAAATTTAAAAAAGATGAAAAAATAGACAAAGTTGACTTATACATTTAATTAAAATATTATTTTAAATGTGAATTATGTGAATACATTTTTAATTGAATGTGCTTGGATAAATTCTAATGCGACTTGGTAACTCTAATGTTTAGCTAAAATAACATTTCAAGCATTATGCGTAACTGTATACATTTTAATGCGAATAAATGTACTTCTGCACAATTCTAAAACAAATATGAAATCGGTACTGACGGTATGATCATGTGAGGACTCCGTGAGGAGTAAATTCATGTGGTCTGTGATCATACTAATGTACGTGACGTGGAACCTATACACCACATTAAGATTACATTACATTTACAATGATTTGGTAGAAACGTATACCAAATCATGAAACAATTTGATGGTAGCATAATTTTCAAGCAAAGTTCCGTGTACTTTTTTACAAGGAAATTTTGTGTTAAGAAAACCCTTCTTCCCTTAAATCATCATGATATGGGCGTATAGAAATTGAAGTTTAAACGTGGATACAATACATAAACTTCGAGCGTTATCCCGTATAAAGAATGTACTTGTATAATGAACTGCGCCTCAAGCTTTTACAATTTAGATAATTTACATACTAAAAAGATTTCATTTTGTATCCGCCCTTCAATTTACCTTTCATACATACGAATATAATATGATGATTTACCGACAAAGGGGTTTTCTTAATTCAAACGAAAATATACATATTTTAACATCATAGGGTAGCAAGCAAGCAAATAACATTCCTTTTGGAAAGAGTATAGGTTATCTATTTTCTGTATATATAAAAAGCGTTTGCTGTTCGTTAGTCTCGCTAAAACTCGAGAACGGCTGAACCGATTTGGCTAATTTTCGTTTTGAATTAATTGTTGAAGTCCAGGGAAGGTTTAAAAGGTGAGAAAATAAAGAAAAAAAATAAGAATAGTAAAAGGAAAAACAACGTTTCCCGGGTCAGCTAGTATACATCAAATATGTTATTTGTGCGTTTTCGTCCGTGTGACGAGATGATAATTACTAATGCCACATGCATAAGGTTACCGGCTACCTTATTCTCCAAATCGGAACACAATAGGTACAAGCACTAGTGCTATTGCAACAGGAATAGGTAAAGCGGTAATACCAAACACCACCACCACCTAATAATCACGATACTAATTAGTAATATGTTTGACCAATCGTTTGCCTCGTGCAAACTGCTTGGCAGAATTTCAGATGGTCTACTCTTAGAGGAGCTACGAGGTTTTTGAACTTATTTTTCACAATTTTTAAAAATAAAAGCTTGTGTTTTAAAACGGTCTTTAATTTTTATATATTTTCACAGAAAAGCAGACAAGCAGATGGTTTACTGGTAGAGATTTAATCACCGGCTTTAGAGACTAGGAGTATTCATCGTGCTTTATCATCCGTTGTTACCCCCAAATCGAAACACAACATTGACAAACACAGGCATGGCAGGAAATTATAAGGCGGTTCTATCAAGCGCCGGCGAGATGTGGCAGAATGCTACTAGGTTTCTATCCGATCCCGATATTACCATCACAAACAACTTTACAATTTACATTCACACGCCGAAACCGCCACCGGTGGCGGCGGCGACTCGGCCCACTGTTTTGGCCCGCTAACATTCGAGACGCTGGTTATAAGAATCATTAACGAGTCGAAATTCTGATGCTCATCTCATAGTCAAGATACTGCCCTAAGCTGAAATTCGGTCTCACGAGAGACATCCTAAGGGTGGGTTTAGGGTAGCCCATTTTATTTAAAACTCTGATTGAGCACTCTGCTCGCCCGAAGCACAGAATAATGGAGATTACCCGAAGGCCGAAACGCTCGGTTTCGCAGTAGCGGTCATTTGGACCAACTGCTTAAAATCATTTTGAAAAAAAATCTACTAGGTTCCTTAATAGGCCCGATGGTAGTGAAATGTTTGGTTTTTGTTCGCCTTTTATTAACTACTCGTTTAGAATGTAGATGGTCTTATGTTTCAAAACAGACCTGAATAAACGTGTAGGAAATCAGTCTATTCTAATATAATCAAGTTTTTTTTTAATTATAGGATAACAAACAGCTATCTACTTCATTCTTCTTCTGCATCAGGAGTGATGGAAAGATAAACCAACGCTTACAGACACCAAAGATGTCAACGGTGCTTTCCGTGTGGCGATTATGCCACATGCATAAGTTTACCGGCTGCTTTACCGTCTAAAGCCGCGTTTTCACTTTGATTAGTGCAAGTGCGAGTGTTTAATGCAAGTGCTTAGTATTAACCAAAAAATACGTGAAGGCAGTCGTTGATCAGTGCGAGTGATTAGTTTTCAGCGTAGTAAAAGTCAATAGACGCTGATTACTAATCACTCGCATGGTTCAATGGCTGTCTTCAGGTATTTTTTGATTAATACTAAGCACCTGCATTAAACACTCGCACTCACACTAATCAAAGTGAAAACGGGGCTTAAACCGCAACACGATAGTGACAAGCACTGACGCGGAGGAATAGGTAAGGCGGTGGTACCAGACTCGGACGAGCCTCTCTTTTAACTCTCATTAGAATAAATAAAATCATGATAAAATTTCTTATATAAAATACATTCGCATTAAAAACACAGTCATATAATTCGATAAGGGAAAATAACAGCTTGAAAAATAATATTAGATTATTAATGTTTATTCCTTACATGTTTGACTTTGTATAAATATATATATGTATGAAAATATTTTGGGTCAATTAAAAATATCAATGTCTAAGAACAATTGATTTAAAAACTTATCAATTTCTGTTAAGTTGATAAATTGTGGTGAACCTGTGTTATATTTAGTTAATTTTATCTTCACTAGAAGATAACTGGCTTTACGACTATTTATTAAGTTATTTTGTGTAAAAAGAATAACATTTTCATGAGTAGGTATTTGATTGTTTGCATTATAGGTGAGAATCTGTACAGAACTCTTACTCTGGGTTGGAGCTTTAGCTTATATCGGCGCAGCGCTACGAGAAGCCAAATTTTTGGGGTTGAAAATGTTTTTCGAAAATTTGAGCACGGTACCTTCAAGGTAACATTTTAAATTTGTCTTATTTTGAGGTAAATCTTCAAAGCGATTGATTTCTTATATAAAACGTTGATCAATTGATTTGATTTGATTTGATTTTGATAATAAGATGATAGTTTCTTTGTTTATAATAATTATATTAGCTAATTAAATTATTGAATTAGCTGCTAAATCGAAATTTAAAAAGATCTTGTAGCATCTTCATAGAAATTCTTAGATAGACGTGAGTTTTTCTAAAAAAAACGCGGTTGATGGCATTCGATCGAATTCCGTTCAGCTTATTTTTTTTTTGAAAATTTGAACCGAACTGAAGCTCAGGACATTTTGAGAAAATCCGAAAAAACTGTCAAAAATTTTTTGGCGAAACAGTATTTTTTTTTTTAACATAACTTCCTGATATATGTACCGATTGAGTACAAAATCTACTAATCAGCTCTATTTCTCATAAAACTACATCTAATGCATAAATTGCATCAAAATCGGACCAAAACCGTTCAGGAGTCATCGTTGACAAAAAAATTTGAAAAGTGTTTTTTCGACATAACTTCTAAATTTTTCGACCAATAAATTTTTTGTATTCCATAATATTTTAGTACTAAAAATGTGTAAGCGGTTGACCCTAAAGGTCATCCCTGAAACTTCCCGCTAAATTAAGGTATTTTAAGCTTAAAAAAAATAAAAACTATAAGTTGTATATTTTGGAAACGCTGATTAAATTCATCTCAATTTTTGAGATCTAAAATATTGCTTTAGCCTATCGATTATATTTAATCGATAGATTAAAATTTTCGTAACAATGTCAAAAAACATTTTTTTCAAATATTTTCATCATTAATAAATCCTAAACAAATTGACCGATTTTGATCCAATTAACGGTAATTGACGCAGTTTTTAAAGGAGAAAAGCTGATAAGATATTTAAGTCTATCATTTAAAAATATAAAGTAAATTTGTATATAACAAATGAGACAACACTCAATGGGCTTATTTTGTCTAAACAAAATTTGTCTAAACTTAATTAACTTCAAGTCGGCACACAAGTCAACCGACGAGTCGACCAACCAGTTGACTAACGAGTCAACCAACTAGTCGACCAATGAGTCGATCAACTAGTCGACCAACTAGTCAACTAACTTGTTACTAACATCAACAAATCGACCAACGAATCAATAAACTATTCGACCAACAATTCGACAAACTAGTCCAATCCACGAGTCAAACAACGATTCGACCAACTAGTCAACCAACTAGTCGATCAACTAGTCAACCAACTAGTCAACTAACATGTCGACCAACTAGTCGATCAACCAGTCCACCAACCAGTCGACCAACTAGTCGACCAACTAGTCGACCAACAGATCGACCAACAAGTTGACTAACTAGTCGATCAACTAGTCGATCAACTAGTCAACCAACTTGTCAACCAACCAACAGTCGACCAACTAGTCGACCAACTAGTCGACCAACTAGTCGACCAACTAGTCTACCAACTAGTCGACCAACATGTAGACCAACTAGTCGAGCAACAGTCGACCAACAAGTCAACCAACTTGTCGACCAACTAATCGACCAACTAGTCGACCAACTAGTCTACCACATACTCGACCAACTATAAGACCAACTCTAGTCGACCAACTAGTCGACCAACTAGTCGTCCAACTAGTCGACCAACTAGTCGACCAACTAGTTGACCAACTTGTCGAGCAACCAGTCGACCAACTAGTTAACTAATAGATCGAGCAGCAAATCGACCAACTGGTCGATCAACTAGTCGACCAACTAGTTGACCAACTAGTCGAGCAACCAGTCGTCCAACTAGTCGTCCAACTAGTCGACCAACTAGTTGACCAACTAGTCGAGCAACCAGTTGACCAACTAGTCGACCAAATAGTCGACCAACTAGTCGACCAACTAGTTGACCAACTAGTCGAGCAACCAGTCGACCAACTAGTCGAACAACTAGTCGACCAACTAGTCGACCAACTAGTTTACCAAATAGTCAACCAACTAGTCGACCCACTAGTTGACCAACTAGTCGAGCAACCAGTCGACCAACTAGTCGAACAACTAGTCGACCAACAGATCGAGCAACTAGTCAACCAACTAGTCAAACAACTAGTCGACCAACAGATCGAGCAACCTGTCGACCAACTAGTCGACCAACTGGTCGACCGACTAGTCGACCAACTAGTCGACCAACTAGTTGACGAACTAGTCGAGCAACCAGTCGAGCAACCAGTGGACCAACTAGTCGACCAACTAGTCGACCAACTAGTCGACCACATACTCGACCAACTATTAGACCAACTGTAGTCGACCAACTAGTCGACCAACTACTAACAGATCGAGCAACAAGTCGACCAACTGTTCGAGCAACCAGTCGACCAACTAGTCGACCAACTAGTCGACCAACTAGTAGACCAACTAGTCGAGCAACCAGTCGACCAATTAGTCGAACAACTAGTTGACCAACAAATCGAGCAACAAGTCAACCAACTAGTTGAACAACTAGTCAAGCAAGTAGTAGACTAGTCGAGCAACCAGTCGAGCTACCAGTCGAACAACTAGTCGACCAACTAGTCAACCACATACTCGACCAACTATTAGACCAACTCTAGTCGACCAACTAGTCGACCAACTAGTCGTCCAACTAGTCGACCAACTAGTCGACCAACTAGTCAACTAACAGATCGAGCAACAAGTCGACCAACTGGTCGATCAACTAGTCGACCAACCAGTCGACGAACTAGTCGAGCAACCAGTCGACCAACTAGTCAAACAACTAGTCGACTAACAGATCGAGCAACCAGTCGACCAACTAGTCGACCAACTAGTTGACCAACTAGTCGACCAACTAGTTGACCAACTAATCGAGCAACTAGTTGACCAATTAGTCGACCAGCTAGTCGAGCAACTAGTCGACCTACTAGTTGACCAACTAGTCGAGCAACAAGTCAACCAACTAGTTGAACAACTAGTCAAGCAACCAGTCGACCAACTACTCGACCAATGAGTCAACCAACTTGTATTCCGAAAAAGTACATTTCGTCGCTCATCCTGTGATTTCTGTATTTTCACCAAAATCAATGATTTGATGAAAGGTGTTGGTTCCGAAGAGGCATTTGCGTTCAATCAGATCTGTGGTCCTCCTGTTTTAAAAAAATGTTTCGATCGCATGAAAAAATGTTTAAAATGCAAAGGAGATTATCTTGAAAAGCAATAAACATAATATTTTGGTTATAACATGTTGTTTTTTTAAGTTACAAAACAAACTTATTATATACGTGTGACCTACGTATATAGTAAGTTTGTTGGACCAAACAAACTGAAACAATATATATAATTTAGATATTTGAAAAGCTGCAATTTTTGGGATTTTGAATTTTGAAACGGCATGCAACTGCATGCCGTTTCAAAATTTTTCAAAAAAACTTTTCAAGTTGTAAAAAGTGACAAATTTACTGTTTGGAAAATTTATTTTTTAATTTATTTATTATTAAAAAATTTTCGTCGACGATAATTTGCGAACGTATAAATCGATTTTGATGGAACTTAGGGCACTGAAAGCAGTTTTTAAGGAATAGACTGATTAGATTTTATAATCAATTGGTACGTTAATTTGGAAGTTATACATAAAAATATTGTTTTTCCGTAATTGTTTGAGGTACTTTTTAAAATTCCTTAAATTCTACTGGGCCAAATAGGAAGTCTAAGTTTGGCGGAACCCAATCGTATTCGTTCAACCGCGTTTAAATTGGTCAAATCTCAAAATCTCTCTCAAAAATTATCAGATATTTACATACACATACTGACGTCATTGTGCTTAGGACCTCAAAACGTGGAGACCTGGTGAAAATTCGATGTTCGAAAATCGAGGCAAAATTAGTAACTTTCTTATCTACATACGTAGCAGGAAATTAAACAAACGGACGAGCCTTAAGGAAGTTGCACAGATCTAAAATCTAAGAGAACAGCTTAGCACAATCTGATGGCCAATCTACGACTACGCGCGCGTATTGGCCAATTCAAATAGCGCGCTTATTGGTCAATTTAAATAGCGCGAATTTCTCCGGCTTCCTGTTGTATTGCAAACTTTCGTCACATTACACGAAATCACAGATTGCAGAAAAACGAGAGAAAAGATGTACCACATCGAAGTTATATTAATTAATATAAAAATAATATTAATTTCCAATAGTATTTTAGGGTAATGTTCCTGTTCTCTTGTTTGCTAATGGTGGCGTTACCAACTCTGCGACTGTGGTGCGCTGATGAGGAGGAGGATCATTTAGCTGTCATCATTATGCTCACAACTGCACCGTACTTTTTATTTTTCTGTCGGTAAGTACCATATATACCAAGGTTTAACAGACTTTATCCATAAAGCTTTCAATTTTGACTTAGATATTGCAAGTGGAGTAAATTGAACCAAATTTAGCTGAAATTATACTTCGCAGTCGCACATAAATTTGTTTCGGCAAGCTATTTATGTAGTGATAGAGCAGAACTCTCTCACTTGTGACGATGGTTGTGACATGTTTCTTTTCAAGAGCTATCTACAAGAAGCAAAATAATGCAAAAATTGCAAAAATTTTTAAAATAAAAATAAATCACTAAAATCGGGTTTCGTCTTTGTAAAAGACTTTTAAAAATATAAAAGAAAAATATTTATAAAAATGTTCAATTATTTCTCGTTGTGTGTCCTATGGCCTATATTGCTAAGTTAATTGACTCAGATCACGAGGTCCCGACTTCGATCTCCGGTTTGAGCAAAATGTTATTAAGGTTCTTTCTAGAATAAAATAAACTGTAAAACGGTTGACCCTGCAGGCCATCCCTAATACTTCCCGCTAAATTGAGGTATTTTAAGCTCAAAGGAAATAAATATACCTAGGTATAGAATTTTTTCAGAGTGCTAAATTAAACTAAGTTTTGTTATAATTTTTTTAAGTAGTTACATCTTTGAAAAACTATATATTTTGGAAATGATAATCGATTTTGATATTTCGAATAGCATTCAACGTAATGTTTAAGCTCTAAAATATTTTCTTAGCTACATAATCTGAAACATAGAAAACATATACAGTCAAACGGGGTGAATAGGAGTGCAGGGTTGAAAAGGGACGAAACCTAAAACTCTACAGAATTAGTTTCATCTCTACGAAATATGGTTCGTCCCTTTACACCCCTGCATTCCTATTCATCCTGTTTGAGGGTATAGGGTTGAAAAATGTCGAAATGATATCAAAAAACATTTTACTTTCACTCACTAAAATTTTCGTTATTGATAAATCCAAAATAAATCGACCGATTTTGATTCAATTTAATCAGTTTTTCTCTCTAAAAAATACGCATTTGACGCAGTTTTTTAACAAGAAAAATTGATTAAATTTTTATATCAAATCTTATATTAACCTGAAAGATATTTTAAAAATAATAAGTAAATTTTCTGTAAATAACAAAATATTAATATTTGAAATGCTGTTACTATTGAAAACTTGATTCGATTTAAATTTTTTAAACTACATATGACGTAGTTTTTTAAGTATTAAAATACTGTAGGAGGTCAAAAAATGGTTGGTTAAAAATCTCGAAGCTGTGTCGAAAAAACACTTTTTTCAAAAATATTTTCATCAACGATAACTCTTGAACGGATTAACCGATTTTGATGCAATTCATGCATTGGACGCAGTTTTTTGAGGAAAAAAGCTGTTTAGATGTTGTATGTAACCGATGCATTAATCTGGAAATTATATTAATAAATACTGTTTCACCAAAATTTTTTTTGAAGTTTTTACAAAATTTCTTAACATCTCCTTACCCAAATTGGTTTACATTTTAAGGAAGTCTACTTTGAGCAGAATTCAATCGAATGCCATCAACCGCGTTTCGATTTGTCAAGCTGCTCAGAAGTTATGAGATATTTACCTACACACATTCACACACATACACCCCTCCCCATACACACACACCCACCCACATACCCACACACACACACACACACACACACACACACACATAAAAACATACTGACGTCATAGTGAAAATAGTTGGAAATGGTTTCTAGGACCTCACAACGCGGAGATCTGGTAGAAACTCTATCTTCAAAAGTAGGTGCAAAAGCGGTAAATTCCTTACATATACGTAGCGGGAAGTTAAAAATATGGTATGGTTTACGGGCTGGTGATGGTGTGTTGCATCTCGATGCCTCTAGTGGCTAACAAAGAAGTAAGTGAGTGTGAAAGGAATAACAGACCAAAGTGTCTCCTAACGTTGAAGTAAACGACCAGTTTGCTCTTACCCCACGAGTAAATTGGCACAATGATAGGACAATGATATAAGTGGCCGCGTTTCCAATCCGTTATTATAATAGTTTAAAAAAAATGATGACGCATCAAATAACTTGTAAAAAGTTTTATTTAGTAAAGTACGTCTGATTTCTGATTTAAGTCACATAGAAGTCATGGTTAAAAATTATGCAAGCACGATAGTAATTGACATTATTGTTAGCACGATTAATGATATAAACAAATTTAATGCAATAATTGAGACTTTTAAGTCCATACACACTATAAATGCGAAACTGAAACAATATACGGTATCTGCGAAAGTATCTATTTCCAATGAAATTAAAGTCATTATCATCAAAAACATCCTGTAAAAAAACCAAGTCTCGCAGTTCAGTTTTTCTACCGTAAAAAGTTGTGAGATCCATGTAATACCAAGTCGGTTAATTTATTTAGTCCCTACTTAAGGAACCTTCTGTCTTAAGTTATTACGTAAGTTGTTATCATATTAATGTTAAAAATATTTTACGTTTTAAATAAATAGATCAACTTGGCCATGATGAGGTGGGATGATCTTTAAGAAGTTAATGGAGGATAGTTAATGGATCACTAAATCCCGTCTCCACTTCTCGGTTTATTTACAAATTTAAGCCACGTTGTCATCTGATGGGCCACTTGGAAAAGTTATACATTCGTTTTGGAGACGAGTTTCAATCGCGTGGAGCGCAATAGACTAAACAATCTAATATAATTATGTATAAATTGTAAGATATAGTGTGTTTTCATGCGATGGCCAAATCGATCTATTTATTTAAAACGTAAAAGATTTTTAACATTGATATGATAACAACTTACGTAATAATTTAAGACAGAAGGTCCCTTAAGTAGGGACTAAATAAATTAACCGACTTATAGTGTGTATGGAGTTAAAAGTCTCAATTATTGCATTAAATTTGTTTATATCATTAATCGTGCTAACAATAATGGCAATTACTATCGTGCTTGCACAATGCCTAATTAGTAACTGAAAATTCAGGCTTCTTGTTTTATTCACAACGAAGTTATAGGGTGTCGAAAACGGCCTGAATTGCTTCGAGTAAAGGATGGTAACGGCCGTGCCGCTTTTTTTGCTCGACTTGGTGGGGGCACTGCCGTGCCCCCAAATTAATGTAGATAATGTATAGCGTATGATATAGGGGACAAGTGTGCGATCGCTTCGGGTATACTCCGCGTAGCAGTCGGTCAATTTTCAGTGAAACAATGTACGAGTGATTTGGTGTATCTATAGATATTAAATATATCCAAAATAATTTCAATGTGCAATGTTTCTACACGCTACCTGAGTAAAAGTAGATATTCCATAAACTTGCTCAAGAAAAAGTTAAAATCTTTATGTAAAACAAAAAAATGGATGCTGTTTTGTTATAGTTTCCCTTTCTTAGTAACGATAGTGCGACACAGACCTTACAATTTCCAACAAAGCTCTATGTTTCGCATATCAGTGTCAACAAAATTGCATTACAGTTTGCTTAAGCTTATTAACTGCCATTGAATATTTTAAATAATTGCTACAATGGGCTAGTGGTTCGACTTCTAAATAGATGCTCGTTATAAACAAGTGAGAAACACATCATGTTTTTTATTTTTTCTGAAGAATTTAACGACATAACTTGCCTTAGGCTGAATATGTGCCCGGTTTGCCGATAGGTGACATAATGTGACTCAGTACCGTTGGCTAATCGTGTACTATTTGCACGTTTGCCTATCTCTTTGGAGATGAAAATTTATTTGGAACAAATCCCGGACCCAACATTCGATTAAATAGTATCTGGAACTACTACTAAATCGATTTTAAAATTGTTTCACCAGTAGAAATTTACATTATTCTTGAGTGGTGTAGGCTATATCATGTAACAATTTTTCCGCGGGATCGGAATCTGCGCGGGCTTATGCCATGGGAAATGTTTAGTACCGATTAAGTGTGAAACTGTTTCTATCAGCTGTGACAAAATCAAACTTGCAAGTCAATTTTTGAACGCAAAAGATATGATGGTATTTCGCGTACCTTTAAATATTTTATAAGGGATTTAAAAAGTGTATCGGATTGATCTAGAATCATGTAATTTGGTAAGCAAAGACTTACGGCACATATAAAGGAACAATTCCTAAATATATAGGTAAGTATTGTAATAAAAAAGCGAATTTGCTATTACAAAATTAATATTTTTCGATTTGTGTAATAACTGTATCTACGGAAGCTAACGATAAAGATAAGTTTGTCCTGTTATTATAACTAGTTTATATTTTAGTTAAAGAGGTAATGTTAAAATCTTATCTTCAGGTTTGTAGTCTGTGCGCTGAAGTCCAAAATTGCATTTGGGCGGTTTTTCGTTCGTTTGACATGCGAGTCGGTTATTTCAGTCTTCTTGAAAATTTTGAAATTTTATCGTTCCCGCACATTTTTCAAAATTACTGCTTAAAATGCTATTCAATTTTGTTACCCAAATTCCAGGGGTTGACTGGAATTAAAGAGATCCACTGTCTACTTCCTAACTGAAATCAGTTTGCTTACTCGTTTTGATCCAAGTGAAATCAATGTGGTCCAGACAACCTGACGTCAGAATGTCTGGACATTTTCTTTTTTTCTTTTCTCTTTTTCTGTCGAGGAACTAAAATTTTGATCGTAGGTACCAAATAGTACCACAAAGGTACTAAAATTTAGTATGATTGAAACATTAAATTTCGCTAGTGATCCAGGGGTCCTGACGCTAACAATAATAGGAGTATCAAAACAATAAGAGGCTTGTGAGTGTAAAGATTATTAAGTTAACTGGACGTTCGAGTCATTTGTATGAAAACGTCAATACGTGGTACGCTAGTACCTCGTATTGACGTTGAGTAGTGTAGGAGTAGTAGTAGAGGTCGTTGAGGAAGCAAGACTCCCGTTCACAGTTATGAAGGAATAATTCTTGATTATTTATTATTTATATTAATAAAAAGGGTTATTAAACGTTAAAAATATAAAATATTTTTGTATATTGGAACGAAGTTCCTTACGGAAGGCTTGGAGGGGATAGGGATTTAGCTGCGCGACCGAACTGAAAAAAATGTGATAGTAAAACCGTAAGAAAAATGCGTGGAATAAAACCGCTCTACAAATTTTGACGAAATTTTGTATTTAAATAGTCTTTTACTGTAAAATTTGATCTAAGTAATTGTTATTTCTGTGATAACCCGTTTTCACATGAAGCTATATCAAGCTAGTTTTTTTTTATAATTACAGAGGTTTTAAAACTGTTGGACCTTTCGTGGTGATGATTTACAGAATGGTGATGGGTGATTTACTGCGGTTTGTTTGCATCTATCTAGTATTTGTCATGGGATTTTCACAAGGTAAGTTTAAATTTGCTTATATTACTTTACATTGATACAGCATTTTCTTGAATAAATTTATACCCTTGTAAATTAAGGTAAATTAAGTATAAAATTTTAACGATCACGTCCAACGGCTAAGATTACAAATTGTTCTTCTGTTCTATCTATATATATAAATCAATTGCTGTTCGTTAGTCTCGTTAATACTCTAGAACAGCTGAACCGATATGGGTAATTTTGGTTTTGAATTAATTGTTGAAGCCCAGGGAAGGTTTAAAAGGTGAGAAAACGTAGAAAAAAATAACGGAAAAGGATACACAAAGTTGGCAGAACAACGTTTGCCGGGTCAGCTATAATCAGGTAATAAATACTATTATTCATAGAATAATAACGCATAGAAACCTAGTCGACCCGCGCTATATTAAGCCATTTCAAAGAAGCCTGAAAAGGCCTCTTACGCTCGCCGGCCGCTCAGACATGTGACACGTGCCACACAGAGTACAGCTCTCGCAATTTCAAAAAATGTGAGTTACTGTGTGGTGAAAGTATGTCACCGTGCTTCACAATAGCGTATTTAGGGCTTGAAGATCACATTTCACACATAAAAACTACTTGGCATCGGATATTTTTGTATAAATTCCAAACAAATAAATCGTAAATATCTAAGTTGAACGATATTCAAAATGTTGCCAGCCAAAGAGGAAAATATTCTACCACGTATTTGTTTTTACCTATTTTCATTATAATTAATAACGTGTGTATTACTATTTTATGTGCGATATTACATAGCTTGGACTTCGCTTTTGCATAAAAAATATTTTTTAAGTGTTGGGACTTACCATTATACTGGCACAAATATTACAAAACCGTTTGTCAAACCAATATTACAAAGCTTATATTCGTGTATAATGAGGACTTTTAGAAGGCAAAAAAAATGTTCCAACTAGCATTCTAGATGCCACAGTGATACCAGAAAAATACTGTTACTGCTAAAAAGACATTTTTTTAATTTTTCTTATGAAATAATATGCCATGGTACAGCATTATTTCATGTTTTCCTAAGTGTCAAGTAGTTTTATTGGCGATATTTTCGAGTTTTATCGACGCAATAATGTAGAATAACGTGCCCTAAAATCGGTCTGCGCCAAATGTTGGCCTCCTAATACATATATGCTGATAATTAAGTTTTAATTCTACATAGCTTGAAATTTATATTGCGAATGACGATATTGCTCATACACGACTTAATTAATTTGTGCCGTATACTCCAATGCATATAGTATAGCACGTAGAAGCCAAAGAGTCGCCATAAAGAGCTGCATTGTTTCCGATTCAGCTAAAAACGTTAGAGGAGATTACGCACAGGGATTACGTTTTCCTATATTCTAAGATCTGAATCAAAACAGTTGCGCACGATAGGTGGTGCTCAAGTAGTGCACAGAGCCAATAGTAGTTTGCCTCAATATAGTAGTCAGAAATATTATGTTTAGCTTAAAACATTTTAACTTTTTAAACTGATTTAAATAAATAATTTGATTAATAAGCATACCTATGCTATTACTTTTTACCTCAAAGTGCTTGTAAATATTGTTCCGCTTGCCCACCCATCTGCTGACGTTCAAGCTAGTTTAGCTTTCACTAAATATATACATATACACACATACACGCACACAGACGTACACATAAAGACACACAAGCATTCGCCAAGCAATGTACAAATTTGTAATAACATTTGACCACCCCGTTGGTCGAGTGCTTAGCGGCCCTGACTACGCAATCGACGGGGCTCGGGTTCGATCCTCGACGGGGACAAGCATTTGCGTGATGAGCATAAATGTTTGTATTTCCGGGTTTGGGTGTTTATTAAATATATTCCAGTATTTATATATGTATTTCTATGTATTAGTATCGTTGACTAACACCCATTACAC
Organism: Apodemia mormo; assembly: GCA_036924255.1. NCBI lineage: Eukaryota > Metazoa > Arthropoda > Insecta > Lepidoptera > Riodinidae > Apodemia > Apodemia mormo. The sequence goes on along the minus strand of JAUPFN010000001.1, from coordinate 36,952,689 downwards.
AAGCAAATAATTTGCTTACTTTGGAGTTTGATCAGTAAGTGTAATTTGTCCCGTGAATATTATATTATTATTATTGTACAATTATATTTTAGAAGATATATTTCAATATTTTTTTTTAATTTTTTTTTTAAAGAATTACTTCAATAAATGTTTTTATAACTTCAATAATGTAAACTTGTATTGGCCATATTTTTATTTACGGTTGGTGCTGGTTGGTTACCGCTGTTTGATTACTGATATATACAAAAAAAATATCTTGACTCTTTAACATTTCCCTGTAATTCTACTCATTTTACCTCACCGGGATAAAAAAATGTAAGTTTTAAGTTTTTTATATGCTAATAATACTATTGGAAAGAAAGACAATCTTTATTTTAATGAAGTGAAAATATTTTAAATTACAAATGAAAGCACAAAAACTAAAAAAAATATAAGGTTAAATAGCTTTGGAATATCATCTTGAGAACATCTAGAATATTTCTTGACATTTAAAATATTATACGTAACCGAATAAAAGTATAAGTTTCAAGTTTATACTAAATGACTATTAATGTTATAATATGAAAGACTATTTGTAAGGTAGACCTAATTTAAATACCGTTTTGGGAAAATATTTATTTGCTTGCAACATTATTCACGCAATAATGTGTCTTTGTGTGCGTGTCAACGCAAGTAATTACACTAAGGGTGACGAAGGTTATGCACACATCGATACGGTTTTGGCTTAAAATATGAACGAAACGTTGAATGCAATTATCGCTCTAAGCGTTATTACTCTATGCTATTATTATACAATTTTAATCATCGATGAATAACGGAATTTTATTTTTTATATCATTAGATTTAAAAAATAAAGTTCCAACCAGCATATGGCTCTCCTAATGGAAAGGAAAACCACCGCCTATAGACACAATGATGTTATTGGCGCGTTGCCGTGTGGCGGGATGATAATGCCACATGCATAAGTTTACCGGCTATCTCACTCTCCAAACCAGAACACGACACTGACAAGCACTAATTATATTCCGACAAGAATAGGCAAGGCGGTGGCACCAGACTCGGACGAGACGTTGCATAACTCTACCACCTAGTAGTCACGATGGTACGATGACTCGTATAGACAATAGTTGTCCTTTTACAAACAGCCTGGCAGTATGGCAGATGGTTTATTCTTGAAAGGGGGCCCAACCAACCGACACAGGGAATATAATAAAAACATACCACTTTAAAAACAACGAAGAAAAATGTCGACACGCGAGACTCGAACCCGCGACCATCTCCCTCAAGCCGGGACGCTCTGCCACTGAGCTAGTGTCGACAGGCTCGACGTGGCGAAATTCTTCTTTGTCATATGATCGATTACGTCGATCGATTAATATTTCGATCGTCAAATCGTCGACTTAACATTTTCTTTGTTGTTTTTAAGGTTTTTCAAGTTTCCCAAGCACCGGGTGAGTGCTATAGAAACAAAAATAATTAGAAAACGTACCACGTTATGCCACCTTTCTCCTTATGATATGCGATGCTTGAGGAAGAACAATAGAGAGACACAAATTAAATCAACGAGTTCGTTATATTTCAGTCATAGCACTAACTGATACCTATACTGATAACTAGATTTAACACCAAAATAAAAGAAAACTAGTGTCAATAAATAAAATAAATAAAAATAAATAAATATTCACGGGACAAATTACTTATTGATCTAACCCCAAAGTAAGCAAATTATTTGCTTGTGTTATGGGTGTTAGTCAACGATACTAATACATAGAAATATATATATATATATATATATATATATATATATATATATATATATATATATATATATATATATATATATATATATATATATATATATATATATATATATATATATATATATATATATATATATATATATATATATAAATACTTTTACATACATAATAAACACCCAAACCCGGAAATACAAACATTTATGCTCATCACACAAATGCTTGTCCCCGTCGGGGATCGAACCCGAGCCCCGTTGATTGCATAGTCAAGGTCACTAACCACTCGACCAACGGGGCGGTCAATACGGTTCCCTTGCGGATATATCAGCAGACCAAACGACCAAAGACGCAAGATGAAAACAATTCAATTTGCAAAATTTCACATTTCACGGACTGTATGAGTAAACCTACGGATTAAATGGATACGGAGTAAACCTACGGATTAGGTGCCTTTCAAGACAATTTCTGAGTTTGTCAGCGTAGCTTGCAATTACACGCAGAAGTACAGAGTTATATTTAGTTACCGATGAAATAAAATCACTTAGGGTAATTTTTAAACATTGTCATCTCATTCGGTACGATAAAACAGTACAATATGGTTTGTTTATATTTTTTCACGATATAATCTACAAATGTATGACATCTTTGACAGTAGTAGGAGCATTTGCTCATACGCGCGGCGACACTTTACCGTCCCAAAAGCGTGTCTCTTAGTGTTCATGTGGTCTGTGAGAGAATCGCTGTGATGATATTTAAAAGATACAGGCACAAAAATGCACCTATAATGTAACATTTCCAGCGCTTGGTTTAAGAGCCCACGACACTAAACCTAGTCCCATAAGACTACCGGATAGTATATACATAGTTAGATTCGTCGTTAATTGGAGAATACGAAATGGCTATGCTGCAATGCAAAAAACCGGTTGGCGCTATTAAAAAAAAGAAAAAAAGAATGAAAAAAAAAAATCGATTTCTGGTACGACAAGACTACCGAATTTCGTTTGTTCCTCGACATAGGGGGGGAAAGGACTCTACGAAAATGCGGTACTTTAACCTATTCAAAGTCAATGGCGGATATATTAGCAATTCAGGTTCAGAGTCTATAAAAATTTTTCCAAGAATATATTGTCAGTAGGCCGTCAATTACTTGTAAACTTGTAAAGCGTACTTAGCCTGGGTAGTTGTCCTTTAAACTTTGTTATAATATATCTTACTACCGTAAAATCGTATTATATCGTATCGTATATCGTACCGACGACAAGCGATTCTAACGAAAGTTAGCATTTTAAAACTTAATATCTTTCAAAGGGATCCATTAATTGAAACGTCATGGTGACAACACGCAATATTGTTTAAGAACTCTATACAACGATACTTTACACTACGGGGTTTGCGAGAAAACTTTACTTGTAGAGGGTACCCTAAACAATATACGTTTTATTTATTTTTACCATTTTTGATGGCATGACTAACAGGTATAGATACAAATGCCAAATTATAGCTTTTAAGTTTTAAGAATCCTGAGCTAAGGCGCGGATGAACGGACGGATAGACAATGGACGGACGTATGAAACTATAAGGGTTTCCAGTTGATTTCAGAACTCTATAAATCCCTAAGTAGGACATAAAATTGAAACATCCTAGTGAAAACGATTGAAAAACCCAACAATTTTCCATAAAATATGTAATTTAATTTGTTTAAACAGTTAATGACCAGTCAAATTATTCGTACCTGATCGTGGCATGGGTATTCCATCAGTACTAGACGAAAGAAAGCGGGTAATTGCCTTCAAAACCGAGCATAAACGCCGATTTAAGCTATGCAGTGGGCGAAAAATATGTAACTTCATTTGTTTAAACAGTTAATGGCCAGTCAAATTATTCATACCTGATCGTAGCATGGGTATTCCATCAGTACCGGACGAAAGAAACCGGGTAATTGCCTTCAAAACAGAGCATGAACGCCGATTTAAGCTGTGTAGTGGGCGACCTTCAATCGCTGCAGCAACCACCTCATCCACTGTTTCGAAGATGCAGCAGTGGTTTTTCTTATACAGAAATGGATGATCTTGCAGATAACCTTTGGTTCGTTCGGTAGTCCGATGGTACTGGATACCTAGGTACAAGGCGTCACTTATAATGCTGCTGCCACTGATAAGGCCAGTCATGGGGACATGCAGCACCGAATTTTCGTAGAGTCCTTCCCCTCCCCTATGCCGAGGAACAAACGAAATTCGGTAGTCTTATCGTTCCAGAAATCGTTTTTTTCTTCATTCTTTTTTTCTTTTTTTTTTTAATAACGCCACCAGGTTTTTCGCATTGCAGCATAGCCATTTCGTATTCTCCAATTAACGACGAATTTAACTATGTATATACCATCCGGTAGTCTTATGGGACTAGGTTTAGTGACGTGGGCTCTTAAACCAATACGCCTTTTAAGAAAATTTCTTAATTTCTGAGTTTAGCTTGCAATTACATACAGAAATACAGAGTTATAGGTACCAATGAAATAAAATCATGTCAAGGGTAATTTATCTTTTTTATATCATTCGGTACGATAAAATAGTACAATATGGTTTGTTTCTATTTTTTCACGATATAATATAACCTACAAATGTATGAAATTTTTGACAGTAATAAGAGCATTTGCTTATATGCGTGGCGATACGTTTCTATTAGTATTAATGACGTATCTATTAGTATTAATATGATCTGTGTTGCATTCTTACAAAACTCTATTTATTATTTAATAAATTATATGTATATATGTTCATTTCACTTAATACGACTATAGTTTCAATTTCTGATCATGATTATAATTTTTTAAGGATATTTTTTTAATTTCAGCGTACTATGTTATATTCCTGTCATTCGATAATCCAAATACACCTGAGGGAGTAGACGACTCTGTGTCAAACCCGATGCCGTCGCCCATGGAGAGTATAATGGCCATGTTTCTGATGTCACTTACGTCCTTCTCTGATTACTTCGGTGCATTTGATCGAACCGATCATGAAGTCGAAGCTAAGGTATTAATTTTAGTTGTTTATATTTTCAATAGCATAGCATATCGTATTCCCCTGGTAGTAAGACATAAGCACCGCTTATAAACGGGATCTTCGTGATACTGATGTAAGGTATGATATGTGTTTGTATGCTGATTGGTCGTTTGCACTGAAAAAAATTTACATGTCTGAAAAGAAAGTAAAAAAAATAAAAGGATGTTACCGATTTTGCACCTATTTTTGAAAATTTGGTTTTCACCAGATCTCGATCGTCGATATCAGTTTTTTTGCATATATTGCATAATGTCGTTATAAAATTCTTTTTCAGTTCATAATAAGATCATTACAAAATGAGCCTAAAAAAAATATTTCATTCTATAGCTAAAACACAACACTAACGCTGGTAGTTTATTGCCCTCCAAACCCAAACATGGCGGTTACAAGGATAGACGTTATAACAGGATAGCAAACAAGCAGAAGGCTGTCAAGAAAGAAAGAGAATATCATAAAAAATGGTGGGTTGCCATATCTATAGCAGGAATGTTATGCATGCTTGACAGCCCGGCCACGCGAACCGTCAGCGTTTTTCATCAGCGAAATTCGCGTAGCGCGGATTTTGAGGCCACGCGTACTTTGCGGTCATCGCCACGATCGGTATAGTCCGAGAGCAAGATGACTTTCAACTTTCGTTATTGCTTGGAGGGGAGTGGTTTTGTACATCAACGCTTACTATTTGGAAGAGAATGTGAAGTACATGATTTAAATAAGAATCGGGTATAGTAAAGACACTGAATTTCACAAGAAGTATGAGAAATACATACTATATCAAGACAAATTTTTGGAATGACTGTCGAAACTCGAAACCTTTGATTTATAGTGTTGCCACTTGATAGTCCATTATCGGTCGGTTTCAGTACCCCAGTAAGTACAATACTATCAATAAACAGCAATACAATCGGTAGCATCGATTATATTCATGATTAAAAAAGTGAACTATCAAAAGTGTCAATACTATCGATAGTATTGCCGTTTGATATTGCATTAATCACAATTACTATCGATAGTATCGATACTATCAAAACTATCGACAGTCAACTTTATTCTAATACTGACCGATGCTATCGATTGTATAAACTATCGATAGTATCGAATACATCGATAAATGCAATATTGTCTAACAATACTGTTGATAGAATCGATACTTTGTTTACGTCCAATGATTAATACTATAGACAACCGATAGTTTATTTACTTGCACCTTTCAATACTATCGATACTATTGACGTTATGGCGTTTCTAGATTAAAACTATCGATTTTTTGGCGACACTACTATAATTATATTCTTATGAATATTCAACATTGTGGGAAGAAGGAAAAAATTTATCTCTGGATTTTGTTTATACTTATGATGTGGTAATCAGACTTACAAATTAATGCCTTAGTAAGTATTTGAGAATTAAAGTTAAAATGTTCATAGTGTATTTCTCGGCAACTGCAATTAAACCGTTTTGGTGCCTAGAGTATAACGCTGGGGCAGCCGCCATGGCGGCGCATGCGCTGTGCTGATTCGTACATTTGTTTCACTCGCTCGCCGCGTCCCTCGCCCCGCACGCGATTCGCTCGGCAAAATTTGTCGGTCACCCCGCCGGTCGCCACGCCGCGTAGCATGTTTAGTACCTACTTTCCCATACATTTGTTTCAGACGCCAAACGTTTCGCCATTCGCGCCGCGCGAAATATCGCAGGCGCGAATTTTCTGTGGTCAGGGCGTGAGTTTTCCGGACACCTGAGCCTTTAAAATGAAATACGAAAAAACAAGCACTGACGTTATTACAACAGGAAAAATTAATACGGAGGTATCAAACCGAAGCGAAAAATTATGAAATTGTACTACTTAGCTAATAGGAAGTGACTAATTTTTTTTAAATATTATTGTTACGAGCTTAGTTCGTATTGAGCAATAAAATACCACTTATATTTAAACCGTGTATTTATATAATAATAATGTGCAATACACCGCAATGTACTAATATCACTAAAACACTTCCGTATCACTTTTCACTGTACTATATCGCTTCACACTGATCGTCCGAACTATCGCTTCCGAATCACTATATAAAACTGACTTGCTATTCGCCAATACATTTTTATTTATACACAAAGTAAAGTTCGACCATATTGCCGAAAGTTCCGAAAATAACGCACAAACAACTTAAATGTAAACAAGTCATAGTAAACGCTTTTTCACCCTTACAACCTATGCGAGAAGGTCAATTATGGCATAGGTGTTTGGGTAACGGCAGCTCTTGTTTATCGATAGAAGCAGCTATCTCTTCCTTTTTTTTTTAGATTTTTTCAGTGTTCTCACTCTTCACTTTTCTAGATTATTCGCAACATTATTTTCACTTCATTTAATTACAGTTATTATTCGTAATCTACATGATAATAGTGGCAATACTGTTAGTGAACATGTTGATCGCCATGATGGGAAATACGTACCAGAAGATAGCCGAGACGCGGAACGAATGGCAGAGACAGTGGGCGCGCATCGTGCTGGTGGTGGAGCGCGGGGTGCCGCCCGCGCAGAGGCTGCAACAGCTACTGGCCTACAGCCAGCCCATGGCTAACGGAAAGAGGGCTCTCGTCTTGAGGATTAATCAGAAGGTAAGATTCATGCAAAGACAAAGTGATGTTGTTATAGTCATGGAATGTGGTATATCATCTGAACACATCGACCACACAGCCCATAGACGCCTAATAGCAGGCGAATGGCTTCTGACAACACATCTGACTTATAGTTCCGATATAAATGGCCATGCGCCAATACTCAATCAGTGTCGAACAATCAGATACTCTGTACATCACTATCTTTCACTGTGGCCTTGAGTTAGCCAACCACGGCGTGGCAACCTTGCTTCGTCTTATCTCAGCTAGTCGCCAGAATGCATTCAATACGAAAAATCAAATATTAGGCGTCTATGGGCTGTGTGGTTGGTGTCTGAACAGAGCTGTAGCAGTTACAGACGTACAGTTAGTCTATAGTAAACGATAATCTTAACTTGGGTCAACAAATCGAGTCAGTAGCATAGACAACTTCCAAGAAATTGGGAATCATTTCGAGGTTTCAGCAGTACTTCAGATCTGGCCGACTACTAAATCTGTACACGGTTCAAGTTCGATCTTGCATGGAGTACTGCCGCCAACTTTTGGAAGGTTCTACCAAATACTAACTCAAAGCTTTGCACTGTATTGACCAAAAAGCCCGTATTGACAAGCTCACAAATAGAAAACTACACACACTTAAGTTATGTTACGAAACTACACACACTTAAGCACTGTCGTAAGGTCACCAGCTTATCAGTTTGGTAAGTCTGCGAAAGTTCTAAAATGGTTTGTCAACTCTTTTTAGGTTCGAGTCTCCAAGGTTCGGAATAAACTACCCGAATATATTTTTACTAACAAATACAATTCTGTAACTTTAAGAATAGAGTAAACAGCTTTCTTTTGGATGAGCGTGTATCACTTTCGTCTTCATCAATTTCCACTAGGTGACTTCACCTTTCCATTAGGTGAGATGTAAGAAAAACACCTATTCTAATTAAAATTAAAAAGGAGCTTTTGGGTTCAAGATCAGTAAGATAGTAAAGTTTTGTAAATTTTTAGTAAGAGGCCAGATGTTTTTTTGTAGTAGAGTACGAAGTACGACTTCCACAGAAGCTGCAGCAATTACTACTAGAATAGATTAAGTCTACGGTGAACCAAAAGAAAGTTTTTATTAATTTAAATGTTAAGGTAATAAAACAGTGGCCAAGCATTATTCGAGTGGTAAAGCTCCGAGTAACGCCAGTGTAGGGACTGATGTAGTTATTGGTGCAACCATCTAATTCCTAATCGGAGGGCTTTGTATTGATCAATTAGGAAACAAGATGTACTTAATACTATCCAAGTTATTATGCAATGACAAAAGATTTGTATCGGTCTAATAATAGGGCGTAGAATGTCACCAGGTGAGAAATTGAAATATACGGTATGCTTTGTCTATGTCCAATTTCATACGTTCACGCAATTGTCTTAAAATGGGGTCCAAACTTTCCCTTCACGTATATAGATTTAGTTCACGTATATATATAGATTTAGTCATGACGGTTTTATTAATTTTTTTAGGATGAAGATAAAGAAGAAATGAAGGAAATTTTGGAAATGAAACGTACTCATCAGCGTATTGTGGCCAAAAGGAAGCAACGTGACGCAGATACGAAAAATTTGAAAGGACATCCAACAGTACCCGTCAGAAACTATCCTATTAGAAAGTAAATGAAAATACCTTGCGTACATTGCAGTTAATATTAAACGCCTAATTAGGCAACAGCACATGTGTTTTTTTATTATACAAGGTTTAAACCATCATGTTTAAAAAAATGTTTAACCAATACGAACTAGGAGTGTAGGCCAATGCATGTTGATAAGGGTCCTACTGGACGTAAATAAAAGTGGACTGTATTATAATAGGTGACTGGTATAATCCACTAAAAAAATTTAAAAATAATATAAATGATCAACCATCAGCGATGAATACAAAAAGGCGAGTGCCGGTGTCGCATTTCGGCGCTTGCGATGCCCTCTCTGGCACCCTCCCGCGCAGCTAATGCTGCCCGTAAGACTTGTGCGGCGAATTAATTATGTGAACACACGTTACCCTGCCAACGTGAATAATATTGGAAATGTTACGAAAATATACGTATACCCGTAAGAATCCTCACTGTTAGCTATGAACTTATAACTTATGAGAAAATTATTACTCATTGTAATTATTTGTCAATCATCAATGAACTCAATACATTGACTAGCGAAGATCGGCAGAGTGGCGTATAATATCCTATATATTTAGCTCAAGATCCGGCTTCGGTTGATTTTCCTTCATTGAGTTTCTAAATAAGATGACCATTTTTGCAGTATACAATGTGGCACAGAAAGAGCGAACACTATGAAACACGTTAATTATTATTTTTAATAAAACCATAAATTCATCACTGAAAATATTTTTTCATGATTTTAAACATTATTTTATGAATTAACTTATCTTTAAATGTGGACAAAAATACGTTTTTCTTAGACATGTTTATGGTTATAATAGCTCGGGTCAAAAGTATTTTCGTATTTCGAATGTATTTTTTTTTGTTATCGACTAACTGAGCCTTGACTTCATCCGCGTGGAAAATTTGAAATTAAAAGTAGCCTAAGTTACTCCTTATTACATCAGCTATCTGCCAGTGAAAGTCTCGTCAAAATCGGTCTAGCCGTTCCAGAGATTAGCCGGAACAAATAGACAGATAGACAGACAGACAAAAATTGTGAAAAATGTTATTTTGGTATATGTACTGTGTATACATCCACTGGCACTTAGTAAAAAACGGTTATCTTAATATTACAAACAGACACTCCAATTTTATTTATTTGTATAGAGTATAGATAGGTAAGCGCTTGACCTCGATTTCGCCTGATGGTAAGCTAAGATGAAGCCTAAGATGGAACGCGCTTCCCTAGAAGGTACCTGTTCACTCTTCTCTTGAATATCCCCAGATTGTACTCGTCGGGGAACACAAACTCAGGAAGCATGTTCCAGTCCTTTGTATTATTACTAAACAAACCTCTTTGACTGCACTGAACGTAACTGGCTGGCTTTAATACCATTAAATGTGACATTCTTAAAATGCCATAAATAAAATTAAAAAAAACTAGTTCCCGCCATGTTTCGATTGTTTTTCAAGCAAGCAAAATGAACGTATGTGATGAAGAAATTCGGTACATTTTAAATCTTTATTACAAAAAAAGGTAAAAATGAGACGAACGCCACAAATAAAATTTGTGCAGTTCAAGGACCTAATGCGGTATCAATAAGAGTAGCACAAATGTGGTTCAAGTGTTTCAAGTCTGGAAATTTTAGGGTGAAATATGAGGTTCGCTCTGGACGCCCTGTCACAGATAAAATCAGTGTCATATTTGAGAAAGTGGAACAAGATTGACATATTAGTAGCTACGACATTGCTGAAGAACTGGATGTTGATTATAAAACAGTTTTACGTCATTTATGAAAGTCTGGGTACAAGAAAAAACATTTGGGTACCACATGATCTTACTGAGAGAAACCTAATGCAACGTGTTTCCATTTGCTATTTTCTGTTGAAACGTAAAAATTCCGAACATTTCTTAAAGAGTTGATTACGGGTGATGAAAAATGGGTAACTTACGATAAAAATATGCGAAAAAGATCATGGTCGAAGCATGGACATGCCCCACAGAACGAGGCAAAGCACAACCTGACTCGAAACAAAGTGATGCTATGTGTATGGTGGGATTGGAAAGGAATCGTCCACTGTGAGCTTTTGTCACCGGGTAAAACTATCGATTCTGACATCCCGATGGAAAGAAATAACTATTGCCTATAGACACCAAATATGTTAATGGGGCGTTGTTATCTTACCTTACCTTCCAAATCGGAACACCACAGCGGTTGCTGAAATGGCAGGTTCAATCCGAAATTTGCCATTGAGATGTTACAGAACTTTACATCTAGTTAATTATTATGATGTTAGTGAAATATATGAGCCATCTCTTGCCTTTTATGAGCAGTAAGACTGGTAATCTATTCTTCAAAAGGGGCCTGAATCAACACGGAGATCTTATCTAAGACCAAAAGTCATACCTTGTACACATAAGTTATAGACGTAACTGTACGATCCACAGAAGTAAACACAGGTGTAAATTGTGACCGTGTATGAATTTCACCGTTACCTCATTGTTTGCGACAACTAAACATCTTGCAAGGCTGCGACTCATGTTAAAGTCAATACGATCTTAGCGTTATAAGTTGCGGAATCCATCAATGGATTAGCTGAGGTCATTACGCTGTAGTTGTTGGTTTTGTAATAGAATATCAATGTCGTGTGATGACAATGACTAGCGAAAGTTTTCTTTGTGCTTCTCATTATCTAATGTCATAATTTTATTTACAGATCACTTTATTTGTATGTTCATACTCAACCTTATCTCAATAATTGCCTTTGCTTTTGAAGATGTAGTGAGTATACAGAAGCCAATTAATGATAGTACTATGGATAAATTAAAATTATTCTTTCTTTTGAGCTTAAAATGTACAAGCAGTTTCTGTCACATGAATTATTAGGTAAACTTCATGAATGTCTCATGAAAGAAAATGCTATCCATAGGAATATATTTTTTATATAGCATAGGTAACAATAACAAGACTTATATAAAAAGAATATGTTTCCGCCTATAGACATCAAATATTATGTTAATTTAACGGTGCTATTCATGTTATACAGTTGTTTGCGCATGTTTACTCAAATCCTCTAGATGAAAAGCCCTGCGAATTTAGCGGCAAGCTAATAATATAGTGGTACTGAACTCGCGTGAGTCTTCGAAGAACTCTACAGTTCATAAATTTTGAATTCAGGAAAATTTATTAGTTTTCCCCGTGGTCTATATTGACAAATTTCGATGCCAGCTGTAGATCTGGCAATAGTGTATTGATGGGTTCTTCAGATCGTACCATCGTTACTGCAAGAAACAAGCGATAGTCGTTATCAGGTTAGTAATATGCGGCTATGAAAAATATAACATGTCTCTCCAACCGACCAACCTATGAATTATGGTGAACTGGGGCCTAATTCACGTAATTAAACGGTAGACAAGTCAAAGCGATTAAGACTCTTACACAGTTTCTTACATATTATGCCGCATCGTAGCACGCATCGAATTCCATCGTGTTTATGTGTGTGAGAGCCCTAAGCGCATTGACTCAATTATGTGAATTATGGGGGCTGGATCGTTGAATGGCGTTCGTCTCTCCTTGCCTACCCTACAAAGGAACCGACACTATTATATTTCCTATTTCTTTACATTACAATTATTACTCATTTGCTAGGTCAGAGAAGGCTATGACAGGATTTCTGACGTATTGTCTCGATTGTGATATTACGATATTATGTAAAATTGTATAACCACGACTATTTTTACATAACATTGTCTACAGTCAGACTACTGTCTGACCTTCTTGTGATAATATAATAAATAATAATCGTTTGAAGTTGGTCTCTTAACTCTTTATAGTAACATTGTGTGAATAGTAAAACGAAGCTGTGTAAAAAGGTTATTACAAAATATCAGGTTATTTAGGGATAAAAAACCTGTAAACCTGAGTAAACGCTCATTATATCAATTTCCTACATTTGCTGTAATCAGGAATCAGAAGAACTTTATTCAATAAAACTTTTTACAAGTTATTCTAGTATGATATCTATTACATAAACTGTAAATATTGTAATATCTTATTTTAAAAAGCGTATTGGTCGCCTAGAGGTAAATTTTTAGCTTAATGTAGATAACACTGTACTTTTGAACACCACGCTAAACAAACACTGGAGGCAGTTTATAAATATGATTAGAAAAATATGGACTTAAAATACACGAGAAGAAAACTATATAGCTATTGATATTTGAACGGGAAGTACGAAAAAAATATGTTAAACTAGTGATTTATGATGTAGTGCTGAAACAAGTTGAGTGAGCATAACATGGGTGTGTTTCAGCAGGGATGGAAGGTATACAGAGTAAACGGAGCATTAGGGAAATTAATTTAAAACACAAACTTTAAATATTCAAGTTTTGCTCCGGAGAATTCGCTCCTTATTCCAGTGTTACTATGTGGTATTATAAATTAGAATAATATAAAATATGGTTGTATTAATTGGATATATTAGAATGGGCATAAAGCAAAGTTTACGTGGTTGAGATAGATTGCTAAAAATATTCGACTGAAGTTAGAGAGAGGTTTGGAAAAAAGTAGATGTTGATTTTTTTATATCATATTTAATTCTTATTTCTAAATAAGGTATTTAATATTAGACATCAGAGAACTGCAAACGAAATCAGTCAACTGGAATTTTTATAGTTGCGCCATAGTCCGTCCATCCGTCAGCTCAGCTCAGAGGCTCCAAGTACCATAGAAAACTTAAAAACTGTACCAAAACTTGTCCAAATAATATGTAGTAAAAAAGTATCGCTGAATATGCGTAAGTAAACTGAAGTCCTATACAAAATTTTATTCCCAAGTTTTGCAAGTTTGGAAGCTTTTCTTAAGTTTTTGTTGAGCAAAACGGTAATTATACTATACCAAATATAAAAAAATCTGTAAGCCGGTTGACCCTGCAGGCCATCTCTGAAACTTCCCGCTAAAAAGATTTATTTTTAGTTCAAAAACCTAAAGTTTGTAAAAATGACAATATTTTAATTTTCGAAAAGATGTATGTTTTCAAAATGATGACCGATTATGATCTCGAGTGGCATTCAACGCAATTTTTGAGTTCTAAATTATTTTATTAGCTATAAAATCGATTGATTAAAAATTACCAAAATAATGTCAAAAAAGCTTTTTAAATTTTTTTATCATAATCCCGAATGAATTATTCGATGTCATTCCAGTTTCCGGTAGAAAGTCAAAAAATGATTGGTTAAAAAATTTTGAAGATACGACCAAAAACACTTTTTTCAAAATTTTTCGTCAACAGTAATTGCCGAACGGATAAACCGATTTTGATACAATTTATGTATCGTACGCAGTTTTTTGAAGAATAGAGCTGATTAGATTTTGTACTTAAACGGTAGATTGATCTGGAAGTTATATTAAAAAAATACAGTTTTGCCAACAATATTTTGTTTTTTCAAAATTTCTCAAAATTCTCTAGGCCGAATTGGTTCAAATTCTCAGGAAGTCTAAGTTGAGCGGAATCCAATCGAATGCCATCAACCGCATTTCAATCGGTCAAGCCGTTCAAAAGTTATGACTATGAGATGCTTAAACACACACACACGCACACATACACACACAAACATACATACATAGAGAAATGGGCGTACCGAGGGGAGGGGCGGGGGGCAAGATGGGGCGGCTGCCCACCCCCTGGGATTTGTTAAACTTGTAGATAAAAATATAGTCTTAAAATGTTACGGTGCCTCCCCCCCTTGGCCTAGGACCTGGGTACGCCCATGCATACAGACATACTGACGTCATCGTGAAAATAGTCGGAAACGGTTCCTAGGTCCTCAAAATTTGGACATCAATAACTGGGGGCAAAATCAGTAACTTCCTTATTTACATACGTAGCGGGAAGCTAAAAAATTTGATATTAAATGACGGAGGTCTAATATTTATTAAAGGCAGTTGAAAAAATAATGTAAGACAATGCTTTTAACTTGTGCCAATGCTGATAAAATTAAATAGTAGTACTGTAAATTTAGCCTCAAAATTGTACTATACCCTGCACGAAAGTTTTGTTGACTATTGTGTAATAGTTTAGTCGCCATTAGAGCAAAAATTGAAGAACCAAACTAACAAATAATGGGAAATTGACAATTATTTTAATTTTCTGTTAAGAAGCAGACTCTTTTGTACCTATTCACGAACAAAACTACAATCGAATCGAATATTTTAGATACATCGTCGCATTGTAGTATGATGCGACATAATGTGTAAGAGCCCTAAACGCTTCGATTCCACTGAAATTTTGTTACGTGAATACTGAATAGGGCCCCTGATATATTTCAATCAAATTAAAAGAACATCTTTGAAAACAGAGAATATCTCAAGAAAATCAGTTACCATATAGCCTTAGGCAACGTTGTAAAATATAATGAAGGTTTTCTAAATAACAAATTATCGTTAATAAGCGATAAAAATATCACAAATGTTGAAACAAATGAAGGTTAAATATTCTTGTCACTCTTAAGTAACAGTAAGCTCCCACAGTGATTTGGTTGCTTTGGCTCTTACTACTAGCAATGTATGAATAGGGACAAATATTTTATACTAAGAAGTACATTCTAATATATCCAATTAATACAACCATATTTTATATTCGCTGATAGCGCATATAGCAATAGAATTACTTTTTAAACCTTTACAGCAAAAAATATCAATAAAATTCGAAAGCATGAATGAAGTTTCAGGCAGAAGATGTTTTAATATCGGGTAAAAATGCAAACGTTAGTTTAACCACGTATTTTATACATCATAAGATAGCAAACAAGCAGATGGGTCTTCTGATAGGAAGAGTCAACCATCGCTTATAGACACCAAAGGAGTTAATGGTGCGTTGCTATCTTGTGGCGAGGTCTGCCACATGCCACATGAATAAGTTTATCGGCTACCTTACCCTTCAAACCCGAACATGACAGTGACAAGCAATGTCGCTATTGCGGCAGAGAACATATTAATATAAAAGATTATAAGTATTTTATGGCAAAAAAATTAAGAAAATTAAAGTTTATTTTTATATTGTAGAGCAGCCAACAGATGGCTTTCCTAGTAGAATGAGATAACCATCGCTCATGCTGTACCATTCCATGCTCAATCATCTCTCCCAGGTATAGCTGGATGCTAATGTCACATACACACAATATTGGTGACTACCATATCGTCTAAGCTGGAAAATGTCAGTGACAAGCATTAACGGTATATTGCGGCAGGAACAGGTAAATAATGGTATCAAACCTCGGGCGACTTACCCGGATTTGACCCGGATCGAGAAACTCTGCCAGCTAGTTTGTCTCTTACAAACTACCCAGCAGAACGGCAGATGGTCTTTTCTTCAATAAAAGGCCCGGACCAACACGGAGAAATTGCGAAAACTGAAAAGAGCAGAAAAATATGCGAATATTTGGTGGGCTAGGATGTAAGTTGTAAACCACGCATGCTGAGACATTAATTTATAAGATAATATATTTTTTGGATAACAATATACAGACTATATGCTTCTCCCGAGCTTTACGAAGGAAAAAACGAATAATTGTTATGAATAAATAAATCTCCAAGCAATGGAATCGCCAAGGAAAATGTATGCTTGGTCTTCCCAAGTAAACGTGGCGACGAGCAATCTAGTAGATGGGACTAAGAATATCGGTAAGGCGTGCAGCGAATCCAAGTCGAATGTCAAGATCGATAGCGATGGAGGAATCATCGTGGACACACTCTGCTCTATCCGGGAAACATAGGACATTAAGTCTATTCAATAATAGAATATTATTGCAACGGCCAGGAAATAGGTAATTGTAGGTCGAGTATGAGTTTAAAGACTGAGTCGTAAGTCAGGTCTTCAATGATATAAGACAGGCAATTACCATTTTCGCCGAGGCATATAAAGTGCTTTTCTTTAATAAATGTAAGAAAAAAAAACTTTTTATGTAATAAAAATAATTTATGGCTATGTAAGTGGGTGCATGAGTAAATATCCTCTTCAAATTACCTACTGATGAATGATGTTATAAATGCATGTTGTCATGGGGCAATCTCGTGTCATATTGTTTAAATCGAAATCGTTTAAACAATTGTAAGGAATTGTTAGGTTTCAACCGTTGTTTTTTTTTATATTCAGCCATTTCCCGCCTTTTACGAGATGCCTTACGGGAAGGCAGTTGATCTTTAAAATGAGCCCCGGGCCTCGAATCAAAACGAAGAACCCTTTTAATCTTTTTAGATCAGATTGTTTAAAATTTCGAGTTTCTTTGTCCTTACTTTGCATAATTTTAATTTCTAGACTCATTCTCCTGCAGCCTCTGCAATATCACTTTAAAAATCGCTCCCACATTTATTACGTAATAGCACTTCTCTTTTTTTGTGACAGCTGATACTGTGATCGCCACTATGGTCTAGTGGTTTGGTGTCGGCGTTGACCACATTTGTTTCCCGGGTTTGATTCCCAAGTCGGGAATATGTTTTTTTTTCAGTTTTCTGATAAAAATAACTTTACCGGGATCGGATAAGTGCCCGGTTGGCGATAGGATTGCCACCCATCACATATTTTTATTCATTTATTTAAATTTATGTACATAAAAATGTACAAAGGTTAAATTTAACGCCTAAGGGCATTCTATTCTAGCCAACTTCATGTTATACAGACAAAGAATAAAAGAGTTGTGAGAGACTATATTCTATATTTAGCTAATCGTAGGTGCACTTGTTCTACCTCTGCCTACTTCTTCGAGGATACGGGCGTGAAGGTACTTTTTTAAACTTTAAAATTTGTTTAAACAACAACTGAAAACTGAAAATATAAGTTTTTTACTTTGAATTATTGCACCTTTGATTTAGCATTCTTTTTTTATATCGTAAGATAGCAAGCAAGCAGATGGCTCTTCTAATAGAAAGAAAAACCATGGCGTATAGACACCAAAGCTGTTAATGGTGCATTGCTACGTTTGGCGAGGTGTTGATGTCACATGCAATAATATACCGGCTACCTTACTATCTAAACTGGAACACGGCAGTGACAAGCACTAATCCCCCAGGGCACCCTGAGCTCGCAACTCAGTGGTTATCAGGACGATTGTCGCTGTTGATTCTGGTTTACAGAAGTTACAGTGGTGGGAACGAGAGGTGGGCCCATTGCCCTTTAGAAAGCACTGACGCTGTTGCGGCAGGAATAGGTAAGACGGTGGTACCAGACCCGGGGGAGATAATGCAGAACTCTTCCTCCTAGTAGCCACTTGCATAGCCAATCTTTCGCCTCTTTCCTAGTATAACGTCAGATTGCCTATTCTTCAAAGGAGCTCGGGCCAACAAGGGGGAAAACTAATTATATATTGTACACTATCCTGATTCCTTTCTGCATTGTATTTTTTCAGACATGGTTTAGCTGTAAGATGTCGACGGGTCCTACGTAAGTGGTCTTAACTTAAACAATTCGATTTGTTTTATTTATGAAAAGAACTCGACTTAGATATTTTAATAAAACGAAGAATAAAAATGAAATTTCTAATAGTAGTTGGATTTTCCTAATACAAATTTCATTTTTATTCTATAAAAGTGGAGTAATTTTCATAACTTAAACAAAAATCGAATTTTTTTAAGTTACAACAACTTACGTATGTAGGACCGTCGATATATATTTTTAACCGACTTCAAAAAGGAGGAGGTTATCAATTCAGCCGATATATTTTTTTTATGTATGTACACCGATTTCGCCGAGGTTTCTGAACCGATAAACGTGATTCATTTTTTGTTTGATGCGGAATAGTTTCGAATTGATCCCATAAAAATTAATTCAGGTGGGCCCAGTAGTTTTTATTTTATGAGCATTTTTTTATTTATTTTACCTATGCTGATGTCTGACATCAAATCTTGCAAGTAAATATGATCTACTTCTCGGTTACCGATTGAGCTAAAATTTTGTATACGTATGCAACTTGGATGACAGTGAAAACTTGTTATGAGATAGACCTGCTGAACTACTCTTGAAAACAATATAAATCTTAAATCATTATTGATAACAACAATAAGTTTCGAATATCGTCAAAAACGGTACTCTTGAAACCAATATTACCCACATTGATACAGTATAGTAACGACCTAATTATTGGAAATAAATGTCATCGTTATACGTCTAGCTAGTGTTATAAGTAGAAATTTTTAGTACCATTTTAAACAAAATAACGAATAAAAGCAAAAATGAGTAGTTCCAAAAAATTTCGAAACCCGTGTGACAATGTCGCCTAATCCAATAATTGAATATAGTTATCCAGAGTACGAAATACTTCAAAATTCATTAAATATTCATTTAAAATTGAAATCGATTTTCAAGAGTAGCCCTACTGATCTGATGATGGAATCGGAAGTTGACCACAGGAACTCAGTAATTCAATGGTTAAAAATCGTTTAATGACAAGACTCTATCGAGTTTGTGCTCATTTGATTCCTGTTGACGAGCAATTTAGTACTTGGTGGTAACTAGGATCCTGCAGGGTTCGATAATTAAGCCAGAAGGTGGCCATAGGAGCTCGGTAATTAAATGAGAGAACTCTATCGAGTTCGGGCTCGTTTGATTGGTGTTGCCGAACACTTTGGTGCTTGGTGCTAACAAGGATTCTGTAGGGTCCGTTGATGAAGCCAGAAGGTGGCGACAGGAGCTCAGTAATTAAATGACAGAACTCTATCGAGTTTGGGCTCGTTTGATTGGTGTTGCCGAGCACTTTGGTGCTTGGTGCTAACAAGGATTCTGCAGGGTCCGATGATGAAGCCAGAAGGTGGCGATAGGACTCTATCGAATTTGGGCTCGTTTGATTCGTGTTGACGAACACTTTGGTGAGGGTGGTAACTAGTTATAAAAGGAACTTCTCTTGACAAATTCTTTGTTCTACGTCGTCAAGTCGGTCAGTTCAGGAGGTAAAGACATAACTTCTATGTTGTTCCAGTAGGCATGCGAAGGAACTTTGCTTATTTTTATGCTAGTCGAGCAATGGTAGCTTCTCCGGAAGGAAATCAAAACGCGCTGTGGCTAATGACGTCTGTTGTTTTGGATATTTTATTTTTTTTATATTAAAGATAACAAACAAGCAGATGAGTCTCCTGATGGAAAGAGTCAACCATCGCCTATAGACACCAAAGGTGTTTATGGTGCGTTGCTATCTTTATGGCGAGGTCTAATGCCATATGCATGAGTTTACCGGCTACCTTGCCCACCAAACCGGAACACGACAGTGACTAGCACTGACGCTATTGCGGCAGGAATAGGTAAGACGGTGGTATCAGACCCGGGCGAGACAATACAGAACTCTACCACCTAGTAGCCACGATGGTAGTGACTCGATAGCCAATCGGTCGCCTTTTACGACCTGCCTGGCAGAACGGCAGTTGGCCTATTCTTCAAAGGAGGCCGGGACCAACACGGCGAGAAATTGACTTATAGTGGTTGTAAAATTACGCTCAGTCATTGATCGAAGTCTTTGGACGTCTGACGCGCTGCCGCTTGTCGGTTCTCACGTTGCTGAGCAGACTCGGTTGCTGCACGGTTTCGTATCAATTCTAATCTATGAAGTCTCTGCTCGGCAGACTCCTTAGCTAAGCGCTCCTTAATGATACCAATTCTATAATCCTTCTGCTCGGCAGATTCGTTCGCTAGACACTAATTAATGGTACCAAGTCTATTAGCTCTCTACTCAAAAGACTCATTCGCTAGACGTTCATGAATCTTACCTAGTCTAGAAATATACTGTTCAAAAGTTTCTTGACGTTAGCGTGATTTCATATATGCTTTCATGCCCAACAAACGTTTTTCATGATCTTTAATAGTCTCACAAGAAGTGACATTGTACTTCGAAGAGCATTTTTACGGAGACGACTACTTTTATCCGTTCTGGTTTCTCGAGATCTATGCAGCATCTAGGCGCGCAGCATCTAGGTGCGTAGATCTACCCATAAATAGTTGATAATACAACAATACACTAATAAGTATTAAATAGTATTAAAGGCACCGACTTCAAAGTTCAAACCTATTAGTAAATATCACATATAAATAATAGGAAGTATTTAATTAATATTAAATCTTTATTATTTTTTACTTGTTAGTTTTTGAAGTCGGTTTTTTAACGTAGTTATTTTTATTAGCGATAAGCTCGCCTTTTATAATGTTGTTATTCGTTATTAGCTACACCATGCCGCCTGCTGCATTATAAATGTTTTTAGTGAATTCCGCGGGAACAACTCATTTTTCGGGATAAAAAGTAATCTGTGTGCTATTCCAGGTCATTATCTATCTGCGTACCAATTTTGAATCAAATCCGTTAAGTAGTTTTGGCGTGATATAAAAACAAACATCTATCCAGCCATACATACACACATCCAAACATTCACACTTTCTCATTTATAATATTAATGTATAGTTTTTCTCGTATAATTAGTTATTTTTGTGTACTATAAAATGTTTAATGAAAAAATTAATTAATTGAAACATACTCACATTTAAATTTACATCGTAAAAACCGAGCAAAATCTTAACTTGACACTTTAATGGTATATAACAATTAAGGTTGTACTACAACGTGTTGCCTAGTTTTGGTATACCGCTTTATACAATTCCTAGCACAAAATTGTCAATACTTTATGTTACCTACTCTTTAGAAGCGGGCCTTATAAACAGACCTCCTGCTTCCTAAGTACTATTTTAAGTCAGGGTGCCCGTCTAGCCCTGCGTAATCATGTGCTTGTCCCAACGCTATTGAATGGAAGTGAGAGTTGAGTATGTCAGAAAGGGCATGAAAGTAGAATCAACGCGGTCGAGATGAGGTCGCTAAGAAAAATATGTGGTGTGAAACTCGCGGACCGGGTTCGTAATGTCGAAGTGAGAGAGAGGTTAGGTTTGAAAGAAAGTGTCGGTGTAAAGATGAGAAAGGGCATGCTCCGTTGGTTCGGACATGTAGAAAGATGAAAGGTTAACAAAACAGATATACAACGCGAATGTGGAAGGACGTAGGTACCGGGGAAGACCAAGACTGACATACCACGATCAGATTGATCGAGTACTGTCCGAAGGTGGTGTCAAGAGTCTTCGCAACCGGCGTGTGTGAATGAAGAGAGTGATGAATGTGGAGGAGGCGAGACAAGCCTGCAAGGATCGTGATGTATGGCACTCGGTTCTCACTGCCTACCCCGTTAGGGATCTGGCGTGAAGATATGTATGTGTATGCTTCCTTGTTTATGGATTTAACAACAGCGTAATCTAATAGATCCTAGTAAAGTAAAAAAACCATTTTGGTGGGCACAAAAAATCATTCGTCCAGTACTCGCTCATCAGATGTTTAAAATAATGCACGAAAAACAATATTCATGAAAATTAGTATTACGGATATAAAATATGAAAATCTTGATAAAACTTATAAAAACATTGCTGTTACGTTTTAAACTCTACACATTTAAGTTCAATATTACATGACTGCATTAACAATAGCCTAGCTGATAACAGTACATAATTGAAAAGAGAAACAAATCTGACGACATTTATAGATCTCCTGAAACACACCCTACTGACACATATCACAGGCATTGTGTAATCTGATAGTAGAGGTTCATTGATAAACGAGTGTGGTGGTGGACACTATAAAACTGTGAAGTTTCTATTTACTTCGCTCACTGGCTTTGGGAAAATATAGCCATGAAGAACACGGTAAGTTAGTGAAATTGTGTAAAAAATATCGTTTATAGGTAATCTAATTTCCTTTTAACTATATAGATTAACACTTTCATGACTTAATTAAATTTTAGAATTATGAGATAATATTATGAACTTTCTAAAGTTGTTTTTTAATTCTAATCGAGTCTCATTAGGCTTTTGAAACGGTGTTAGAATAACTTAATTAGTGGATTAATGGGAATAGACCTTAAGCTTTGCAAAAGGTTTGTGAATTTTCAATATTGTTGGTAATACAATGTAAATTGTTAACGTTCATATTAAAAGCAGTACTTAGGACAAATTAGGATAAAATTGAGCTCGTAAGTGTTATTATACAATTTAAAAACATTTAAAAATGTTAATGAAATATTATAACCATCTAAATAAGTTTTGTTTAACTTTTAAAACGACTTGTCAAAAAGCCGTAATTTTTAATGTTTGTCACCTCAGTATTTACTTATTTATTAACCGATTTGAATATATTTTTTAATGTTTGCTATGCATTATACATACTATTCGGTATTATATATTTGGTTGATCTCAATTAGGGTTCCAGAAGTATAAGAGATTTGAAGTCGATTGTCACAGTTTTGCTGCGCGTTACCAAATTATTTTAATATAATGAACTACACTTTTATTTATATTAGGTAAAATATAATTTTGAGATTTGAAAACCGGGTTACAGAGTAATATGAAATTTTATAACATCGATGAAATTTTATTACTGGCATAAAATCCCTACAATATTGGTATATTTCCATTTTGGTGTCTCTAAATAGGGAAAGTCATCCTATTTTTTCATTGTACTACAACATATAAAAAATACTATAACTATATAACTCAAATTAATTCTTTTTACTTAAAGCTAATTTCAATCGAAGTGAAATGTAATAAAAGACATGACTGGGGATTATTATTTAATCCTAATTTATTGATAAAATATAGCCGTATGTAATTTACAGTTATCACACAGATGTTTGAAAACTGGAGACAAATCAATAACTCTTTTTTGTGTACTAAAACATATAATGATATCATATTATGATAACATACAAGCACATACAAGTTACAAAATAATTTTCATACATACCTATATAAGATATACATAGGCGGCGGCGATCTCTTCCAGACCTCCAGACGGGATGTTGTAAACTTGCCACAGTTGTTAATTCGCCACCGTTTTAGATATTCCATACATTCAAAGTAAACTCGCCACAGGTTATTTTTTATGTTATTAAGAAAGGCTAACTGGCAGACATGCCACCTGATGTCGCCACCACATTTCATCAAATGGGATACCTAGGCTGGAACTAGCCCAGGTATTCCATTCATGTGTTGCCTATCCTGAGACATAAGGTGTTAAGCCTCGGTGCCAGTAATTACACTGCCTGTCTTGCCCTTCTCTCCGAAACAGCAAAGCTGATTCACGGGAGAAATAAGCAACATGGTGGTACCCATGCAGCCGGGAGCGCGGCACAGCGCATCCCTCCCGCTGGTTAAAAAATGCGGTATTAATAAATAATAAAAAGTATGTGTAAATTCGCCACAGGTACATACTAGCTATTGTAAATTCGCCACATGTCTTAATTTTGTATAAATATTTTAGAAAGTTTTAGCACCTCACTTTTCTATCATATTTCACTAACCCATGCTCCTGCACACATGTGCCCGCCTGTTAAAAAATAGGGTTAGTTTGGAATGTCCATGGTGCCCATGGGACTATTAACTTAGCAGAAGCGTGGCATTTACGATTAAATAAAAAATGGGTAAAATAAAAAGCCCAATTTATTACAGTTCCTTGATACGTTAAAAATTGTGGCTGATTAAATAGACTTTAAATTAAAAAAATAGTTTTAATATAACATTAAACATAAGAGCGTGCCGAACATTTGCATTGGCCAATAATTGAAAAGCATTTTTGATAATTATAATAAGATGACCTTAGCTGAAGTCCTGAAACTTTGCGTATACAAACAAGTAGTTGGTTCTTCTAATGTTAACAGATAACCGTCGCTTATAGACACCAAAGATGCTATTGGATTGTTGCTCTACTTCTGGTGGGATGATAGTGCCACGTGTATAAGTTTATCGACTACCTTACCTTTCAAACCGGAACACGACAGTGAAAACATTGACGCTATTGCGGTAACAGGAATAGGAAAAGTGGTGGCAACAATTAAACCAAATATTTGTTTCTTTCAACGGCTTTTTGAAATTAAGTTTTATCAAAAGTGATTATTAGATAAATATTGTAAGCATTTAAATTATTACTATTAAAAACATTACCGTTATTATTGCTGTGATTATTAGTGATATTGTAGTAGTTTTTAATAGTCATCTCAGGTAAATTGGTCAGCTGATTCTGAAATTTTATTAAACCTGTGATTGTAATGTAGATGAAAAGTCAAATTTTAAATACTTGCTGTGATTATTACAATAATAAATATATTATTCTATTTGTTATTTGATTTTCTTGCGGCCTGTACTGAAACTTATTAGTGTGGCGAATTTACAATGCCCAAAAAAGATGTGTGGTGAGTTTACAATACAAAATTAGGATTATGGCAAATTTACACATATTTTTATGTGGAAAATTTACTATTGTGGTGAGTTTACAACAACTCTTCCAGACAATCTTTTAAGTATAAATAAAGATATCAATTCATTTGCAAAAGTGGTGCTTACCACAAGTGAACTTACAGTATTTATACTCTTAAATAAAAGGATAAAAAAAATATAAGTAACAATCCAATTACACATAAAAATAAAACAAAAAACAGTGAATAAAACAGTACGTAAAAATAACTTAAAAAAATAGACTTGCCAGACAGCTCGTAAAAAGGAAGCGAAACCTTTTTACGAGCTGTCTGGCAAGTCTATTTAAGACTCTTTTAAAAAATACCTGAGAGTCTATTTTTTAAAAGTGTCTCGGATCAAAATGAGGAAAAGAGGGATTTGTCACTTGTAAAGAGCTGAAATAGAAGATCACCATCTATCCATACGTATCCCTATAACTATCAATCTCAACTCTAAACTTCAAATAAAGTTAAACCTTGGAAAAATGTACTCAAATGTAAACTGACCAGAATCTTTCTATTTGAAACACAAATAGTCTAATTAATTGCCAATTATCGTATCGCTTTAGAGAGTTCTTGTTTATATAACTGACATTTACGTAGGCGCTAACAACTGTAAATCATGTTAGCGCAGCAGTTTGTTTAAGTAACTGTTGGCAAGTGCTGGCAGTGGCAGTGATGGTTTAACGTTGCTATTTACTAGCTTCGCTTCGCAGCTGGCTGCGCGATAACGGTTTTTGAAAGACGGAAAAAAAGCGCGAATACAATTTTACCTATGGTACTGTGACTGTCCATTGGCGGTGGTAATCACTTACCATCAGGTTAGCCACTTTTTTCTATAAAAAAAGTCCTACTAAAGTAAAATTTGGAAACAGATTAATTGTAAACTCATCTAGTCGTTTTGTAGGCAAGAGTAGGTAGTATACACACACATACAGACATGCAAACATACACTCACAAACACAAATATTGTAAATTGTAATGGCAGAGTTATTTATTTATTATTAATATATGTAATTTCATTGATACTAGCTACATGCCTGATTTTTTTATTCCCACTAAAACTTGCCACCTTTTATGAATTCTCAAAAATAATACGATAGTACCCCTGAACAAAGTTTCATGTTTCTATGTGCACTGGTTTAAATTTTGCGCTGTCTGTCAGTTAGTATTTAAGTTTGGGCTGCCATCCGCCTGGGATTCCTTGAACGCCTAGCAGACGGGGAAAGGGGAAAGGGAACATCTGGAAGGGGTTTTCGCAAAGAATCTGGGTGAAATCCAGACAATTTTTTTTTTCTATGGAATGGAATCCCGATTAATTGCAAAACAAAGTGCTTATTTAAGATTTAGGACAAGCAATATATCTAAAGTTTTAATAAATAACATAAAAATCAAAACAATATTACCTCTGTTTATCCGGGTACCCTGACATTCTGTCAGACAGTTCGTAAAAGGCAAACTAATACATGTCATTACTATCCTGACTACTATTGTGGTAGAGTTCCATAACACCTCGCCCGGGTATTTTGTTTTGAGGATAAAATTATTGTTTATTTTATTTATCTTCTACATAATAAATGTTTTTTGCAGGTACTGGTGCTGTCAATATTAGTTGCTGCTGCAGCAGAAGCACCTTACCACTTACCGAGACCAGCGCCTCAAGCTCCTGCTTTTCACTATCCAGCACCTGCTCCTCCCCAACCCCCTGTTCCACCTCCCCCACCTCCACCTCCAGTAGCTCCACCCCAACCACCACCTCAGCTATATTACCCTCAACCACAACCGCAACCCCAACCACAACCACAAATACAATACCCTCAAGCGTACAACTACCCACGTCCCGTTCAACCCGCTCCAGCTCAACCAATATTTATACCACAACCTCAACCAGTGCCTCAACCAATTCCGAACGCTCCACCTCAGCCAATATACGGTAGCCCATACTATCAGCCTCATCCACAACCACCTGCTCCCCAACCACAATACCAATTACCCATTCCACAACCTCCTGCACCACAGCCACAATATCCACAACCCCAACCAGCTCCCCAGCCTGCACCACCTCAGCCACAACCTCCAGCACCTCAACCAAGCTACGGCATTCCTCAACCAATACAATATTACCCCGCCCCAGCTCCACAACCAGCACCTGCTCCACAACCCTTACCAGCACCTGCTCCCCAGCCTTTACCAGCACCTGCTCCTCAACCACAACCTCAACCGTCCCCAATTCAATACTACCAGCAGCAGGGATATTATCAACAGCCAGCTCAAGCACTGCAGCAAACTTCACAGCTGCCACTCCAAAGTCAATCAATAAGCAGTTCAGCCTTATCAAGTTACCAAGCTGACTCGAACCAGTACAGCAGTGCCGGGTCCTCACAATCCCACCCAGCTTTAGATGATGTTACTATTAGTCGAGTTTCCGATGTAATTAAGGGCCATGAACATTCCTCTGCCAAGGAGGCCGGATACTTATCACTAGTATCCGGAGTATCTTTAGAAAATGCTAAGCCAAGCTTGGAGATTTTGTCATTTGAACATAGATCACCTTTGACTGCCTCATTTAGCAGTAATGATTCTAGTGGCTCATCAGGTGCTTCTAGTTCTTCACAATATACCTCAAGTTCTAGTGACTCTGCTTCTAGTTTTGGATTCCTGCCACGAACTAATCCAGCTTCGTCTTATGGAACTCCAAACTAAATTAGTCTTAGTTAATTTTATACTTTGTAAATAAAATATTAGTAAATATTATTATCTTTTATTTTATTAAACAGTTAATTTGTTACAATATTGTATTAATTTGTAAAACATTTAACGGGTTCTTATCGAAGTTTCATTGGGTTCTACCGTTTTACAATTTTTACTGTTTTACAATTTGATATTTGTATCAATTTCAAAGATACCAGCTAAAAATAATAATAAAAGTAATGGCACGAATACTGGGTGGTTAAATTCATTCTAAAATAAGTTTTCTCGAGTTTCTAGAAAACAAATTGCCGGAGTCAAGCCAACAATACCAACCAATTGACAAAATTGGTGCTTGTCCAGTATAGTCTATGAACTAATTTGTCGATTAGTTGCCCAATTGCCACGTGACAGCTTTACGTGTTCATCTGAAGCACGGTGGTGTTAATCCCAACACACATTGAATCGTTACCGAAATTTCGATTTTCGAGGATAACCTCGAAAAACTAAATTGTGAAACAGTATAAAATATGAATGTATTTTATTATAAAATTGAATATTAGAGTTTAACCATCGCGAAAAAGTATAACTTCACTTCATTGAGTGTTCAATTTGTGTTGTGATATTATTTTCATGAATAACGGGCATTCCTGAAAACAAAATCCGTTTATGAAATCGTCGTTTCAATGGTAGTCAGCTTTGCTGTGTCCGATCCGGGTTTGGTACCACAGACTTGTTTTTACTGTCGCAATAGCGTCAGCGCTTGTCACTGTCGTGTTTCGATTTGAAGAGTATTGTAACAAAGTAGTAAATTTTTGCATACAGTATCATATCCGCTTCAAGGATGATAAAGGACAATTAGTATCTTCCATAAGGAGATAAATCTGCTTGTTTACTATGCTATGGTAATAAAAATTACAGAATAGTTACTTCGTGTCGGCGCGGCTAAATTATCGCAATATGGCGAGGCGCAGTATGTGGCCAACCTAATCACTGAATCGCTTAATCCTTCAGGCCTCTGCTGCTTTTCTCCTACGATTAAGATTATCTAGCTTTTACACTGGTGCACATCGAAAGTTAAAGTGAGACAGATATTGATTATCGAGAATATTATGTGGTAACGTAGCTCGCAGCGCAGCAGTTTTATCGCTGCATTTCTCCACGACTCTTAGCGTCGTGATGTGGCCCTGGAGTATATTTGTAATGTTTTGACAGGAAGCTGATTTTCATATTTGAGTGATTGCACCGCTTAAACAAATTAATAAAATCGATACCAGTCATCAGGACTGCCATCAGAAATGAAAATTTAAAACTTTTTTACAAGTTTAGATTTATAATGTTACCTAACATCTACTGGGCTTATAATCCACCATTTTACGTACACACGTAAGTACGCGCGTGCATTTACTGTTTGTATAGCTATAGATATACCTTACACATTAGAATGTTGATGACGCTGATGTGGGCTGACTCAAACCCATACAATTTTCCCTAAGTAAAAATAGTCTATCGCGGCCAAGTCAGTTTTCACTTCAAAAATCGATTATTTGAATGTGACTGTGACTGCTAAAGGATGTGTATTTTCTTTGAAGATGAGCTGATTGGCAAGCCGCCTGATGGGAAGTAGTAACTGAGAGGTAATCGGTAGATAGGAAGCGGATTATCAGGCATATATCTAACGTATCATAATCTAATAAAAAATGTTGACTCGTTAAAAGCGCCTGTGAATATTTATTTGAATAAAACATTTTGAATTTGACTTTGTTGCCCATAGACATCTGTAACATGAGAAGAAATGCGTTGCCGTCTACGCAACATTACAGTATTAAAGTATATGTGAAGGCATATATTTTATTTTGTAAAGTAATTGCTATAGGACAATAAATACTCACAAAGATTAAGGAATGATCAGAAGTTTGTATAGTCTCGTGCAAAGGCAACGGCTGACAGCATTTATTTCTTGCCACCACAATGGGAATCGCATTTCCAGTCCTCTTGCACTCTGGTAGGTCGCAGCATGCTTCTGGTGTAGGTTTTTGATATTTGCATTGTGCTTGCGTCTCCTTGGTATTTGAAAACTACAAAGATGAAAAGTAAATAAAACAAATACAGTCATCTTGTTTCTTTGCAAGCAATAGCGTCAGTGTTCGTCGCTCTCGTGTTTTGGATTTGAGGGTGAGTTAGCCGGTAAACGCATGCATTTTTCATTCCACATGGATTATAATTCACCATTAACACCTCTGGTGTCTATAACACAATTAACACTATTAATATATCTGGTGTATATAGGCGGTGGTTGTCTCTTTCCATCAGGAGAACCATCAGCTTGTTTGCAATTCTATGATATATAAAACCCTATTTTAAAAATTAGATTTCAGGTTCAATTCGCGGGTCAGGAAGAAGCGTTACTAAGGTTGTGTCGAAATAATCCACAAAATTCAACTATCTCTTTAATTCTGGTTGTGGTAAGTTATTATTACTCTTGTGCTTCAATGAGCACGCAAAGCTGACAGTCTTAGTTATCGCAAGGTACAAATAGTATTTGTTACCAATCCTCGGGTTAAGCAGTGTGTGATATCCCACTCGCGAAAGAAAAAGTTTTGGCTAATGATAAAATCTAATATCTAGCTTATTCTAAATTTTGTACGTCGCGACAAACTTTTCTCTTGATAAAAACAAGATATTAATTCTTTTTATTCGTTAAACTTCTATCTAAGGTCGATAAAATGCAACACGTGACGTCACGCTGGACTGTACATTAATAGACATCCCGTTTTACCACTATTTAGCAGTTTCTCGGTTGGCAAGATGAGTGGTGATCATCATTGTTGCATTTTTTTTGCCTAGTTGCCTATATATAATAAGTATTAGAAGCAGCAAAAACGCAAAGCCGTCGAGTTAACGACCAAAAAAAGGTCCTCTGGAGTAGTTTTATAATTTTTAACTGTTATTATTATCATGTTGTCCCGTGTTGGTCCCGGCCTCCTTTGTAGAATAGGCCAACAGCCGTTCTGCCAGGCAGGTCGTAAAAGGCGACCGAATGGCTATCGAGTCACTACCATCGTGGCTACTAGGTGGTAGAGTTCTGCATTGTCTCGCCCGGGGTTTGGTACCACCGCCTTACCTATTCCTGCCGCAATAGCGTCAGTGCTTGTCGCTGTCGTGTTCCGGTTTGGAGGGTAAGGTAGCCGGTAAACTTATGCATGTGGCATTAGACCTCGCCACAAGATAGCAACGCACTATTAATATCTTTGGTGTCTATAGGCGATGGTTGACTCTTTCCATCAGGAGATCCATCTGCTTGTTTGCTATCTTATGATATCAAAAAAAAAATCATAAATCAAGGTAGCTCAAATATTTTTAATAACAATATTATCCTATATGAAGTTGCATAAAATTTAAACAGTATTTGCTAATATAAATTAGTTGTTAATCGTTAAAAAAGTGTAGTACGAAATTTAGTATGTTAACTGTTAAATGATCCATGCCTACTATTAGGAAGATAAAAAAATCCGGTCTGATAGCAACTGTTACATGTTTCTTACAATAACTTAGATATAACTCTGGGTTACAAGTAGACATAACTAGTAGACTCGTAACTCCTGTAGGCTTAGGATAAGCAATGTGATAAAATTTTATCGACCCGTTTTCTCTACATTTATGTCACTTCCTCGATTCGCTAACGCACTTGACACTTGATTCGACGGTGGTAAGGTTTCAATTGTCTAGGATTATTAATTTATTTTCATTATTTATAATTAATTTTCCGAACGATTGAATTATTGATCCCCTTTTATCGAGTGACAAGCGACCCTAACTACGCGATTAATGGGGCTCGGGTTCGATTCCCGAAAGAACAAGCATTTGAGTGTTGAGCATAAATGTTTGTATTTCTGGGTTTTGGTGTTTATTAAATAATTGTTTGATGTATATGAAAGAATAATGTACATGACGCAGGAAAGTCGTCTTATGATAAAGGAACATTCCTTTATGATAAGACCATCTTCCTTTGGTGGTATTTGCACGCCTCATAAAGGTATTGTTGACGATGTCCACTACTCTCAATATGGAAAGATCAAGCATATTTCTAGACTTAAATAGTAACTATTGCATTCATATGTCACTAATCTATACAAATAAATAAAATTGGAGTGTCTGTTTGTAATATTAAAATAACCGTTTTTCACTAAATGCATATGGATGTATCCACGGTACATATACCAAAATAACATTTTTTACAATTTTTGTCTGTCTGTCTGTCTGTCTGTTTGTTCAAGATAATATCTGGAACTGCCGGACCGATTTTACGGGACTTTCACTGGCAGATAGCTGTGTGGCTAACTAAGCCTACTTTTTTTTCTATGTATTAGTATCGTTTAATAACACCCATAGCACAAGCAAATAATTTGCTAACTTTGGGGTTAGCTCAGTAAGTGTGATTTGTCCCGTGAATATTTATTTATTTACTTCTAAACTTTTTAAATTTTAAATTTAGAGTAATATTATGTGCTGTTGAAAAAGTGTACAAATCTGGGTACGCCTACAACTCGTTTGTCATGCTGTATGTAGGTACTTAGGTGACACGAGGTCGACATGTGTGAAAGTGGTAATCATAAATAAAAACTCAAACGTAACTTAACGGCCAGCAAATATTTAACAATAGATTCTTGGAGATGCGCTTAACTAGTCAATACAAAACATAGTAAAACTTTTGAAACATTAGATAATTTACGCACCTTATGAATATCAAAATCAGTGGAATTTGTCATCATAAGTCACAATGGCCTTAACCTAAAGGGAAATGATTGAGTAAGTTTGGTACGTAATAAGTAATCATAAGATGCTTATAATTGGAGATAAACACGTATACCTAGTAAAAAAAGAATATATTAAAATTAGTTGACCAATTGACCAATGGATAATTGGTAACATATAGTTCAAGTCACAAAATAGAACGGATTAAATTTGGCATTAGACAGTTATTATGTAAGACTTTAGCTAAAAAGAGTTTTTTGAAAATTCAAGCTTTGAAAGGCCGACGGATTTAATATGTTGAATAGGTTATAAGAAAAATATTAATAATATAAATGGATAAGTACATCGTTTATGTTTTTTCGATATTTTAACTACTTACTTAAGGTGCAGTAGGTTACGAAAATCCTTTTAACGAACATTTTAAATGTTATCCAAACCGTATATTATTTGTAAGTTATATACAAAAAGAGGATTTTAATAAATTAAGAAAATTCAAACAAATTGTAAAAGAATTCCCTTAGTTTTTTTCCATTTTGCTTAAACTCGAATACGGCTGAGCAAAGACATTTCAACACTTCATAATAATGACAACGCACTATTAACAATTTTGGTGCTAATAGGTGGTGGTTTTTTTTCTACTAGGAGAGTCGTCTGCTTGTTTTACTTCTTGTCACCCTTTAAAATAAAAAAGCAGACTTATAATATGCAGGCTTGTATCACGAACATACCGCAAAAGCATCAGGGCAGTGATGTGGTAAAATGCAAGGCACTCATATCAAAAACAGGCGAGAGGCGCTGCTATATTCTACCACCTATTATCGTGACTGTTTATGATTTTGGTTTCTTGCCTAGTGCGAAGACAAAAAGCCAGAAACAGTCCTAGTTATCTGTGTTGTCAAAAAAACCTAGTCTTCAAAACCTTAAACACAGTAAAGCTGCAAACAATGACTTCTAATCTCCCGTTTCTCTGGAAATCCGAATCCCAGATCATCACTAAATTTATTTGGGATTAAACGGAAAGTACACCCAATTTTATTTTTTTAGGTGGATACACCCAAAAAAATCAAACCGGTCTAGATGTCTTTAAATAATTATTAAGGAACAAACATTTAAAAAAGATTCCGACAAATAAAGCACCTTTTCATCGTTTTTTGAAGTCAGTTTAAAAGGAGAAATATATCTGACCTTTTGAGCATATTTAGCAACTGACGGTCTATCACTATAGAAACATGGTTGTAAAAATTGTTCTCTGCTTTCACATTTATCGTCGAATTGCGTAGACATGTTTTTCTTCGGCGGAGTTATTTCTGAGCACTGACATGATACGTTTTGTTTAGAGTTAATATCTTTTGTCATTTCTGACTTAGGTTGTTTTTGATCATTGTTTTGCTTCCGTGATTTTGTGTCATGGTGTTTGTTGACAGGTTTATCACCGTGTTTTTCATTGCCTTTGTCATTGGTCCATAAATTTGCATCCTGAAAGGATGGAATTTATGCTTAATTTCTCGAATTAATTGTAATAAATTTTATAATCAATACAGCAAAAAAAGCGGAAGAATTTATATACATCCTAATTTTACATCATTGTGTATTTTTATTTAAAAGAGTCTTTATATCTAGAATGGTAAACAAGCACATGTTTCTCCTGAAGGTAACAATCTCCTATAGACGATAAAGGTATAAAGGCGCATTGCTATAAGTGTGGCGGTGATTAACAATTAAATTACCTGCCAATATAAAACATGATTATGATAGGCAGTACCATAATAGTAATGGGAAAAAGTAATGCAGTGTTTTCATTTTTCCACGTGTTAACACGGGTCCCTTTCGAAAATTGGTCAACCGTTTTACTGCAAGGCATCTCATAAAAGGCCGCTGTGGTCGAGTGGTCCGACGTCGGTGTTGTCCACATGAGGTCCCAGGATCGATTCCCGCTATCCAGAATTGGATAAGTGCCCGATTAGCGATAGGCTTCGCTCCTATCATATTTTTTGACCAAGTATCATCGATTAATCGTGGGTACACTAGTTGTACCTCTACCTACCTTTTCAGGGATACGGGCGTGATGATAATTTTTATTTCATAAAAGGTGAGAAAAAACAAATATTTATAGCTAACATCGAGACTGCTAACTAGTTGGAGAGATCTACAAAGTCTCGCCCGGGTTTTGGTACCACCAACTTATCATGCTGCCATTGATATAAAAAACCCAAGATACATAATCAGTGTGTCAAAAACGTTCTTTAAAAAAATGAGTGCACAATTTTAAATTGAGCGCTCATTTCAAATAGAATCGCGTCGGTCGCGACAGTGTCAATTTTATTTCTTTTCGTACATTGCTTTGCAAAAACAACTATAAGTCGTGCACTTAAGGTTGGATATGCGAAGACATATGTTTTTACCATATCTATAACTACTTAAATGAAATTAGGGACACTTTTGAGTGTCAGTTTTGTTCGGGACTGTGCATCTAGGGTTTTTTATATCAATGCATGCTGCAATAGCGTCAATGTTTGTCACAATCGTTTTTCGGTTTGGAGGTTTAGATAGCAGCGGGTAGCAACGTAGCATTAAAATCTTTGGTGTGTGTTGGCGATGGTTGTTTCTTTTCGTCAGGAGAGATTGTATTGTTTCTAATATGCTTTGTGAGAATGAAACAGCTTTGCTGTGTTTCAAGAGAAGGCAGTGTAATTACTGGCACCGAGACTTAACATTTTAAGTTGTTGTATTAGAATAAGCAACATAAACGAGTTACCTGGGCCAGTTCCAGGTAAACTAGTTTATGTTCATTGGCGACATCGATCACTTACATTCAGGTGGCACGTCTGCTAGTTTGCCTATACAAATAACATGAAAAAAGATTGAGATATATTTGATTCGTATTAATTTAATGTGGTGTTCCACAAAACTAAAAGATTAGTTATTTCTTAGTTTGTTAGTTTCTAGTTTTTTTGTCTATTTTGAAAGGCAAATTGTATATTATATAAAGGAAGCTCAGCTCAATACTGCAACAGTGCCACACAAATATAAAAGTAATTTTAAAATAATAGTAATTTAAAAAAATTAAACCGACTTCAAATATAAACAACTACTTATATCTCAAAAACTACTGAACCAATTTTGATGAAACTGGGTCTGTTCCCTATATTTGAAATATACTTGATTTAAATCAAAAAGAATTATTTCGATAAGGCTTTTAGTTCTCGAGAAATTCATGTACAAACATGTAGACATACAAACATACATAAAACAATAACAACTTAAGTTTAGTAACGTGCATTAACACCTAAATAAATCATTATACTCAAATGTTATCCAATTCCAACAATATTAAATACATACATGTCAAATTGATAACCTTCGTTTTTTGGTCTGTTGAAAATAATAGTACCTTTAGTGTACATGTAGCTACTGAAGCGCTATCATAGCAGTCTTTTAGCGGTTCTTTGCATTCACATCCAATATCATATTGTACAGAAATAGTTTTCTTCGGCGGAGACACCACAAGGCATTCGCAGGATACACTCTGCTTATGTTTAATATTTTTTGCATCTTGTATATGTTGGTCTGATTTCTGCTTTTGAATCCCTGTGTAAACATGTTTATCACCAAGTTTTTCAGAATTTTTGTCATCGTGCCATACGTGAGTACCCTAAAAGGATGAAATTTCAATTTATTAATTTTATTTATTAATTTGGTAACATTGGTTCAGCTGGCATTTTCCAAAGCTTAAGTCAGGACATAATTTAATTAATATTTATCGACTGTCGGTGTTTTCTTATGAGTAAATTTGATAGTAAACGTTAAGAATCAAATAAATATTATTCAATAGCTGCATCTTGCAGCCCCCTACATTATAAAAGTTTTTGGTGAATTCCGGGAATAAAAAATAGCCTATGTGCAGGTACTTAATTTATTTACTTGTGTACGAAATTTCATCCCAATCCATTCAGTGGTTTTTGCGTGATTAAGTAACAAATCTAATCCATCCAAACATCTAAACTTACACAATTATAATATCAATATACTTAGATATAGATTATTACAAATAATTATTAAAATATCGCAATTCAATGCAAAACAATCTCGGCCTTAGGGTAGTTTATTATTTTACTACTAGCTAAGTTGCCAGCGACTTCGTCCGCGCGGACTTCGTTTACTCCGCACAGCACCTCCCCCGCAGGTGATAGCGTGATAATATGTAGCCTATATGTTGACCTGACCTGTTAGTAATATTCATGCAAAATTTGAAGTAAATCCATGCAGTGCTTTTTGAGTTTACCCCGGACATACATACAGACAAACAGATAAACAGACAAACAGATAAACAGACAAACAAACAAACAGACAAAAATTCTAAAAATTATATTTTTGGCTTCGATATTGATTGTAGATCACGCCCCAAGTATTCTTTTAAAAAAATATTCAATGTACAGTTTTGACTTTCCTACGATTTTATTATATGTATAGATTAGTGGAGCTAATAATTTGAAGAAAATAATCTAAACTATAATTTCTCATTTAATTACGGATTTAAGAAAAACCTTGCTGAATTATTTTAATAGCTTCATTAACTTTAATTGCCAGTAAGTAAGTATTTTAGGTAATAGGGGATAGGTTCTCTGGTTGCATTTGTTTCATTCGTTAATGAAACCATTTACTTTTTCTAGTAGTCAACATAGTTCACATGATTCGTATGTATATTTATCTAGTTGGATAGTAGAAATGAAATTGCTCTCGCTATGGTGTTCCTAGTAGAATAATGACCGTTGATCAGTAAATAAACTTATTTTAAAAGTAAAAAATTATTATCCCCATGGTCAAAAATGGTACCGATTTCACTTTTCAGTATAGACGAGTGAATTCTTGAGTCTGAATTCGGATCAGACATTTCGCACAAATAAGTAAAATAATCTTACAACATAATTTTTAAAACATCACTTACTTAAAGCTAGATATGTGTCCAATGTGTCGATAGATTGGCCAGTTGTCAAGTTATGGAACGTAATACCTATACCATTAGCTCTTCGTGGGTATAGTAGTTGCAACTCTGTCTTCTTTCTGCACTTCGGGTGTGACAATTTCTTTAATTTCAGGTAGGTACTTTGGAGTAGTGATTTGCCTTGTAGTCTCAGTATCGGGCAAGAAGGTCTGGGGTGATATTAGATCCTGAGATCTAATATCACCCCAGACCTTCTCCCCCTAAAATGCAGACTGCTACTGATAGCAGTCTGCATTTTAGTGGGGTATTGTGCTCTCGAATGAGAATGTAAAATCGCCTATCACGATTAAAGGAAAATACAGTATCATTGTAGAATTTGGCAAAAACTGCGGGATCGCTAATTTAACAACATAGGTAATGTTGTTAAATTAGAAATCAGTGAACATCGTAGAGAAGACGCGCGTCTTCGGATGTTAGGCTCACTGTGCCGCTAGGGATATAGCACGTATGCAAACATACATGCATGATTGTATTTACTATATTGCACTTTGCAATTTTAATTATGTTTACGTTGTTTACCTGTTTACAGCATATCTCTTCAGAATATTCAAAAGGCATGATGTGTATTTCCTTTTCTCTGAGTATGCTCATTAGACTTTTGGACTTACGTATTTCGCACTCACCACCACAAGGGTTGTTGCTAGAAATGTACACATTAAACATGTCTAAGGTTTTCTTAGTTTCTTGCAGTCCGTCAAAGACGAACGAATGGTTACTTTGGTCATAGCGGGGTTTCATACAAAAAAGAAAAATATATAAACAAAAAAGGTATTGAAGAAAATTGTCAAAGCTTTTATGATATTTAACAGATTTTTAAAACTTCACGTAAAACAAGCTGATGATTCCCCTGATGTAATAAAACAATATTGCTCAAAGACACCCAGACCAAATATGTTGATAGTGCTTTACCATCCGCATCGTAGGTTTAAATGACTTATTCCTAAGTCCACCAGTTATCTTACGCTCCAAAAAAAATGGAATGACAAGCACTATCATTATTGTGACAGGAATCAGTCAGTTGTACCAAACTCGGGAATCGATGTTGCGCACTCCAAATTTTTGGGCTCTTGAGAAGTGTATTCTATGCGAAGCGGTAGTATGATAAGTTCTATGATATTACTATTAGGTTTGTTAGTTTGTTCTTTGTTGGTTAGTTCTTTGTTGGTTTATATAAGAATAAATTATTATTCTGCAAATTAGATCGTAAAAGGCACGGATTGGTGAAGAGTATCACTACAACTATGATTACTAGTTGTAGAGTTCTGCAATCTCTCGTCAAGTCGTCGTCGTCGTCATTGGTGCCACTGCCTCGTTAATTCCTACCGCATTAGCGTCGGTGCTTGTGATTGTCGTGCTCTGGTTTGGAGGATAAAATAGGTGGTAAACTTTTGCGTGTTGCATTACATCTCCGCTAATTGGATGGCTATGCATTATTAACGTCTTTCGTATCTATACTTTCCATTAGTAGACTCATGTTATTTGTTTCGAATATGATGATATAAAATAATATTTTGTGTTGAAGTGATATCTTTTACGTCCTTAATTTATACCTTAATGTATATTTGTGTTTGATGTGAGTTTGAATCCATTCGCAACGTTGGTATAGTCAAACATCGAGTAATTTTTATTGATTCTCAAAAAGAAAATTAGAAATTACCCAACAATTCTCATAGTCGTAAATAGCGTCATCTATAAATATCAGAAATGCTAATCAACCGCCTAACTTTTTCTCATTAAGCTAAGCGATTCACCCGCTACAATAGATATTACACTGTAATTTATATTCACCATTACATTGTTTATTTAAAATGTGTACACTTGTACTGTTTCGCAATTCACACACTGTATATTTGTTATTCATTCAATAGCTAGTTGGTTTCATATGCTTTTATTAATTGCATATAACTGTATGTATAATATATACACACATATTGCACATCAGGCCTAGATCTTTAATTTTCAAACAAAATTCTGTGCCACAGTACGTGACTAAATTTAAAATAATTAGTATATTTTTTAACTTCCCGCTATGTACCTACTCGTGTGTAGATAAGGAAGTTACTGATTTTGCCCCGAATTCAAAAATCGAGTTTTTACCAGATCTCCACGTTTTGAGGTCCTAGGGACCTTTTCTATTGTCACGATGTCGTCAGTATATCTGTATATGTGTGTGTGTTTTTATGTGTATGTAAACATCTCATAACTTTTAAACTGCTGAACCGATCGAAACGTGGTTAGTGGCATTCGATTGCGTTCCACTAAACTTAGACTTATTGAAAATTTGAACCAATTTGGATTTTGAGAAATTTTGAGAAAAAAAAATAATTTTAGCTATATTTAGTTAGTACAAAAACAAATCAGCTCTATTCCTCAAAAAACTACGTCGAATACACAAATTGCATCAAAATCGGTTAATGCGTTTGGGTGTAATCGTTGACAAACAATTTTGAAAAAAGTGTTTTTTCGACATAAATTCGAATTTTTTAAACCAATCGTTTTTTGATATTCTACGATATTTTAGTTTCAAAAATAATTATCGAATTTAATTATCAAAAGTTACAGCTTTTCAATTTTGAAAATTACGTTGTTTTTAGCAAACTTACTTAATATTTTTGAAATAATTTTCATTAACTTATCAGCTTTTCTCCTTTAAGAATTGCGTCAAATACCGTTAGTCAGATTAAAATCGATCAATTTGTTTGGGATTTATCAATGACGAAAATTTAAAAAAAAATGATTTTTGACACTGCTTCGAAATTTTTCAACCTATCGATTATTTAGCTAAAGCAACATTTTAAATCACAAATATTGAGTTGAATGCCATTCAAAAGATCCAAATCGATCATTGTTTCCTAAATATACAGCTTTTCAAAAATAAATATACTGCCATTTTTAACAAAAAAGATGTTTGAACTAAATAAATTTATGGTTAGAGTTCTTACTCTTTTGAGCTTAAAATACCTTTATTTAGCGGGAAGTTTAAAGGTCAACCGTTTACAGATTTTTTGTAATATAATAGCGATTGTCGTGCCACCGCTACATATATTGGTTATCTTATGACAAAAGCTGACTGAAAGTTTCTTGAAACTTTTATATCGCTACAAACTTTTAAAAATACTCTTTTAAAAGCTCCTGGTGATCGGCTTTGGCGTGTACGCTTAAAGTTTGGAAATAAAGTAGGTATATAAAGTTTTGATTATATAGTTTTTACCTTCCGCAACATTCTGAAGCTGGATGAAGATTATTCTTCGGCTTTAATATTACTTCAATGCTTTGATTATATCTGAAATTGTGATTTATATTTAAAATGAAATTATTAAAATAGTTTGAAAAATCAAAATGCGCCGTTAAGTTTCTTTATTTAAAAAATTGATTAATTTAAAATTTAGTAATGATTTAATTCTTTAATTTTCATAGTAAACTGAAAATTGAAATTTTATTTATTATAAAAAAAAGTAAATGTGTAAGAATTCATATTTAATAGGTTTGTAATCCATTTAAGTAAAATGTCACTCCTGGACAGTGAAGTTTCCTAATGGTAAAATATTTTTAAGATCGGTCCAGTAGTTTTTGAGTTTATTCGTTACAAATATACAAAAACATTAATGTTTTCTCTTTTTAATATAGTTTAGACAAATGCAATGAAATAAAATATGATTTAATAATAATTTACGCGTAATATGACAAAAGGGGAGCTTAACTCACGGTGAATTTTTTCAGCAAAGTCGTGCGTAGAAGACAGACTTTTTTTAAAACAACCAGTAAAGATTAATTTCTGAATTCTGTTTTTCTATTTAAGCACTAATTTCAGAGCGCTTGTGTGTAAAATTCTAAATAGTAAAATAACCTCTCTCTGTGGTAAAACATGGCCATGGTTTTGTTTTGCCAACTGGCAGCAAAGAAAATATTTACGTATTTACACCAAGGAAGAAACGCTAAGTTAAGATAAATTTGGCGCTTATTATATTAGCTTTGCCTGCGACATCTTCCGCGTGAAAATATTTCTAAAATAAAACTCGCATAGTTCCCGTTCCCGTGGGATTTCCGGGATAAAAATTATTCTATGTCTCGGGACCCAACTATCCTAGTGCCAAATTTCATCCAAATCAGTTCTGTGGTTAGAACCAGCCTGCCAACTACTGTCGGGATGTCGTCATAACTGTGCAGTTTGATGACGTAACACTCGTGACGAAGATATGGAAAAGGAGGATCTTCCCAGCCAGGCAATGTGAACTGCCTGGAGACCGAAGTCCATATGAGAAGCGTTGAAATTTGCATATTGTATTTACAATTTTAATAATTGTAATATCGCGATTTAGGATTTTACTACGTATTTTTTATGTTTTTTTATATTGTTTGTAGATTGCTTGAACCGGTATAGTATTCTCTTCTAAGACCGAAGTCGACAAGTGAAACGTATTTGCCTTGAGTGCTCAAGTTTGTGGTAAGTCGAGACAAGCAGATTATGCGTAGTCCTCGGTGAGT
The DNA here is from genome assembly GCA_036924255.1 of Apodemia mormo. Classification (NCBI taxonomy): domain Eukaryota; kingdom Metazoa; phylum Arthropoda; class Insecta; order Lepidoptera; family Riodinidae; genus Apodemia; species Apodemia mormo. The sequence continues at coordinate 36,910,404 of JAUPFN010000001.1, read as the reverse complement.
CGGGACGAGTGCGCTCCGCTATGATTCGCAATGAGTCGGAACAAACGGGACAGAGTTGCTGCATGTAAATCCAGTGAACGTCGAAAGTAACAAGTAGGCTCTGAGAAGCGTAGATGAGGCGTAACTTGTGAACTGGTTGGTGCTTTTGGGAGTGGAAGGGGTTATCAGTAAACGCTGATGGTCAAAAGTTGTTGCGTGCTATTTTGTTGAAGGGTTACCATAGTGGTACTGCTGGTCAACCACCTTAAGGGTGGTTGATCGAATCGGGATGACGTCATAATTATGGAAGTTGATGAAGTCATAGAAGGTCGTGAAAGTTAAGATCTTCCCAGCTAGAAGTTTACCCTATTTTGCATGACATCTTCAGGAAATAAAAAATGAACACTTACTAATTTTATGAGACAACCATCAAATATAAACATCAAAGATGCGTTGCTTGGCGTAGCAGAGATGTAGCAACAGGAACTTGTTTACAAACTTGTCTTTCAGCAGTAAAAGCCAAGACATGGTAATCCGGATTGTTGTGACAATGTTTTACAAGTCTTCGAATATAATTTACACATAAACATTAAAAATTAACCTGTAGTATCCTTGACCTGTAGTTCCTCGACCTGTTGCTCTGACAAGGAACGCCTACACTCCTCTACAACCTTCATTGTTGCAAATAAACCTATTTACCTTTACTCTTTGGTTCCGCAGAGCATTGCTAACTTTTTCAACAGACTTCTCAAAACGGAGGAGGTTTTTAACTTACCGCTGCGTATGTAGACAAGGAAGTTACTGATTTTGCCCTGATTTTCCAAAATCAATTTTTCACCAGATCTCTCTCAAGTTTTGAAGTCCTCCAAATGAGGTTTTGAAAATAGTCGGAAAAGGAGAAAGATTTCTTCTTTTCCGACTATTTTCACGATGATGTATGTCTATATATGTGTGTGTATATGTGTGTATATGTGTGTGTATGTGTGTGTGTGTATGTGTGTGTGTGTGTATGTGTGTGTATGTATGTGTATGTGTGTGTGTGTATGTAAACATCTCATAACGTTTGAACGGATAGACCGATCGAAACGTAGTTGATGGCATTCGATTGGATTACGCTCAACTTAGACTTCCCGAAAATTTGAGCCAAGTCGGCGAAATTTATTTTGGGTTTTTTCCTCAAATTTCTTGAGGAAAAAACCCCAAAATAAATTTTGGCGAAACAGCATTTTTTAAATATAACTTCCAGATTAATGTACCGATTGAGGGCAAAAACTAATCAGCTCTATTCCTCAAAAAACTTCGTCTAATGCATAAATTGCATCAAAATCGGTTTATTCGTTTGGGAGTAATCGTTGACGAAAAATGTTGAAAAATGTTTTTTCAACTTAGCTTCGAAATTTTTAACCAATCATTTTTGGTATTCTACGATAGTTTAAAACTAAAAAAACTATTTTGAATGCCGTTTCGTAAATCAAAATCAAATCATATTTTCAAAAGTTATAGCTTTTCAAACATCAAAATTTCGTTGTTTTTAGCAAACTTACTACATATTTTTAAAATGACTATCAGACTAAATACACCAATTGACTTAAAAATTTTATCAGCTTTTATTCTTAAAAAACTCTGTCAAATACAGTTCATTGAACCAAAAACTGTCAATTTGTTTGGAAATTTTCAGTGACAAAAATTTTTGAAAAAAAATGTCTTTTAACATTGCTTTGAAATTTTTCAACCTATCGATTAATTAGCTAAAGCAATATTAGAAATCTCAAAAAATTAGCTGAATGCCATTCGAAAGATCAAAATCGATCATTGTTTCGAAAATATACAGTTTTTCAAAAATCAATATACTGTCATTTTTAACAAGATAGAAAGATTTGAACTGAAAAAAATCTATGCTTAAGTATAGCTTTTACTCCTTTGAGCTTAAAAACCTTAATATAGCGGAAAGTTTCAGGCATGGCCTGCAGGGTCAACCATTTTTAGATTGGCCCTGCAGGCAGAAAGAAAAGAAGCTGGTTGTTAATACGTCCTAGTGCGTTTAAATTATTTTTGTATCAATTATACTTACTTCAAGGACACATCTCCCTTTTCATCTCTGGTAAATATTTTTTGCCGCTTTTTCCACGGACTGCAACGAAATTAATAAAATATTTTGTAACTGTCAACAGGATGGATTGAGATGGATGACTTTTGCATTCTTAAGATATTCTTGCAGTCGTAAAATAAATACTATCTTATCGTGTAACATTGGTTTTAGATTTTAGAACAACAGTATTTAAATATCTACAATTTTCATCATTGGCATTTGTTTTATTTTCAATTAAGTTACTGATATTAATTACCCCGATTAAGCATGGGTCGCTCGGAAGAAGCTCGGATTAAACTGGACACGCCTTTCAAGGCAATTTTTCAGGTTGTCAGTGTCGTTTGCATTTACATCTAGAAATACAGAGTTGTAAAACTTACCGGTGAAATAAAATCACTCCAGAGGTATTCCTTATGCCGCAGCTTTTTACTCGACATGATAAAATAGCACAAGGTGGCATATTTTTTTATGATATATCTACAAGCATTTGACATCTACACACATTTGCTCGTATGAGCGACTACGCATTTTGCGCCTAACACCGTGTATACTAAAATATATTAATATTTATGCGGTCTGTATCGCCAAATAAAATTTAAAAAATGTCAACACGTCATACAATAACTTTTTGGCATACTTTATAAAAGAATATTTATAATGTCTCGTTTCACATTATATTTTGTCAGAGCTATAGATTAATACTATGTGATAACGTATAGATTAGGTTTACCACGTGTTAATGTTGCAGATCAGATGTTAATATAAACATTTGAAAGTCCTATGTCGACCAAGGGAATTAGTTTAGTCAGCATATACATGCATAAATATCGTTAGGCCAGATCCCTTACGAGGTAGACAGAGAGAACCGCACAAGGATTGAGTCCTTGCAGATTTGTTTTGCTTACCCCTACATTCATTACTATCTTCATACAAACATAGTGATGTATATTGCAAAGAATAAAATACAAGTACAGCCTGGCAAAAAAGAGTAAAAAATAATTGAGGCCACCACTATCGTTTATAGGGTATCACATAATTGTTTTTGATACTTCGAAGTTTAGCTACAACACACAAGACTTGATTGTTTATTTGTTTCTTTGAATAGGCTAAAAACTACTAGACTAGAATTATAATAATAATGTGAAAATATTGGAAAATAAACAAGAAACAATTGACGTTTATTACTCGAATCTCTTTAGAGTTGCCATAACTAATTATATTTAGTTCGTCACCGCAACGCACTCTTTTTTGTCAAGCTATAAACAAAGGTGCTACTAGTGCAACTACAATAATCCAAGCTTTTACGATAAGGTTAGATGATGTGAAATATAGTCAACTCATCGACAAATCATCCACATATCTATATACATACATACATATCTTCACGCCAGATCCCTTACGGGGTATGCAGAGAGAACCGAGTGCCATACATCACGATCCTTGCAGGCTTGTCTCGCTTCCTCCACATTCATCACTCTCTTCATACACACACGCCGGTTGCGAAGACTCTTGACACCACCTTATCCACATATCTAGTCTTGGACAAGTTATGTTTTCCAGAAACTTGAAAACTTATTTACAACTACCGGGGTCGAAAACTTACTTACTCAACCTGGATTTCGAATCCAGGTTGATCCATCTAATATCTCCATACACATAAAATATCTCCAGACACAGGGTCCATTCTAATATCTCCATAACGAAGCTGGTACCGGTAGACCATTGACGTAATATAGGGCCAAAACAAGTTACAGTCATGGGAACTATTAAAAGGTACTTTTTTAAAAGCAAAAAAGCAGATGGCTCTTTTGATGGTAAGAGATAAATATTGCCTGTAGACTCCTAAGATGTATTTCTGGTATATTGCTGTTCGTTTCGGAGGAATTATACCTAGTAATGACTACGGTAGTAACTAGTAATACCTTCAGTCAATCGTTCGCGTTTGCGAAATACCTGGCAGAATGTTATAATAACTTTTAATATCAAAAATATTAACATTCAAAATACTTTACCCTCCTATCAGTGATAGAAATTTACTCTACACTATCAGCAAGTAACGTATGGTTTTACGTTACGTAATAAAAAATCTTGATGCCATAGACGTGGCTTCAAATTATTAATAAATTAATAAAAAATCTTGATGCCATAGACGTGGCTTCAAATTATTAATAAATTAATAAAAAATCTTGATGCCATAGACGTAGTTTCAAATTATTAATAAATTAATAAAAAACCTTCATGCCATAGACGTGGCTTCAAATTATTAATAAATTAATAAAAAATCTTGATATTATAGACGTGGCTTCAAATGATTATTAGAAAAACTACGATACTAATTACCTGCTTGAACTCAAAACACTATTAAAAACGTTTCAGCTACGCGTAAGTCAAATTAAATTAACTTTTTTTATATCATTATATAGCAAACAAGAAGATGGGTCTCCTGGTAGAAAGAGTCAACCGTCGCCTATAGACACCAAAGCTTGTGGCGAGATCTAATGCCAAGTGCATAAGTTTACCGGCTACCTTACCCTCGAAACCGAAACACGACAGTGACAAGCACTGACGCTATTGCGGCAGGAATAGGTAAGGCGGTGGTACCAAATATCGGGCGAGACAATGCAGAACTCTACTACCTAGTAGCTACGATGGTGGTGACTGGTATAGCCAATCGGTCGCCTTTTACGACCTGCCTGGTAGCACGGTAGTTGGCCTATTTTTCTAAGGAGCCCGGGACCAACACGGGAAAAAAACCTTAGTGTGACTAGTGTTGTCATAGATTAGTATGGCAAATACCTTAAATAAGGGCTGAAAAGCAGAATTCATCTTAAACTGGACTTATTAGCGTACAACCAATCGCTTTTATTTGTAATAATAACAATACCTATTTTATAGTGAACTTTGTGATTGGTGGCGTTTTCGCCTTTCTTGTACTCGTACTACATGTTAGATAAAATCTATCATGAATATTTACCTTTTTAATCTTTTAATTTTCTTGGACGGTAACTGCTCAGGTAAAGTGTATCTAAAAGTAAGTACAACTATTATTTGACTGACGTATTGGTATTTTTTTTATTTAGCCAGGTGAATAAAAACGCAAGGTAGGCAAATAACGCAAGAACTTTCTAAATTCATATTTGGTGAGCAATAATAATAAAGCAAAAGGGTCTTTGTTGCAATATCTGATAGGTGGCCTAACCAAACGGCCTAAGCTAACGCTGCTTAGTTCGATGATGAGGGTAGGATAGGTACACATTTGTACGGAACCGTCGATGGGCGGAGTGCATCCCATCCACCCCGGTCGTGTCGCCCCGGTAACGGGACGGTTGGGAAAAATTGTTTCATCGACCCCGGTAATGCGGGACCCGCTATTTAACGGGGTGGATGGCACAGATCAAGTATCATCTACCCCGGTGTGTTTTTTAACGGGGCAGTTAGCATAAATTGAGAAGCATACGCCCCGCTAGTATTTAAAGCGGGACAATAAAGTATAATTTATACAATACATTAAAATATGAACTGTAGATAAAAAATTGTTTGTATATAATAAATAATAGTCATCAAAATTTATCTACTTTGTAAAAAGTTATGCGTAGTCTAACATAAATATATATATATATATATATATATATATATATATATATATATATATATATATATATGCGTCGAATTGAAAATCTCCTCCGGTTTTTTTTGGTCAGTTAAAAAATTACTTAGTTTTCATAATACTATTATATACTATTACTTAAATACTATTCGACAATGTTTTTTTATTATATAAGTAGATGTGAATTATTTTTAACATTGAACAATTCTAAATTCCAGAAAAAATGTGGATGAAGAAATCCCAAATTGTTTACCGGTTTACCACCTTTTACCAAACTGTTGTACTTCAGTCAATGATAGTGATGTAACAAATCTGTGATTATGAAAAAATCTAATTTTGATGATTATTATATACAAACTCTTTTTTATTTACATACAAAACATTGTCGAATAGTATTTAAGTAATAGTATATAATAGTATTATGAAATACTAAGTAATTTTTTAACTGACCAAAAAAAACCGGAGGAGATTTTCAATTCGACGCATATATATATATATATATATATATATATATATATATATATATATATATATATATATATATATATATATATATATATATATATATATATATATATATATATATATATATATATATATATATATATATATATATATATATATATATATATATATATATGTTAGACTACGCATAACTTTTTACAAAGTAGATAAATTTTGATGATTATTATTTATTATATACAAACAATTTTTTATTTACAGTTCATATTTTAATGTATTGTATAAATTATACTTTATTGTCCCCGCTTTAAATACTAGCGGGGCGTATGCTTCTCAATTTATGCTAACTGCCCCGTTAAAAAACACACCGGGGTAGATGATACTTGATCTGTGCCATCCACCCCGTTAAATAGCGGGTCCCGCATTACCGGGGTCGATGAAACAATTTTTCCCAACCGTCCCGTTACCGGGGTGACACGACCGGGGTAGATGGGATGCACCCGATGGGCGATTCCGACTCACACTTGCCCGGTTTTTTATCTCATTAGATAGCAAATAAGCAGATGGCTCCCCTGATGACAAAAAATAGTCCTCGCCTATAGACACTACAGAATATGTCAATGGTGTGTTGCCACTTAAAAGACGAGATGTAATACCACATATATAAATTTTCCAGCTACTTTACCCTCTAAACGAGAAAACGACGAGAACGAGCACTGATATTATTGCAGTACCAACCAATGGCAATACCAAACCCCGGGCTGAATGCTGCAAGCTCTAATGACATTATACATTTTATTTTTACTTTTATAATAAAATAGTAAATTAGTGTTTCGCCCCGAACTGTAAACTCGTGGTAGCATTAGTTTTAACATTAGATTTTGGACTCTATAACTATTTTTACCTATATATCAGCAAACCCTTGATCAATTTGGGACACATTCGAATTTAAAAATTCTTTTTGTTCCTTTAATTCGTCTACCTAATTTTACAATGTTCCCATCAGCGATACTCGAGTTATATTCGAACATTTAGATATACATACAAACGCCGGATGGTTCCGATAGACTCGGAGAACTTCATCCAATCGTTCAAAAATAAGAATTTACATTTGAAAGGAGGTAAACACAAAATAGATCTAACATTTAAAACAGATTCTTCGTTAACCTTTTTTCAAATCTAAATTTTTCGCTAATTCGTTCATTTCTTAAGGAAAGAAGAAAGCAATGAGTAAAATAATACCGGAAATAATTGAAACGCTAATTATGGTAAACAACACACTGACGATTTCAAATCAAAATTTTAAGAGAACAAGGAACATAAATTGGTAGGCACTTGAGTTGAGTAATGTATTCCAAAACACTCAATCATAATCGTGAATGTTAAATTTAATGGATGTACAGATTTTACATCACATCAAATGTATTTACTACTACGACCAGCACCAAAGAAAAAGTGTAAGCGTTATTAATCAAGATGGAATAATTGTTTGCATTAATGTACGACTAATCATTGTTTTTAGGGATAAGAATTGTTCAGGAGGAAGAATGAAGGTAAACCTAAAGACTGGAGACGTATGGGCACCGTAGTCTAGTACAAAAGCAGGAGTTTATGAATAGATTCAATAGCTATAGAGCCATCATTTTTGATCAGTTCATCAATAAAGTTGTATGGGAAAAATATGGATACTTTAACTGGTTTCAAGTCATAAATAAAAATAATCGTTAACTTTGTAGGAAAAAAGTCTAATTTAGTTTCAAAAATAATATACTAATTCGAAAGAAGATTTCCTAACTTCCGTAGACTTGGTCTTTAGATGAATTTCAACAAATCATCTTTTATAAAAATCTTTTTAGCAGTCTTGGCATGAAGAAATAACAAAAAATACATAGAAACTCACACAAATTTTGGCATTCATAGCATTAATGGGATATTTTATTTATATCGTATACAAGCCGCGATATATCCAAGTGGGTCGCAAACCCGCTAAGAAATTATGATAAAATATAGCCTATGTCTTTAGAAATAATCTAGCTTTCTACTATGAAATAACTTTCAAAATCAGTTTAGTAATTACACAAATTACTTCCTACAAATAAACTTACAAACTCTACATGTTAAAATATTAGTACAAATTACTACTGTGTAATTAGTATTATCGTAGAATATTTTGGTGTACTTAATCAATTCATGTAATTTGTCCAATGACATTTATTATTATTATATACATATATTCTGCATACGTGTTTAATGAGTCGTTTATGTTTCTGGTTGAAGTTTGTTTAATTAAAATCTGTGCTTGTTTGCACATCTGGTGGTCCTGAATGTACTCGTCATATTTATCGTCCAACCACATCACAAAATCTTTCATATCACCAGTGTTTGGCTTACACGATGTCCTTTTCTGACCATGATCCTGTAAGTTAGAAAAAATAATAAAGTTAGCAATTCATATCACTATTATAATATAAATAAACATCAGTATCAATATGTTTGTTTGATAGCGATGAAATTTGGCATGGAGATAGTTGGAAATTCGGGGTCAAACATAGACTATATATTTTGTTTTCCAAAAATTAACCTTTAAGGAATTGAAATAAGGCTTGAAAGTTTGTATGACAAACGAGTGGGGGCTGTGTCATGGACACAGTTGTGTATGTTTGACGTAAATACGTCTTCGCAACGGGTAATATTTTGCGATGGTAACTTCTTCATTCGCCGTACAGGTTCTGTCGTTAATAGGTTTTGTCATCTTCATCTTTTTGCGTTCTCAGCACTTCTTCACTCTTTTATTTGGTGGTATCATAAGATTGTTATTTAAAATATCTTTTCAAACCTAAATACAAGAAACGTATACCACGTTTCTTGTATTTAGGTTTACCTTTTTAAAGATTTTTTGGCCGGTAACATATTTTTCTAACCTTTTTACATAAACGCCACATATATTTACTTAAAAAAGAATTTATTTTTTTTACTTACACATTTGATGAATCTTTACAAGAGCTATCGAATAAAACTTATTCAAATGTCATAGCTACTGCGAGTCAAAAGATATAAATATCTTCACGCCGTATCACATTAGAAGTAGGCAGAGGTAACGAGTACACCCACGATTATCCGAAGAAACTTAGTGCCACAATATGATAGGTGGCAAGCCTATCGCCAACCGGTCAGTTATCCAATCCCTGGGAACTTTTTTTTAATCAGACAACTGAAAAACCACACTTTTGTTTTGCCGGACCCGGGATTCAAACCTCATATAGTCAATAACGTTACTGGACTACTAGACCACAAAGGTAAAACATCTACTGATGTCCAAATTATGTAAAGCACTGAAAAAACCTAAAAATGGCGGTACTTCTCCACCCCTGCAAAAACTATCGTAGTCCGCACTCAATTAATTGTTTGATTCTTTAGCTATCTCATGGTATAATAAGATTTGATGTTAATGATAATGATATAGCTATAATACCAAACTGTATCCCCCAATTTTGTTTAGATCAGTTTTTTTAACTGTCCCTCACTATGAAAGCAAATTTAAGAACGTATTCAAGTTAAAGAAACTCGATGTCATGTTGAATTTATTTGCCAGTACTATGCGGGTCAGTTTGTGCCTCATAAATGTAAATCGTAACTTTAACCTTGAAATCTCGCCAAAGTTCTTGTCATAATTTGTTGTATAATATTTCATTTATTAATTATAGCTGTGCCCTGCATCTGCAAGGCACAATTATTAACATTTGTTATAATTCGACCGCCCCGTTGGCCGAGTGGTTAGTGAACCTGACTACGCATCAATGAGACACAGGTTCGATCCCGACAGGTACAAACATTTATGTGATGAGCGTAGATCTTTGTATTTCTGGGTTTGGGTGTTTATTAAATCTATATAAGTATTTATATATGTATCTCTATGCATTAGTATCGTTGACTGAAACATACAACAAACAAATAAATTGCTTACTTTGAGGTTAGATCAATTCGTGTTATGTGTCCAGTGATATGTATTTATTTATTTTTTAATTAATAAATAATAAACCAAAAAATGAACTATTTTGATGATTAATCGCCAGATGTCGGCGATTATTTAGTGCTAGCTGTTTCCCGCGACTTCGTCCGCGCGTACTTTGTATCATTACACAGCTCTCCCCCGTAGTCGATAGCGTGATAATATGTAGCCTATATGTTGACCCAACCCGTTAGCAACATTCTACTACTTACTTTCTACTTTACGAGTACTTTTCGAGTTTACCCTGGACATACATACAGACAAACAGATAAACAGACAAACAGATAAAAATTCTAAAAAATATTCAATGTACAGTTTTGAGTTTCCTACGATTTTATTATATGTATAGTTTCTTCAAGTATTAATTACCAGTTTTTGCTGATTATTTGCATCCGTTGGGGACTAATCATCTGTTTGGCTAACAATCCGAATAATAATTGGCATTCTGACCAGCTGGCATCTAGTCTTAACTAAATAGATGTATCTAATAAATAGCGAATAATTACCTTTGTATACCATTGAAATGCCTTTGTAAAACAATTAGAATTACTTGTTTTCCTCTTGAATGGATGATGCTGGAAAATATTTTATCTATATTAATGTTATAAGAAGGTAAATTTTGTATGTTTGTTTGTAGGAAGTAATCTCTACATATATATCTTCACGCCAGATCCTTCACGGGGTAGGCAGAGAGAATCGAGTGCCAGATATCACGATCCTTGCAGGCTTGTCTCGCTTCCTCCACATTCATCATTCTCTTCTTACACACACGCCGGTTGCGAAGGCTCTTGACACCACCTTCGGACAGTACTCGATCAAGGAAATAATCTCTGGAATAATTAAACCGACTTTAGGAATTCTTTTACCAACAGAAATCTACATTGTTATCGATTGGCATAGCCTACATTTTATCCTTATATTCACGCGCGATTTGAACCCAGGAAACTGCTATTATATATATATATATATATATATATATATATATATATATATATATATATATATATATATATATATATATATATATATATATATATATATATGTATATATATATATATATATATATATATATACATACATATATATATATATATATATATACATATATATATATACATATATATATATATATATATATATATATGTATATATATATATATATATATGTATATATATATATATATATATATATATATATATATATATATATATATATATATATATATATATATATATATATATATATATATATAATTATAGGGTGGTAGATAACAGCAATACCTTGCCTTGGTTCAGTACCAATATCATACCTATTTCTACCGCAATACCGTCGATTGCTCACAGTCAATGTCGTGTTCCAATTTGGAAGGTAAGGTAGCTGGTAACCTTATGTATGTGGCATCAACATATCGCTACAGGAATAGCAATGCTGTATTAACATCTTTGGTGTCCATAGACGATAATCTAATATGACGAGTAGGATATATCGTGCTGTTTTTAGTTGCATGAATTCGTCAATAACGCTTCTAGAGATAACTTTTTTAGATTACCTGGAAACTCTGAAAGGTACAACTATAAAATAATTCCACTTACTAGTAGGTAGGTACATAATATGTCTTTTAATGCATAAGCGATTCCTTTTATCTCCCGGAAAAAAATATGTCTGGATTCATAAATAAATTTAATAGAGTAAAGGAAAGTGATTGACAAGAGTGAAATAGATAGTAATAGGGGGTTCTTGAATCATGATACGGTAGATAATATGCGTTCCAACTAAGAATAGGATCGCGCTTGTTATCAATTTCATACCACAAGTGTGAAATTAGTAATGTCAGCAAAAAAATATTTGTTAAAAAATATTGCTTATTTATTGAAAAACAAAAAACGTTTTAATAATACTATTTTCATCAATAAAAAAATATTAAAAAGGATCAGTCTAGCTGCTCATCTATAAATTATATAAAGATGTCGTATCATTTACACCACTTACAACTCAAAAACGTCGGGGCCAATTTGGTTGCGATTTTGGTGGGTTTGGGTTGTCTTTGTCCAGAATAGGCTAAAAAGTATTAAAATATAATATTTATTCATCATTAGAAAACAGTAAAATATATCAGTCTAGCCATTCGTCTAGATATACGAATATATAAAAGTGATGTTAGTTATTTTACACCTTATTTTAATACACGGTTACATAATCTGATGGGAATCTAAATAAAAAATATACCAATTAAATTGAAATTAATTTTGTTTAAGTATTTCTATGTTAGAATTTTTTTGCATACCTTACTCATTACTTACGAAGTTTCTGCAAAATGCGGAGCGATATGTCATCCTGACAGTCCTATTCTTAATTGGAACGCATAGTACGCTTGTGTTAAAACCTCGGGGCATGTGTGTTTTGTTTTGTATGTTTGTATAATTCAAAGTAAAGTCGTGATATTTTATTATTATCTCTTCGACAAGAGAACTATCTATATTTTGTTTGTATTTTTGTCTCTTTCCATCAGGAGAGCCATCTGGTTCATTGATATCCTATAATATAAAAATTGCTTGCTACCTAGCTTTTTTGATCATGTATGACATCATTACTAAACACCCAACAATTCTTGTTTTTCATAGGCATCTTAATTTTACATACATATCTTCACGCCAAACACCTTACGGGGTAGAATTGAGTGCCATATGTCACGGTCCAAACAGACTTGCCTTGCTTCCTACACATTCATAACTCTATTCATGTTAACACGCCGGTTTCGAAGTCTCTTGACACCACCTTTGGATAGTACCCGACCGATTTGATTATAGTACATTAGTCTTGGTCTTCCCCGACACCTAAATCCATCCACATTCGCATTGCATAATTGTTTTGTTAACCGTTCATCTGCCATTCTATCAACATGAGCGCACTAATCAACCAATCTTTTGTAAGTAGTACCTAATCAAAAAACAACAGTTTATTGATTCTATTCAATGTCTTCCTTTTTGTGCACTACCTATATTGTGTTATTCCCAATGATAATTATCACTCTCTCCATGACCTCCAAGATAATTTTAATTGATTTCAATTGAAACTCTAAAATGTTTTAACGAAATCCTTGCAGGTATTTGGCTTAAGTCAATTAAGATTCAAATTACTTATTGTTACATGTCTTCAAGCCAGATCCCTTACAGGGAAGGGGGAGAGAACAGAATATATCACGACTCCTGTAAATTTGCCTTGCTTTTATCCATATTCATGACTCACTTCATATAAAAAGGTTGGTTACAGAAGCTCTTCAAACAGCACCCAATCAATCTGATAATGATATTTAAATCTTGGCCCCGGTACCTACATCGAACCACTTTCCCTTCACCATTCTCGTTTCACTAGATAGATTTCACTAGATGGGATGGGGTTCGTAAAACATAAAAAATTGGGTTTCAAGTATGAAACAATGAGACAATGACAATAAAATCACAATATATTCCGTAAGTTTACAAACAAGTATCATGGTGCGACGTAGCACGTGTGTAGCAACTCGCTGCGTCGTTATATTTTGTTCAGACTGCCTTACTAGTACGTTCAAATTTCGTAGCCAAGTGTGATGTTTGAATACGTTATACACTCACATACATGCACACACACACACACTAGAATATTAAAGTTAGTTTAGGTTAACAAGTGCATGTAGGCTAGGTATCATATGTATGGAAATAAGAGTACACTGCTCAATATTGCTTCAGAATATCCGAAGTTTATGCTCGTATAGAGTATAAAATGTTGTTAGATTTGGATATCAAAGAAAAATGCATATAAAGCTGTAATCACAAAGGAAAAGCAATAGTCTTTAAAACTGTCACAATGCGACATAAGGCATCATTTTTTTCTTGTGAGTAATAAACCTGGGAATTCATATTTTTAAGGGTTGTAAAGTAGATTAAATATTAGGTTTCGTTGTGAAATATTTAGGTTTAAAGTGTGGTTTTAAGTCAAGTGCTACCCCTCCCCCTCTGCCAGCTAAACGGTTGGTTCTGGAAGTGAGAAAAAATTCACGAGAGTAGTAAATATAATGAAAGTAAAAGGAAAACTACCACGGCTTAAAAAGCTTAACAAGTTTTTGGGTAATAAAAAAGTATCTTCACGCCCATATCCATATGGGCGTGGTACAAGTGCACCCACGATTAGCTGAAGATACTTGGTCCCACAAATGTGATAGGTGGCAAGCCTATCGCCAACCGGGCACTTTCCAATCCCGGGCAACTTTGTGTTTCTCAGAAAACTGAAAAAACACTTTTTTTTTAAAGTGCCCGACCCGGGAATCGAACCCGGGACCTCATGTGGTCAACTCCAACGCTGGACTACTAGACCACAGAGGCGACTGTAATAAAATTTGGGTAATAGTCCATAAATTATAAAATGTACATAATTTCGAGAAGTTTTTGTAGGCGGTGAAGCTGTAGTAGGGATATTATATTCGTAAACGTTAAATGGGTTAAATGTTCATAGTATGAAACAATAAAAGCCTTCTCTTTAGTTCGCATTATTGTGATGTGCAACTTCGGAACCCTGCATTGCGCGTGGCCCGATACGCACTTTACTAGTTTTTATATTATAAAATAGCAGACAAGCAGATGCAGATGGATGTCCTGATGGAAATAGAAAACCACCGCCTATACACTCCAAAGTCGTTAATCGTTCATTGCTATCCGTGTGGTGATATGTTAATGCCATTTGCAAAAGTTTACCGGCTACCTTACCCTCCTAACCGAAACGAGAGTAACAAGCGTTGATTCTTTTACGGCAGGAATACGTCAGGTGGTGGTACACATGGATGCGACGTTGCTCCAGTAGTCACGATGGTAGTGAGATGTATAGCCAATTAGATCGCCTTTTACTAATTGCAAGGCAGAATAGCGATGGTCTATGCTTCAAAGGAAGCCTGCAACAAGACGGGATCTTTGGCCATACAGAAGTGATGATATTTACTTTCATTACTTTGAGGTAATCCTTAAAGAATAACTGAATTTAATTGCAACCTTCCTTGGACTTTTTCATATAACCACAATGGCACTGAAAAGAAAAAAAATAGTGTAAGAAAAAAGTGTGATTGTTTATGTTCCAGACCTTCAGCGCGATGGTCACCTAAGAAGGTTGGTAACAGTCCATGGAAAGTTCAAAATTAAATTTAGCTTTTCTTTGATATTTATTAATTTCATGTCCATGATGCTCAGAAGACTATCTATATCTGTACATAAATTTACCAGCTGTTGCTGCATCGGCTGATAACGATTTATTGAGTTAAACATGTGAGTACATTGTCCGTATTTTACAATAGTGTGCAGTGTTCTGGTTTACCCATACAAATATTATAAATGTGAGAGCCTGTTTGTTTGTCTTTTACGCATTCATAGCTTAACTTTTTGCCCCGTATTGGTCCGAGCTTCTTTTGAAAAATAAATCATTTGCCGTTCTGCCAGGTAGATCTTTAGGGGCGAACGACTATGCGATCACTACCATCGTACTCTATACTAGGTGGTAGAGTTCTGCATTGTCTAGCCCGGGTCTGTTACCACCGCCTTATATATTCCTGCCGCAATAGCAACAGTGCTTGTCACTGTCGTGTTCCGGTTTAGTGGGTGAGGTAGTGGTAAACTTATGTGCGTAGCAATAAAACCCCGCCACAAAGATAGCAACACACCATTAATATATTTAGTGTTTATAAGCGATGGTTTTCTTTTTCCACCAGGAAAGCCACCAGCTTGTTTGCTTGCTTTATGATGTTAAAAAAATAATAGATTTTGATAAAATTTAGCATGGGAATAGTTAAAGTTGTAGGTCAAGCCCAAGCACTTTTTTGTAAAAATCAACCGCTAAGGGGCTGAAAGTATGTAAGAAAAATTATATCGACGACATGTTAATCTACTCGTGGGTCAGCTAGTCCATGCTAATATTATAAATGCAAATGTCTTTCTGTCTGCTATGGTTTCGTGGCTAAACCGCTGAAACGATTTTAATAAAATTTAGCATTAAATAGTTAAATTTCTAGGGTCAAATATAAGCTAATATTTTTTTCAAAAATCAAACCCTATGGGGCTGAAAGTTTGTATAAAAATCTACACGAGAGCGAAACTGCTCGGGTCACCTAGTAAATAAATAAAAATAAAAAAAAAACATACAAGTTGAGCGTAATAAATTAACGGATGTCCCAATGTTGAAGGAAACGCATTGTTTCTTGAAACATATTTTCTTGTACTGACGCGATCTGCTAAAATATTATTATAGTAATCGTAATCACTAGAAGACGACGAGAACATGGTTTACTTTGGAAAACTTTTAAAATCAAGCAAAATACAAAAATTCTCAATAAGCCTGACAACAAATTTTTGGCACATTTCAATAAATAGTATATTATGTATATGATGTCTCGTTCTACATTTTAATTTTTTCGTTTAGTACAAAGAGTATACAATACTACGTAAGTCAATGACGTATATAATATTATTTTCAGCGAAATATTCTATGTCGATGATTATTATACACGTCATTGACGTAAGTACAGACAGGTTCAGTACAGCAAAAAGTATACAATACTACGTCACAATACTACGTAAGAATCAAGGAACTTATATACGATAACTGGAATTATTACGAAGCAATATTTGAAAAATAAAAATGTACTTTATTACGTTAATCATAAAGTTGACATTTGTTTCTTGCTCAACAGAGGGGAAAAAATTCTGAGCAAGATAACGACAAGAGTGGATGTTGTCCCTTTCTTGAAATTGCCAGTGTAAATAAAACTCTGATGGTAGATTTTTAGATATTCGGTAATCGTTAAATCCCTTTTATTCATACACGTCGATAAATACATTAGCATAAAATGTATTGTATATACACAGTGAGTTCTAAAATGTGCTTATTTTAATTATTACATAATTACTTATGCAATGTAAAAACTGTTTGAATTACTTAGTAGTAATTTGCAAACTACGCATGGCTGCACTTATATATGGTGATTGGCGCTTTATTTAGTAGAAAGAGACACACTCCACCCATGTCACGGTACTCTTCGGAACGATTTTGAAGTGCGTGTGAACATTCCGAGTAGAATGTAACTTCCTTGGTAAGAATACAGATGCTGACAGGTGCGACAACTTGACGAAGTTTCGAAAATTTTCCAGTTGTCGCTGCTATCGCTTAAGTGACAATGTAATTGTTTTTTATCAGTGACAGATATATCGTCGTTGCAACCATGAAGTATACATCTTCATGGTTGCAACCTATTGCAAAATTTCGTTCTGTGCGCATTAAACATTTCTACGATACGAGTAGGACACCCATTGATTCCTTTTCGATAGCGCACAGGCCACAACGTGACTTGTCTTACTTAAATCAATCTATTTTTCTTTTACATACGATCATAATATTGCGAAGTAGCACCATGTGGACTACAGCGACAAGTGTCAAATTTCGGAACTACATATATTAAGTAGAAATATTACGTGTTGGTTTGCATATGAAGTATTAGGTATATACCTGAGGTATATACAGCTTCATGGGTTTGCGGATCAGTCGTTGTCAATGGTCACAGACTAGTTAGATTTTTAAAACGCTCTATGATGAATAAAGAGGATAAACTTGTTCAAAATTTAAATAAAACACGGATAATAATTCTGCATAGATAACAGTAAGTACCTACATATAAAATGAAATAATATTTTAATATTTACTATATATCAATAACAACATATCATAAGAAAACTAAATAAGGAACATCTCGCCTATATCACCGAAACAGTAAGCAGAGGTGAACCCACGATTAGCCAAGGTTATTAGGTCTGTACGATGATTGGAAGTAACATCAATTCAGTGGCGTACCGTGCCTTGGCAGGGCCCCGTATTAAAATTTGTTGGGGGGTCCTTATGACGGGTAGAGATTTCTCACAGAAGAAAAAAAAAATATTTGCATAAAATAAAAAGAAATATTTATTCCTCATCTTTCTGTCACTTTTTCCAAAATTTTTATAAACAATTCAAATTAAATATACACTCTCTTTGCCTTTTTCTGCAAAAAAAATGCTTTTTTTTGACTTTTGCCATTTGCGAATTTTCTGCGCATATGTTTAGCTTACGCACGTTGGGGGCCCCATATAATTGATACGACAGATACGGTTGTAGCTACGCCCCTGCATCAATTAAAAGATTAAATTAATTAAAAAAAAAAATTCACTTTTGCCATTTGCGAAGTTTTTATTAATTTTTGCTTACGCACGTTGGGGGGCCCGTATAATTGATACGACAGATACGGTGGTAACTACGCCCCTGCATCCATTAAAAGATTAAATTAATAAAAATAAACATGACACACTTCAATACATTTGATACATAATATACACACGTTCATACTATCTTGTGTGTGAAAGTCTAAAGTCTGTTGTCACATTGTTAGGTTTTTTTGCCGCCCCCTTGGTCGGGTGGTTAGCGACCCTGACTACGCAATCAATGGGGTCCGGGTTCAATTCCCGGCAAGGTCAGGCATTTGTGTGATGACCACAGATGTTTGTATTTCTGGGTTTGGGTGTTAATTAAATATATTAGATTATTTATATGGTCATTCTTCAGAGTACAATTTTTGAGCGTAACAGATTCTTATCTCCTATATAAACAAATAATGCTTACATAAAACTACTATAACATGTTAATACATTCTATATGCATCGTGTCATATAGATTTCGTTATGTAATAACCATGTATATAAGAGTTATTTACCCTCAACACCTCAAATCCGGTTAATTTTGCACATTTTACACGCGTAACACGCGTTCCGTCTTCTGATCAATCGCAGATATTTTTTAATTCACTAACGCTTTTAATCAGATTTATTCACAAAATTTAAAAATACAAATCATTTTATATCGTGGCCAAACTTCTAATCCGATTGCAATGAAAGTTTTTATTTTATGAGTGTAAGTAAGTATGTCACACACTTGGCAAAATTTTAGCTTCGCTTATTGCGACGGGTACTACTCTGAACTGGCGAGGTCTAGAGGTATCGGGATTGGTTTTTCTGATTCTGCTTTTATGCTGCAGCTTATGGATCAGGTATTCGTAGACTCTAAATTCCTCAATTTTGGTGCAAGAGTAAGTTCTTCAATTTTTCAATTTTTGGTTCTCACTTTTTAAGAATTTCCATGTTACATTTTTGGAATGTAATCGTACTATTTTTAGTAAACAGGTATTGCGGTCTTATATCTAACTCCCAAATGTAGATAGCCAATAACAAACTAGTAGCCTATATCTTTCCAATGGCGAGAAATTTCAAAATATTTGCTTTTTGGTGATTTCCATGGTGTAATTTCCATGTATAAAAAACCATGGAAGTTACATAAAACCCATGGAAATTACTTTATTTCATTTTGTTTGCAATAATTAAAATGTAATATTCAATGTTTATACTGTAATTCATGCAATCACCAGATTAAGTGATAAATATTGTTTGTCAGTTATTGTTTTTAATTTAAACCTGTTAAACCAAAGCTTATCATTTAGACTGCTCACAGTCCTAGGTTCGATCCCCAGGTCGAGCAAAGGTGTTGTTCAAATTTTTTCGGGGTTTCCTCGAAAGTCTTAAACCTCAGTAGCTGCTCAGAGTCGGGCGGAGTGGTGTATTACCACTCCCGTGCCTTGGATGAGCACGTAAGACTGTCGGTCCTGGTTATCGCTAGGAATAGTCAGTAATTGTTAACATATCGGTAAATGCGGCGATTAGGATTACCACTTACCTCGCTAACCGACAAACCGGTGAATCACGGTGAACCAGAAAGTCTGTAGACGTTCAGTTTAATCTGCCTTTTTTAGTTAACTTTAAAAACAACAAAGAAAAATATCGACACGCGGGATTTGAACCTGCGACCATTTCCCTAAAGCCGGGACGCTCTTCCGCTGAGCTAGTGTCGACAGGCTCGAGGCGGCGAAATTCTTCTTTGCTATATGATCGATTACGTCGATTGTACTGATCGCTAGCTATACATACGTATAACTAGTTAAATGAATTCATCGTTACAGATGAAATTCACATTTATAATTTTGATCAGTACTTTCGTATTTCTAATTATTTTTGTGTTATATTCCCAATTCCAGATTCCCAAGCACGGGGTGAGTGCTATAACACAAAAATAATTAGTTAACTTTGTTAAACCGAAGCTTCATTTAAAGCGTCTTAGCGAAGAATCATTTAAAGCGTTTTATTATCATGCTCAAAGTGCCGAAAATGAGTCTACTATTAATGTTTTGATGTTAAGGAAAGTATTCAACGTAAAGTGTAGTACCACGCCTAAGCTAAGCTAGGTAACTGCTCGGTTGAGCATACATTCATATTTTTCGCTAATCCTGCAATTTTTCGTTACTCGACTATTTACTTATGTACCAATATGATTACATCGTCGCTACAATTGTAATAATTTTTATGAAAATACGAACACAAGTTTTTCACACACTTTCAATTGCATGGCTTAGTAAAGCAAAAAGTAATAGGAAATGTACACATTTCACACATTTGTAGCACACGCACTTTATCGCTAATCTGTTTTGCCGTATCTATGTTTAGCGAAGAGGTGAAATTCAGAAAAAAAGAGTTGCTGCAAAAAAATTGCCTAATATCGTATTAATATATATTACAGTCGTTCATAGTTCCCTAAACCACTTTTATCTAATCATATTTTCATATCTGATACGGTATTTAGCAAAATTTTACCTGCTGGGTAATTTCCGTGGGCTGTAATGTAATTTCCATGAACCGCAAATGTTCAATATTTTTTTTAGGAAAAGTATAAATCCACTACGTGTCGAATTTTCATATGTTCTTTAAACTTGCATAAACTTTTAAAATATTTGTGTAATTTACTTTAATTAAGCGATTTCAAAAATACCATGGAACTTACACGGAGAACACATTTTTGAAGAATCACCCATATATGTATTTCTATGTATTAGTATCGTTGACATATTAGTATCACCCATAACACAAGCAAACAAATTAAGCAAATGCTTACTTTGGGGTCAGATCAATTCATGTAATTTGTCTAGTGATATTTATTCTTATTATATTTATTATTTAATAAAGCAAGATTTTGTCCGACTTTGTCATAAATGTAAGAATTAATTCTCTTACATTGGTATCCTCGAACTTGCAAAAAATATGAATGGTGGCTAAAGATGTTTTTCAAAGCTGTGAAGGCCCTTAAGGTCTGTAGTAAATTTAGACTTTTTTTTAAATTTTTTATATCATAAGATAGCGAACAAGCAGATGGGTCTCCTGATGGAGAGTCAACCATCGCCTATAGACACCAAAGATGTTAATGGTGCGTTGCTATCTTGTTGCGAGATCTAATGCCACATGCATAAGTTCACCGGCTACCTTACCCTCCAAACCGGAACACGACAGCACTGACGCTATTGCGGCAGGAATAGGTAAGGCGGTGGTACCAGACCCGGGCGAGACAATGCAAAACTCTACCACCTAGTAGCCACGATGGTAGTGACTCGATAGCCAATCGGTCGCCTTTTACGACCTGCCTGGCAGAACGGCAGTTGGCCTATTGTTCAAAGGAAGCCGGGACCAACACGGCGAAAAATTACAAAAAATTATAAAAAAAGACGTTTTTCGCTTTGAAACCGACGCTCGAGAGAGCAAGTCATATCCAACAGCTGGCCTCCATTGAGATTATTCTTGAACGTGCATAAAGCCTGCCTCAGACGTACCTATAATATAATATGTAATTATATCAAGATATATATCAAGGTACCACACACGGAAGCTATACTATAATATATATTTTGCCCTCACTCGGCCTGCGGTCAAAATATATATTAATGTGCCAATATATACCGAGATATATATATCTCAACATATTTTGGTGACATCATAAAAATATATATTATAGCTACGTGTGCGGTAACTCGAAAAATTATATAGAAAATATATCGTAACATTGTTCCGTGCTATGACTCATATTAATATGTAATATCTGGTTGACCGAGCTTTGCTCGGTTTTTCAAATACCCATATCTTGAAAACCGAGCTTTTCTTGGACCTGGAACCTTGATAAATCGATTCCTATAGAATAAATAATTTTTTTTCTGTACTTGGTTGACCGAGCTTTCCTCGGTTTTTCACATATCCATATCTTGGGAACCGAGCTTTTCTTGGACCTGGAACCTTGATAAATCGATTCGTTAACCCGAAAAACCCCTAATTTGTGAGTTTCATGAAAATCGTTGGATCCGATTCCGAGATTCCAATTATATATATACAAGAATTGCTCGTTTAAAGGTATTAGATTATAGCTGCGTCTGTGACGGGCTTTAGTAATTTAAGGTAAATGTATTTGTTGAGTTATATTTCAATATGAGAAATAATAAAATAAAATGTAGAATATTAGAAAGAATAGAATAAAGTTATTAAAATAATTGTTTTAGTTGAATTGATAATGTGAAGAAAATATTCTAATGTAGTTGTTTTAATTAGTAAAAGCAGTTTTTAAGACAAGAGCGTAGCCTTGCCGTTGCCCATATGTAATATTATACATCGTGTTTTCTCATGCACTACTCGTGTGGGGAGAGCATATTTAATTGCTGAGTGTAGGGTATTCCCTACAACATTTAAAGAGATTTTATTGAGTAATAATAAGTCTATGGTTGAATTTTGACCAGAACGTGGTGGCTAGTAATTTTAAGCTGTAAGTTGGTCGTATAACTACGTTAACTCTAGGTAACCGATCACAATTTTGTTGCGAACAGTATCGGTATCGTTTACATTGTACTTCGTCGTTGCATGTCATAGCTGAATAGATTTAATGTTTCTAATATGTCTGTAAAAATTTTGGAAAACAAGATAATAATATTACATTGTTTTGTCATATTATGTGTATGTTGTTTAAGTGATAATGCATATACTAATATATTTTTTAAATTTACTAAATATGATATGCCTCGAGGTATGTATTGTTAGATATAAAGTTTTATGATTTTTTAATATTATTTATTTATATAATATTTATTTATATAATATTCGTTTTGATATAACATTTTAATAATAAGGATGTTTTAAAAAGGTCAACAATATTCGCAAAAGTCGACATCGCATTAGCAACTAAATTTTTGTGTTGCAAATGTTCATGGGCAGTGGTGACGACTGCTTTCTATCAGGCGGGCCACTCGGTCGTATGCTTGCAGGTACTAAAAAAACATAAAATAGTTTGTAAAGTTAAAAGTACACAAGACATAATGCTCATTCATCATGAAAAAAATATATACATGTAAGGAATAAAAATAAAATAATGAAAGACTGCGAATACGCAGTAGGTAGTAGAAAGGACATGAAAATGTTGAAGCTCATTTTAATGATTTTCTTGTTTCTGTTATAAAAATGTTATACAAGACGAAAGTAATAAGACAGAAAGAAGGGGTCTTCTCGCATACCCTGGTGGGGATGCGGGGAAACGGTGTCGGGGCTATGCCCCATGACCGTGGTATCAGTCGCACTGAGTGAAAAACTCAGCGGTCATTAGAGTCTCCTTTTAAGGATGTGGAAGTAATCAAATTAGTGGGATGTCTTTGGGATAATGAACTTCTAAGAAAAATAGAAGTATCACCTGTATTTTTTTTTTAAATTCTTTTAATAGTATTTTGCCTTTTTTACATTTTTTTAATAATTAAATAATTTATATATTTATATATATGTTTTTTTAATTATATGTATTTTTTTGTCAGGTGCTTGGGATGCTTTGAGGAGTCGGGCAAATCCCGGGGATAGGATTTTTTATCCACGGTAGTCGAATACCAGGGTGCCAGCTCTCGTATGTGTTACGAAAGTAATAAGCACTGATGCTATCACAGTAATAGGTAAAGCGGTGGCAATAAAATCATCAATCCAGTAGCTACGATGGTAGTGGCACGAAGGCCAATTGTTTGCTTTAGAAAAATAGGACTTGATCTATTTTTTTAGAAAAGGCCGGATTTAATATGGCAATTCAATCATTTTTGAAAAAAACACGAAAAATAGTTTTAAGTTACGCACATATTAATACGCGAAGCGAAAATTTTAGGTCACTTTAAAAGAAAATTGCGCGCATCGAGGAGTCCGAGATTTGGCATATTTAAAGTATATGAAGAATTGGCGGAAAAATTAACATTTTTATAGAGTACTAGCTGTTGCCTGCGACTTCGCCCGCGCGGACTTCGTTTACTTCGCACTGCTCCTCCCCCGTAGGTGATAGCGTGATAATATGTAGCCTATATGTTGACCCGACCTGTTAGTAATATTCATGCAAAATTTGAAGTAAATCCATGCAGTACTTTTTGAGTTTACCCTGGACATACATACAGACAAACAGACATACAGACAAACAGACAAAAATTCTAAAAACTATATTTTTGGCTTCGATATTGATAAAAGATCATGCCCCAAGTATTTAAAAAAAAATTCAATGTACAGTTTTGACTTTCCTACGATTTTATTATATGTATAGATAAAGTAAAGTAAAGTACCATCACGCTCGGTTCCTTTGCGGGGTACCAAACGTCTATAGACTTTCCAGTTCACCGCGATTCACCGGTTTGTCGGTTGGCGAGGTAAGTGGTGATCCTCATCGCCGCATTTATCGACGTGTTATCGATCATCGACTATTTAAAAACCTCAATAATACTTTGCCCAACCCGGGGATCGAACCCGGGACCTCATGATCTGGGCCAAACAGGCTACCCCTAGACCACGAGGCATTTTTAGAATATGCGTTAAAATAAATAAAACAAGAAATAGAAAAAAACTGGCCAGAATTGATCTCCAGAGAGATTTTGGTTTTTCATCATGATCATTGATCACACACCTCCTTAAGCACTAAGCAAATATTAAGAGATCTTGCATGCGAAGTGTCAATGCATCATATACAAGTGTGATCAGCTTGGTCACAAGAGTACTGTGCGCTTCAAGCCATCCCTTACCGTGATGACTTGACGCTTCCAGTCCTGGTACATGGTATGGTGGAAAGTGAAATCACTTGGAGAGCGGTACTTCCGTTTTTCGATGCGGTAATGACGCAGAAAGAATGCGCCGAACGCGAACGCAAGAGGGGTTTTTTTTATGTCATAAGAGAGCAAACAAGCAGATGGGTCTCTTGATGAAAAGAGTCAACCGTCGCCTATAGACACCAAAGGTGTTAATGGTGCGTCGCTATCTTGCGCCGAGGTCTAATGCCACATGCATAAGTTTACCGGCTACCTTACCCTTCAAACCGGAACACGACAGTGACAAGCACTGACGCTATTACGGCAGGAATAGGTAAGGCGGTGGTACCAGACCCGGGCGAGACAATGCAGAACTCTACCACCTAGTAGCCACGATGGTAGTGACTCATATAACCAATAGGTTGCCTTTTACGACCTGCCTGACAGAACGGCAGTTGGCCTATTCTTCAAAGGAGCCCGGGACCAACACGGGGAAAATGTGACTTCGTCGCGGAACACGCCGCAGGGGCATGACCTCACTGATTGTGCCCTTTACTTCGGCGTTGCTAATTGCGTAGGGCGTGGGCCTTGCGCATCATAATAAGCAACCCAGAGAAGTAGGAAGTATGGACATTGCCTGCATGCTTCCCTCGAAAAAAGAAATTTGTGAAAGAGATTCCACCCTAGAGAAGAGCTGCGCACTACAAAAAAGCGCGTGTGGGAGCACTGTCTGAGTTCCTCTCTGGAGATCCCGGGGCTTCCTCATGTACGCCAAAGGCGGCAATCTCGGGGGTTTAGTCGGTACGAGTCCAAGATAACTGTCCAAGAGTTCAAGATTCTGTCACTCCCGTGATAGGATGGTACCCATGGATGGGTTTCCCCATGTTAAAAAAAATCATATAGTCCTAAAGTCGCACTTTCAGATTTTCACTTGTTTCGGTCTCTTCATATTTCTTTAGGTAGTGTTAGGTTAACATCAAAATATTACTGTAAAACTTCTGGTCATAGTTGATTCAGAAGTCCCAAAATTCCTAAAGCAATGTGAATATGTCATAACCTCCAAAATCGAAAAAAGTTATCTAACTAAATGATTCAAATCTTCGTTATCTTCACCTTCTTTATCTATCTATATATCTTCTTATTATATAAAATTCTCGTGTCACAATATTCGTTCCCGTACTCCTCTGAAACGGCTTGACCGATTCTCGTGAAATTTTGTGAGCATATTGAGTAGGTCTGAGAATCGGCCAACATCTATTTTTCATACCCCTTAGTGATAAGGGTTGTCCATCCTAAACATTTTTTATTTAGAAATAATTTATATGGCAAAACAACGTTTGTCGGGTCAGCTAGTCTTATATATAAAATTCTCATGTCACAATGTTCGTTCCCGTACTCCTCCGAAACGGCTTGACCGATTTTCATGAAATTTTGTGAGCATATTGAGTAGGTCTAAGAATCGGCCAACATCTTATTTTCATACCCTAAATGCTAAGGGTTTAAGGGTAACCCCTAAATTTTTTATTTTATTATTTAGATAAATTTTTTGTTTTTATTTTTTTATGATACAGCATTAAAAAATATATACAACCCTTAATTCTCAACCCTCTACAATCAATCCCAATTTTTTAATTCAATAATTTATATGGCAAAACAACCTTTGCCGGGTCAGCTAGTGTTAATATATATAAATTACGTGTCATGTTGTTTGGACTCTAAAACTACAGAACCGATTTCAATGAAATTTTGTAGATAACTACTGCTTGGTCCAACTTAAAAGACAAAATAGCTTTTTTCTCATTAAACTCTCCCCTTCTCCTCTCAAGTAAGTACCCTACCAAAATATTCAATAAAAGTATTTTTATGGCAAAATAACGTATGCCTGGTCAGCTAGTATAGTAACAAACAAAGTCTCTTCGGCTGAAGGTTCGTTTATATTTTTCAATTATGCAACGGATATTAATGCAGCTTTCATCAATAGGCAGAGTGATTCAAGAGCAAGGTTTATATTTATAATATATGCATTGCATCACAGTGTTACGAGCTTAGAGTTCGTATTGTACAATAAAATACCACTTATACCCTGTATATGTATGCCTCTGTGGTCTAGTGGTGCAGCGTTGGCGTTGACCACATGAGGTCCCGGGTTCGATTCTCGGGTCGGGCACTTTAAAAAAAAAGTGTTTTTTCAGTTTTCTGAGAAACACAAAGTTGCCCGGGATTGGAAAGTGCCCGGTTGGCGATAGGCTTGCCACCTATCACATTTGTGGGACCAAGTATCTTCGGCTAATCGTGGGTGCACTTGTTGTACCTCTGCCTACCCCTTCGGGGATATGGGCGTGAAGATACTTTTTTTTTATATATACTGTACCCACAAAGGTACGGAACACTAAAATACAATAAGTAAATATGCACTGATTAACATAATAGAGTTGTCACTATATACTCATACTAGAACTAACCGACTAAACCGAATCACTAAACTAACACACTTTCCGTATCACTTTTCACTTTACGATATCGCATCACACTGACGGTCAGAAATATCGCATCCGAATCGCTTTATAAGACTGACTCGCTATTCGGTAACACGTCTTTAATTATTAAACATAAGATAAAGATCGACCATGTTTTTGAAAGTTCTGAAAATTACTCGTAAACAAGTTAGATGTAAATAAGTCATACTACACGCTATTTTTACGCCTTTTGCCCTATGCGAGAAGGACCATTATGGTAACGACAACGGTTTGGATAACGGCAGTCATTGTTTATCGATAGAAGCAGCTATCTCTTTCTTTTATTTTAAGATTTTTTCAGTGTTCTTCACTTTTCTAGATTATTCACAGCAATAGTTGAAAGTTGGAAATTCCAAAGATTTTTCGTGAAATCATATTTTTGTGTGCTTGCATTGCATTGTATAACATACTAGAAACCCACCCCGTACAAAGCCGGGATGGGTTTCTTGTATGTTTAACCAAATGCAAATAAATAATGATAAAGTATATAAAATACAAGAAAAGTTTTTCCCTACTCTATTATTAATCTTTGCTGTCTCTCAGTCCACACATGTATTCCATTTGGAGAGGATAGAGAAACAAAAAATCTTTCTAATGAAATAAACAGTACTTCTGATTCGGAAAGGAACTCTACATTTACGAGTACGAGTATCGATGACATAGATGAAGGTAAGTTTGGCTTCAGATCATAAGATCCCAGGTTAGAATCTAATGCTGAGCAAAATAGAGTGTATTGTCTTTTTATTTAGTACTATATAAAATACGAACAAACCAACAAACGTCGTAGTGGCGAGGAATTATATTGGAATTTTATTTTGTTAAGTAGAATTTAGTTTCTAGATAAAAAAGATCCACGTCAACAAGATGGATACCGTCAAGAAACCTAGCTTACATTTTTAACTTCCCACTGCGTATGTCGATAAGAAAGTTAGGTACATAGATAGGTATACTACACGTCCAGATTGATAATTGGGCGATAAAAAGTGTTCCCATTAAAAGTCTGCTATATTTGGTAGACTTGGGTGATACGTCAAATAGTGTCATTTTAACAATCATAGAAGAACGAGCTGAAGGAAAATTATAAAATATGCCGGTTTGTAAAGACAAAATTTTGTCGCAATTATCTTGAAAAATATTAATATAATAATAGTAAAAACACGTTTTATGTGCAATTTTTGTTCTACAATTACATTTATATATGAAAAAATTGATTTTTTAGTTCGATTAATCAGTACTGCCGATTTATTACTAGGGTAAAAGTATTTTCACTCCCGTATCCCCGAAGGGGTAGGCAGAGGTACAACAAGTGCATCCACGATTAGCCGAAGATACTTGGTCCCTCAAATGTGTTAGGTTGCAAGCCTATCGCCAACCGGGCACTTTCCAATCCCGGTCAACTTTGTGTTTATCAGAAAACTGAGAAAACATTTTTTTTAAGTGCCCGACCCGGGAATCGAACCCGGGACCTCATGTGGTCGACGCCAACGCTGGACCACTAGACCACAGATATTACTTGGGTAATTTTTCAAAAAAATGGGAAACATGTTTCATATAAGTATATCTTGGTAAATCATAATAAAATGATGCAATAACGTGTAGAAAGATATATATGTATAATGTTCTATCTAAATACCTAAACGAAAATAAAATCTGTGAAAACTTAAATGACTACATAGTATAAAACAAAGTCGCTTTCTCTGTCTGTCCCTTTGTCCCTATGTCCCTATGTAGTCTTAAATCTTTAAAACTACGCAACGAATTTTAGTGCGGTTTTTTTAATAGATAGATTGATTCTTGAGGAAGGTTTTAGTATATAAACCTTTCCGATATTCCCACGGGAACAAAAGCTACGCGGGTGAAACTGCGGGCAGGTCGCTAGTTACTGATAAATAAACAAGCAGATAGCACTCCTAAAGGAAAGAAACAACCATCGTCTATAGACACAAAATATGTTTCTAGTGCGTCAAATACGTTATCCATGTGATGGGGTGGAATGGTATTGCCGGATACCTTACCCTTAAAACTGGAATATGAACGCTTTTGCGGCATGAATCATTAGACAGCTCTTTTGTGGCAGCTCGGGCGAGACGTTGCAGAATGTTACCAACTAGACCGCCCCATTGGTCGAGTGGTTAGTGACCCTGAACTACGCAATCGACGAGCATTTATGTTATGAGCATAAACGTTTGTATTTCCAGGTTTGGGTGTTTATTAAATCTATTCCAGTATTTATATATGTATTTATATGTATTAGTATCGTTGACTAATACCCATAACACAAGCAAAATAATTTGTTTACTTTGGGGTTAGATCAGTCAGTGTAATCTGTCCTGTGAATATGCATTTATTTACTAGTAATCTCGATGTTAATGATATATGTTGAGCCCATCGTTCGCTGTTTAAGAACTGCCTGGCAGAATGGTAGATAGTATATTTTACGGGGACGGGATAGTTTAACACACTAATGCCTCGAAGTGGGTATATATCTGTAAATATATACACATATATATTTGCGGATGTAACTTTAATTTTATTCAAAGTGAAAAGAAGAGGTGGTAAGTATGACGAAGTGAATGATGCGATTTCAAAAATAGTGCACTGGTTCGGCACAAATACATTTTATTAAATGACAACCAAATCAAGAGTGAAAATATCTCATTGCCTCATGTAATGGCATGTAAATAGTAATGTAAAACTGAATGGAAATAATCTGAGTCTACTACGTAGCACGTTTACTAGGTGGTAGAGTTCTGCATTGTCTCGCCCGGGTCTAGTACTACCGCCTTACCTATTCCTGCCGCAATAGCGTCAGTGCTCGTCCCTGTCGTGTTCCAGTTTGGAGGGTAAGACAGCCGGAAACTTATGCACGTGGCATTTAAAACCTCGTTACAAGATAACAATGCATCATTAACACCTTTGGTGTCTATAGGCGATGGGTGACTTTCCATCAGGGGACCCGTCTGCTTGTTTGCTATCTTATGATATAAAAAAGTCAGGTGGGCTCCATCGTGGTTTTAGGTATACCTCTAGATAAAATTAAAACAATAATAATTTGTTCGGTAGGTTTTGCAGTTAAAATGGGACAGTTAATTGATGTCAATACTGTAAGAATTATATACTTTACTTAATTCCACCGCACTATTTCATATATGGGATTTTTCGGTGGGGAAATTCTGCTGAAATAAAAGCTATACTTGTTTTGCAGAAAAAGCTATAAGACATATAACTATAGTACCTACCAATTTTTCGCATATAAAATTTAATAAATAAATAATAAATAAATAAATATTCACGGTAAGCAAATTATTTGCTTGTTATGAGTGTTATTCAACGATACTAATACATAGAAATACATATATAAATACTAGAATATATTTAAGAAACACCCGAACCCGTAAATACAAACATTTATGCTCATCACACAAATGCTTGTCCCCATCGGAGCTCGAACCCGAGCCCCGTCGATTGCGTAGTCAGGTTCGCTAACCACTCGACCAACGGGGCGGTAAATTTAAGTTACATTTCCTACAAAAATTCAAATTCCAAATCGTATAATAATTTATGTGAGTTCTTTGTAATTGTATCTAGATAGGTATTTAAATTAAATACGAATATATAATATTTACTTTAACCTTCACTTTTTATATTGAAAGCAGGGATAAAAAAATTAAGGTTGGGCACACCAACCACACTAGTGTGTGTGGCTTGATTACTGTAAGTACATGAGTGATACTCGTTGACATTTCACACAAACAGATTTTTCTAAGTCCATTTTTATTTGTCAGTTGCTTAGGAATACTCTCTCTGGAGGTATATACTCAAAGGTTAGGTATTGATTTTGCCCCGATTTTCGAAAATCGAGTTTTCACCAGATCTTCAGGTTTTGAGGTCCTAGGAAACTTTTACAACTATTTTCACGACGGTGTCTGTATGTATGTATGTGTATATGTGCGTGTGTTTGTCTGTATGTGTATATGTCTCATAACTTTTCAAAGGCTTGGCCGATCGAAACGCGGTTGTAGGTAATCAATTGGATTCCGCTTTACTTAGACTTACTAAAAATCTGAATCGATTTCACTTATAAGATTTAAAAACAACTCAAAAAAAGTTCAGGGAAACAATTTTTTATTTGAGCTGGAGTTCCAGAGTAATGCACCAATTAAGTATAAAATCTAATAAGCTCTCTTTCTTGAAAAACTGCGTCCAATACAATAAATTACATCAAAATTGGTTCGAAAGTTATCATTTACGAAAAATTTGGAAAAAAGTGCTATTGCGAAATAACTTCGATCAATAAATCATTTTTGATCTTCTACGATATTTTAGTACCAAAAGGACGAAGTATACCATATTGGGCACCCGCTCAAATGGCACCTGAGAAAATGGTACCTGAGGTATTCCACATACGGCACCTTTCGATACTTTTTGCAGGTGCCATTAGTGGAAAACAGTGCGATAGGATGGTAATGCTATATGCACTAGACCGGACACCTTACCCTCCGAAGCGGTACACGACAGCGACTAACACTTACGTTGCTAAAGCGGTGGTACCAGACCCGGAAAGTAAATAGTCACACACGTTTAGCCAATTGTTCGCCTTTTACTAAACGCCTAATCGAATGGTAGTTTTTTTACATCATAAGATATCAAGCAAGCAGATGGGTCTCCTGATGGAAAGAGTCAACCATCGACTATAGACGTCAAATACATTTATGCACCAAAGATGTTAATGGTGCATTACTATCTTGAGGCGAAATCTAATGGCACATGCATAAGTTTACCGGCTATCTTATCCTCCAAACCGGAACACGACAGCGACATGTGTGGCGGCGCTGGTCCGTACCGCTGAAGGGTGAAATAGTGATGGTACCAGCGGGCCAACTTCTAGTCAGGTGACGTCATAATTGTGGAGGTTGGTGACGTCACACAAAGACAAGGAAGGGGAAAAGGAAGATCTTTCCAGCCAGGCAAGGTGTACTGCCTGGTGACCGAAGTCCATTTGAGAAGCTTTAAAACTTGTATATGTCGCAGTGAAATTGTCAATAGCCGTTAGATTATAATCTACCTAGGGATTTTATAATTTAGTTAGGTTAGGTTAGCAGTTAAATTATATAATATATAATATCACTTAGGTAAATTATAATCTAACGGTACTGATAATTTCACTGCGACATATATAGTGTGTACAAGATGTATAAATGTGATATCGTGATTCAGGATTTATTTTAGAAGTACATTTTTTTCCATTTATTATTATTTTTTCTGGTAGCGTTTTTAGATTGCTTGAACCGCTGCAACAAGCACTGACGCTATTGTGGCAAGAATAGATAAGGCGGTGGTACCAGACCCGGACGAGACAATGCGGAACTCTATTACTCTACCATCTAGAAGTCACGATAGTACCTAGTGACTCACATAGTCAATCGGTCGGCTTATTCTTCAAAGCCGGACCAACACGGGGGAAATATAATATTCTTCCAAGGAGACCCGCACCAACACCAATATATATGTATACATATATTTATCTTCTGGCGCGATATAATCCTGTTAAAACGTATTATATGCTCTCATGAACCTTTCATTTTATTATGAAGACATTTTATCCTGAAATTTAGACAGCAATTACCCTGTTAATTGAATGTATTAAACATTACTCGCTAAAAGGCAGATCATTTTGTAGACGTTACAAAATTTAATGATTTCTTTCATGCGCAAATAGTATAGAGCATTTCCAATTAATCGTGGAGGCAACCTTCATTTATTTTAGTCTTACAAATATTAAAGTAATGATATAAATAATAATAATATATTACCTAGTTTGTAAGTAAGTGTCTACAACAAAGTAGTCTTTAGTATCCTCACGTCACGTATTTATTTTTTATATTATACTACCTGAGCCCGCGACTTCGTCCGCGTGGAAAATTTTGAAAATAAAAGTAGCCTAAGTTACTCATTATCACATCAGCTGTAGCTAGTGAAAGTCCCGTCAAAATCGATTCAGCCGTTCCAGAGATTAGCCAGAACAAACAGACAGACAGACAGACCAACAAACAGACAAAAATTGTAAAAAATGTTATTTCGGATGTTTGAATGAAGAACGATTACGAATAATTTAATGCAGGGCTAAAAAGAGCTATGTGATTTGCAAGATCCATGTTGTGATAATCAACAAAGAAGAATAATATTTGGAATGAATTACGGAAATGCGTTGCGATGCGGCCCGCTCCGCCTCGCTGCGTCCTGTTTTAATGTGCTTTGCTCCATTTTTCGTTGCGTTGCACCTTGTGCCAGACCTTCTGGGCTCGCCTCCGTGTGCCCGTTCCTTTCTCTCTCCAAGAAGCTGTAACATAGTCATTTCAAAAAAAGAAAAATATATTAACTCATGTTATTATTATATCGCTCATTTGTTTCAACATCGACATAACTCAAAATTGACGATTTATGAGTTAATGATACATTCATGTAGGCAAAATAGTACTCCGTTTACTGTAATACGACATTTCTTTAGGATCTATATAAAAGAGAGAGTCTTTAGTATAGGAGAGATCTATATAAGTGAGAGAGAAAACAATTTCATAGTTATGCGATTATAGTATTGTCTTACGTTCTGGTGATTTGTGACAGTAATGGCTCTCCTGTAAAATTGTTTTGTGAGAAATGTCGATACTGTCGAAAATGAATGATTTGCTTATGATTATGTTTATGATTTGCTTATTAAAGTATTGATAATACCCTTAATAATAGACTAGTCAGTCAGTCAGCAAGGAGATAAATCATAGATAATCGATTTCTGCTAAATCTCATTTGAGTTTGATACCACAGCCTTACCTATGCCACAATAGCGTCATTGCTTGTTATTGGGAGGTTCTAGTTTTAAAGCTTAGGCAGCTGGTAAGTATAATGCATCATATCAGCCATAGGGATGACAAGCGTACTATTAACATTTTGGTGTATAAAGGCGATGGTTAACTATTTTCATCAGAAGAATAAATAGGTTAATATAAAAAAACTTATTGAAATTTGAATAAGAAAACTTCCTTTGAGTCAGATTGTATTCATATAAACATTATTAACGTCCCATTCCAGATCCATATGAAACACTGCAAAAGAATCTGCATAAATTTCTTTATGGAGACGATGTTGATTGTGATGGTAAGAATATTTTACTATTAAGTTTATAATTATCCTCGTCTGTGGTTGGCACTGTCGTGTTCTAGTTTGGAGAGTAAGATCAGGTAAGATGGTCGATGAACTTAGGTATTATAACTATTTATCTGTTCATCTTGCTACAAGTATTGCAAGGGGTCATTAATATAACGGTCGAGTACTTAGTGACCGTGACTACACAAACAATGCAGCTTGAGTTCCATTCCTGACAGGTACAATCATAGAATAATAACGCATTATTACTCTATGGGTACAACCATTTTGTGATGAACACCAAAGTTTGTATTTCTGGGTTTGGTTGTTTCTATATATTTCTACTACTATCGTTGGGACAACCACGCAACAGGCAATTAAATTTGCTTACTTTGGGGTTACATATATTCTTGTTATTTGTCCAGTATTTATTAAATTAGAATCAGTTTGAATTAGTTATTATTGTGCTATTGCAAAAATAATGTTGAATTTGGTCTATTAATTGTGGCAAACTTTACTTACCCGCAAGCAACAGCTAATAAGCTTATTTAATTCTAATGCATTAAAGTCATCTACATAAAGAAATATCCCGAAATTATATCTTTTATGTTTTTGATAGATATATAATTTTGTTAAAATTGTAGATGTAAAGCCAAATAAGTCAGACGAAGAGAAGAATGTGCGTCTCTTTCTTAAGAATCGCGCCGCTGGAAACGTCTATCGGTAAGTTATTAATAAAAAATATAAAAAGGTCCAAATGTACTAACATTCCACATGTTAGTACATTTGGACCTTTTACAAAACTTAATGGTGGCTCCACCTGAGCCACATACACCAAACTTCGTACGAAACTAATCTCTAGTCGAAATTGAAATGTCTACTATCCTCTACCATCACCATTTCTATCACATGTCAAATTCAAAATCGATTTGAATCGATACACTGTATCGATATGAGTCATAATTCGATGTATGTAACGTTTCGTATCGACACAAAACGATATTTTTTATGAGGTAAAATATGAAAGGTATATTTCTGGAATAAAAAGATTTCAATACTATTTCGGTATTTAATAATAATATCAAAAGTCACTATTTTCATTCAACGGCATTTTGACTACACTTTTATGACTATAAACAATATCTTGTGGATGCGTTGCAAGTTAATACAATTGCAGATATCTGAAGGTGTAAATCCTGTCAAATAAGTGTTCAGAGATCACTGAAGTCACAATCACTGACATGTAACGTGGGGCTAATTTGTTTCATTTTATTTTGACCTTTCCGATGTAATAAGACAATGAACTTAGCAAAAGCTTATTATATATTAAACAGCTGTAAAGATATTTGTTACATTCGTTTAACAATAGTATCTCGTATTAATTATATTTACTTGTTCAAAAGAATTCGAACACTGATTACTCCAGCGTATATTTATGGTCTTTTTAAATGGTTCCTCAAATTGATGAGATTGTTTTGCATCCACTGAAGCCTGTCCCTATATAGTATACTAGCTGAGCTCGCGACTTCGTCCGCGTGGAAAAATTTCGAAAAAGTAACCGAAGTTAATCCCTGTCACATCAGCTATCTGCCAGTGAAAGTCCTGTCAAAATCAGACAGACAAAAATTTTTAAAAATGGTGTTTTGGTATATGTATCGTGTATACATCCATATGCATTTAGTAAAAAGCGGTTATTTTAATGTTACAAACAGACAGTCCAATTTTATTAATTTGTATAGATTTAATGCCACTTAAATGAATATTTGATATTATATTAGTGGCATTTATATTTTATAAACAAAAAACAATTAAATCAGACACTACCTGTAGCTCACAAACACAACTATAATGCAATATATAACGCTAATGAAACTAATTTATGATAATTATTACTAATTAAATTAATATGATGTAATCTATGATCATTAATTATTCTTGTATATATAATCAACAATAAAAATATGCATCAACACAAAATGTTGATATATCGTATAATTCGCATAGCATGGTATCGATACAATACGATATCGATTCAGGTCGCCCAACTCTAACTTAAATTCCATTCTTAAATATGGCTGCCAGATTGTTTACATAGTTTTGTGCTAGTTTCATTTTGATTTATTTGCATTGTTTTCGTGATATTTACGGCAAGTTAACAACTATCTTCCGCGTCTACGAGTTATACAAATGGATTTTAACTATTTTGGTTGTTTATGTGTCTTTTAAACGTTGAATTAATAAGTACTCTGTGTTTAGTAGTGTCGAATCAGTTTTCAGTGATTAAACTTCATAATTTTGCTATAATTTGGTTTGTAATTTGACAAAATAAACTATTCTACGACGTAAAGTTTTTTGTTTTATTTTCATAATATATCAGAGATCTAGTAAAAAGTTAAGAAATAGATATGATAAGAGGCTTCCGTTACATAGTTTATGCTTGATTTATAGATGGCGCTGACGTCCTTTAAACGATGTGGAAGTTTCCGGTCTATAAAGCATAATATTATATACTAGTCTATGGGTTACCCACTAGGATATATACGCAACCGAGTAGTGAGTTTTCTATGCAATGGCCGCGTTCCTATGTCCCACCATTAGAAGTAGTTTTGGCCATGTTGATGAGGTTTTTTGGCCACTTGAAATCTGAATCATTAAACGAAAAATTATAATGTACATTGTACAAGGATAGGAAGAATAGGCAACAAATAAACGAGTTACCTTTTTTTTTATATTATAAGATAGCAAACAAGCAGATGGGTCTCCTGATGAAAAGAGTCAACCATCGCCTATAGACACCAAAGATGTTAATGGTGCGTTGCTATCTTGTGGCGAGGTCTAATGCCACATGCATAAGTTTACCGGCTACCTTACCCTCCAAACCGGAACACGACAGCGACAAGTGCTGACGCTATTGCGGCAGGAATAGGTAAGGCGGTGGTACCAGACCCGGGCGAGACAATGCAGAACTCTACCACCTAGTAGCCACGATGGTAGTGACTCGATAGCCAATCGGTCGCCTTTTACGACCTGCCTGGCAGAACGGCAGTTGGCCTATTCTACAAAGGAGGCCGGGACCAACACGGCGAAAACCTGGGCCAGTTCCAGTTAAACTAGTTTATGTTCATTGGCGACATCGACCACTTACCACCAGGTGGCACGTCTGCCAGTTTGCCTATCTAAGTAACATTAAAAGAACAAAAATATTATAATTCAATTTTCCAACTTTCCAAATTTATGATGATTTATGAAAAATTTGACATTAAATAGCTGCAAATAGTACAGTGGCCACAACCGTAACTTTTACCTTAATTAAGAAAATGAAGGCTCGTCAAAGGTTTCAGTAAAGATTTATTTAAATACTAGCTATTGCCAGCGACTTCGTCCGCGCGGAGTTCGTTTACTCCGCACTGCCCCTCTCCTGTTGGTGATAGCGTGATAATATGTAGCCTATATATTGACCCGACCTATTAGTAATATTCAAACAAAATTTGAAATTAATCCATGCAGTACTTTTTGAGTTTACCCCGGACATACATACAGACAAACAGACAAAAATTCTAAAAACTATATTTTTGGCTTCGATATCGATTGTAGATCACGCCGCAAGTATTCTTTTAAAAAAATATTCAATGTACAGTTTTGACTTTCCTACGATTTTATTATATGTATAATATAGATATATATTTTTTTGTTTAATAAAAACATAGATTGTTGTTGGTTTGTTATTTACAGAGCCGAGCTTTATCAGAATAAGTCTGGAGTCCACTTGTCATCCCCTGAACATATTCACCAAGGCTACTACATGTTGAATATTACCTCTGACTATATGCAAACGGCTGTTAATGCCTTTTCAATATTCCTTTATGGTTCAATTCAAGATATATTACGATTGCCGCACGATTATGTGCTAAGATCTGTAAGTATGTTGAATCTTTTGATAATCTGTGTATAAGTCCACGCCTCTTTCAAGAGAAGAGAATATTATGCCAAGTTATTAAAAAGTTACCATCATAACTACTAGATGTTAGAATTCCGCTTTGTCTCGAACGGGTTTGAGTCCAACACTTAACACTTTAACTATTCCTGCCATAATACCGTCAAATTATATCACTTTGTTCTGGTTTGGTGGGTAAAGAAGCCGATGAACTTATGCATCTGGCTTTATTATCTCGCCTCACGGAAAACGATCTATAAAAATAGGATTAATCCAGTTAAGATGAGATCAGTACGCAAAAAATGAGCTTTTGCATTGAGGTTGTAATATTGGAGTGAAAAAAGAAGTAGGGATTTAATGAAAGGGTCATTGTACATGTTCCAATGGATAAAAAGAATATAAATAATAAATATTCATGGGACAAATTAAACTTACTGATCTGACTTCAAAGTAAGCAAATTAGGGTGTTAGTCAACAATACTAATGCATAGAAATACATATATAAATACTAGAATATATTTAATAAACACCCAAACCCGGAAATACAAACATTTATGCCCATCACACAAATGCTTGTCCCCGTCGGGGATCGAACCCGAGCTTCGTCGATTGCGAAGTCAGGGTCGCTAACCACTCGACCAACGGGACGGTGAACAGAATGACATGAAAGATTAAAAAGTAGTTGATACACAATGCATATACGGAAGGATTTAAATGCCTAAAGAACCAAAGTAATATATCATTATTAGATTGATCAGTTGTTTTTAAGTACCCACTCACAGTGTAGATATTTTTGTTAATTAAAAAATCTGATGTTGACTGATTCTTTTATATATATTTTAGGCTCGTACCATTTCGATGATGAAAATCGCTCGTGAAAAACTTGTAGCTACCTGGGACGTTGTAAAAAACGGTAGAAAGACCAGAGACATTCCATATCAAACGTTGGAGATGTACCGACCTTTGTTCAAATACCTTAATGGGCGTGAAATGGCCCGGCTTAATTTGAAAGATGAACGTATTTTATCATATATTGGAACTCACATTGACCTTAATAGACATCAGGTATTTTACTTATTCGCCTAGGGCGTAGCCTATGAATAAGGCGATGAGGTTTAAACTATCCTAGCTATGCGGCCTATGATGTTTAAAATACGATAAGTGCGATTTCCGAGTCTAGTAGAGAATGGCATTGCGACGGGTCCCACGTATATTGGTGCAACCCGCAAAACAACGGAAACCATTTTTTTTGCATCAAAAGCTTTAAAATTACCTTATATTTGAGCTAATGTAGTAAAGTATTTGAAAATTTGTACAAAAATACAAATTTTGAAATACTTCTGTTTAATTATGTCAAAATTATAAGCTACTAGCGGCCCGTTACTTGCTTCGCTACGTATCGCTATTTATTGAATTCATTTGTTACAAAAAATGTGATAAATGAAGAACCGCTCTAACGATTTTGTGCAAACTTCACATAAACCATCTACTAGATGGTCCGAACAAAGCCTACACATTTGGTTTGGATAGGTGAGTCCGTTCTTGAGTTATAAAATTACAACGAAAAGTGGCATTGATTTTTATATATATACATAGATAGCAATCAGCTCTCCTGTAAAGTTGTGTTATTGCACTTGCACTAGTATACGTAGGATCCGTCGATTGATAAAAAATATGTATACGTAGCAGCTCCGAAGTCTGGTGGTATAATGTTTAAAAAGCCTCTTCGCCTCAGAAGAACACGTAAAACTGTCGGTCTTGCTTATGCAAGGAAGGGGTAATTCTTTATAGGTCGATAAAATTTGGCGATGGAAATCACTAACCATTTTTATATTTCAATCTATTGATGTTGATCAAAGATAAAATTAAAGCAACATCCGCAAAGTTTTGTGACTTCTGTAATGTTGAGCAAAAATAGTATAAGGAACGGGATAAATTACCGAAGGTCTGAAAATAAAAGTCCAGTGGCACAATATTCCAACCACGTCCACCAATTTTTCTTAGGTAATACCTTGGTTTAAGATTGAAAATATCCTATTTTTTTTTGTAATATAAATTTATTTATTTTAGCTGAATTCCTCAGAGAAGCATAACCCAAAGAACTGGAGAACACTATTCTCGCAGTCTAAACATCTCAACAGCTGTCTCGCTTTTTAAAATCTATTAATTATCTTCTCAATATGCGGTCTCCATTGTAATTCTATATGTCCCGAAAACGTAGTCCACAAGATCCTGATCTCTTTCACTGCATTAAACTATTAATTACAAAAAATAAAAAGACAATATCTTCACGCCCGTATTCCCGAGGAGCTAGGTAGAGATACAATCAATGCACCCAGGATTAGCCATCATTCTACATAATGATAGATGGTAAGTCTATAGGTAAATGGGCACTTATCCAATTTCCGGCGACATTGTTTTTATCAGAAAACTGAAAA
The DNA here is from genome assembly GCA_036924255.1 of Apodemia mormo. NCBI lineage: Eukaryota > Metazoa > Arthropoda > Insecta > Lepidoptera > Riodinidae > Apodemia > Apodemia mormo. Next base: position 36,869,242 of record JAUPFN010000001.1, on the reverse strand, counting down.
AATACATTTTTGAAGTTCCCAGCCTGGAATTCGAACCCGGGACCTGTTGTGGAGTTCATCCACCTTGTGTTGTTCGCATTTTAAAAACTGCCTGCTAGAATGGTAGATGTTCCATTCTTCCAGGGAGCCAGGACATAAGATCTTTTAATTAATGACAATTCAATCACACAATCTAAATATCGCTTCAGTGGCTCCGTTTCGGTATAGACAACATGAGGTTCCGGGTTCGATTCCAGGGTCGGCCAATTCAAAATGTTTTTTAATTTTCTGATAAAAGCAACGTTGTTAGAATTGGATAAATGCCCGGTTAGCGATAATCATGCTACCTATCACATTGTGGGACTTCGGCTAATCTTAAGTTCACTGCTACATCTACCCACCTCTTCGTGAATACGAGCGTGAAGATAATAATAATCTATACATATAATAGGAAAGTCAAAACTGTACATTGAATATTTTTTTAAAAGAATACTTGGGGCGTGGTCTACAATCCATATCGAAGCCAAAAATATAGTTTTTAGAATTTTTGTCTGTTTGTCTGTTTAACTGTCTGTTTGTCTGTATGTATGTCCGGGGTAAACTCAAAAAGTACTGCATGGATATACTTCTGGATGGAGATACTTCAAATTTTGCATGAATATTACTAACAGGTCGGGTCAACATATAGGCTACATATTATCACGCTATCACCTACGGGGGAGGAGCAGTGCGGAGTAAACGAAGTTGCTGGCAACAGCTAATAATAAATAAAATCATTTACTTTCATTCACTCAACTTATACTAAATTACATAGTTGTTGGGAAACCTTTTAAGTAAAAAAATACCTGTACTAGGAGGCCCCGCTTTTCTGTTTCTATTTTTACTTTAGATACTAAGAAAAATCTTAATTTGCAATAGATATACGTATGCACATGAAGAAATTCTTGCAGGTCGGTATTATTGCCAGTCGATATATCAATATTAATCCGAAATGGGCTCAGTCGAAATACCTTAACCTGATGAACAATCTGTTGTGTGGGGTACCAATAGTACTCATGAGACAAATACCAGAAAGTACATATTTACAACTTTCAAATCAGGTATTGTACTTAGCTTCAATTTTTTAACACGTATTTAGTTGTGAAACGTCGTAGGATTGTATAGAGCACGGATTATATGGATACCGTAAAATGGGGTGAATAGGCACAATTCGAAACTTCAGACTTGTATTTCTTTATAAGTTTTAAGGACTGCATACCACTATCCTTGTTTCTTTTGATGAGTCTAGCAGTCTATTTTTCTACCAAAAATTTTATTTAGTAGTTTTTCTAAGCATTAAGAAGAAAATTGACAAAATATAGACTGGTTCTATTTATCCAATATACGGGGTGAATAGAAACGCTATTCACCCCACACTTCGTGTCTATTCACACCGTTGTGTGCCTATTAACCTCGCAAAAACACAGTCAACTTTGAGACGTTAATTTCTTTTTGTCTTTTATTCCATACACAATCAGGTGCTGCCGATTCACAGAGTAAATAATGGTGTGAAGATAAAAAAAACACATGGCATTTTACGCTAATGCGACTTGGATCTGTGGACTTGAAAAACTTTTTGGTTTTGTTCCTATTCAGCCCGTGATTCCTATTCACCCCCTTTTACGGTACGCCTTTTAAGACAATTACTTAGTTTGTCAGTGCAGCTTGCATTTACACACAGAAATACAGAGTTACTCTACATACCGCTGAAATAAAATCACTTCAAGTGTAATTTTTAACATTGTCATCTCATTCGGTACGATAAAACAGTACAACATGGTTTATTTCTATTTTTTCACGATATAATATATCTACAAATATATGACATTTTTGACAGTGATAGGAGCGTTTGCTCATATGCGTGGCAACATGTTTACTTCCCAATAGCGTGTCTATTAGCACAGAATACTGTAGACTAAACAGAAGTCAATGTACATACAAGTAATTTTAGAGCAACGAACACATAGACACCCCTCACGGACGCGATATCTCGGACTGGTACGGTACATACAAACTGTCCCGAACCACTCCGAGATATCGCGTTCTTGAGGGGTGTCTATGTGTGCTTTGCTCGAATATTACTTGTATGTATATTGATTTCTGTTAGTTTCCAGTATTCTGTGTTATTAGTATTCATGTGGTCTGTGGTATAGAGGCTAAGTATTAATCTACATAATCACATTACGCCGTGTTGGTCCGGGCCCCTTTAGTAAAATAGACTATCTACTATTCTGTCAGGCAGTTCGTAAAAGATAATCGATTGGCTATACGTGTCATTACCATTATTACTACTCAGTGGTATAGTCCTGCAACGTCTCGCCCGGGTCTAGGTACCACCGCCATACCAATTCCTGCCGTAATACCGTCAATACTGGTCATTGTTCTGTTCTGGTTTGGAGAGTCAGGTAGCTGGTGGATTTATGGTGGTGGTATTACCATCCCGCTTTACGTTAGCAACGCATGATTAACATCTTTGGTGCCTATCGGCGATGATTATCTCTTGCCATCAGAAGAGCCATCTGCTTGTTTGCTGTCTTATAAAAAAAAATTAATAATATGTATTTTTTTAATATATAAAAATATCTTTGGTCTCGAAATTATGTCAAAAAAATAGTTTTTTCAGAAGTTTTTGTCAACGACAACTCCCGAACGGATAAACCGATTTTGATGCAATTTGTGGCATTGAACACAGTTTTTTAAGGAAAAAAGCGAATAAGATTTTGTAATTAACCTAGTTATTAATCTAGTTATTAAAGAAAACAATGTGTTTTCTGAAAAATTTTTGAGATTTTTTAAAGCTTCTCAAAATCTCTGGGTTAAATCGGTTCATACTCGTAGTTTCAGAAAATCTTAGTTTGGCGTAACACAATCGAATGCCATCAACCACATTTTCATCGGTCAAGCCATACAAAAATTATTTAGATGTTTACATACACACAGACGCGCGCGCACACACATACAGGCATACTGACAGGCGACGGCATCGTGAAATTTGTCGGAAAAGGTTCTTAGAACCTCAAGATGTGGAGATATTCTGATGAAATTAGATTTTCGAAAATCGGAGCAAAAGCCGTAATTTCCTTATACTACTAACGCGGCTGAAATTAATAAAAAAAAAACTAATACGGCTAAGTTGGCTTTACAAGTTTTCGAGTGATAGTTGACCAATTTATAAAATGTAGTTGGAGAAGTTTTTGCAGGCGATGGTCTATTGGCATTCAAAAGGGTCAAATCCATAGTATAAAACACAAAATATGGTAAAGTACGTGTCGTCCCACGCGTAATGTAGGGTTCCGAAGCCACCAATCATCATAATGCGGACTAAGAAGAGGTCTTTTATTGTTTCATACAATGAACATTAAACATATTTAACGTCAGTGACGGATATATCACCATACCAGTAAAAATTCTCCATGTAAATTTTACAAGTTGATCGACTATTACTTAACAAGTTGTAGTCTTCGAAGCCGTAATAGTTTTCCTTCTAATTTTATTATATTTTGTTAATTAAAGCCAATAGTTTTGTCAATCACTATAATTTTGTATTAATTTTACAGTAAATCAAATCAGAATATCAGAATGACAACCAATCCATCCGATCGTCAGATATTTTCTTAACGTCGCCTCGCCGTCACAAGTATTCTTTTTTATAGCGCTCGATGTCATAGACTACAACAGCGGCGCGTAACAATTTATTACTGTCGTGATTTTTTCCAACCCCTGAAAGTAACCATTTGCCTGGCAGAGGGAAATGTCCCCCATACTTGAATATTACAAAAATTAGCATTTTAAAAGCTTAGTATGTTTTATTTTATGTTAGTGGGATAGGCTAACCGGCAGACGTGCCACCTGATGGTAAGTGGTCGACGTCGCCAATAAACATATACCTATGGGACACCTGGGCTAGTTCCAGCCCAGGTGTCCCACGATCATGGGCGTACCGAGGGGGGGGGGCAGGAAGGGGCAGCTGTCCCCCTCTGGATTTTTTACCTCTCTACTAACTATCTACTATCTATAATAACATAAAAATATAGTCTTAAAATGTTACGGTTATTTATATCGTAATCGAATATTATTTTTAATTTTCGAACTTATCCAGTGCGTGATCTTTTAACCTACGTAGACTCCAAACATGTTATTTTGCATTTGGTTAACAAATTTAAAATGTTGATGTAAATTTTGTAATAAACTAAAAATTTCGTTCATTTTAAGGTATTTTATCACATACGAGCGTGTGACTCGCTGCAGCGAAGATTTTATCTCACGATGATGTCAAAGACTCAAGTAGGTACTCTTTTATGCTGTAGTCTTAACATCTTGCGCTCAGATAATTCGTGTCAAATTTAAGATAAGTAGAAAGCTTCATTATGTATACAGGTTGGCTGGTAAAAGATTGTACATATTGAAGGAGATGATAGTTAATGTCCATAAGTAAACAGTAAAATTGTAATAAATAGAGATTATCGCTTAACCTTGAACAATATTACTGATATTAGTGTTGTTATAATCAAAATAGTTTTTTTTATATTACAAGATAGCAAACAAGCAGACGGGTCTCCTGATAGAAAGAGTTACCTAACGATCTCCTATAGACACCAAATATGTTAATGTTGCGTTGCTATTTTGGGGCAAGGTCTAATGCCACATGCTTAGCTTTAAACTATAATACAAAAACAGGGCACTATTATTTGGCACTATTAAGTTCATCACACACGGTTAAGGTACTATAATTTTTTAAGATGCCCTATGTAATATAAAATTTTATAATATCTTAAGGTATCACACACGGCTAAGATATTAGATATTAAAAAACTGTTCATTCTATCACGAGTCTATATCTAGTTTTATATACGGGTGATTGACTATGAGTGATACGGCTTTACTTCTTGATTTGTTAGACAGCTCTTCAGACGACGATTTTGTTATATAATGTGAAATGAAAATTGCAGCAGCACATTCCAAACAAAATTAACTTTGAATGAAAAACTATCAAGACATGTCAATCGTTTGCGGGCGGACCTAGTTTATTGACATTAAAGACAACAGCTTTCGTGTGTAGTTTTCCCCCCTATCCCTCTTGACTGGACGCGGCATAGAGCTGGGAGCACCAGGGGTCACATCTGCATTTATCGTGTCATTGCACGAAGCTTTGTGACGATAGACGTCAGGGCGGTCCAGCGCAGCTCCAGTCCAGCGTACGCACCATTAACATCTTTGGTGTCTAAAGGCGATGGTTGACTCTTTCCATCTGGAGACCCATCTGCTTGTTTGCTATCTTACATTATAAACAAAAGCAGAACAAATAAAGTACAAACAGCGGATTGTTCCAGTAGAATCGGATAACTTTGCTAGCTCGTTAATCTCGTAGTAATACCTTTATGGTGTTACATATACACTGGCAGCTTTGTCTACTTTTAAACGTAGAACTGTCTAGTTTTTATATGGAACGTGTATAGAATAAGAGTGTTCAAAATAATCTTGACGGGAAAAGACATATGCCCGAAAAATAAATGAAGTTATAAAAATCGTGTATTATTGGAAATAATACGAAATCCCGTCGATCTTCATGTGCCTCGAGCAGCCAAGCAGGTTAAAGTAAATCCCCCGGGCAAAAGGTGTTACAATTGGTGGAGTAACACGGCCGGCTGTTATATCGCCCGATGAGCGATACAGTACTACGACGCAAATTAGAATGTGAAAATCTTATGTTTTGATGTTACTTAAATAATCGTTTAAAAACAGTTGGACCGCTTTAAATTTGGTACTCAGATAGATCATGGAACAGGACACAAGATACGTTTTATACTGAAAAAAATGTTCCTGTCGTATTCACTAAAAACTTATAATGTAGCGGGCTTTAGGATGCAGCTAGAAAGTACATATAAAAGAGATATGGAGAATTGGCCATCTATCTTCATAATAGGCAACTGATAAGATTGAGCAAAGGTTTAACGAACATATAGACAATAAATGTGTATCTGAAAACTTATAATAAATAGAGAATATTATAAAAATTCTCGATTTATACGGACTTATTTTTCTTACTCCATATTGCTAACTTTCTTATACAACGCTTCTTTCTTATATCTTTACGCTGATTTCTGGGACGTCCGTCGCCGTACTTTTAAAATGTACTTAGAGAAGCAAAAGCTGATGTATTCGTCATTGGCATTAAAAAGATTAAATATTATGTATAAAACTATAACAAGTCTCTTCTTAGTCTGCGTTATTGTGATGGGCAGCTATAAAACCCTACATTGGTAGTAAGCAAATGAACTAAATGCATGGTCCGACATGCACTTTGTTAACTCTGTATTTTTACATTCGCATTATTTATCTGATTTATCTTTATGACAGAATATAATTATATTTTTACAGCTGAAGATAATAATTCATTACACCGCATATTCTCCGTAGTGATCTCATCTTGCCACATTACTATTTTCATGTTAATTTTGATAAACTCAACTTCCACATTAAGCACATATTTATGTATGGCAAGATGAGAATCCCTTATGTAAGGATTGATTTTTAAAACAGCGATAAGTATTATCGCCTGGTAGAATAGCGAATGGTCTATTTTTAAAAGGTGTCCCGGATCAACTCGTGGAAAATATCGCGTATTCTATGGATCATCGTGATAAATTGGCTATGCTTAAAAATGGTCAACGCATTATTTATGTATACCCAATACCTATATATAACCTTAGAATTTAGCACTCTTACGGTCGGTTTCTGAAACGCAAATTAATTTTAACAAGCAATTATTCTGTGTTTAACAGATGTAAAAATTATCTTAAACACAGATTAATGATTGTTAAAATTGATTTGCGTTTCTGTTGCAACTGGCGAAACTGGACGTTTATGTCGCACACCGGCAGTGAAGCTGATAAAGTTATACATATAACATAATAATATGTAAGTACTATGCGCTCCAAATAAGAATAGGACTGTCAGGATGACATATTGCTCCGCATTTTGCAAAAACTTCGTAAGTAATGAGTAAGGCGTGCAAAAAAATTCTAACAAAGAAATATTTTAAAAAAAAAATAATTTCATTCTAATTGGTATATTTTTTATTTAGATTCCCATCAGATTATATAACCATGTATTAAAATAAGGTGTAAAATAACTAACACGTCTTTTATATATACGTATATTTAAATGAACGGCCAGACTGATATATTTTACTGCTTTTTATTGATGAATATTATATTTTAATACTTTTTAGCCTATTCTGGACAAAGACAGCCCAAACCCACAAAAATCGCAACAAAATTGGCCCCGTCGTTTTAGATTTGTAAGTGGTGTAAATGACACGACATCTTTATATAATATATAGATGAACAGTTAGACTGATGCTTTTTACTATTTTTTTATTGATGAAAATAATATTATTAAAATGTTATTTGTTTTTCATAAAATCAGCAATATTTTTTGAACAAATATTTTTTGCTGACATTACTAATTTCACACTTGTGGTATGAAGTTGATAACAAGCGCGATCCTATTCTTAGTTGGAAAGCATAGTAACAAAAACATTTTTGCGCAAAGCCAACTGCTTTTGTGTCACTATTATCAAAATTTAAAGTCTACAATATCTCGCACGATTTAATACCAACGCCTTACTTTTTGTTTGCTGCAATAACGTCTTATGTTACGCTTAGGCGGGTAAGGTTACCATATTATACTAAGACACGTGGTTGCATTCCTCTTACAAGGAGAGCGACGCATCATTACCGTCTTCGGTGTCTTTAAGCTATTTACATCTCTTACAACGGAGATCCTTTATGTTAATTAACGTAAAAAAGCAAATCATGCAGCAGGTGAATTAGTTATTAATTTTAACAGGCGCTTGGCAAAGCTAATAGTTGGACGGCGAATGACGTGTCTCGCTTAGGTCTCCTCTTGGGTGAAGTAGATGGAGAAGATTTGGCTGCTATCAATCCTCCTGCAATTGCCGGGATTGCAGCACAGGTAACTATTCATACTAAGAAGAATTTTAACAGTGCAGTACATAATAGTCAACCTCGTAGTTTCTTCAATTTTATATTAGATAGATACAGACGTTACTCTAAAGAAATCTACAATTCAAACAAGATTTTTTGTATAATCAAACAAGCAGATGGGACTGGATAATGCAGAATGAAACCATCGCCTATTCACAACAAAAATAGATGAGGTGGATGTATGATTTTCATATTTGATGCTATTTGAAAATACAAAACTTTCCTAATAGGCACTCTGGACTGGATAGCTATAGATGAATATGATTATTATCTCTTTGTATTAGACATCCGCCTGTCAATTTATATTACATAAGATAATATATTTTTAACAAAAGATTAAACCGATGAAAGGTTATGCGTGGTCATATATTAAAATCAGTGAGTGAATAAACAATCATCCTATGTTTTCTTACCCTTTTGGGTGGATTTTTTTTCAAAAAATATATAAGACAAACTGTGAGAAAATGCTTAATAGCATTAAGTAACGCCTTTGTACCATTATGTGCGCGGTAAAACTTTGGTATACCCATTTTAATAAAAGTCCAATATTTTATTAAAATGGGTATACCAAAGGGTTTTATTAAAATGGGACTACTATTTAATTTTTGTTTTAATTCTAACTATAATAGTATGTAAACAAGGGATAATTGTTAACTGTTTTTATGTATGACTTGATTTTAATGTATAACTTTTTACAGAGTGATACGATTTTGATAATTCTTCTTTTAGTGGATAGAATATATACAGAAGGTTGCCTTATTTTTTTTTAATTCATTTATTTATATACTTTATTGCACATGATGGTATAAAGGCGTAACTTAATCCACCCAATAGGGTAAGAAAACATAGGACGATTGTTTATTCACTCACTGATTTTAATGTATGACTATGCATAACTTTTCATCGGTTTAAATTTTTGTTAAATAAATGAATAAACAAACACATAAGACAACGTTCTGTATATTATATTCTATCCACTAAAAGAAGAATTATCAAAATCGTATCACTATCCCCTGGATAAGACCACAACGCAGTCAACTAAAAAAACTACAAAAATATATATCTTATATTACAAAGATTGCATATAAAACCACTGATCAACATCAGTTTTAAATATAGTGGTGCTATCTTTAGCAAAGCTTCTAAAATCTTGACGTGTGTTATGCGCTAAATGTCTTTATCAGAATAATCGGTTCTTGTTAAACGTGTAAATACCATATCCCTGAAGATACATGTAGAGGTGCTACAGTCTTAGAATAGTTGTTGACACTATGATTAAAAGATTTAACTTTTGTTGCAATAGTTCTTGTATTTACAGGTGATGTCAATAATGTCGGCAACGAATTTGAAACATTTAACAGATGAACAAATTCAATACTTAGGACAGAAATCGCTTAATATTCTGGCGAAGAAAATGAACACATACAACGATTTACTTCAAATAAGTAATGCGACTGGTATAGCATTTAGCTGTATGTTATATAGTTATATTGTTGTTTTGTTTATAATATGTTTTCAAAGATAATAAAACGTTTTGCAATTATTGGTAGTGATGATTTCTGCATAAATCTCTGTTACATTTAAATCCCTACAGTGCCTTAAAGAAGCAGCAAAATTAGACGTGTAGGTTAAGGTCCCTTTTGAAGAGTTAGCCATCAGCCTTTTCGCCAAGCAGTTCATTAAAAGGTGAACGATTTGTCAAACGAGTCACAACTATTGTGACTACTAAGTATAGAGTATCGCAATATTTCGTCCGGATTTTACACCCCCTTACATTATCCTGCTGCAATAGTGAGACTGTTATGTTCTGAAATGCAGTGTACGGTGGCAGTTAACATTTATTGTAACATTACATTCTCGTCACATGGATAGTAACGCATCATCGGTGGTGATGATTTTTCTTTACAAAAGAAATATCTACTTGTTAGCTATTTTTTGATATAAAAAGTGACAGTGAAAATATGGTGAAAATACTATAGAAAGACTTGAATTTGACACAAAAAGAAAACGCGAAATGTAGAAAGTGATATGTTTATTAGATAAGATGTATTTACCGCAACGTTTGTACATGGATACGGCCTAGATTAACGCATAATTGTATATGTGTACGGAAAGCCATATATTTCTTTACTATCGTATGTATTAAATAAATCTAGATTGAACGCCTCTCACGTGTCTGCTCGTCACCTCTATACGCCGCGCGCCGCTACCTGTTTGTGAGCCATAGCTCCCAACTATGTCGTCCTTTAAGATTATAGGTGAACCACTTACGCCGTTATTAAAACAAAGAGTGCATAGGATATTGTTGTACATTAATTCAATACATTTATAGAAACTTGTATTCAATGAGACGATCAAGAGGTGGCAGATGTAACGAATACAGCCCATTCTGCTGACGTCTTGCCTCTAACTGAAACAAAAAAAGAATTAATTTTTAATCACACTTAATATAAATAGGTTGTCTGGCAGAAATTGCTCATAAGCGATAACACCGCCATTTCGTATATCTTTCTTCGATAGCATATTAATGTATTTTAGAGTTCTCATTTTAGTCTGGTGTACAATAAAGAGTTGTTATTATTATTGTTATATATAAATAAAAAAGACATAGTTGTAAACAGATTTTGCGAAATTGGCTTCAGTCTGAAAGATACCTATGATATGATATTGAAAACCTAGTAGGTAAATACAATTATCTGTAGTAATTAATACTTTTCACTATTTTTCTTTTTCACACAAACAGACACACACTTACCCACGCACATACTTCCACAAACATGCACGCACCTACACTAGGTGTTGGAATAATGTAGCCCTCATAAAATAATTTTCAAATTCAGTTTAGTGGCTCCAGAGATTATTTCTTACAAACCAACTCACGAACTAACAAATTTTACAATAACACAAAATTATATATATAAGGTAAGTAGTACTTTTAACTGAAAGCTGCGAATATTTTACTTCCACAAATAACTTACCAATACATCACACCATTCTGTCTGAGTATTTTGATCAACTGTAAGTGCTACAGCTTTTATGTCATCTCCTTTATCTGAATTTGGAGGCTGATCAAAAACATCTGACTGCGCTTTGCAAGATTTTCCATCTTTATTTTCTTTCTGGCAGCAAGTTTGTACTGCAGGTGCTTCTGATGTACAAAGGATCGCTCCTGGTATTATAAACACTTGACATTCTTTGGTTTTGTCTTGTACATTGCATTTTTCTGGCACTGCTGAATTTTCAATTTTCGTAAAGTCGTTTTCACCACATTTACAGCTGTAATTGTGGTTAATTCTAAACGAGCAATTACTATAAAAACTGATTAAATGCAAGTTGGTCTCAAATACCGAAGTTTCCGTAAAAAAATTCTTGTTATGTAACTCTTTTACTTTTTTCTTTTATATCATAAGATAGCAAACAAGCAGATGGGTCTCCTGATGGAAAGAGTCAACCATCGTCTATAGACACCAAAAGTGTTAATGGTGCGTTGCTATCTTGTGGCGAGGTCTAATGCCACATGCATAAGTTTACCGGCTACCCCACCCTCCAAACCGGAACACGACAGTGACAAGCACTGGCGCTATTGCGGCAGGAATAGGTAAGGCGGTGGTACCAGACCCGGTCGAGACAATGCAGAACTCTACCACCTAGTAGCCATGATGGTAGTGACTCGCATAGCCAATTGGTCGCCTTTTGCGACCTGCCTGGCAGAATGGCAGTTAGTCTATTCTTCAAAGGAGCCCGGAACCAACACGGGGAGGAAACCGAAAACAACTAAAAAATTACGGGTTTTGATTTCATTTCTTTAATTGAGCTGTAAGATAAAGCTTTATTTACGATGTTTGACACAGGTTTTTTAAGTTGAAAAGCTCTATATTTTTAAATTACCTAATATATTAGTTTAAAAGTTATTATTAGTAAAAATACAAAGAACATAATTTTAATATATGAAAAGCTGTAACTTTTCAAAATTGATTCGATTTTGATTTTTGAAATGGCATTTAACGAAATATTTTAAGTACAAAAATATTGTAGATGATAAAAAAATCCAAAAAGTCAACGGTATTTTCAGAACCGATTTCAATACAATTTGCAGTATTGAAGGTAGTTTTTAAAAAAAGAGCTGATTTCATTCTGTAATCAACCGGTACATTAATCTGAAAATTATTTAAACATTTTTGTTTTGCCGAAACTTGAGATTTTTTTCAAAATTTCATAATCAGTTCATATTTTCAGGAAGTCTAACTACATCTTATTCGGTCAAGCCGTACAAAAGATATGTGGTCTTTACATACATACATACCTACACAAATACATACATACACACATGCCTACAGAGATACTAACGCCATCGTAAAAATAGAAAAGTAAAAATAGAAAACTCTGATTAAAAGTCGATTTTATAAAATCGGGGCAAAATTATTAACTTCTTTTTACTACTAACATAGCGAGGAGGTTAAAGAAACAATTATTTTTGATTGTTGTTCATTTGACAAACCGTAACTTGTAACCACATAAATTTATGAACATTAACATAAATAAGTTCATAAGCAAAGAAATGTCAAAATACATAATTCCTAGTCAAAAATCTACAGGCATAAGTTTAACTACAAGAGTAAGACTCCTAAAGTAACCAGGCTGCGATGGGAACATTTGTAAATAATGTACCTATAGAAGATTAATGTATTTTATATTTAAATACTAAACCTTTCTGACTCTTCCGTCTTTTCATTGTTTGGCACCACACAAATACAATTGCCATTGAGTTTCGTACATCGCATTTGTGTTACTCTATTTTCTGCGTCAAATTGATCACATGCACAGTGAATTACAATAAGTTTAGTATTTTGATTATTTGTAACCATTTCTTCATTAATTGTAATGACTGATTTTAAAGAATTTTCTTGTCTTATATTATCTCTTTTGTATTCTACTAATGTAACATTACTAGCATCTAGATCAATATTGACTTGTGAAGATTGTTCGGTAGATATAAGTGGAACTTCAGTCTGTATTAAATGTAAAGTGTCCTGTGTGCTTTGTGTAATTTTACTATGGTAGTCTCTAACTTCAATATTCAATTTTAATTTAATAAGACCAGACTTATTAATAGATGTGCTTTCGTCTTTTGTTTGTTTAAATAAAGAATAATTATTGAATATCAATGCAACATCCTTCTCGTAGTCTTGTGGTAGTTTTTCTACTATTTTATCTTGTTTATCTTTAAATTTCTCAACTGTTGTTGTATTTAAATCCACGATCGGTTCTATTATATTCTCCTTTATAGGATTAGATTGAAAAAGGTTTACCTCAGTTTTATTGTTTGGAAAAATAGTTTCTAAATTTGTTCCCAAATTTGGTTTGTTAAATTTTTTTGTGCTGTTAGCATTTCTATTTTTAGATGCACAATGTAAGTTTGATCTAGCAACATTGCTTTTCGTACTTTGAGGAGAAACAGAGGGTTTTCTCACCGGTCGATTTATACATTTAACATATGACATATCTCTTAGGGTTTTGTATTTTGATTGGCATTCGTTCAGCTTACAATCTTTAGAACACTTATGTTTTGACGAATGTTTATTTGTATTGCTTTTCGGCAAAGTTTTGTTAGATTTAGGTAAAACATTATCTTTTGCAACGGCGCTGTTATTTTCCTGTAAAAAGAAAAACAATATATTATTTGGTAATTTATATAATTCAAATAAAATGTATAAAATAATTACACTCTCTGTCATTTTCGTGTCAACGTTATTTTCTTTATTCTTAGTATTATGTGTTTCCGGTATTCCAGATTTACCGACTAGATTATTATTATTTATTGCAATTCCTGAAAAAAATCCACTTCATTTAATTCCTTTATTTTACATAGTAGAAGAAAGTAAAAAATACAGTTACCCAAATTTAGGTAGAAAATTTGAGGTTACTCGCGATTCGCCTTACCAAAATCAAAGAATTGCATTCTGTAGTACAAATGTCTACGATTTTATTTATATTGCATTTTTAGAATAATATAAATAGACGTATGTCAACAAAAACATTTGTATTAACGTACCTATTCGATATTAATTGAATTGAATTAAGTGTAAAAAAACTAAGTAAAAAAATTCCGAACTTGTCTGGATGTCCGTTTGTATGGATCTAAAACGATTACGCCAGAAAAAACTAATATATTGACATATTTTTATTGGCTTCAGAATTACAGCGACCAGTTTCTTATTGCAAATGGCGTTGTAATTCAGTGTTGTTTAATTACGATAAAAAAATCTAATGATCTTTGGTACTGAGCCTAATAACGTAACATCATACCTAATACATATTTTTAGGTTTCCGTTCCTCAGAAGGACAAAACGGAACCCTTATAGGATCATTTAATTGTCCGCCTATGTCTCTGCATTCGTCTGTCAAGGTACTTTATTTCAGGAACCCGTAAAGGTTTCGAGTTTAAATAAAAACCAAAAAGTAAGGTCTAAAGTCCCATGAAACTGTAAAAGAATAATTTTTAAAATGACGTGAAAAAAGATATAGCCGTATGCCACAAAAAACTTATATTTATACACTCTCAAGAAATCAAAATTTATAGGGTACTTTACATTGACCTAAACACATGAAAATTGACAAATTATATCGCCATATACTACAAGTACATAGAAAAATTTAAACTATATATTTGTGATTAAGTCATTAAAAATATAAACTTGGTTTGAATAACAACTGAATTTCCGGAAAAACACGGAAAAAACTGCATCCCTGATTTATTATTAATATGGACCTACTTACGGAACCATCGGTGAACGTGTCTAGTTGCACTTGTCTAGTTTTTATTTATACTATAAGGTAGCAAACAAGCAGATGGCTCTCCTGGTGAAAAAAGAAAACCAACGTTTATAGACACCAAAGATTTTAATGGTCTGTTGTTGTTCGTATGACGAGGTACTCCAAAGCGTAGGATATCATTAGTATTAAAAAAGTAGTATATAAAAAGTTCCCCCATGTTAGTCCGGTTAGTTGGAAGAATAAGCCAACTGCCGTTCTGCCTGGCAGGTCGTAAAATGCGACCGATTGGCTAGTCACTGCCATCGTGGCTGCTAGGTGGTAGAGTTCTGCATTGTTTCACCCGAGTTTGGTACCACCGCTTTACCTATTCCTGCAGCAATAGCGTCAGTGCTTGTCACTGTTGTGTTCCGGTTTGGACGGTAAGATAATCTAAACTTATGCATGTGGCAATAGACCTCATCACAAGATAGCAACGCACCATTAACATTTTTGGTGTCTATAGGCGATGGTTGACTCTTTCCATAAGGAGACCCATCTGCTTGTTTGCACTCTTATGATATAAAAAAAAATTCAAAATATTTTTAATTACTTAATTGCAAGTATTTAAAAAATATTGTGGGTTTGTTAAACCCGTTTTTCGATTAAGCGATCCGTTTGTGAAATATTAACTTAATAATTATTAGAGTCAAACATCCTTGCTGCTAACTTAACGGTTAGTTTTGGATGTGTGAAAAAAATCACGATAATCCATACGAATACCCATAGTAACTGTCTGTCTGGGTGTGACGTTGTTACGGTCAAACCGCTGAGCCGATTGTGACGAAATTTCATATAGCGATACTTTAAAGTCTTGGGATGAACATAGGCTACTTTTATCCAATTTTTTTACTTATTTTGTTCATACTTAAATACTTATATTATAAATTCGAGTCTATTTATTACTCTTTCATGGCAAAACCGTTGAACTGATTATATGAATCTTGGCATAGAGATATTTGAAGATCCGGGGTCAAACATAGGTTTTTTAAAAATCAACACTTAAGGGGGTGAAGGTATAAAAAACTATATCGGTGACATGATAATCTACTCGGGGGCGAGGCTGTGCAGGTCACCTATAAGTATATAATTACTATCTGTACCCGCGACTTCGACTGCGCGGGAAAATGTCTAAAATAAAAGTAGCCTAAGCCACTCTGTATTGTCATGGTTTAAAAGATAGTCAGTCTAGCGGTTTTAATCGTATAGTTCCCGTGGGGTTTTTGAGATAAAAACTATCCTTTGTCCTTTCTCGGGTTTCAAACTATCTTTGTACAAAATTTCATTCAAATCGATTTAGTGGTTTAGGCGTGAAGAGACAGACAGAGAGATAGAGTTACTTACGCTTTTTTGATGTTACTCGTAGTATGGATGAATTTAAAAGGAAAACTGTCACGACAAAGTAGGCTTTACAATTTTATAAGAAATAACTAATAGTCAACCAAATTTTTATGTGTGTTTTATCATTAAAATTACTTATTATTATTAATAATATTACTTATTATAGTTATTTATGTGTATAGTATTACCATTGGCAGCAGATTCTTCGTTTTTTAGAATCTTCTCTTGACGTTTCTCTCGTGATCTGTAATAGTAATAACGGTGTTTATTTTTTAATGAAAATTCGAAGAAATGAAGACGACACCTGGTAATCGGCATGTTGTTGTAAGACTTGACTTTTGATGACGGTTCTCCTGATGGAAAGAGATCTATTGACACTAATATGTTAACGGTGCGTTGTCATCTGTTAGGCGTGTATTTTACCTGCTACATTACTTTTAAACCAGAACATGACTACGACAAACGCTGGTGCTATTGCGGCAGGAATAAGTTTAGCAGTGGTAGCCCGTGGCTAGATCGTCGGTGGTCGTAAGACTAGTCGAGACGATGCAGAACTTTACTAATCTAGTGGTCACGGAAGTGACACGTTTAAGCCTTCTCTCAGCAGTGAAGTAAAGCAGTTGATCTATTTTTTGAAAAGAGCTCGGATCAACACAACGGAAACAACCAAATTGAGAACTTCCTCCCTTTTGGGAAGTAGGTTGAAAATAAAAACAATTTGTTTTGTACACACACATATAAGTACACAAAATTTTACAATAAACTTCCCGAAAATGTAAGATATCTACCAATCAATAAATTTAAAAAAACTGTGTAAAAAAATAAAATCTCAGATTATTGAGAAGACAAACAAGCCTGGTATTAATTGCTCATCATATCGATCTCATACATATTCTTTTATAATTTTGTAATATTTTGTATTGTGATATTGTTAAAAAAAATTATGTGAAAAAAAGACAAGCCTGCTGAGTTTCTTCCGCCGGATCTTCTGTATGTGGCAGCGTTTTTCCGATCCGGTAGTAGTTTTAAATAATATTGACGCGTCAAAATAACTTGTACAAAGTTTTATTGAATAAAGTTCTAAAAAAATAAGCTCGTTCCATGAACCAAACAAAGCATAATTTACCTCGATGCTTTAATTAAATATTGATTATATCCAGCTTGAATAAAATCGTTTGGGGGATTTACTGCCACATACGCTGCAGAATTAGAAAGTTCTACCGGTGATGTAACTTTTGTTCCTTCTAATGTATAAATTTCTACTTTTGGAGTACTGAAACATAAATAAGTTTATCGTATCGTAATTCGATCAAGGGTTATGGGTCACAGTATACTGGCACCCATCCAACCCAGCAACTCGTTATAAAAAATGTTACCGCGCATTACTTGGAGGGGAGGGACGGTTAATAATATTCAAAAATTGCGTTACGTAATACTTGCAGCTATAAAACAACTAGCTGGTAATTAGTAGTTTCAGTAAAAAGGTGGCATTAGCATTCTTTATTTATTTTTTGCATTTTTTATCGCATCTATTATGAAGAGTATTCTCATTAATTCCGACATCGCGTCAAAATTCAAACTTCCACACTTATCATCTCGATGTCTGGAAACCAACAACCTGCGTGCGATTTTGTCGGAATTTTTTACCTCATGCTACTCCTCTGTGGAATCAATTACCGGTGGGGTGTTTCCGAACGGATATAACTTAGGGACCTTCAAGGAAGAGTTTACTCATTCTTAAACGGCTGCCAACGCAACTGCAGAACCTCTTTTGTTGCTGCGGCTGCGGCTGGCGGTGGTGCTCATTTAACATCGGACGAGTCTCCTGTTTGTTTGTAAAAAAGGCTGGTGTTCTATGCTACAAAAGAGGCACACACTAACATGGACCATTTTTTAAGAATGAAAATTTTAGTGCCACTTACACAATAAACGCAGACTTACAAAATAGAAAAAACTAACTGAAGACCTAGGAATTTGATGACTAGTCTCTATCACAGATTATATAATAGTTACTATGGTAAACTTTAGCGGCACATCAGTAGATTTTAGTCACTTCATCTCCGGCACCAGCAAAAAAAAACAAAATCATATAATATATGTAGTACTCGTGATACATTTCACTTCGCAAGCGAAGCATTTTCAGGACTTTGGACAACAAACTCAAAAAAGTCAAACAAGTATTGGTCAATATTTATTAATTTTTTATTGAGTACAGTGCTGTTCGATTCTTCTTTAGCATACTTTAATGTTCAGACCTCATTGAGTTTATTCCTGTTGATACGCTGTTTATTTTGTTTCAGCAGCAATAAAGGAGAATAAATAATAATCAGAAATAAATATAACTAGCTGCAGCGTGCATTATAAGTTTTTGGTGAATCCTGCGGGATCACTTAATTTTTCCGGGATAGAAAATAGGCTATGTGCTATTCCAGATCATCATCTACCTGTTTGCCAAATTTCATTCAAATCCGTTCAGAAACATCCAAACTTTCGCATTTATATTATATACATACATATATTTTTTTGGGGACATTTGGGGACAACCACAAAACACCATCAATAGCATTTTTGTCTTACCCGGGGTTCGGACTCATGAATCTTATGAACCCGGGGATCTGATGAATCATCATGATTTGAGCCGAAAAGGGAGATCACTTATTTATGAAGCAGTCAATTTCCATTTTTTAACTAAACCTATCTTATATAAGTTTTATGATCAAGTGATTTGATCATAAATATCTACCAATTTATATGAGATTGATGAGATTGGCCTCAAAGTGCCACATGAATATAGTGACAGCCGAAATTATTAAATTATTTAATGTACCATTAATCCATATTAGAATTCAATGGACATTTTTAATAGCAAATAAATTTTACGAAGGATTATAGTTGAAAAGTCATGAAACTCATCAAAAATGTATACTTTTTCTTATTTACTGATATATACCTACTTCCGCTGCATGTCTGTATATCTGTCTGTACGTCTGTACGTATTTGTGTCTGTATGTCTGTCTATAGGTCTATCTGTATACCTGTCTGTCTCTCTGTATGTCTGTCTGTAGGTGCGATTCAAAATGGTTGCGCTTTGAGGAATACCCCCGATTTTACACTCAAGTGTGAGGGTCATTTATCATGATAAATATTAAAGAAGTTGTGAATTAGTCTTATATATATTTTAATTAAGCTAATCTTACTTCGGTCCATATAGAGATCGAGCCATATTACTTAGAGTATTATTCCACAAATTAAGCTCTTCGGAGTTTAAGTGATACTTCCTCGGAGGTGAGTACTGTTGCCCATTTACGAATACATATATATCGATAGGTTTGCAATCTTTATTATTGGATGTAGAATTTTGTTCATTCATTTTATCAAGAAAGCTCTGTATTTGTCGCTATATAAATTTGAGTATAGAATAATATTTTTGCATTAATAATTACTTTTACACCAATTGATAAAATTTAATGATTAATTTTGATTTGTAGTCATAAATTTCATAAAATTATTAATAAAACAATGTCAAATTGACGCGTCTTTTTATCTAGACCATGAAGTATTAGATATAATCATGGATATAATACAGCTTCATGATCTAGACCTAGTTCATTCTTTGGTTTATCGTTCATACCGGTAATCTATGATTTATAGTTCTTTTAATCTATGGAGAGTAGAATAAAGAAGAACTATTTTATGGGATTTTAAAACTGAGAATGTATCCTGAATAAATAACAACTCCAGAAATGGCCAAAGGGGCGCTGGTGAGGGCAAAGGCAATGAGGGCATAGAATAAAAGTACAATATTAAAATAAAGTGGTAAAAGTGCAATTAAATATTTTTCAAAAAAAACTGTTAAAGCAGCGCTAAAATTGCTAAAATGTTGCTATTAAATACTTCAGCTCAGCATAATTCACTTCGTCTACAAATGCTATATATCAGATCTATATGAGCAGTTGTAGACGAAATGAATGAATGCTGAGCGAAAGATTTTCATAGCACTTTTAGTGCTGTTTAAACAGTTTTCTTGTAAAATATTTAATTGTGCTAAATAATTAAAAACGCTACATACATTGCATAGGGTATATTGTTGCATTGTAAAATAGTTCCGCTTGGTGCACTGTTGAACATGAGACAAATTATTTACTGGCAAAAACATTGGTGGAGGCAATGATGAACCAGTTGCAAGTATTCTTTTATACCTGCAACTGGTTCATCATTAGCGCAACACGTAAATGAAAAAGACTGAATCGTTTCATTTTCCGTTTTGTCACTGAAATTCCTATTTTTACCAATAATTTATGGCGGCGGTCGACAATTTTGAAAATGACAACTGCATATCTACGTAATGGCTCCTCGAGTACTTGTATGTATCAGAACGTTATCGAAATTAAACACATGGACAGAGATATACGCAATATAACACTGTGCCCCCTGTAACACTGTAGCCTACCAAGTATAGAAGCTATTGTTATTATAATAATGATTAACAACGGCGTAGGTCAGGAAGTCCCAAGTAAAGTGTTATTATGTATATGGTTATCAATACATAGGCAAATTCTGGATGTTCGCACTGTAACGTTTCTTCACAGATAACGTCCATGATGGTATTTTTAATTAACAGTAATCTACTTAAAATTTTCACGCGTAACTTGCATTGTAAATTTATTGAAGTACTTTTTAATAGCCGGTCCTACCTTTGGAACTTCCCGCCTTAGGTCATCGGTCGCCGCGCCCTTTAGGGGTGAGAGTGGCGTTTGATTTTTAAATACATATTGGAGTACCTACTAGCTGTTGCCCGTAACTTCTATTTTATTTAGAATTATCTTAGCAATTTTAAACGAAGTCAGCGGTAATATCTGTTTTTTTTTTATATATATACTGACTGGTGAGTTACCTTCAATATTTAAGCACGTAATAGTTGGCGATCAAATATGATGAGAAAAAATAACATTAAAAATAAATATCAAAATACTTCTTAGTAAACTTAGTAAACAGTACACCAAGAATCCTATATTTACCTTTGCCATACTTGGACACCGCGCGGACGCACGTGTCGCGTAGCGCGTTATCAACACAGAACACATAGGTAGGTACAAAACAAACAGTGCAGCGTGCTTAGAGAGTATAATATCCACATTTCACTTATTTTTAGAGAAATATTGGTCAATAATTAAGCCCCTAATTTAATTATATCATTTTAACGAGAATCGAGTACTGAGTACTCTCCAGAACTATCGAAGGTAACTCACCAGTCAGTCTGTATATTATAAGAAGATAACAAATGAGCTATATGGCTCTCCAGATGGAAAGAGACAGCCATCGCCTAAAGACACCATTAAAATGGTATATTAAGTATACAATATGTTTATGATTAAAGTCTGTAGTCAAACTTAAAAGAGATTTTATTGTTTAGTCTATGGTCGAATTTCGACCAGAGGGCAATTGCTAGTATAATATAAATACAAATATTAAATACTTACAGCGGTCAGCAAGCTGAGTGATATAAAATTAAAAAAAGCAGAAACTTCTGCTTATTTGATTTAAAAAAGTGATTATTTGTCTATTCATGTACGAGATCTCGTATTGCATATGATGGCTTATACGAGTCGTTACTATAAGTAACATATTATGTTGAATTTTTAGAATCTTTGTGTAACGGTTTACAGCAATGTCTCCGGGCGGTTGTTTGCTATAAAACGTTTAACAGGCTCTTAATTACATATAATCAGAATATCAATATTTTGTACGTTTAATTATAATCAAGTTATTTTGTTTTATCCAAGCAGACTTATTTTATAAATAGAGATGATTATAAGTAGATATAGTATCCTCAAAAAATGCACTTAATTATTATAGAACCAAACTATCGCTGGTAATATACCATTAAATGTTGATGTTGTATATGAGCAAATGCGCCTATTACTGTAAAAAATGTCATACATTTGTAAATATATTATATCGTGAAAATATTGAAATAAACCATGGCGTACGCTTTTATCGTACCGAATGAGATGACAAGGTTTAAAAATCACCCTTGACGTAATATTATTTTATCGGTAAGTAGTATAACTCTGTATTTTTTTGAGTAATGCAAGCTATACAGACAAACTAAGAAATTTTCTTGAAAGGCGTATCGTATCCATTTAAACCGTGGTTCAGATGTATGCGGGTGCTTGTGTAAAATGGAGTAGAACTATAAAATGGTAAGCTGAGACCATTATACGGAATCCTAATAATGTAAGTCACAAAAAAAAATTAATTACCAGCTCGTAGTAATTAATGGTTAAAAGTAAAGGCAGTCGTCATCCACAGTTGGATTATCGCAGGAAAGTTCGTGCAAAATATCGTTCCAGCTAATATGACCACAGTGCCTATCGCGATAATTTTTTAGTGTCAAATCTTACGAAGCTTCGGCGCATATTACTTTGGGACGATAAACGCAAATGCGGCCTCACCAACCAAAAATCCGGTGAATCGTGAATTTCGTTCGTTTCTCTCTGCCTACCCTACAAGAAAACCGACATGATGATACGTTGTTACCATAATATTATAATGTCTCTATTACTCATGCATTTACACGCTTAAAAGGTCGCTGAACCTTTTAATTGCCTTATAATAAAGTGTCACACGGTAAAAATCTGCGGAAAGTTGACATCTAATTACCTTTAATTTATCTTTAAATAACTGTCACTTTCGCTTTTTTTCTAATATTTTAGATAAGAAAACAAGCAAATGACTCTTTTAGGGTTCCGAAGTAAATTAGGAACCCTTATAGTTTCGTTAGGTGCGTACGTTCGTCCGTCCGTCCGTCCGCACTATTGCTCAGAGTTCTTTAATACTAGAAAGCTGTAATTTGGCAGGAATATACATATTATTCACATCAACAAAGTAATACATTAAATCTTGAAAAATATTATTTTCAGGGTAGCTACATGTAAAGTGGGGATGTTAATGTTTTTTCTCACGTACTCCATAGTGTGGGTATCACGGCTTAGAAAGCATTACAAGTTTTTTGAGTAATACTCGACTTACTTGTAAAATGTACTTAGAGAACTTTTTATAGGCGGTGTCCCTGTGAAATGAATGAAATTCTTGACAGTAGGTAATAGGAGGGTTTGCTCATATGCGCGGTGACACGTTTCCTTCCCAATGGTATTTATTGGTATTCATGTGGTCTGTGGGTTAAATGTTCATAGTATGAGACTGTGAGAGCCCTCTTCTTAGTCTGCATTATTGTAATGAGCAACTTCGGAAACTTACATTGCGCGTGGCTCGATACGTACTTCACTAATTTATTAAATTATCATAAGATAGCAAACCATCATATGCCTCTTCTGATGGAAAGACACAAGCATAAGCTACGAACGTCAAAGATGTTAATGGTGCGTTGCTATTCTTGTGGCAGACCCTGCCAATGTCAATGTAATGCTACATGCATAAGTCTACCGGCTACTTTACTCTCAAAAACGGAACACGACTGTGGCAAGTATTAACGCTATTGCGGCAAGAATAGGTAAGGCAGTGGTGGTGGTGAGACAATCATAAGATATTCAATACATCAAAGATTTTTTGAAGATAAGAGTACCTGCTATTCTGCCAGTTTCAAAAAGGAAAGCAATAAAATTGGTTATACGAGTTACTACCATATAGTTCATGACCACTAAATGATTATAGATCGTGGTCCCACGAACTTTTTATCTATACATATAATAAAATCGTAGGAAAGTCAAAACTGTATATTGAATATTTTTTTAAAAGAATACTTGGGGCGTGATCTACAATCGATACCGAAGCCAAAAATATAGTTTTTCGAATTTTTGTCTGTTTGTCTGTTTTTCTGTTTGTCTGTTTGTATGTATGTCCGGGGTAAACTCAAAAAGTACTGCATGGATTTACTTCAAATTTTGCATGAATATTACTAACAGGTCGGATCAACATATAGGCTACATATTATCACGCTATCACCTACAGGGGAGTAGCAGTGCGCAGTAAACGAAGTCCGCGCGGACGAAGTCGCAGGCAACAGCTAGTAATTAATAACAAGCTGAATTTTTGTGCA
Organism: Apodemia mormo; assembly: GCA_036924255.1. Lineage (NCBI taxonomy): Eukaryota > Metazoa > Arthropoda > Insecta > Lepidoptera > Riodinidae > Apodemia > Apodemia mormo. Next base: position 36,845,005 of record JAUPFN010000001.1, on the reverse strand, counting down.
CAGCTTTTTTTGACGAGACAACTGTCTTTTCTATCTTCGAACAATCTCGAAACCGGTAGCTAATGAAGTTATGAGGCTTTGAAAATTTTGATTCAGTGATGGAAAAATATTTATTAATAACAATAATTATTTTTCCTTCCCCGTGTTGGTCCCGGGCTCCTTTGAAGAATAGGCCAACTGCCGTTCTGCCAGGCAGGTCTTAAAAGGCGACCGATTGGCTATGCTAGTCACTACCATCGTGGCTACTAGGTGGTAGAGTTCTGCATTGTCTCGCCCGGATCTGGTACCACCGCCTTACCTATTACTGCCTCAATAGCGTCAGTGCTTGTCACTGTCGTGTAAGGTAGCCGGTAAATTTATGCATGTGGCTTTAGACCTCGCCAAAGTATAGCAACGCACCATTAACACCCTTGGTGTCTATAGGCGATGGTTGACTCTTTTCATCAGGAGACCCATCTGCTTGTTTGCTATCTTATAATATTAAAAAAAAATTAATCGCTTGATTATATTATGAAAAACACGATGAAACTTTTATCCTACACATTTGATGGTTTCTCTGACGAGTCCTCCACTCTAAAGTTTCGGATATGAGCAATTATAAATTACCTAATAAATTTAAAAACAACCGAATTTTTCACAACAGCTTGTTAATTTATTTTACACTTTTATCGTCGGCTCTTGGTGAAACTCCTTTTCAACACAATATTTATTGATTGATGAAACTTGTATAAATTTGTAAAAATATCGCTTCCGTGGTCTAGTGGTCCGATGTCAGAGTTGACCACATGAGGTCCCGGGTTCCATTCCTGGGTCGGGCATTCTAAAATGTGTTTTTTCAGTTTTCTGATAAAAACGACGTTGCCCGGAATTGGAAAGTGCCCGGTTGGCGATAGACTTGCCATCTTTCACATTTGTGGGACCAAGTATATTCGGCTAATCGTAGGTGCACTTGTACCTCTGCCTACCCTTTCGGGGATATGGGCATGAAGATACTTACTTACTAATAAAACTTGTACTGTTTCACAATAAGGTGTATTATGAATATTTAATTTCCAACTGGTTTCGCTCACACAAACATCCTCAGTAAATATCCTGAGGACGATCACATAAAGAGAAAACTTTTGTTTATCCGACACTCTAAACTTTTCTTTGTTATCTATCTTTATTAGTTACCTGATTTGAGATTTTTCGAAGATAGAAAAGATGGTTGTCTCTTCAAAACGAAGCTGTTCACAAAAATTCAGCTTATTAATGAAAAAAAAGTTTGTTCGTGGGACTACGGTCTATAGGGTTCTGCAAAGTCTTGTCCTTATTTTAGTAAGATGGTGATAACATCAGACCCGTGCGATGCGGCAATAGCATTTGAAGTGGTTGTCTGTAGGTAATTCCACGCTTAATAGAATAAAAACTGAAGTATACAGGGTTACCTCTAAAACACCAGCAACCTTGCAGGACTAGGTAGCTAACATCATATACAACAACATTTGTTCTACGACATTTGATAATTTGTTGGAATTTACTTTCATACAAAAATTAATAATGAATTAAATTTTTCGCTTGAACGTTCTTAACTCTACCTGCATCGCAAAGATTATGTAGGAAAGTCATTGATATAAAAAAGGACTTTTTTGGCACACTGATTGTATATCTTGGGTTTTTATATCAATGAAGAAAGTGTTTCTACTATTACTACTAGCAGCGCATCCGAATGAAGAGTTAAAAATGTCACGACAGGACAATGAAAACTTAAAAATCATTTTTATTGTTATGTTATGTCAAAAGTCATAGAACAAATGTTGTTATTTATAATGTTAGGTATATAATACTGCGAGGTCGCTTATGTTTTAGAGGTAACCCCGTATATCGGAATATACGTAACATACATACATACACCTCCCTTGACACTACCTTCGGACAGTACTCGATCAATCTGATCACGGTACGTCAGTCTTGGTCTTCCCCAGTACCTACTTCATTCCATTCGCATTCCATTCTAATATATATATATATATATATATATATATATATATATATATATATATATAATGTTTTCTGTGGTACTATATGTAAAGCTAACTTTCTGTAAGCAACGTGCATACTCTTTACGTTTCTTAAACGATACTGACAGAATGCCGTTAGCGGAACTCTATCGCTTGCCTAAAATTAATGCAAATTGAACTGAGACTTCTTCTTATCTTAGTAAGAGGCGAAAACAGGCGGTTTTTGTAGTTTAACTAGTATTTAATTATATTGTTCTGGTTTATTTGAAACCCGCGATGGTATTGAAGCCAGATGTGTCTTGTATGTTGCGAGGGAATCCCGCTTTAAAGCTTAAAAATAATCATGACACGTGTTATAAAATTTTAAATATAGCATCGTGTATTCAAGACAGAAATTGCAGAAGTGGGTTAATTATTACTTACTAGCGATCGGCTGTGGCCGAAATTCGACCATAAATTAAACAATAAAATCTCTTTTAAGTTTGATAACTGACTTTAGCCGTAAATACGACAGAAAACCGTGGTAAATACCATGAAGCTGTATTATATCTGGAGGCAACACTAATTCCTACTTGAAACCAAAGGAGATTGGTGGGGCCCCATACAAATTTGGCCTAAAACGCAACACATGATGAAGGCTGTTTACCGTAATGCAATACATTATTAATTTCTTCTGAAATATAAATTGTATCACGGACACTTTATAATACTAAAATTCACGAAACTCCTTCAAAGATTAATATTACTTAATTTTACAATTGTTACATTCCATTTTAAGCTACTCACGTCGCAATATTATATCGTCAACACAAGTATAATTCATTTTTGTATTACTTATCATAAAGATTACCTATTTGATTTTAGCCACTTAAATGTTAAAAAACGATACAACTTTTGTTTACATAAAATCAAAAATGTTTATTACTTGCTCACAACGGCGTAAATAGATGAGATATGACACTTGTTTTTTTTTTTGTTTCTTTCGGATGATACTAAGAGTACTTATTTATACGCATGAAGTAATTTCGATTATGATAATAAATATTTTCATTTTTGTTGCATTTTATACAATAGTTTGTTTAAAATTTTGCGTCTTATCTATCCAACATTTTTATAATTTGTTTGGTTGGTCAGAAATAAAAGAAAGTGTTAACTTTATGGCAGAATAGAAAAATCTTTGCTTGAATTAGAAATAAGAAAAAGTGTACAAGTTTGTGTAGTTTCATGACTTTCCGATTAAAATCCTTTTAAAATTAATTTGCAATTAAAAAGTGTCCGTTAAATTCTAATATTGACTTTATTTTTAAATTAATTTTATTCACAATAATGTGAACAAAATTAATTTAATAATTTCGGCTGACGCTATATTCTTGTTGACCATTTAGGCCGATCTCATCACTCTCCTTTAAATATTGCTGTCATCTTTTGAGGTCTAACTCTTTTTCTAACACAGCTTTATAAAAAGAGATGGTGAGACCTCATAGACAGAGATATAATGTAAATATTTGCTTCAATTGATTAATACGAGTGCTAACTCCACCTACATCTAATACTTCATGGTAAAGACAATACTAGTCATGTGTGTGTATTATTATTGTGTATGTCATATGTATGTAGTGTGGTTAATGTTTATTTTTATTAATTTAATGTACCTATTTCAAACGCCTAACATAGGTCTGTCGTAACGCCACAAGGGTAGCAAGGTGTCTGCAACCAATGGTTATGTCTTTCTACCAGGAGTTTACCATAAGTTTACCATAAACTGCTTTTTTCTACTCGTATTTATATTTCCGTTGATTATTCTATTCCAACCGAAAAGCGCCACGTAAGTTTGACTTGCCGTCAACAATTTCCTCGCCCACTGCGATAAAAATAAAAACAATTTCCCAGAATTAAATTTGGTTATACTTACCTGTATTTACAAATAAAAAATCAAGTTTGCTTGCACCAAAAAATACACGTGATCTGAAGAGGGGTGGGGTAGTCTACAATCTCACCATGTGTCACCAAGAGGAGGGGGAGGGAGTTAAATGCTCCTTAAAAAGTTGCTTAAAAACATCACGTGATTAATAGACGACCCATTTGCTGGTTGGCGAGATGATTAGTGATCGAATCGCCGCATTATACTGACCTGACTACATTTATAGATTATTTCTAGCGATTATCGGGACTGACGGCTTCGCGTGTTCATTAGCTACACGGAGTGGTTAACACACCACCCGCTAGACTCCGAGCTACTACTGAGATTTGGAATTTTAATAAAGTATCTTCACGCCCATATCCCCGAAAGGGTAGGCAGAGGTACAACAAGTGCACCCACGATTAGCCGAAGATACTCAGTCCCACAATGCGATAGGTGGCAAGCCTGTCGCCAACCGGGCACTTTCCAATCCCGGGCAACGTTTTTTTTATCTGAAAACTGAAAAAAAAAACACATTTTTGAATTGCCCGACCCAGGAATTGAACCCGTGACCTCATATAGTCAACTCCGATACCAGACCACTAGACCACAGTAGCGACAATTTTAATAAAAACCTCAATAACACTTTTATACTACCCACGTTTCCAACCCCTAGACCACGACTAATTTATATATCAAAACTAAAATAATGTACCAAAAAAACGTCATTACATGCATATGAGAACAAAAAGTGGGGTCGTGTACATGGTCGTAAGTCGTAAATATATCTGCGGTCGTGCTCACTGCTCGTGCTATTTGTGGCGCGTGCGCATCGACGCCTCGCGTTATACTCGTACGCCATAGCTATTCAAGCACATTCCATAACGTTATGATAATCTTTTCATCGTTTTCTATGGCATAAATTGTTCCACAGTTATATTAAATTATTCATGTAATTGTAAAAACTAATCAATTTTTATGCCTATAATAATATTAATTTGATATATCTCGCTTTTTTCTATAGTGTTTAGATTGATGATACTAATTCGCATATTCTATTATCTGAGAGCTAGTTGATTATATAGAAAATAGCATCTATATATAAATAACATGTTATTGATAATATTGTGTGAATATAAGATATTGTTTGCGGAATTACATATAAAAAAATATTTATCATTTATCTATCGTCCTGTTGTCGATATTCGACTATAGACTTAATAATAAGATCTCTTTTAATCTTGACTAGAGACTAATGTTTTTCTAATGTATATTATTAAAAAATATTACGTTTTTGCGGTCCTCCGCAATGTAAAAATTTAACTGTGCCAAATTTTATACGCCATCATTCGCGTTATTGTCTTAAAAAGGGTTACAGTTTTTCCCAATAGATTTATATGTAAATAAAATGATAGAAGATATATAGTATATAAAGTGTATCATGAAAAAAAAATACTGGAGAAATTACGATCATTCTCTTGTTTATTTGATCTTTATTTTAAAAATACACGATATCTTTATTTAATAGACATAGATAATTTGTACTACTACGTGTTCAGCGATGTGTACTATAAATAAAAAAAAAATAAAAAAAAGCCTTTTATTTGCTATATTACTGTTATAAATGCGAAAGTTTGGATGTTTGGATGGATAGATGTTACTCAATCATGCAAAAACTACTGAACGAATTTGAATGAAATTTGGCATACAGGTAGATGATGACCTGGAATAGCACATAGACCAATTTTTTGTCCCGGAAAGGTGATCCCGCCGCTATTCACCAAAAACTTTTATAATGCAGCGGGTTGCACGTTGCAGCTAGTAATGAAATAAATAAATATCACTGGACAAATTACACAAATTGATCTAACCCTATAGTAAGCAATTTATTTGCTTGCAGTATGCGTATCAGTCAATGATACTAATACATACATAGACATACATGGGCGTACCGAGGTGGGGGGGAAAGGAAGGGGCAGCTGCCCCCCCCTAGAATTTGTTCTATTAAGTATAAAATATTGTAGATAAAAATATAGTCATTTATATTCATAGTCAAAAGGGGGGGCAACCGTAACATTTTAAATGTTACGGTTGCCCCCCCCCCTGGCCCAGAACCTGGGTACGCCCATGTAGACATACATATATAGATACTTATATATAAATAATTCACACCCAAACCCAGAAATACAAGCATTCACGCTTGTCACATAAATGTTTATCCTTGTTCACTAACCTCTACACTGAGTGATTGAAATTACAATAAACAACGCAGGCGAAGTCACGTAAAAGTAGCGTAATTTGGCGCCGATTTTCAAAACATCGAGTTTTTACCAGATTTCCACGCTTTTGGTTCTAGGAACCTTTTCCGACCATTTTCACGATGACGTCAGTATGTCTGTTTTTATGGTTCCGTACCTAAAAGGTAAAACGGAACCTTATTACTAAGCCTCCGCTGTCCTTCCATCTGTCTGATATCTCATAAATCGTGATAACTAGAAAGCTGAAATTTTCACTAATTATATATTTCCGTTGCCGCTATAACAACAATTTTCCCCGTGTTGATTCCGGGCTCTTTTGAAGAATAGACCAACTGCCGTTCTGCCAGGCAGGTCGTAAAAGGCGACCGATTGGCTACGCGAGTCAGTACCATCGTGGCTACTAGGTGGTAGAGTTCTGCACTGTTTCACCCTGGTCTGGTACCACCGCCTTGCCCATTCCTGCCGCAATAGCGTCAGTGCTTGTCGCTGTCGTGTTCCGGTTTGGAGAGTAAGGTAGCCGGTTAACTTATGCATGTGGCATTAGACCTAGCCACAAGATAGTAACGCACCATTAACACCTTTGGTGTCTATAGGCGATGGTTGACTCTTTCCATCAGGAGACCCATCTGCTTGTTTGCTGTTTTATAACTTAAATAAAAAACAAATAAGGGTGAAAATTACAGCGTGCAGCCTGCTACATTATAAAAATGTTTGGTTAATACCGCGGGGACAACTTGTTTTTCCGGGACACTAAGTAGCCTATGTGGTATTCCAGGACTACCTGTATGGGAAATCTGTTCAGTAGTTTTGCCTTGATTGAGTAACAAATATCCATCCATCCAAACATTCAAACTTTCGCATTTATAATATATAATATCCGCGTGGTTTTTTTTTTCAAGTAGCCTACGTTACATCTTATTACGTCAGCTATCTACCAGTGAAAATCCCATCAAAATTGGTCCAGCCGTTCCAGAGATTATCTGGAACAAACAGACATACAGATAAAAATCGTAAAAAGTATTATTTTGGTATGTGTACCGTGTATACATCCATATGAATTTAGTTAAAACCGGTTATTTTAATTTTACAAACAGACACTCCAATTTTATTTATTTGTATGTATAGAACATTAATGAAAAAAGCAAGACTAAACCTTACCTTTACAATAATAATCCATACTATTCATACAAATATAAATGCGAAATTCTCGCTGTCTGTTTGTTACGATCTCACGACTACGGCTCTAGATCTGTGTTAATTCGTTGCTAGAATTTTTCATCCTAGCGCTGGTTGCGGATAATAAGCCTTTCGTCTCAAAAAATCAATTAATGTAACTTTAATTAATTACCTTGATTTATCGATTAAAACATAATATATGTTTTCGATTCGTTATCGAGGTTGTTCCTTAATCTGATTTGATGTAACAACCAACACAGTCTGGAGACTGAGTAAATCGATATCTTACAGGAAGTGTATCCTTTACACTCATGTAGGTACATATGTTTCAGCCCCGGAAGATAGTTTAGAAACTAAAAAATATTATAATTGATAGTTCTTGTACCTAATTATAATTAAAATAATTAATCTACAAAATTGATAGGTATCAATTACTGAAACCGGCTTTATGGTAGAGCCATGGTAGAGCCTTAATATTATATTTGTTTATCTATAAAGAAATATACAAGTTGAAATAATATTTTGATTTTCGATTATGTACACCTAATTGAGTTTATTAATTTTATAGTAACGGTTAAGTTTTATTCCAATTTTGAAAATTTCTAGTGATGCCTAGATTAGTTAACGATATCAAAATTTAATAATCGACGATCTTTAATCGATTTGTTGAATAGTAGTGCAATAGTAATTTTATCAGGTGCTAAATGAGTGAGCAAAGAGGACATGTGTCGGAAGCGGGAGGCGCCGGGAGGGAGCGGGGGGTCCTCCGTCCTCCGGCGCCGCAGTCCGCGCGAGGTGCCGCCGCCGGTGCGTCGTATTCCGACACCGCACTACACTACATCGATACTTTCGACTCGGCGATCGCCTTTGTTTACCCCACGCGCGACCATAATAGCTGTTCCTAGTGTTCCAATGCATCCAGTGCTCTGTGATCAGTGAAAGTGTTTTGTGTTTATGGAGTACTCGCCCTAAGCGTCGAGCATCAGCTCGAGTCCAGCTATGGCGGCCACGGCCCGCCGTGAGATCGACACCGGAGAAGAAGACATAGCAGCTATTGCGAAACAGATATCAGATCACGCGGAAGCCATATACCAGACTTGGAAAGCGCGTGGCCTTGCACCCACTGAGATTTTGTCATGCAGGCCCACGCCCGGCCTCAAACTGGCTGAAAGTTTGCGGACAAAACCTAAACCGGAGCCCAAACCTGATTTAAAACAACGCCCAGAGTTTCGAGGCCGACCTGAGCAGAGATCGGATCCTCGTAGAGAGCAGAGGCTAGAACAAAGAGCGGTTCGTGTAGAGCCTGAAAACGAAATGGTTGAAGCCTCATTACCACCAGACTTAGTTCCGGAGCGCAATGGTACCAATGCCGGTGTTAATATTAGACGCGTAGACTCTGCAGCCATGCGTTTAGAGGTAGCTCGAGAGGAGGAGAGACTCTTGCGCGCGTTGAGAACTGGTGGAGTTGTGGCGGAAAGGCCATCAGAGAGGCCGGATGTGGTTCCTCCGATATCATTAGTAGATTACGCTAAAAGTCGATATCAGGATAGACTCGATACAGGAGCTCGGAAGCCTGTAGCCGGGGCTAGTGGTGAGCGTAGGGCTTCTTTTGGTTCACATGTGACTGAAGCCAGGTCTAAGTTTGAAGCACGCGCTCGACGCGCCTCTAGCGCCGGTGCTGTGGAATCGTCCCCGCCCGGCGCGACGCCGGTACGTCCGTTTCTGACGCGTGGGTCTGTCGCTGAACGTGTGTTAATGTTTGAACGTTGTCCTAGTGAAGCGACCCTGGAGCTTGCTAAACGGAAATCCCCAGCAGCGACGACCTGGCGAGGACCTCACGACGTTATCAATAGAGCTCAGGTAAAGAAAATTTACTAATATTTTTATACTTCCTATTAAATAAACATTTTTAGTTTTGACGACATATCAGTTCTAAATTATAAGTAATTAAAATGTATTAACGTAGCATGCATGAAATTTCAAATGTATAAAAGGTGTGTAGAGTACAAACTACTTATAGAATGTATAAATATCCATTCCACTAATATAGAAATGTTAGTGGAATGAAAATGAGTGTGTGGGTGTGTGTGTGTGTGTGTATGTGTGTGTGCGTGTGTGTCTGTGTATGTGTGTGTGCGTGTGTGTGTGTGTAACTTTATGAAACTGAAACATCTGTACAGATTGAAATAATTAGTATTCAAGTAGTCTATTGCCTATATTTAAAGTCCCGATTACCTTTTGATTAGTGCGAGTGCGAGCGTTTAATGCAGGTGCTTAGTATTAAGCAAAAATACGTAAAGACAGCTGTTGATCAGTGGAGTGATTAGTAATCTAAATCTATTCACTTTTATTGCGCTGGTTACTAATCACTCTCACTGATCAATGGCTATCTTCACGTATTTTTACTAAATACTAGGCACCTGCATTAAACACATGTTGAAAAACTGAAAAAATACACAGGACTCTTACCGAAGGTACAGGTTTTAAAGAACAAATTAAAGGATCTTCCCTAAAATATACCGACAAATAAATTGCAAAATTAATAAACACTCAATAATACAAAAAATGCTCATCACATAAACTTTTGTCGCTGTCCAAAATCGAACTAGAGTCTCTATTGTAGAGTCAGGGGTAAATTAAATATCAACTCGATTAATTTGCGAGAGGTGACAATAAATAATACTTGAAACTCCGATAACCTCTGTTAAACTTGAAGCAGTAAGCCGTAAATTTAGTAATGATGTGATGAGCACAAATGTTTGTTTTTTCGTGTTTGGGTGTTTATTAAATATATTTAAGTATTTATATATGTATTTTTATGTAATGATATCGTTGACTAACGCCCATAATGAAAGCGAATAATTTGCTTACTTTGGGGTTAGATCGATTCTCATATACCTACCCGATATGTGTACAAAATATCATAAGAATCGGTCGAGCCACTTCGGAGGGATTTGGTAACAAACACCGCGACACGCGAACTTTATATATTAGATTTTAATACACATCATTATTGTGAGTTATAAGTAGTCCTCTATATAGTTTTTCATTCAATTTTCAGCCCCAAATTCAGCTCCTTGATTTAAAAAAAATAGCCTATATATACTTTTAAGCTTTCACGGATTTGTGATGCATGTAGAGCCTGTTATTAGTAAAAAATCCCTATTTTACCCCCTAAGGTTGAATTAAAAAAATAGCCTATGTTTATCTCTGGGTTTACTATCTCCTAATTAAATTTCATGAATATCGGTTGAATGGTTCAGCGTTGAAAGCGTTACAGACAGATAAACTCTCGTATGTATAATATTACTAGCTGACCCGGCAAACGTTGTTTTGCTATATAAATTATTGAATAGGGTGGACTACCCTTATCACTTTAGGGTTATAAAAAATATATAACAACCTATTCTTAGATCTACTGAATATACATATAAAATTTCATCAAAATCGTTCAAGCCGCTCCGCAGGAGTATGGTAACTAAAACTGACACATGAGAATTTTATATATTAGACTAGCTGACCCGAAAGATGTTTTGCCATATAAATTACTTGTATTAAATATGTTGGTGGGGAAACTTAAGAGGGGGAGGGGGGGATTAATTGAGACAAAACTATAATATCTTTTAAATTGGACCAGCAGTAGATATCTACAAAATTTCATTGAAATCGGTTCAGTAGTTTCAGAGACCATCACAGACAGACACGTTATACGTTTATTTATATACTAGCTGTTGCCAGCGACTTCGTCCGCGCGGACTTCGTTTACTCCGCACACCACCTGGCCGCTAGGTGATAGCGTGATAATATGTAGCCTATATATATGTTGACCCGACCTGTTAGTAATAATTATTGAAAATTTTGAAGTAAATCCATGCAATACTTTTTTAGTTTATCCCGGACATACATACAGACAAACAGACAAAAATTCTAAAAACTATATTTTTGGCTTTGATATCGATTGTAGATCACACCCCAAGTATTCTTTTAAAAAAATATTCAATGTACAGTTTTGACTTTCCAACGATTTTATTATATGTATAGATATTAAGATAGAATGGAAGATATAGCTGCTTAGTTAAAAAAACGACAATATTGTTTCTTTCGAAGTACTAGTTCTGATAAAGCTATCGCAGTTATCACTATCACAAGTTTAAACATAAATACTAAGAACTGTGTGGTTGAATAATACATTTGCTATAGAAGCATAGTTACTTAGGGGGCGTCCACAAATTACGTGAGGTGTTTTTTTAAATTTTCTGTCCCTCCCTCCCCCCCTGGTGAGATATCGTGAGATTTTATTCAACCCCCTCCCCCATCCCCCAATCTCACGTGAGATTTTTCAAAATGTGGGTTTCTTAAATATGTAAACGTAAAAAATAACGTTGGATTGTTATTGTAAAAAGAAAAAAAAATTCTTCGTGCTTTTATTTACGACTAGTTAAGGCTGTATAAAGTCGAAGTATAAATGAAATTATTTTCTTTCGAACGAGTTAGTGAATGTTCTAAATCGTATCACAGTTACGCTTAACATTAAATCTTAAGCATGTACAAGCTGGATAATGGACCAAAATAGTATATTTTTGTTTCAATCAAAAAAAAATTGCGTGATATTTGCCTAGACCCCCCCTCCCTCCAACGTAAGATTAGATGAGATTTGACTCGACCCCCTCTCCCCCTTAAACATCTCACGTAATTTGTGGACGTCCCCTTAGATACTACATTCAACAATCTTATTAATGTTACACATGTTTTTTTTATTTTATTTTTGTCATAATATTGCAAACAAGTAGATGGCTTGATGATGCAAATAAAACCGGCCAAGTGCGAGTCGGGCTCACGCACGAAGGGTTTCATACTATCATAGCAAAAAAATACGAAAAAAACACGTTTATTGTATAGGGACCCCCCTTAATATTTTAATTTTTTTATTTTTTGTATTCGTTGTTATAGCGGCAATGGAAATATATAATTTGTGAAAATTTAAGCTTTCTAGCTATCACGATTTATGAGATACAGCCTGGTGATAGACAGACGGACAGACAGACAGCGGAGGCTTAGTAATAGCGTTCCTTTTTACCTTTTAGGTACGGAACCCTAAAAAACTATCGCCTTAAGACACCAAAGATGCCAATGGTGCGTTGCTATCCGTGTGGCGAGATGGCAACATAGCTACCCTCCAAATCGGAGCACGGCAATGACAATAATGAACTCTATTACGTTAGGAATAAATAAGGCGGTGGTACCAAATGCCCGGGCGAGACGTTGCGGAACTCTACTATCAATCGCCTTTCACGAACTGCTTGGCAGAACGGCAGCTGGTCTATTCTTCAGAGGAGTCTCCACCAACACCTGGGAAAAATGTAAAATTTGGATATATGAATTCTTATATCCACATATTTGTGTGATGAGCATGGATGTTTGTATACTTTGTATTTCTAGGATTGGGTATTTATTATGTATGTTACAGTATTTATGTATATATATATATATATATATATATATATATATATATATATATATATATATATATATATATATATATATATATATATATATATATATATATATATATATATATTTATATTTAAATACTTAGAAATACAAACAATGCTCATCACACAAACTTTTGTCGCTGTCCAAAATCGAACTCGAGTCTCTATTGTAGAGTCAGGGGTAAACTAAATATCAACTAGATTAATATATATTTATTACATAGTATTACATTACTAACACCCATAACACAAACAAATAATTTGCTTATTTTGGGGTAAGATCAATTCATCCAAAGATCCAAATCCAAAAATCCACAAAATATTTATAAAAGTCACAAATCTTCAAGTATTTCATCAAATTGACCGCTCCGTTGGTCGAGTGGTTAGCGAACCTAACTACGAACCGAGAGGGCTCAGGTTCGATTCCCGACAGGGACAAACATTTGTTTGATGAGCGTAGATGTTTGTATTTCTCGGTTTGGGTGTTTATTATGTATGTAACAATATTTATACATGTATTTCTATGTATTGGTATCGTTGACTAACACCTATAACACAAGTATATAATTTACTTACTTTGGGCTTAGATCAATTGTAATTTGTCCAGCGATATTATATTATTATTATATTACTAGATGTCCCGGCAAACGTTGTTCTGCCTTTTTCACTACTCTTATTATTTTTTCTATATTTTCTCACCTTTTAAACCTTCCCTGGACTTCAACAATTAATTCAAAACCAAAATTAGCCAAATCGGTTCAGCCGTTCTCGAGTTTTAGCGAGACTAACGAACAACAATTGATTTTTATATATATACTAGCTGACCCGGCAAACGTTGTTTTGCCATATAAATTATTTAATTAAAAAATATGGGTTGGTGATAGAAGGGTAAAAATTTAGAGTTATATGTATTTTTTAATGCTGAATCATAAAAAAATAAAATAAAAAAAATGTCCATAAAGTAAAAAAAAATTTTTAGGGGTCGACAACCCTTAACATTTAATGGGATGAAAAATAGATGTTGGCCGATTCTCAGACCCACTAAATATGCATACGCAATTTCATCAAAATCGGTCAAGCCGTTTCGGAGGAGTATGGAGATTAACATTGTGACACGAGAATTTTATATATAAGAGAAATATATGTATAGACTAGCTGACCCGCCAAACGTTGTTCTGCCTACTTTAACTACTCTTATTTTTTTCTATATTTTCCCACCTTTTAAACCTTCCCTGGACTTCAACAATTAGTTCAAAACCAAAATTAGCCTAATCGGTCCAGCCGTTCTCGAGTTTTAGCGAGACTAACGAACAGCAATTGATTTTTATATATATAGATAGAATTTCTTACCTTTTAAACCTTCCCGGGACTTCAACAATTAATTCAAAACCAAAATTCGCCAAATCGGTTCAGCCGTTCTCGAGTTTTAGCGAGACTAACGAACTTGCTGTTCGTTCTGTCGATTTTTATATATATATAGATAGAATTTCTTACCTTTTAAACCTTCCCGGGACTTCAACAATTAATTCAAAACCAAAATTCGCCAAATCGGTTCAGCCGTTCTCGAGTTTTAGCGAGACTAACGAACAGCAATTGATTTTTATATATATAGAATATAAATATTTTATACATATTTATAAAATTCTCGTAGCCCTGATAATGCCGTAAAAGTCAAAACCGGTTGGCGATATTAATTAAATTTAAAGTGATTTGTGAAACAGTACAAGTGTATTAACACTATTACTGTACGTCTAGGTACTAGATAGTACTAGTAACGAAAGAAAGCCAGGGCTCGTTAACCGGCGAACTTTAAACCTTAATCAGCGCAAGTACATAAAGGGGGGGTTTGTAAAGGTTTAGCTCTGCCCTAACCTCAAAAATACAGGTTTCTTTATGGAGCAAATTTAGAGTTTTGACTGAATCAACCGGTTTTGAAGAAGTTTCTAAAATTTTTCTTTGACTAGCTGACCCGCGCAGCTTCGCCTGCGAGTAGATTAACATATCGATATAATTTTTCATACAAATTTCATCCCCTATTTCAGCCCCTTAGAGGTTGATTTTTGAAAAAAAAAATAGCCTGTTTGACCCCAGTTCTTCAACTATTTCCATGCCAAATTGCACAACGGTCGGTCCAGCGGTTTAGCCGTGAAAACGTAACAGACAGACAGACTTTCGCATTTTTAATATTAGTATAGATGTTCGTCGCTCCTAATTCTTGTCCGCGCTGTGGGTGATGTACAATTCCACGGATTTGGCTTAAACCGGTTTATATAATTTTATAAAGCACCCTAACCTCAGATACGTTACGAGCGAAACTTAAAAACCGTTAAATACCTCTAATAACCGGATTTTTTAAAATCGATTCCAAGCCCTGAAATAAGGTGTTTTGAAATTTTGCGCGCGATACATCCCGCGCGCATCCCGTGTTGCACATCTTTAGCCGACTGAGTTAATAAATAGTCAAAGTAAGCAATGGAATATATAGTTTTTTCTGTGTTTATTTGGGTCTATGCCAAGATCGCTAATCATTATTCCTGTTAATTATCTTCATAAATTACAATATCTACTAATACTGTTAATCGCAGTATACAATTCTATATAACCCGATTCCAGCAACTCGGTCATAAATTTATTTCAACGAAATTCCTGAATTCCTCTGTTAATATTAGGCAATTTGTCTCATAGTGTGTGAAAACAAATTGGATACTTTCCATCATCGACACTTGGTAAAACTGGATTTTCTTAAATAATACAAATAAACTAACTTGAACTTCTAGTTAACTTTTGCACGCCTCATAAGCAGAGCGTTAAGGTAGTGCTCTACTCTCAACATGTCAAGGTCAAGTATTTTTCTTGACTTTAACTGTATCTATTGTATTTATATTTCACTAATATAAAGAACTAGCGACCTGCCCGCAGTTTCACTCGCGTAGCTTTTGTTCCCATGGGAATATCGAAGATTTATATGCTAAAATCTTTCTTAGGAAACAATCTATCTATTAAAAAAACCGCATCAAAATGCGTTACGTAGTTTTAAAGGTTTAAGCATACATAGCTACAGACAGAGAAAGCGACTTTCTTTTATACTATTTAGTGACACAGATATAAAAAACTAGCTTTTACCCGCGGTTTCGCACGCATTTAAGTCATTAAATTTTTTTAAATAAAAGTATTCTATGTTACTTCTAATACTTTCAAAAATATGTGTACAAAGTTTCATGATGACCGGTATCCCGGTATAAAATGATGACCGGAACCCTTCGTGCGTAAGTACGACTCGCACTTAGCCATTTTTTTATATTTATTTATTATTTTAAGCACATATGAGTGATATGTTTGTTTAAATAACTTCTGCTAGACATCTTCTTGTGTGTAATCTGAGTATAGTAAATTACATTAGTGTAACCTAAGGGTCGCTAGTTGGTTCTTCAACATAAAAACATATTCTATAGCGAGCAATTTTATCGAACTTTAATCGAATTGCAATTTAAGCAATTTTGGAAAACAGTTTGAAAAATTATCATCTAACTCAGAGCTGTCCAACGTGGCTTGTAATTGTGCGGCCCGCGAAATGTTTTTAATCCACCGCAACATACTTAAAAATTTACTGTTTCGTTCGTGCGCGTAAGATGTAAAAAATCTCACTACTAGATAAGCTCGTCTTTTACAGTATTGTGCTTTATTTAATAAGCTATTTAATAATTTTCATGACTGTAACTGATTTACTTTCAATTTTTATTTAAAAAGCTTTTGCGGCTCTCCAATCTCTTTGGTAATTCATATTAGCCCAGGATGGTGTCAGGCTTGGACTAAATAATCCTGGCCCTGATGTAACTCATATGAATTTGTCATTGTCAATAAAAAGTATTTTTATACATCCGGGTGTTATTTTACAGAAATCCATAATTAAGGGAAGTTTAGGTAATTTAATTGGCAATTTCCGCGAACTTTAATGACTTCTGTAATGCCGCTGAAACAAGAAAAGTGGACTATCAAATGAAGCAAACTTAGGTTTTATTTAATTTGCAGTTGGAAATTCCCCAGATCTAAGTTTATTTTTTATTTATCTTATTTTTTTCTTTAAATATCATTTCTTTTTCTTATAAGACTGAAAGTCATAGAACAAGCAGCAAGATTATAGAAATATATTAATAGAAAGAATCTCATTAATTATTAATATTCAAACATATTAATAATTAATGAGATTCTTTCTATTTAATGCCTGTATTTTTTTAATTAACTTTCTTTATTTAATATTATTACTATTTATTATATACTATTTATGTAGCTTGCAAATATTATTGTATATTATTTGCAAGCTACATCCTTTTTTGTTTAATAGCAATTAACAAGTTTATGTGTTACCAGTAAAAAAATAATAAATTATTGATATAGCTTGAAAAAAAAAGAGTGAGTTTCGGCGACGGATTGAACTAAATATATTAGTTATGGCAGTACTAAAGTTATCGAGATTCGAGTAATAAACGTCAATTGTTTCTTGTTTACTTTCTAATAATTTCACATTTTTATTATAATTCTAGTCTAGTAGTTTTGGAGCCTATTCAATTAAACAAACAAACAATCAAAGCTTGTGAGTTGTAGCTAAACTTCGAAGTATCAAAAACAATTATGTGATACCATATAAACGATAGTGGCGGCCTCAATTATTTTTTACTCTTTTTTGCCAGGCTTTTTTTATTATCGATAGGTAAGCGCTTAACCTCGATCTCGCCTGATGGTAAGCTAAGATGAGGCCTAAGATGGAACGCTCTTCCCTAGAAGGTACCTGTTCACTGTACTCTTGATGATCCCCAGATTGTACTCGCCCGGGAACACAGACTCAGGAAGCATGTTCCAGTCCTTTGCAGTTCGAATGAAGAATGTTGAGTCGAACCGCTTTGTCCGGGTACGTGGAACGTCTACCATATAACGATGCCTAGAATCTGTGCGCCTCGACGATCGATAGAAAAACGGGGATGGCGGAATTAAGTCATGCTGTAGATAAACACAGATAAATAAGCTTAAATATAAAGCTATAAAAATAATTTATTCGGTCCTAATGCTCAAATTTCAGTGAGCTGTGAATTTGAGCATTGGGGTATTTCAGTATCTATTTGAGCAGAAAATTTCAATTCCTTTTTATTTCAATCTCCAGACTCGTCTCCGCCGAGACCATTTTATTATTTAAATGCTGTTTGTGAAATTCATCATTTATATATTTAAACAACATTTTTCAAACGCTTTTAGGCTAAGGACTCACGAAGCGGTTTTCAGCCACGTCTTCAGGTCTTCCCGCGTCCCTTGGATGAGGAGGCGGGGAAACGGTTTCGGGGCTGAGCCCCCTGCCCGTGGTTTCTAGCGCACTGCGTAAAAACGCAGCGGTCTTTGGTTTGGGTGCGGGCTTTAAATGGCCACTTATCCTCTGGTTTCCAGTGTTGTTACAGGTAGTGATAGGGTGATCCCCCCCATACGCACCTCCGCAAGCGATCCGCCCCGCAAGCGGGGGATCAAGCACATCGAGGGCGAAGTTAGAGTTGGGGGTGGATGGGTTGGTTTGGAAAAGATATCGGTAGGTTGGGTCTCCCCCCCCCCCCTGTCCACCTATCACCACGTGCAATCCGCCCCGCAGGTCGGATTAAACACACAACGGCGGCTTGAGCAGGAGGAAGGGGTGGAGAGGGAATGTACATTTCCACTGGTTTCAAGTGATTTAGTTTATGTTCTAGGTCTTCTTGGATTGGCCGTGGGTACTTCCTGATTCCTTACGCCGCTCCGCGCCGGTCAGCCGCTGCACCCGCAGCCTTTGTAGAATACATATATTTATGCAAAAAATTAAAGCACATTTCATGACGCGCTTTTACGCCCGCAGCATTTGTTTGCGGGTCCCGCTGCACCGGCGGTCATTTTGTACCGGCGCGGCGGGCGCGGTTCGCGGTCGCGGTTGGCGGGCGACCGTAGTAGGGGGGGAGGGGTTGCATTTTGCAGTGACTTGTAATTACTCGTTGCGTAGTGACGCGTTTGTGCACGTTTGTCAACAAAATATTGATATCCATTTTGTTGATCCTTCTTTAACTCATTAATTAGAGTAACAAATAATTCATAACGATATCTTTCCGCAATCAGTGGATGCACCCAGAGTGACCCAGACCTTTTTAGGTCTTCTTTTTTTAATTCTTCTATGAAGTAAGTATAACGCAACAGCTCGTTTCTAGTGTGCGTCCATGGCGATCTGGAACTCAACTAATCGTTTAACCGCCCGTATTGCGATAATCAACCGCCAAGTTTGCGAGCGATAATCGCAACCGCGACGGCTGCGTAACCGCGCACAAAACTCTGGTCTCGTGAGTTTTAAAAATAAAATTCCATTCCGCCACCGCGGCGGGCGCGGGTGAAAATCGCTTAGTGAGTCCTTAGCCTATGGGTTCCGAAGTAAACTAAGAATGCTTATAGTTTCGCTATGTCCGTCCGTTCTCATTATAGCTCAAAGATTCTTACCACTGAATATGCATATTAGTCACGACAACAAAGTGGTAACACAAAATCATGAAAAATAAATTTTTAGGGTAGCTCCACTATGTGTAAAGTGGGGATTTTTTTATCTCATAGGATAGCAAACAAGCAGATGGGTCTCCTGATGGAAACAGTCAACCATCGCCTATAGACACCAAAAATGTTATTGGTGCGTTACTATCTTTTGGCGAGGTCTAATGCCACATGCATAAGTTTACCGACTATCTTACCCTCCAAAGCGAAACACGACAGCGACAAGCATTGACGCTATTGCGGCAGTAATAGGTAAGACGGTGGTACCTGACCTGGGTGATACAATGCAGAACTCTACCACCTAGTAGCCACGATGGTAGTGACTCGCATAGCCAATCGGTCGCCTTTTACGACCTGTCTGGCAGAACGGCGGTTGGTCTATTCTTCAAAGAAGCCCGGAACCAACACGGGGATGTTAATATTTTTCTCGTGTACCCCATAGTGCGGGGTATCGTTGGGTAGGTTTTAAAAAAATTTTGACCCTGGCCCGACGCGTACTTTACCATTTTATTGCCGTTAGGTAGGTATTTTAGAAATCTTTGTACAGGCCGTAAACTTTTGTCCGACATAATGCTTTATTAATACGTTTAATGAAACGCAAATGTGACGTGCAGGCATTGACTGCTGATAGGTTTTATCTCGCTTTTTGGGGAATATAATATCTACACGCCTGTATCCCCGAAAAGGTAGGCAGAAGTACAACCGGTGTATCCACGATTAACCGAAGATACCGAGTAGTAAGTTGGGTAGTTATCCGATCCCGGGCAATGTTATTTTTATCAGAAAACTGAAAAAACACATTTTATAATTTTCCGACCTGGGAATCGAATCTGGGACCTCGTGTGGTTAATACCGACACGGGATCACTAGATCACAGAGGCGGAATCTAAATATATCTCCTGATAGAAAGAGAACCATTACTAAAAGGCAATAGAGATGTTAATAGTGCTTGCGATCCATGTTGCTGTTACGCCAAACTAGTAAACTATAATAACTTATTCAAAGCGGCGCAGTTTTCACGTAACTCGCAATGTGAAATTATCTATCTAAGTAATTGTTTAGTTATAGCAATACACACAACAGCCATGTATATTAGTGGCAATCGTTGCCACTTAAATATTTTTGATGCTGTGATATCGCAAAAAGTGCATCAGTGACCAGCAAACAATTGGCGATGTTTTTGATAACACAGGTCAACATGAATTTTGAGTCTAAGTTCTGTACCTCTGATTCTGATTACTTATGCCTAACTAAAGAATGAAAAAATATTTTTATCTAATAAAGTTTGCTTTTGTAGCTACCAGCACGAAAATTCAAATTTTATGGAAAAGCTCTATTTTTAAATTTCAATTATATTTAAAAGGAAAACAAGTTATCAATTATACATTTTTATTAATTTAATTATAAAATACGGCATAGCTAAACACAAAAATACAAAAAAAAAATACAAAAAAGCTTTAGAAAATGAATAGTATTGGCATTTCCTTTGTGAAAATCAAAACTTTCTTGTATGAGGCCCCAAAGTACAAAAGCAAAGTTTATTGATTGTTAATAGCGTTTCTGTTTACTATTCGATGTATATAATCAGAAAATGGTCACTAAATAACAGACTCAGAAAAAAAATATTTTTTTGTTGACCTGTGTAATATTTTTGTTATGTTTTACAGTATACCGCTGTTCGCTAGTGGATTGCAAATTTTAGGTGATACGCTTGCGGGAAATGATAGTTAAAAGAACTAACACTATTTATATATTTATTTATTTAAACTCTTTATTGAACAAAATTTACATCAGACGAACTTAACTTCTATAGACATTTTCTACTTCATGCAGTTAACCTTCCGCTTGTGGAAACTCCAAAACGATGCCAAAAAGTCACTATGGTAATGACAAATTTGATCAATTATTCACTTTTTACAAACTGCCTAGTAGGACGGCAGATAGCTTAGTTTTTAAATGGGTAACATCAAAAATTCGCACGTGTTAAGCCATTTACAACTGCAAGTCGTAAATACGGATCTCTGTAAACTGTGTATTTGAGGTATTCATTTAAAATTCTATTACACGAAGTATTTGCGACTGAAATGAACTATTATTCGTGTACGTTATTGTTTGCCATGTCGTCATTCTGCCGAATGGGAATATATGTATTGCTCTATACATTTTTATCTTAGAGTAAATAGTACTATGGAGTGTGCGCTATCGGAGAGCACGTAAAACTGTCAGTCCAGATTATCATAAAATTTTATATCATAGGATAACTCACAAGCAGATGGCTCTCCTATAGGAAAGAGACAAATATCGCTTATAGATATGAAAAATGTTAAAGGTGCATTTGACTATTGCATAAAATGTAGTAAATTTTACTATCTAGTTAGCACGCGCAATATTAGTGTCACATTTACTCAATTGTGGGAGTTTTACGAACAATGTAATATAATGGCAGGTACTTATTCTATTCTTCAAATACGGCTCGGACCAACACGAAGAACGTGCAATTATCGCAAAAAACAATAAACTGGTGCATTGTGATGAACTTTAGTGTCTAGAAATGTTTGCTTATTTTTCCACTTTGCTTATTTCGCATGGTACCTAAGTGTGATGTTAATAATTTGTTTAATACATGTCACCAGTAAATATAAGTTTATTTAATAAATGTGCAATGTAAATGAACCTAGCATGCGTGTGTATTAGCGCTAATTTTTTCGCATCAATTATTAGATATTAATATATATGAACCAGTATGGCAGAACCAGTGAACAAATGACTTACGCATACGATCAAACTTATTATTATAATACCGTATATTATCACTCTTAATGTTAATAATCTCTTCAGTATGTCACCTTACATAAATTGCTTGTTTAGAGAACAAGTTATCGATGTCCTCTATTCATCCTAAACTATTTCTATATTTTTACAAAAAAAAAATCTAAACCTAGATATGTTTTTTTATAGTTATCAGTACAAATAAGTGATGTAGATAAGTGCAGCTCACTTATCAACACCGCCGATTCGTATCTAGTCGAAAACACTAATTCTCACTCACTACTAGTGTTTGTGTCTCCTGAAGATGCTTGTTGCGAAGTGAAACGTGCGTCGAGTGCGTATATTATTTACTTATTTATTTAACACTTTATTGCACACATAAAATTAATAAAAAAAGGAAATAACAGGTAAAAAAGTACAAAAGGCGAGCTTATCACTAAAAAGTCTTACAGCTAACCCAAGAGAGAAAATTCAATACATTAAAAAATAAGGTAGACGGTGTACAATAAATAATGTGTTTTTGTGCTTGCTACTGTCGTGGTGTAAAGTGTGGTGGACGAGGGTGGATAACTGTGCCGTTGGGATCTTCGTTATTTTTTCAGGCCTACGCCTACGGTGAATTTGTCGCTTACATCGCTTCCATCGCTTACATCGCCCGGGTCTGGTACGGTGGTACCAGACCCGGGCGAGAAAACGCAGAACTCTACCACGCAGTAGCCACGATAGTAGTATTGTCAGACACTTTTACTATTGAACTTGCACATAAATTTCACTTTTACACATATTTTTTAATATATTACTCGACCGGTTTCACAAAGCATCTTCAGGATGTAATATACTTAACTGATTATTATTGAGTCAATCCTGAAGATGCTTTAAAAAGTGAAACCGGTCGAGTCATATATTAAAAAATATGTGTAAAAGTGAATTTTATGTACAAGTGTCATATTAAAAGTGTCTTACAACAATAGAATTTCACCAAGTGCCGACGATGGAAAGTATAGAATATACGATGGTAGTGACTCGCATCGTATCGTATCATAGCCAATCGTTCACCTCTTATGAATTGTCTAGCAGAATGGCAGATGGTCTATTCTTTAAAGGAGCTCGGACCTTATATTGATCGGATAGGTAAAAGACAAAAAGGTGAAAAAAAATATCAGTGAAATAATATTTTTTAAATAACTTCCAAATTAGTGTGCCAATTATGTGTAAAATGTAATCACTTTTATTCTTTTAAAACACTGCGTCCAGAGCCGTAAATTGCATTAAAATCGGTTTTTCCGTTCAGGAGTTATTATTGACGAAAAATTTTGAAAAAAGTATCTTTCCGTCATAGCTTCGAAATTTTTTGAACAATCATTTTTTGATCTTCTACAATATGTTAACGTTGAATTCAATTTCAAAAATTAAAATCAAATCAAATTTTTGAAAGTTACAGTTTGTCAAATATTAAAATTACTAATTGTGAAAATTACATTACAACAAATACACTCCATAATTTTAAAATAACTTTCTGGCTAATACTCGTAGATATAAATATTTATTTAGAAATCTAGTCAACTTTTCTACTTGAAAAAACTGTATCAAATACTATAAATAGCATTAAAATCGGTTTATTCTTTCGGGATTCATCAATGACAAACATTTTTTGAAAAAAGTTTTCTTTTTTATATTTCTACATTTTTTACTTATCGATTTTGTAGCTAATAAAACAGTTTAAAATAAAAAAAATGCGTTGAATACCATTCAAAGATCAAAAGCAGTAAATATTTTGAAAAATACATTTTTTCTGAAAATTAAAATACTGCGATTTTTACGAACTTTTGGTTTTTGAAATCTTTGAATTAAAAAGTCTATGATTTTGTATAGTTTTTGCTACTTTGTGATTAAAATACCTCAATTTAGCGGGAAGTTTTAGGGATAGCCTGCAGGGTCAACCGGCTTACAGTTTTTGTTTAATTCTGTTTACATAGTTTTGAAACTAAGTTGATAACGTACATTATTTATCAATTCGAAGGCGGTACGAAATTCACCGGACTAGTTGGTTTCAAATTTAACAAAACAGGACAAGGTCCTGTTACGTAATTAGCTATAATAAAGCCTATGTATAGTGTGGACTGAAGGAGGTCTACACTAAAGACAAAATCCTTTTTATACGTTAAAATCTCCTCGGCAGTTTTGGCTGTAGAGCGTGCCAAAATAATGGACATTACCCTCCTTCTGGTGTATTCGGGCAAAAAAATATGCAGTAGCATAGTGCGTTAATAAATAATTATTAATATTTTGTTTTAGGTTAAAATTATAATTCGATCTAAATGAGATTATCTCAAGTCTAATTTAGAACGAATTACTTAATAAGGGAAGAATCGTTCTTAATGAATTTTCATTTATTTTAAAACTAGCTGTTGCCAGCGACTTTGTCCGCGCTTACTTCGTTTACTCCGCACAGCACCTAGCCGCTAGGTGATAGCGTGATAATATGTAGCCTGTTAGTAATATTCATGTAAAATTTGAAGTAAATCCATGCAGTACTTTTTGAGTTTACCCCGGACATACATACAGACAAACAGATAAACAGACAAACAGACAAAAATTCTTAAAACTATATTTTTGGCTTCGATATCGATTGTAGATCACGTCCCAAGTATTCTTTTAAAAAAATATTCAATGTACAGTTTTCACTTTCCTTCGATTTTATTATATGTATAGATAAATAATTTGACATATGTCAAATTATTTATCTATACATATAATAAAATCTAAATCGAGTTAGTTAATAAAAATAGTTTTATTAACTAACTCGGATTAGATTAAGAGTTATTGATTTTCCAGTTCGGAATAAACCCTTACTAATTAGTTTTTTGTGTAAAAATTCACAGAAGGAACTCAGAGTGTATATTTTCTAGTGCTTCTGATGAGTATACCGATATACCTGGTCATCGCAGGAAACAAATAATAGACGATACACGTTGGTAAAATGCAACATGTAGGGAGCTCACATCCTACAATCGACAAAGAAAAAAATTAAGCATATTGGAATAGCCCGTTGGTTGAGTGGTTGAGTGATCTTGATCACGCAAGCGATGGGTTTGGGTTCAACTCTCGACAGTGACAAACATTTGTGTGATAAACGTAGATGTTTGTATTTCTGAGCTCAGTGGTATTTAATCTACTTATTATTTCTTTGTAATAGTGTCGTTGACTAAGAGCCATATCGCAAGTAAATGTTCATTAAATAAAGTATTCATTTTGTTACATAATTTTGAGTAATAGATATTAATTTATCAACATGCAATTATTTTAGCTCTTTTAATTGCAAGATTTAAATGTCTATTTACTATTAAGTATATTTTTAGTATTTATATTGTACCAATATAGTTAAGTAAGATTCATATCACGAGCAAATACCTAATTTGTTTATTTTGTTTCTTCTTATTTTTATGTATTAATAACTATGTATTAATGTGGAAAAGCATATAAGTATATTACTTTCATGTATTAATACTTATATGCTTTTCGACATTAATTGTTTTCATTGTTTATACTTCCCCGTGTTGGTTCCGGGATCCTTTGAAGAATAGACCAACTGCCGTTCTGCCAGACAGGTCGTAAAAGGCGACCGATTACCTATGCGAGTCACTACCATCGTGGCTACTAGGTGGTAGAGTTCTGCATTGTCTCGCCCGGGTCAGGTACCACCGCCTTACCTATTCCTGCCGCAATAGCGTCAGTGCTTGTCGCTGTCGTGTTCCAGTTTGGAGGGTAAGGTAGCCGGTAAACATATGCACGTGGCATTAAACCTCGCCACAAGATAGCAACGCACCATTAACACCTTTGGTGTCTATAGGCGATGGTTGACTCTTTCCATCAGAAGACCCATCCGCTTGTTTGCTATCTTGAGATATATAGAAAAAAAATACTTCACAATTTAAATGTTTTTAAAGATATATTTCAATATTTGTATATTTATTCAATTAAGTCGATTAATACCCGTATCTGAACCAAATAATTTGCTTTCATAGTGTTATGGGGTTCATGATTTAAATTTCGTACTTAAAAATTACATAAATTGAAATAATTAAAAATTCCAACATTTTTATTAATTCATACAAAATACTAATAAAATGTTTATATTAACAAATAATAGCTCAAAATCTTATAATATTTCTCACCGTCTTATATTTAAAGTGATCGTGCGACAGCAGATACGATTATAATATATGCAATTACGTAAGCACACTATTATTATAAGTACATAATAACTACCTAGAGTGGTTATCTGCCTGGCTTTTGGCGGACAATGGCCTGGCTTAGGTACCGCAAGACCATTAAGCCTATATAGGATAAAGTAAAAATAAATATCTGACCTTCGATTTTCTTGCATGATATACCATTGTATCAATTTATTCAGCTTTTCCACGTGAGCGGTAATCGCTGGCTATCCCCATCCACCATCTTCATCACCCAATATTTGATCCCAAGACCTAATATGTTTATGCCGAATTTAATGCCACTTGACCACAGAAGATACTTTATGCCTCAAAAAATGTATGTCTGTCTGTCTATGTCTATCTATGAAGTGTGACATTTTTTATCATAAGATAGCAAACAATTAGATGGCTCTCTTGATGGAAAGAGACGACTATCGCCTGTAGACCAAATATGTTAATGGTGCGTTGCTATTCATGCGACGGATGGTAATTCTACATACATAAGTTTTCCGTCTACCTAACCCTTCAAACCAGAACACGACAATGACAAGCATTGATGTTATTGCGGCAGGAATAGGTAAGGCGGTAGTACCAAAACTCAGGCGAGATCTATTACCATGAAGAGAGTTGTGGGACGAAGCTAGTAGTGTAATTGATAGCTTTGACATTTTATAAGAAATCATTTATAGTCTATTGAATTTCTGAAAACATTCCACAGAATGGCCGTAGGAGTACATTTTGTCAAAATGCCAATATCCAGATCGTTTAACCCGGTTAAAGTTAAAAGCTAAATTATTGTTTCTGCCGGGGACATGTAGAATTGCCCTTAAAAATACGAGGTATACGTTTGTCATACACTAGTTGTTATCCGTGCTTTGTCCGTGTAATTTAAAAACATTGTTTGCCTTTCCAATGATGAAAGACTGTGAAATATATCCTGTAATTTTTGAGTTTGTTCGTTACAAACAAATATACCCCGTGTTGGCCCGTGCCTCTTTTGAGTAATAAACTATCTGCCATTCTGCCAAACTGACCGTAAGAGGCAAATCATAGGCCTAGTCAGACAGACGTTCTCCCAGGCAAGTCGTAAGAGGCGAATGATTAGCTATACGAGTCACTACCATCGTGGCTACTAGGTGGTAGAGTTCTGTATTTTCCCGGCCGGGTCTAATACCATCGTTTTACCTTTTCCTGCCGCAATAGGGTTCCGTACCTCGAAAGGAAAAAATAGAACCCTTATAGGATTATTTTTTGTCCGTCCGTCCGCCCGTCCGTCAAGACCTTTTTTCTTAGAAATGCATGGAGGTATTAAGCTGAAATGTATATTAAATAGTTATTCACGTCTACTGTTCAAGGGACTAAATCAAAATTCTAAGCCAACGCAATCAAAAGATACAGCCGTTTATGTAGCAAATTCTCAAACTCGCAAAGAAATCAAAACCTACAGGGTAGTTCCAGTGAACTCAGAACCTTGAAATTTGGTACGAAGCAACGTCTTACAGCATAAATAAGGGTAAAATTGCGGAAACCGTAAATTTTTAGTTACATCATATAATAAAAATATTTTGGCTATTTCTCGGTTGATATATTGTTTCTATCATGTATCAGGTTTGTACAAAACCCTCGGTGCGCGTGTCCGACTCGCACTTGGCTGTTTTTTAATCTATCCCTAAGAAGTTGAAATAGGGTATGAAACTTTGCATGAAAAACTGTAGACGGGTGAAGCTGCGCGGGTAGCGCGGGCAGCTAGTACAAGAATACTCACAAAAAATAAAAAATAAAAATTGTAAGTATATTGTATTATATTTCATGGAATGAGTTGACATTGTTCCTAAGATTTTACTTATTTCGTAATCGCCTTTAGAAATGAAGTAATTGAAATGAAATGAAATGAATTGTTTATTCGCTTTGATTACTTTGTTGAAAGTAGATGTAATGTTTTATATCTTAAGATAACAAACTAATTCGCTAAAAATGAAATATTGCCATCTGTGTGGCGAAGTAATGCCACATTCGTAAGGTTACTGGCTACCTTACTAGGAAACGACAGTGATAAGCACAGAAAAAAATTACGCTGTGGTACCAAATATACAATAAACAAAAATTTATTTTTAACAAGTGTTCTACATATATTATATGTAATTTTTTAAACAGTGCTATTTTATTAATAAAATATTCTGCACAGTCTGAATTAACTTGAAGATTTTCTATACTAATATTATAAAGAGGAAAGATTTGTTTGTTTGTTTGTTTGTAACGATTAATTAACGAAATAATTAATTAATTAATTTCGTTAGTTAATTAATTAATTAATTAATTAACGAAACAAAACAATAATAAACGTTCTTGTATGAGTTGCTACACTTATCGATTCCGATTATAACAAAAATCATGCAAAAAAATTACGCACTTTTAATACATTCATTATAGCACGCAATAATGATTACAAATTCTAAAAAAATAACAATAAAAACGAAAAATAACGAATCTTCAAAGGGCACAAAAAAGATATTAATCAATATGATTAATGTGTCTTTTGTGACTTAAATCTCATTAATATATTATTAATTAACGTCTGTGACTTCACTTGCATGAAATGATTTCCATTTTTTTAAATATCAATGTAACTCGCCAACATATTAAAGCGTAAGAATTTGAAAATCTGTGTTTCAGTAGTCTTAGAGTTTATCTAAACAAACGGACAATATTTTCTGTGTATAATATTAGTGTTACTGTTTGTTGTTCTAAATAAATAAAAAAAATATATCATATAATAGCAAATATGCAAATTTGAATCGGAATACGGCAGTAACAAGTAAGTACTAATGCTAATGTGACAAGAATAGATAAAGCGATTGTACCAAACCTTGGGGAAACAAAGTAGAACCCTACCACTCAACATTCACTTCAGTATTGACATATTTCCCCGTGTTGGTTCCGGGCTCCATTGAAAAATAGACCAACTGCCATTCTGCCAGTCAGGTCGTAAAAGGCGACCGATTGGCTATGCGAGTCACTACCATCGTGGCTACTAGGTGGTAGAGTTCTGCATTGTCTCGCCCGGGTCAGGTACCACCGCCTTACCTATTCCTGCCGCAATAGCGTCAGTGCTTGTCGCTGTCGTATTCCGGTTTGGAGGGTAAGGTAGCCGGTAAACTTATGCATGTGGCATTAGACCTCACCACAAGATAGCAACGCAGCATATCTTTGGTGTCTGTAGGCGATGGTTGACTCTTTCCATCAAGAGACCCATCTGCTTGTTTGCTATCTTATGATGTAAAAAAAATATAATATCAAGTTTTCTTCAAAATTAGAATATCATTTGATATTTCAGCCTTGTATTTTTTCCGGTCCAGCTATATTTCTTTATTGAACATTCATTTTTAATACCGCCGTCGAGAAAAATTGCTGACTGACATTTTTATTTGTTGTGTAAGAGGATCCACGATTTATATCAGTTGGGAAAGATTTAAATTGGAGGAAACCTTTGTTGTTTTCTATGAGAAACTTGGTATTTTTATAGAAGAGTGAGCAAATAATCAAAACTTACCTACCTGATGGTAAGGTCATGATTTGTGGGATCGGCCTGGTATCATCATCAGTGGTATCACAATTGTATTACTGAACATTTACAAATAAATGGATTTATTGGTATTAAAAGTTTATTATCAGATGTCTTTAGGAAACAAGTGTAATTAATCGGATTTATACTTATATATAAATGTTTATTGTGTATGTATGTGTGTGTATGTGGTCGACTATAGAGTGTGTGTCCTTGTGACTATAGATCCTGCCAAAAAAGTCACTTTTTGGGCAGGATCTATAATTTTGAGTGTCAGTTTTGTTCGGGCCTGTGCATCTTGGATTTTTTTAAATCAATGGAGTATTCATGAGGTCTATGTTTATATCAGTAAAAATATGTCAACATTCACTGACGTCTAAGCCATATCTGTTGTAATCATAATAGTAACTACGGTTTAATTGAGCCGGATGACTTCACTTTTACCATTTGTGGATAACCCTATTGCTCATTTTTTTTCGGAATAATTGAATCACTGCTAGCAAGGAGCTCCACAGCTTCACTGGACTGAGTGCCCAGCCAGAGTTTAAAGTTGTGGGGCTGTACGCTCTCCTGTCTGTCTGTAAGGGGAGACACCCTTCTCTCTCAGACCGAAATTCATCTTAGGTCCCTACACCGACCCCCCCGGTCGTGATTTGCGATGGGAGGATAAGTGGCATTGTTTTCTCCATCAGCTGATCCTCGCCCTTGGGCTCGGTTCGCTGATGAGCAAAACAGGGGCCGTACTCATCGCAGCCGACGGCAACGGTGTCGCGTGTGTTTGTGTGTAGTGTCGTTCGTGTGTTCCGTTTGCCAGAGTTATTGGGTCATCGGGATCGTTGAGAACATGTATTTAATAATATCTAGACGACTGTTAACATTGGCTAATGCGTTGTGTTAAAGTCCAATTCAGTTTAGTTGGACGATGTGGAAAGCCGACTTTATAATATATCGGTTTTTTATGAGATCAAAGAAATGCAACTTTTTTTTCTGTAGTAAAGTGTAAAGAGACATCCAGGTATAGAACATTATTATTTCCCATGTCCCTTTACAAGTTTTTTTTCTAACGGTATGTTATGTTAGAGGTTAAACTCCAAGTTGTTAGGGCTATGGAGCGTGCCAAAGAATATAGATACGCTCAAAACCATTATCTTCCTTCTAGTGCTGACGGGTAAAAAATCATGTCAACATGCAATAATATATAAGCCGGATCTGTCGTATTCGTAATCACGTCTTAATTGGACCGAGTGAACTGAGCCGCGGTATTGCGTGTAAAGCCGACGCTATCTGAAATGTAATTGCTTGTTGCGAACCAAATTATTTGACACCGGCTTTTACCTACAGGCTACGCCTACCTCTAAATTGAAGTCTCAATTTTTAGCAAATAATGGGTTTAAAAGTTGACATTATTTAAAAAAAATCCCTGTATTGAAGCGAGTAGATATTTTTTAGCGTAGGAAAACTGCAGCAACCGACTTCTCATTTCCTATGTCTTAAGAACCATGCATCAGATCTTCACCAAAATAAAGTGGAACCACACGGGGAGTATATCCTCTCGAAAAAAAATCAAAATCAGTTCATAAATGACCAAGTTCTGAGATAACAAACATTAAAAAAACATCCAACCGAATTGATAACCTCCTCCTTTTGGAAAGTCAGTTGATAATGTTTTTTATATCATGAAATATCAAACGAGCAGATGGGCTCCTGATGGAAAGAGTCAACCCTCGCCTATAGACACTAAAGATGTTAATGGTTTTTGCTATCTTGTGGCGAGGTCTAATGCCACATTCATAAGTTTACCCGCTACTTTACCCTCCAAACCAGTACACGACAGCGATCAGCACTGACGCCCCTTTGACGACAAAAAAATGTAAGGCGGTGGGACTAGACCCGGGCGAGACAATGCAGAAATCTATCACCTAGTAGCCACGATGGTAGTGACTCATATAATCAATAGATCGCCTTTTACGACCTGCCTGGCAGAACGGTAGTTGGCCTATTCTTCAAAGAAGCCCGGGACCAACACATGGAAATTTTCCTACCAACAGTTCATAAAAGGAGAATTATTGGTTAAACGAGTTCTATAATTGTGAATACTAGGTGGTAGAGTTCTGCAATGTTTGGCATGTCTCCTTACCGTTCAACATGGGCGTACCGAGGGGAGGGGGGAGGCAGGGAGAGGCGGATGACCCCCACCCTGGAATTTGTTTACCTCCCTGCTAACTATCTACTGTTTTCGAAAATAATATATTTAGTTAAAAATATAACCTTAAAATGTTACAGTTTTGGTTTCGGTTTCAGTTGAAAATCTAGTTTCGGTCGGTCACTATCAACAGGGGGGGGAGGGAGATCCTCCCCCCCCTGTCCACAACCTGGGTTCGCCTATACTTCTGTCTGTCGCAATAGCGTTAGTGATTGTCATTGCCGTGTTCTGGTTTGCGACAGGTCGTTAATTTAGCGTGTGGTATTGCACACCTACAAAACGAATGGTAACGCACCATTAACATATTTAATGTCCATAAAGAAAAAAGTATCTTCATGCCTGTAGCCCTGAACTGGTAGGCAGAGGTACAACCAATGTGCGCCCATAATTAGCCGAAGGTTCCCACAATGTGATAGTATACAAGCCTATCTCCAACCGAGCACTTAGTATCAGAAAACTGAAAAAAAATTAATTACCCTACCCGGGAATCCGGAACCTCATGTGGTCAACACCGATACTGGATCACTAGACCACAGAGGCGACATTAATGTCCATACGCAATGGATATTTCGTAAATCCCCCGCCAAATCCGACCCGCATACCACAGCACCCGTGTCCCTGAGAGGGTTATCAAATTTTGAAATAGTTCACCAAAAATTTATTAATGACTAGCTGACACGGCAAGCGTTGTTCTACCTTTTTAACTACTATAATTTTTTTTCTATATTTTCTCACCTTTTAAACGTTCCCTGAACTTCAATAATTAATTCAAAACCAAAATTAGCCAAATAGGTTCAGCCATTCTCGAGTTTTAGCGAGACTAACGAACAGCAATTGATATATATATATATATATATATATATATATATATATATATATATATATGCGAATGGAATGAAGTAGGTACTGGGGAAGACCAAGACTATCTATGATTTTTACCTACATATATATATATATATATATATAAAAAAAAAGTATCTTCACGCCCATATCCCCGAAAGGGTAGGCAGAGGTACAACAAGTGCACCCACGATTAGCCGAAGATACTTGGTCCCATAAATGTGATAGGTGGCAAGCCTATCGCCAACCGGGCACTTTCCAATCCCGGGCAACTTTAAGTTTCTCAGAAAACTGAAATAACACTTTTTTTTAAAGTGCCCGACCCGGGAATCGAACCCAGGACCTCATGTGGTCAACTCCCAAGCTGGACCACTAGACCACAGAGGTGGTCATATATATATATATATATATATATATATATATATAAAGAAGGCAAAACTTTTATTGAATGAACGTAGCTTGACCACACGTTTTAGTACTGGATAAGTCAAACTAAATAAAAATAAACTATTCTTGAACGCATTCGTTACAAAAAACGTGCCATTTAATGGTTAAATATATTACGCAATCTTTGCTAAAACTCTCCATTGATATAAAATTAGAACAAAATTATGTTTTTCGTGATGGCTAAATTAACAATTACGTTGTAGTCACATCAGTAGTCACGAGAGCAAGAAAAAATCCGTGACATCTGTACTATGTATAAGATATTCAAATATAATAAAACTGATGAGTATTTTTGTTTGTTTGAACGCAAAAGTCTCTGCATAAACAGAATTTTTTTAAATTATACTAGCTGACCCGACAAACGTTGTTCTGCCTTTTTAACTACTCTTATTTTTTTATATATTTTCTCACCTTTTAATCGCTTGCTCGCACAATTAATTCAAAACCAAAATTAGCCAAATCGGTTCAGCTGTTCTCGAGTTTTAGCGAGACTAACGAACAGCAATTGATTTTTATATATATGTATAGACTAGCTGACCCGACAAACGTTGTTCTGCCTTTTTAACTACTCTTATTTTTTTATATATTTTCTCACCTTTTAATCGCTTGCTCGCACAATTAATTCAAAACCAAAATTAGCCAAATCGGTTCAGCCGTTCTCGAGTTTTAGCGAGACTAGCGAACAGCAATTGATTTTTATATATATATAGATTATATTCACACGAACAAAGTAGCTTAGTAGTAGAAGTAGAAGTAAAATCTATTAAAATAAAAAGACTAAAGTGTTTTATCTTTAAATTGACTATACTTCAAATTTTCCAAAGCAGTCGGATAATAAAATTATATTTACGTATGATAGTTATATTTACGAGAAAGGTCACTGGTAGAGTACCCGACTTATATGAATAAGTAACTTATTACCCGACTAGGCAAAACAATTTTTTTTTCCAGTCACACTAACGAAATCAAGGACTGCTAGCCTTGATTATCGTTAGTTCTAATAATAAAATTATGTTGTGCCTATCCGGGGTTGGAAGAGTGAACCGAATGTCAAAAGATGCACCGATTACCATAAAATAGGTAGTGATCTCCGTCTCTGCATTTGGTCATTATCAATTATTGGTCTGGGGGTTCCTTATGCTAAATATATTTCCCCCGTGTTGGTTCCGGGCTCCTTTGAAGAATAGACCAACTGCCGTTCTGCCAGGCAGGTCATAAAAGGCGGCCGATTGGCTATGCGAGTCACTAATATCGTGACTACTAGGTGATAGAGTTATGCATTGTCTCGCCCGGGTCTGGTACCACCGCTTTACCTATTCCTGCCGCAATATCGTCAGTGCTTGTCGCTGTCGTGTCCCGGTTTGGAGGGTAAGGAAACCGGTAAACTTATGCATGCGGCATTAGACCTCGCCACAAGATAGCAACGCACCATTAACTCTTTCATCAGGAGAGTGGATGGTTGACTGTTTCCATCAGGAAACCCTGTTTTGTTTGCTATCTTATGATATAAAAAAGTAAGTCCCTCTCTGCCAGACGGCTCGTAAAACATCGTGTCGTAGGTTCTGGAATTCTGCAACGTCTCGCATGGATTTAGTACCAGTGCCACAGTAGTATCAGTGTTTGCCACAATTCCGGTTTGGTGTTTGGATGGTAGCCTGTCGACTATGCATATGATAGTCCAACTCGCCAGACGCATGGAACGGTACAACTATCATCTCAGATGACAATGATAGTATCTTTCTATCCAGAGTGTTGCTTCTGCATTGGGAGGGTTGTTTTTTGTATCATAGTTTACAATTATTTAAAAAATGCACACTTTGTACAAATTAAATAAATATATATATTTTTTAATTTAATTTAAAAAAAACTTAAACAAATATTCGCCGTGTTGGTCTCGGCCTCCTTTGTAGAATAGGCCAACTGCCGTTCTGCCAGGCAGATCGTAAAAGGCGACCGATTGGCTATTGAGTCACTACCATCGTGGCTACTAGGTGGTAGAGTTCTGCATTGTCTCGCCCGGGTCAGGTACCACCGCCTTGCCTATTCCTGCCGCAATAGCGTCAGTGCTTGTCGCTGTCGTGTTCCGGTTTGGAGGGTAAGGTAGCCGGTAAACTTATGCATGTGGCATTAGACCTCGCCACAAGATAGCAACGCATCATTAACATCTTTGGTGTCTATAGGCGATGGTTGACTCTTTCCATCAGGAGACCCATCTGCTTGTTTGCTATCTTATGACATAAAAAAAATAAAAAAATTAAAAAAAATAAAATGCAGTATGTGTATACCAAATTTGTACGACCTCTCACTCTATTTAACTCTACCGTCTTGATAGTTACGATAGTAATGATATATCTGACCAATCATTCGCCTTTTACGAAATTAAAGTTTTCTTAGATGGTCCAGAAACACAGACTTCGTGGCTACTGGGTGGTAGAGTTCTGTATTATCTCGCCCAGGTCTGGTATCACCACCTCACCTATTTCTGCTGCAATAGTGTTAGTGCTTGTCCCTGTCGTTTTCGTCTTGGGATGAATCATGTAAAGTAGCTGATAAACTTATGCGTGTGGCATTAAGACCCCACCATAAGGATAGCAACGCACCATTCACATATTTGATGTCTTTAGGCGATGCTTGTCATGCTTGTCTCTTTCCATCAGGAGAGCTATCAGCTTGTTGTCTCTCTTATTATAATTATTTAAAAAAACTCTGATGGAGAAAGGAAAACTTATTTAATTATTTTGCCAAGATGAACTTAGTCGCAGTAGAAAACTTGGGGAAATCCGCAAATCCGAGATTCAGAGAAGTAGTTGCCCACACACATAAAGACAATGCGAATCTTCGCAGTAGGGCGATAATGTTGCCACAGGGTTAAAAGTAGATTTGGCGTTATGTATCCAGACAATACACCATATTTGATAGAATGTTGTTAACTATAAATTAATTTTTACAATTTGTTACACATATTCTTGCAAATAAACTATATTGCTTTCTATCTTTCTAGGATTTGAAACAAATCGGGGCCGGGTTAGATTCACGTCAAATGTTACACTACAACAGTAAAGATACTAAAATACATAATAAGTACACAAGTAATGCATCATGTCTAAGAATAGCAGCGTTCCTCTAGACGGCCGCTTGTTTTGTGGTGCTGCGAAGCGTAAAAGATGTGATATATGATTCATTGATTCATGTTGCTCATTGAATCTAGTCAAGCGTTGAAATAATGGAGATTTATATACTTTAATCATTAGATTGTTCTAGAGTCGGATATAAAACAATCTTAGATCTAGGGTTTCTCTGATTGAAAATTCGATAAATCAATAGATCGAGTCACATCGCAAAAATCCGCAGATCGCTTTCAAGGTCAGGTATTAACTTATAAAAATTTGTTGACCAATTTGAATAATTATCAAAATGAAACTACTCGGTAAATAGTTAGGCGTGGTCATATATTAAAATCGGTGTGAACAATCAATCATGCCCTGTTTTGGAACCTTTATGGTTGGACCTTTTTCCAAAAATTATATGGGAACATTGAAGTATACTCTATCCACTAAAGGAAAAATAATCAAAATTAGACCACTTAGTAAAAAGTTATGCCTGGTCAAACATTAAAAAAATATACACTTCGAATTTTTTCGAAGTTTTTTTCGTTTTTTCGTCGGTTGAAAATAAACGCATACAAATGTAGTGAATATCTGATAATGAATAGATTCAGAGATAGAGAATTTTGGAAGTCGATGGTTGAAGTTTTACTACGTTTAAATTATTCAAATCATTTCTCAAACTACACTAGGATCTATACTAGGATCGTAATGCATTCTGAACATATTTTGTGGTATTTAAATGGGCGTCGAAAAGAGTTAGTAAGTGTACCAGCTCTGAAAAAAAGTGTTTTTATACCTGTAATTTCACACTAGCGGTGTCCCGCAATACCGTGACACTTTTCGTTAATCCTCTATGCGAGAATAACGCGTTTTTCAAGGGTAAAATGCTGTGTGTTAATTCAACGTATAAATCATCTATATGCAAAATTTAATCCAAACTTGTTTAGCCGTTTTTGTGTAATTTAGTAACAAACATACAACATTTAAAACTAATATATTAGTATAACCAGCAAATCTCTACGTTTCCACACGATTGCAAATCGCTACAATGTAGAATAAGGAAATCGTTTTCTGTAGCTACTTTATTACAAGACTTTGATTTTTTTTTGTAGGGTAGACCGGGGACAATAGTACCATTTGAAACATTGATCGATTACACAAGTTTAGCTGGCATTTTTTTTGACATTTACATTTTAAAGCCTTGGCTTATTATCTACCAAAGAATATATCTAAAGTTGGTCTAGATTAAACAAAACTTGGTTAAAAATGACTTTGAGTCGAAATATGGCCAGTGCTACAAATGACCTATAAAGGGAATTGTAACAAAATTTAGTATACATACATAACACTTTTTCAATAATTTATTTGAAGTTTCATGAGTTAATAATGATTCTTAATTATTAATAACACAAAAGTCGTAGGATTAGTCTTTTAAATAAATACAAGTGAAAGTGGGCACAGCCCACCAGGCCTCCTCTCTATATGTTTAATCATTAAACTTATGTATTTTATAAATTTATTCCTATGTAATTATATCGTTGACTAATACTAATTTATAAGCATATATTTTGCTTACTCTGAGGTTAAATCAATTTGTGTACCTAACTTTTTCAACGATATTAATTTATACGAAGTGGGCTTGTAAAAATTGATAACATCTGAATAGTTTCCAGATATCAGGCGCAGTTATGATGACCTCATGAATAACGTTATTTATTCACAATTGCGTAAAGTTCGTAGGTGACACAAACCTTGTGTCGACATTGAGAGGACGGTTAATTATTCAATTACTGGTCAATTAAACCGGTGAATCATTAAAATGTGGTGAATATTTCTAACTAAATTCAGTGGAATGAAATTTGTAGCTATGATAAAAACTTTTAAGGAAAAAATATATTTTCCTTCTTCAGTTTCTTCTCCTTTTCAGTTTTTCTGAGAAATACAAAGTTGCCCGGTATTGGAAAGTGCCCGGTTGGCGATAGGCTTGCCACCTATCACATTTGTGTGACCAAGTATCTCCGGCCTAGCCCTTATATTCTTCCTAGCCCTTCGGGGATATGGGCGTGAATATACTTCGATATATATATATATATATATATATATATATATATATATATATATATATATATATATAAATATATATATATAAATATATATATATATATATATATATATATATATATATATATATACTATTTTACAGTTGCTTGAATAAATGGATTTTTAATTTTCGTTCTTTCTCGGTAGGGTCTTTTTTGCACAAAAAGGCAAAAAGGCTGCGCTGCACAGCTCGCTATATTAAAGGTTTTGTTGAATGCCATGGGAACCATCTATGTTTTCAGGGTAAAACATATGAATGTTCTAAACCGTTACTTACTTAAATACAGAACAAAATCACAAGCTTCCTTTTGCTGATGAAATATTGAAAAAGTTTACGTTTAATTTTGTGACACTGGTTCGATAAAATGTTTAAATATTAATAATAACGAATAATAACTTATCGCTGTACAATCATTGTTAAAAGCAGTCTCTAGTAATCGGGTGCATAGTTTTAATGATTTTTTTAACTCAGAAAATTCTTAAATTAACGATTAAATTAATATGTGAGCATTTAAAGTGAGAATTTAAAAAAAATATGTGTTTTTAAGTAACAATAAAGAATGCTATAAAGCTATTAATTAAGACTTAACAGTATACGCCTACGTAAAAATATGCAAAATAATTACGTCTATTTTTAGTTAAATGGCTAATTAGTTGTTAAAACGGCGGTTTTATTAAACAAAGTTTCGGATAAAAACCTCCACATTTTCTGATTGTTCTACAAATTTAATTATGCTCAAACCAATCAAGGTTTACTTTTCGTATTGAACTAATTAGATAACTTTAAAAATGTTGGCTAGTTTTATTTTCAAAATCAGAAAACAACAGATTTAATGAACATTCCAAAGCAGATTATTAGTTAAGGTAAAGCAAGGTTGTTTATTTGCAAAAATATGACTGGTTTTGGTTTATTATAATACCAGCTGCAGTGTGCAGCATAATGCAGCGGGCATTATAAAAATTTTTGATGAATTCCGAGGGAATAACCCATTTTTATCAGATAAAAAGCTCATTTTTATCAAATCCGTTGAGTAGTTTGGGCGTGATGGAGTAACAAACATCCATCCATCCATCCATGCAAACATCCAAACTTTCGCATTTATAATATTACTAGCTACTAGCTATCACCCGCGGCTTCGCCCGCGTGGTGTTAGTATTGAGTAGGCTATGTCCTTCCCCAAAATTTAAAATATCCATTTGCAGATTTTGCTTTGCAGATTAACCATAAAACATACATAATTATAAATATTTAAACAAATAAACAGACAGACGATTAGATGTCACTTTAATTATTATTATGCAAGGTAAGAATTAGAATGAATATTATTGAATTTATTGAAGAGCGTGGGGCGTAAAAAAACCTTTTACAAAGAGTGTTGAGTGTGAAAAATTTATAAGGCAAGAAAAATTTAAGAAAGGTTGCATGGACTGCGTGAGGGATGATAAGAAAGAAATAACTGACAGGCGAAATGACAGGCAGCATAAGTAACAGATAAAATACACAGCGCCCTTCATAAGTAATTATGCTATCCGCCCATCATGATAAAGCAAAATTTTCTCTTGTTTTGTTTTTATCGACGACTTTCATTCCAATGCTTAATTTTAATATCTTTTTACAAAAAAATTAAACCAATGCAAAGCTATGCGTGGTATAAGTGAAAAAGTGAGTGAATTCTTAATTAAGTATCTTCACGCCTGTATCCCGAAAGGGTAGGTAGAACTACAACAAGTGCACCCACGATAAGCCGAAGATACTTGGCCCATAATGTGATAGGTGGCAAGCCTATCGCCAACCGGGCACTTTCCAATCCCGGGCAATGTTGTTTTTATCAGAAAACTGAATAAACACATTTTTAAATTGCCCGACCCAAGAATCGAACCCGGGACCTCATGTGGTCAACTCTGACACCGGACCATAGAAGTGATAAGGTGATTCTGAATTATTTATTCCAATATAAAAATTATTATCAAAATTGAACTACGATGTAAAACCACGCATATGGTTTAACATGAAAAAATATACAATTTGAATTGAGAACCTCCTCCTTTTTTGCGTCGGCTAAAATAATGAAAAGTATTCAAAAGCATGAGAAATGTAATGTACGTATAAGAAGTATGCAGGATTCGAATGTGTAAAAAAATTGGTACTTACTTAATCATCCAATAAAGCGATCTGCCGCTGCAGCACGTGTAAGTCAAAGCGCGCGCATGTTGTCCGCACGGTGACCATACTTTTTAAATATCACTGCACTAATTTCGTTAAAGTTTATTATGAAGTAAAGCAATATTCTTTTTTATTATTAATTGAATTGGTTAAATATGACCATTAATTATCGTGCCCTTCAATTTTTTATATATTATTAGATAGAAAAAAAGCAGATGGCTCTCCTGATGGAAAAAGAAACCATCGCCTATGGATACCAAGGATGTTAATGGTGCATTAGTATCTGTGTGGCGGGATGACAATGCCACATGCATAAATCTGCCTTCTAATAATTAGCTTTACCCTCCAAACCGAAACACGACAATGACGGACTGACGTTATTCCAGGAGGTATAGGCAGTGGTACCGAACCCGGGCGAAACAATTGAGAACTCTACCACCTGGTAGCAACGATGGTAGTGACTTGCATAGCCAATTGTGCGTCTCTTACGAAATACCTGGCAGAACGGCATTTGGTCTATTCTTCAAAGAAGCACGGACCAATATTATTTGAAATTAGACGGTAATTAACACATTCATGTAGAATATGTCTACAAATACTAAAATGGGTAGTGAAACTAGGTCCGTTACAGATTGGCCAGTAATGGTTGTCGCACAATTACGTATGCGAACTGTGTCTCATGTCAACACAGTTTCTAAATATTTATGGATAGCCATTTCCACGTATTATTTATGGTTCACGTTTCGTTTAAGAATAGTGTCTTTTATATTTGCTTCTTGGCTTACGAATTTGTGTCTCGAATAATTGTGAGGTCATATTATAGGGTCAAATAAGTAAGGTTTTCGGCTGGGTCTATTCTAAACTTACACGATTTCAACTATTAAAAATATATTCACGTTCACAAGTGTCGTACTAAATTGTTACTGCCTAGTCATACTGAAGTACGTGATGTTAGTTTGTGATTAATTTCCAAAGACTAAAAGATAGCAAAGTAGATGGCTCTCTTGACGGAAAGAGTAAACTATCGCCTATCTATATTAATTTATTTAATACTAGCTGCAGCTTGCAGCCCGCTGCATTATAAAAGTT
This sequence comes from Apodemia mormo, assembly GCA_036924255.1. NCBI lineage: Eukaryota > Metazoa > Arthropoda > Insecta > Lepidoptera > Riodinidae > Apodemia > Apodemia mormo. The sequence continues at coordinate 36,803,141 of JAUPFN010000001.1, read as the reverse complement.
TTTTGTGAATCCCGCGGGATCATCTATATTTTCCAGAATAAAAAGTAGCCTATGTGCTATTCCAGGTCATTATCTTCCTGTGTACCAAATTTCATTCAAATCCGTTCAATAGTTTTTGCGTGATTGAGTAACAAACATCTATCCATCCATCCATCCATCTATCCAAACATCCAAACTTTCGCATTATAAATGCGCAATAAATAATATTAATAAGAACTAGCTTCAGCGTGCAGCTCACTGTATTATATAAGTTTTGTGTGAATCCCGCGGGAACCGCCCAATTTTCCGGGATAAAAAGTATTAGTAAGTAACAAACATCCATCCATCCATCCATCCATCTATTAAAACATCTAAACTTTCGCATTTATAATATTAATATCGATAAAGCTTAATTTAAATAAACGGGAAAGTTTGGATGTTTGAAACGGATTTGAATAAAATTTGATACACAGGTAGATGATGACCTGGAATAGCATATAGGCTACATTTTATCCCGGAAAATTTTAGTGATCCCGATCCCGGGTTTCGCCAAAAACTTATAATGCAGTGGGCTGCACGCTGCAGCACTAAAAATGTTATTGATGCGGCGAGGTTTACCTTACCGTACCGTATGTACTTCTAAATTAGAACAAGACAATGACAAGCACTGACTGGAATATGTGGCACCAAATAAACGAGCAAAACGATGAGAAATTCTACCACCAAGTGAGGGTGATATAGCCATTTACGAATTGTCTGGCAGAATGGCAGATCGTCCGCCTTTTACGAATTGCCTGGCAGAATGGCAGATGGTTTATTTTTCAAAGGAGGCCAGGACACACTCGGAATGCCACAATTTAGTTTTAAACACTTCAACCAAAGCAGTTGGCAATCGCTGGCCTATTAAAAATACTGCTAAAATAATAAGACTGCACCATAGTCTAAGGGATAGCCTATTCGACTCAGATAGCAAGGTCCCCGGTTCAATCCCCGGACTGAGCAGAAGTGTTATTGAGGTTTTTTCGAGATTTTTCTCGAAACTCCAAAATTTAAGTGTCTAGCAGCACAGAGTTTGGCGGGTGGAGTATTACCACTCCCGTACCTCGGATGGGCACGCTAAACTATCAGTCCAGGTTATCGCTAGATAATCGTTATCAAGTTGATAAAATGTGGCGATGGAGATCACCACTCATCTCTCCAATTCGTGTGTGGACGCGTTTCCGATCCGGTAGTGGTTAAAAAAAATGTTGACGCGTCAAAATAACTTGTAAAAAGTTTTATTGAATAAAGTACTTCTGATATCTGATTTCTGATTTCCAATCGACAAACCGAGTCGAGGAGAATTGGAAAGTCTTAGAGGTTCGGTTTACTCTGCCTATTTGGAAGAAAACCGGGCGTGATAATATTTGAAAAAATATAATATCTTAGTTGCTGGTCTATTAAGAGACTATATCTTAGGGCCATTGACACACAATTTCGTGTATAACAGTATGTGAACGCACATGGCATCACAAACAGCGATGAGCAGGATATGATTTTGATGTATTCATGTCACGCATCATGTTGCATTGTTGGTACTTCATGTCGGAAAATTTAAACAAGATTGTAGGTCACGGTTATGGTAACAACTGAATGAATCATAACTTGTATGCCTTGCCCTTGTTAGCTCAGACCTTCTACTGTCGTACGGAGCTGGATTTACCATGAGTGTCACCTGGTAAGCATATCATCTAGCATTTGCAACCCGCCAGCGATCAGCGCTGACTCTTAAAATTAACGAAAAAAATCATCAAAAACGTCGTCAATTGCTTGCTGGTTACTGGATTCATCTTTTGGGATGTCACAGCACCAAATATATTCAAGCTGCAATGACTGCTACTATTATGCAAGGCTATTGTATCTTGCAATAACTAAATAATTACGGTAATTGCGCATTGCGAGATACGGGATTACCCCGCCGAGGCATTGTTGAAAAATTAATAATGTTACCCCATTGGTAAATATATGCCTAGTCGTATTTAAATTGAAGTGCTATTTAGATACATTTTTCACAGAAGTAAGGTTAAACGAGCAGGAGACTCACTTTATAGTAAGTGATCGCCATTGCCCAGCCCATGGACACCTAACATTCCTAACTCGAAGTATTTATTCTCATTCTTCAAATTTTGCCACTTCTGAAAATTTACTGCCCCGGAAACTACCTCCGTGTGCCCCTAGTGTAAGTTCAGCGCTGCTGAGTTATAATAGTTATATCAGTGAATAAATGGCACGCATTGATCTAATCCCAAAATAAGTAATTTTTAGCTTGTAACAAAGGTGTTAAGACGACACTAATTCATAGAAATACATACATAAATACTGAAATGTATTTAATAAACACACATAAAGAAATACAAACATTTATGTTCATCACACAACCTGTCGGGAATCGAACTGGAGTCCCATTAATTGCGTAATTAGGGTCGCCAACCACTCGTCCAAAGGAGTCGGAATCATCTCTATCATCATATTATATCATTGTGTACAAGATTATTGGGAGGAAAAGAAGGCACAAACGTGACGTCATATTGGTATTGCTGACAACTACATGCCGACTTGTTGTTTTTTTAATTTTAACTGCTGCTGCTGAGTTAATATAAAATATGCTTACCAAGCACAAACTTAAAATATGAGGATTCGAAGTCGGAATATTTAGGAAAATCTACTATAAACACAGGATATAGTAACGCCTACAGTAGCAGCATTTAGATTAATTTTTAATTATAATGAAATTCGAGAGATAGTAATAATCATACTTTTACTGATTTATAAGTAATGAAACTTAGTACCTATTTGAATATGAAATAAACACTTTAGATTGTAATAGCAGGGGGGAGCCCAAGAGGGGTTTCTGGAATCTACTTGAGCGCGTCAGATTAGCATAGAGGGGATACCTCACATACTGATGCGACTCTCTACCAAATACAAAACCCTTTTATTTAAATAACGCCAAGTATCTAGGGCCGTAAAAAAAACAAAATTCCTATAACTTCGATTTTTAAAATCAGTCAGATTATATTTTTTTCGTTTTTCTTACATAATTTCCTACAAAATAAAAGAATTCAGACGCGCTCGAGAACGTCACTCCTTTATGATATACTCAAATAGTCATATTTTCTAAAATTTAGCTCGTAATTGACCCACCATGCCTTAATTTGTTGCGCCTCAGTGTTTCCATATCACAGTATTTTTCACATTTTTTTATCTGTAGATTTTTCCCAACCACTGAAATGAAAAACATTATACCTACATTTAATTTTTTCTGTCATCTAACCTACAAAATCCAATAGGTCTCCACGAAGTTTGAGTAATTCTTTATCAATCATCTTGGGCACCCCTACTATTTATTTTAAATTCTTTAAGCTCACATATACTTGAACTCTTGTAGTGGCGCGTTGTTTTTTGGTGTTAAAACAGCATGGGCCCGCAGCGTGAATACTTGCGACTCGTGAAGGGTACGGACTGCAAAAATAATGACCTGGATTTTAAAATACAATTCCTTAGTGCTCTAAAACCCAGGACGCTGCTTAAAAACTTACCAGAATATCCCAGGATATTGCAATAACCAGGGCATGTCCTGGAAAAACAAAACTGTTGGCAGCTCTAACATAATTCGGTATATAGATATAATATACTCAAAGGTTTGATATTTTCTAAGAAAATAATTCCTATATGATTTATTATATCTATCATCTCTAAAGCTGACTATAATGTAATACCATAATCATATCATAATCTTTTGTAAAGCTGACTGTAATGTAATACCGGGGCCGCAACTATAACTAGTATTTCGAAAAAAAGAAGGCATAGTATTTCGAAATGTATTAATATTAAAATAATATGTCATACATATTCATATTTAATTAAGCTTTACGTAGAATACGTACTATATCGAAATATCCAATAACCGTCGATCAAGCTTATCGATTTTAAAATGATGTGCGCTTAGAGTGACACTTCAGTAAGTGCACTTTAAGAAGTTTGAATACAATGATATGACCTTGACATTTTAGTAGGAAAATAAGATTTGTTGCGACATGGACCATCGTGCGTTACAATATTTTGCTATACCTAAACTTAACTTTTAATTCTCTTAAATTTTTTGGTATGTAGGTAGTACCTACAGGCTGCACCTAGACCACGAGGCAGTACCTACCAGGTACTGCCTCGTGGTCTAGGGGTTAGCCTATTCGGCTCAGACCATGAGGTCCCGAGTTCGATCCTCGGGTCGGATAAAAGTGTTATTGAGGTTTCTTCGAGGTTTTCTCGAAAATCTAATCCTCAGTAGCAGCTCCTAGTTTGGCGGAGTGGTGTATTACCACTGCCGTGCCTCAAACGAGCACATTAAACTGTCCGTCCCGTTTATCGCTAGAAATAGTCGATAATCGTTACCATGTCGGTAAATGCGGCGATGAGGATCACCACTTACCTCGCCATCCGACAAACCGGTGAATCGCGGTGAACTGGAAAGTCTATAGACGTTCGGTTTACTCTGCCTACCACGCAAGGAGACCGGGCGTGATGATACTTCTAGATACTGAAATTATGTGTCTTTAGTTTTCAAAATTTATAACTTTTGATCAGAGCATATTAACCGGTTAATTTTCAAACCTAAGTCAGCTGAAGTACATAAGGACTCTTTTGTAAAGGTTTGGCTCTACCTTAACCTCAAAAATACCGGTTTTCTTATGAAGCAGTGTTTTGAATCAATAAACCGGTTAAAAAATATTTCTTTCAATTGTTGTACTTATACACCATGACCAAAATTCCCTGGTTTTGACTCAAATCGGTTTATGTAGATTTTTGAAGCGCTCTCATTTTACAGGTACGCCCCGAGCAAAACCTTTAATAAAAACATTAAATACTTGTGTTATCTGGTATTGTTTTAACCATCGACATAGAATACCACTTCGCTGGTTTTAACATATTTTAAGCCCTGCTTTTAATCTTTAAGATATAGCAGTATGATAACATTTGTCGAGATTTAGAAAATTATGTAGGTACTTTAAAAAAAATTACCATCACGCCAGGTTCCCTTGCGGGATGCAGGCGGTTGGCAGATTAAACCGAACGTCTATAGACTTCAATTCACCGTAATTCACCGCTTTATCGGTTGGTGAGATGAGTGGTAATCTCTGTCGCCGTATTTTACCGACCTGCTGAATGCCGAATGATTATCGACTATTATTTTTAGCGATAGCCGGAATCGACGGCTATAGGTAACATGGGTCCGAGACACGGGTAATACACCAATCGCCACGCTCCGAGCTGATACTGAGATGTTGGATTTACAAGAAGATCCTCTACTACTACTACTACTAGGTGGTAGAGTTCTGCATCGGCTCGACCGGGTCAGGTACCACCGCCTTACCTATTCCTGCCGCAATAGCGTCAGTGCTAGTCACTGTCGTGTTCCGGTTTGGAGGGTAAGGTAGCTGGTAAACTTATGCAAGTAGCATTAGACCTCGCCACAAGAGAGCAACGCACCATTAACACCTCTGGTGTCTATAGGCGATGGTTGACTCTTTCCATCAGGAGACCCATCTGCTTGTTTGCTATCTTATGGAATAAAATAAAATACAAATAAATCATGCAGTAGTCTAAATTTGACCTTTACTATTTTAATTGTAGCTTTCTGCGCTTCTCCATATAAACTTTAATTACAATAATTATAAAAAATATAAAAAAAAATACTTATTGTATTTTAGTAAAACTGTAACAATCGGATTTCAAACTCCTGTTTCTTAGAAATTCTTAAAGATTGAAGATTTGACTTCACCGTATGGGCCCAAATCGTAAGTATACACTCAGAACCAAAAAATTATATCGCCAATATGTTAGGACGTCCATGTATGATGGAATTACGCTCGGACATTCATAAAAAAACAAATAAACATCCGAACTGAGGACTTCCTGCTTTGGGAAGTTGGTTGAAAAACCTTGGATATAACAGTTTCGAAATGCAATTAAATCTGTTAACTAACACAGTTCTAGTTAATTAGCATTTAATTTAAATTGACAGACGATCCTACAATCTGGCAACAGTTCAATCTTTGACCTTGGATAGATCTAGTTTCATCTGATGCTGAATGATGAGTTGGTAAAATGTCATCACTTGACAATAAGTGCTGGTGACTTGCAAAGAAGTAAAATTATAAAATGTTGCTATAAATATTACTGGACAAATTACACGAATTGATCTTACCTCAAAGTAAGCAAACTGTGTGCTTCTAGTATGGGTGTCATCAACTTTATTACATATACATGGAAGAACATAATTACTAACATAAATACTCAAATATTTGTATGTGTATTAATATCGTTGTCTAACACCTATAACACAAGTAAATTTTGGTATTAGATCGATTTGTTTTATTTGTATTAAATATTTTTACAGAGAATGTCATGACCTGTGCCCTGTTTATCAAACGTTACAAGTGAACAAGCTGACAGGTTACATGTTACTAGAACTTTTTGACAAGTTCTTGTAAATTATGTTTGTCAAATATACCTACTTGTGACTACAAACAAGAAACAATAACATTTTATATACAAGTTGATGTGAATTACATATTTTATCAAATAGTATTATTATAAATATTACACGACTTGTAAATTGTATGACCTTGTATTTTTAATTTAGAAAGCTTTATTTTTCTAAGTTGCAAAATAATTTTTCTATCATATTATATATACGTCAACGTAAATTCTAGAAACCATTAGATTATAATATACCTAGGGAGTTAATACTTCGATAAGGTTAGGTCAGCAGTTTAATCGTAATAGGACAAGAGGATTATAATCTAACGGTATTTACAATTTTACGATGACATACTCGTATACTAGCAAAAAGCAGAGCCTTGTAATCCTCACTGCAGTTTATCAATGCAATGGAAGAGTCTATTTATTGACGAGAAGTAACATAACAAACACAACTCTAACGTTACCTATCTACAATATGTAACATATATTTAGAGTCACCGGAAGCTATTCAATTTATTTGTAAATAAGTTACAAGCTACAAAAGGCATTTATGCTGAACGAAACCATAAATACAAGCGGGAAAAAGCATTTATATTATGATATTACTCGTAGCTTCTCATTTTCACATTTAATTTTGATAAACGCATACTGTTTGTAAAAATGCATGAATGAATGAGTGTATGAATAAACTTTATTGCACACCAATAGATACAGCATTTTATAAAAAATATTTTACGTACATGAGTACACAAAGGCGGTCTTATCACTACTAAGCGATCTTTGCTTATGTAAAAGAGATACTTTCATTAATAGTCTTGAGTATATTTTGGTGTATAAACTAATTTACAATGTAATAGGTAATACACTAATTTACAAGATTTTTCTCTTGCAATACGAGGCTTGTAACGTTTGATAAACAGGGTACAGGAAAAATTCATGATGTCCATAGAATTCACAAAAACTTAGAGAACGCAGCGGGCTGTGGCACGTAACAATTCGAATGAACATACAGATAATGTCTCAGCTGCATATATTTGGTTGAGAATTGAGATTGTTCACCTCGGGTGATGTTCGTTCTAAAAAAATAGGCGATCCAAAATTAACCTGACGGAGCGACGGCAGAAGTTGGCTGGCATCCAGCGGCGCCCGGTTTGTAACGAATGACAAGCGACTGCATAGATAAAGACAAAAAAAACAGTTTCTACATATATGTATAACTCAAAATAAGTTATTTTATATATTCAGGTATAACTTTGCGAAATACAATTACAAATACAATTTTCACATATTTTCACATGTGTTTTCGACATTGCAAAGAAAAGGTAAAAGCAGAAAAGAAATGAACTAAACTCACCATAGATCTAAAAAATAAAGAAGAGCCCAGCGACACATTTATCTATCCCTTTCCACCACACTTTCTACTTCTTCATACACACAAAAACAGACAATTTACCACTGAGGTAACGGAGTACAAGAGAATACAATTCTTGTTGAGAAACGTGATAATCGTTTCTGGGGATGCGTCTGTAGCGAAAAAAGACGTGCATAAAGTACATATTTCTATGTTTTTTTATATCATAAGATAGAAAACAAATAGATAGTTCTCCTGACAAAAAGAGATAACCATCGCCTATAGACACCAACAATATTAATGGTGCGTTGCTATCTGTGTAGCGGGATAGCAATAATATTATATGAATAAGTCTACAGGCTATCTAGTCTTGGTCATTTTCGTTCTCCTGTTTGAAAGGTAAGGACCTTTCAAATAGGAAAACGAAAATGACAAGAATGATGCTATCGCGGCATTAATAGGTAAGTGGTACATACCCGGGAGAGACGTTGTGGAACTCTACAACTTAATAGTCACGTCACGATGGTAGTGACACGTACCAATCATTCGCCTTTACGAACTGCCTAGCAGAATGACAGACAGACTAATCTTGTAGGGGAGCCCAGACCAACACGGGAATTGATTTTCTTTCAAGCTAGGGAGAGGAAAATGAGTGTCAAACATCACTGTACAATATACATATCTACAGATCTGCCTTAGGTATATTTATTTATAGTTTTAAATGCAAAAGACACAATGCACCAATACACCGGTTTCAGAGAATGTTTACCAAACCATTGGACAACACCCAACCATTTTATTTACGTAAATATTTATGCTGGATTTTGTAGCTCTGTCTCTCTTCTTAATTAGTTTGGTATTAATAAAGGGTATACAAAATAAACGTACGTTTAATTATGCGCTTAATTTTGTATAATACTAATTAGCTTTTAATCGTGGCTTTGGGCGGAGCAAGGGCGTTATAAGATATCCTAGCCTTTGAAACCATTTAAATGGAGAAATATTCTAATTATGGTAATGAGAGAACTAAACAGTCTAAATACAAACCAAGTAGGTTTACGAGCGTGTTGACGTCTACCGCGAGAATGGAATGCAATGAAATGAAAATATAACATTTATATTTGCAAGAATATGGAAGTTAAAAGTTATTAAAATTAACTAAGTTACCAACATATTTTACCATGACAAATATTTAAAACATATCATTTTATAATTAAATTGAAATCTTGTGTACCGATTTTTTTTAGAATTAATACTAGATCGGAATACGACCACACACTGTAAAGATCCGGCGGAAAAAATTCAGCAGGCTTATCTTTTTTCTCTATTTTATATACTTATTACTAATGTACTATTTTGTTAACTTTTATTGCTTAAAATAATTTATTTTTAATATTATTAATTAACTATTATAATAAAAATTAAATAATTAAATACTTAAAATTATTAAATTAATAGTTTACTATGTACTTATTGTGTCTCGCCCGGGTCTGGTACCACCGCCTTACTTATTCCTGCCGCAATAGCGACAGTGCTTGTCACTGTCATATTCCGGTTTGGAGGGTAAGGTAGCCGGTAAACTTATACATGTGCCACAAGTTAGCAACGCACCATTAACATCTTCGGTGTCTTTAGGCGATGGTTGACTCTTTCCATCAGGATACCCATCTGCTTGTTTGCTATATTATATTACAAAAAATTTACAGGTATGATTTTACATCAAATTTAATGGAGATAGGTTAATAAATAGGTATATAAATTAGGTTGTTTGTAAAAGCGGGACAGACAACCCGAAAGCGGGACATATGGTCACCTTTGCACGTTGCATTACCACTCGCCACACGGTTAGCAATGCATTATTAACATCTTTGTTGTCTATAGGTGATTTTGACTCCAGGAGAGTCATCCGCTTTATTGCTTATATTATAAAAAAAAATTGGTATGTATAATTATTTATTGATGGAGTGGATAGCAATTCAGACTAGAAAATCGATAGGGCTGAGGTTTAAATTAAGATATTGGACAGGTATCATGATCTCTGTTTTTGCAATGAGCGTAGTAGCTTGTATTTATTAGTTGGAGCACAGATTAGTAAATAGTTACTTCGGTTGGGGTGTTGAATTAATATATTTCAGCATTTAAATACGTATTTCTGTTACTAATGTGGACTATTGGGATTTGGGATTAATTAGTCTGGGTGTTAATATTTCTGAGCATTTAAATATGTCGTTCTATAACTATCGTGGGCTATTGGAATTAATTGAGACAATTGGTTCATACATATACACATGCATATCTTCACGCCAAATCCCTTACGGGGTAGGCAAAGTGAACCGAGTGCCATACATCACGCTCCTTGCAGACGTGTCTCGCTTCATATTATTATTATTATTCTCTTATTATTATTATTATCTATTTATTTACATTAATTTCTTATTTGATTATATTTATAATTATAACATATTAAAAAAATTACAATATTATAAAAATAAATATAACAAAATAGGTTATCCGCCAGCGGGAACGTTATAGTTAATCCACCAGTGGTCAAGCTAATAAAGAGAGGAACCTCCTCGCAATACGTGCCGTTCCCAATACTGCTGCCTTTTGTATCCGACTCTTGATCCAGAATTGTAGCGAAAGCCTTCTAAGATGTTGCTCGAGAATCTTCGCTACAAGACCGTTTACTATTATTATCATTACTCTCTTTACTCAAATACGCCGGTCGCGAAGACTCTTGACACCACTTTCGGACAGTACTCGATCCATCTGATCAGGGTATCATCAGTCTTGGTCTTCCCCGGTACCTACATCCTTCCACATTCGCATTTTACCTCTTTTGTTAACCTTTTATATCTACCATTATTTCTAGATGTGAAAACGGAAAATGCCCTTTCTCATCTTTGTTGTATGCATATGGGTTTATTTATATGTATGGGCGTGCCCATTTTCTGGGTCAGGGGGAAGGCAACCGTAACATTTTAAGGATATATTTTTATCTTATTATATCTTTATCTACAACAGTATATAGTTAGTAGAGAGGTAAACAAATTCCAGGGGGGTGGGGGGGAGCAGCTGCCCCTCCCTGCCCCCCTCGGTAAGGCCATGTTTATATGTATATTTATATGTACACTCAAGATAACAGACACATCTTGTAGACAACTTCCTTAGGCTGACAGCACCGGGTGCCATCCTTCACGGTCCCTACAGACTACTTACTCCTACTACAGTCATAACTCTTCATGTCATCGCAGAGTTTCGGAGACACTTGAAATTTCCTTCGGATTGTTGTCCGATAAATTTAATCATGTTATATCAGACTACACCGGTAAATCTGTTTTGTTAATCTTTCGTTTGACATTTTTCTACATGTCTGAACCTTTTCTAAATGTAGCAATTTATAAAACCTTGATAAGACTGGTCACGTATAGTTCTGGGTAACAAAAGGGAAGGATATTAAACATGCATGTGAACGCTGAAATATCTTTTGTGAAATACGAATGAGCACGCCGCGCTATTTGGCTAGCAATAATGTTATCACAATCCATAAAAAAATTATATTCCTTACTAGCTGACCCTGCAAACTTTGTTTTGCCTTTTTAACTAGGTACTGTTATTTTTATTTTCTATATTTTCTCACCTTTTAAACCTGCCCTGGACTTCAACAATTAATTTAAAACAAAAATTAGCCAAATCGGTTCAGCCGTTCTCGAGTTTTAGCGAGACTAACGAACAGCAATTGATTTTTATATATATAGAAGATAGGTATGTAATATATTGTAATCAACAAAAAGAAAGTATTTCGGAATTTCTACTTAGTTTACTATAATAGAGTATGTAATATTATTATCATAATCGGGCCACCCACAATGTAGGGTTGTTGCCACCATTATTGTGATGGCCACCCACAACGTAGTTGGCCATCACAATAATGCGGACTAAGAAGAGGGCGTTTTCATTTTTTCATACTATGTAACTTATTAAACGCCAATGACTTATATATCTGCAATGTAAAACTTCTCTAAATTTATAAGTTGGTCGACTATTACTACTCGTAAACTTGTTAAAGCCTACAAACTAAGTAACAAACACTCATTCTTCCATTCATTCATTCTTTCTAAAGTTTCGCATTTATAATACAAGTCTGCACCGTGCAGCCTACTGCATATAAAAATTTTGTTGAAGCCGCGCGAGTAAATAATTTTTCCTTAAAAAGAAATGTGTTTTATACCATATAATTAGAACTAAATGGCATTCTTCAATTATTCGGTTTCCTCACTTTTCACCCGGCAAATGAAATCAGTTCAGTCATTGAAATCTTACGACCCAGTTAATTTAAAATATTAATTATATAATTTCCCGTAAGGCTCCGTGTACACATTGATTAGCGCCAGCGTGAGTGTTTAATGCGGGTGCTTAGTGTTAAATAAAAATATATGAACACAGCAGTTATTAGTGCGAGTAATTAGTAATCAGTGTATTAAGCCCCGTTTTCACTTTGATTAGTGCAAGTGCGAGTGTTTAATGCAGGTGATTTGTATTAAGCAAAAAATACGTGAAGACAGTCGTTGATCAGTGCGAGTCATCAGTATTCAGCGTAGTAAAAGGGAATAGACGCTGATTACTAATCACTCACAGGGATCAAAGACTGTGTTCACGTATTTTTTGCTTAATACTAAGCACCTGCATTAAACACTCGCACTTGCACTACACAAAGTGAAAACAGGGCTTTAAAGTGAATAGACGCTGATTACTGTCGCGAGTGTTGAATACAGATGCATTGTGAGTACAGTGCAGTGTGATTGCTTAATGCAGATGCTTACTATTAAGCAAAAAATACGTAAATACAGTGCGAGTGATTAGTAATCAACAATCACTCGCACTGATCACACCTGTCTTCACGTATTTTTTGCTTAATACTAAGCATCTGCATTTAACACTCGCACTAGCACTAATCAAAGTGCAAACGGGGCTTAAGGCTACGTCCGCACAGATAGGCGGTTTGTTTAGTGCAAACCACCCAGAGAGTAGCTTAGCAAATCGAACGTTTTAGAATTTTCGCGATCGGCCGCACTGCGCGCTTGGCGTCTAGCTAATTGCTTAGCGACCTGACGAAATAAATAAACGTGTTGGTTTGTTGTCACGAGGCGCAAGTCGCAAGACGCTAAGCAAGCCGCATGTGTGTGTGTGGACGTAGCCTTAGTGAGTTAGTATTTATAATAACATCTATTATATTTGAACAGTGAAATCAATATTTAAATAAGCAATTCTTGTAAATATACACAACATACTAATATAAATACTGAAAGAAGTGTTCAGAAGCCCGATTTACGTAATAGAACGTCAATCGAGTCAAAGCGTTACGGGCTCTTACACAGTTTTAAACCAACGACTTCCCAAAAGGATTTTAACAAGGGAAAAGAGGTTATCAGTTCGCCTGTAGGTTTTTTTTTAATATATTTCTTCACTCAGTTCAATCATTTATGAATCGATTTTGAAAAATCCTTTTATTTTGTTTGGGAGGGTATAATTTGATGGTCCTGTTTTAATTTGGTGTAGATTTGATGCAAGGTTCCGGAGATATTGGAAATGAGAGTACCAAAGATATTAGAAATTTCCCCCGTGTTGGTTCCGGGCTCCTTTGAAGAATTGACTAACTGCCGTTCTGCCAGACAGGTCGTAAAAGGCGACCGATTGGCTATGCAAGTCACTGCCATCGTGGCCACTAGGTTGTAGATTTCTGTATTGTCTCGCCCGGGTCTGGTACCACCGCCTTACCTATTCCTGCCGCAATAGCGTCAGTGTTTGTCGCTGTCGTGTTCGGTTTGCAGGGTAAGGTAACCGGTAAACTTATGCATGTGGCATTAGACCTCGCCAATAGATAGCAACGCACCATTAACATTTTGGTGTCTATAGGCGATGGTTGACTCTTTCCATCAGACTACTCATCTGCCTGTTTGCTATCTTATGATATAAAGAAAGGGAAGTAGGTTATTACAGGTTTAATGCTTAAAATATATTATACTGCGTCGTGACGTTGTATCGTGTTTATGTGTGTAAGCGTTTCGATTGACGTTTTTTACGTGAATTGGGAGGCAGTAGGTACTCGTACAGATCCTCATCGCCGCATTTATCGACATTTTAGGGAACATCCATAAATTACGTCACAATTTAAGGGGAGGGAGGGGGTCGACTAAGTGTGACATTGTGTGACAAGGAGTAGGGAGGGGTCCCAAATTTTGTGACATCACATTTTTTTGAAATATAATTCTTTATATTTAAGTATTACAACACTAAATTTTAAAAACCTACCTGTAGAAATAAAAAAATATCAAATGAGATCATTATCCCAGTGTAAAATTGTAAAATATGTGACGTCAAACTAGATGGGGGGAGGGAGGGAGGTGGCTCACAAATGTTACCAGCTGTGATAAGGACGGGGTAGGGGTCAAAAAAACATGAAATTCGTGTGAATTTATGGATGGCCCATTAACGATTATCGACTATTTCTAACGATAACCGGTGCTGAAAGCTTTGCACGCTCATCCAACACACGGGAGTGGTAATACACCACCCGCCTGTCTTCAACCAGATACTGAGATTTTAAATTTTCGAGAAAAATCTCAATAACACTTTTGCCCAACCTGGGAATCGAATCCGGGACCCGATTTGCTTAGTCGGGTAAAAAAGCCTATAGCACTCCTGAATACTGTAGCTTTCTAAAGGTAAAAGAATTTTTAAAGTCAGTCAAATAGTTTTTGAGCTATATCATAACAAACAAACAATAACTCAAATCTTTCCTCATTACAATATTAGTATAATAAGATGATATATTTTCTTTATGCTAATATTAAAAATGCGAAAGTGGGTATGTGTGTCGGTAACTAAAAGACTTGCCTGGTCATGGATCATCATAAAGTTTGCATTCACTGTGTGAGGGGCATAGAAAAGAATAATGTAACATCCATCTAGAAAATCTAGAAAAACGTAAAAGAAAAGCCGCTTGAAAAAACTAGTTGAAAATAATGTTTAAAGTAGTAGAAGCCAAAATATAGTTGCTTCTTTTTAACGACGAATCTTTATTTTTTTAACTTACGTGTTTTTTAAGCCAAATAGCTTTACGTATTACTCCAAGGAACGGGGTTATTACCGCCATCAGAATTCAAGCTGCTTTTAAGATATTTCCTCTTACATATTTTTAAAAGTACATATTATACGTTTGTTGTGAAAAGATTATTGTAAACTGTACATTAAGACTCGTTGGTGCTCAGAAAAATTCAAGCGAGTTTTTGTAGCACCTTCATAATACATATTTATGCTTGTATATGTTTTAAATAAATAAAATAAATAAAAAAAGTAAAACTGTGAATCGAACACGGGACCTCTAATTATAGGCATATTTGTTTATTCATGATCTGAGCTAAATAGGGTAACCTGTAGACCACAAGGCAGATACATTAATCACGGGTAAACAAGTCTAATAAAAGACGTTTAAATAAGTTTGCGGTTGTGGTTGTCGTCTAAAAACAAGTATTGTTGTGCGTGACACATTGGTAATGACGGGCGCCGACATTGGGGACATGGTCACGACTCACGAGTTTATGATAAGTATATGGGGAGGGATTTTATTCGTGGATGTATTTCGCATTTTTAGTCCCATTAATAAATAAAATGTTTATATTTTGTAGATTTTACACTTTCACTTTTTTTGTTTTATATTTATATGCTAAAAATAAAAAAACGTATACATTATGTACATTATGCAACAAAAATCCTGCTCGACCCGAAAGGGGCTTACAAGTAGGTTGATGACATTATCAAAAAAAATTAAACAATTCTAATTAAATTAAATTTATCAAAAAATATGGTATTTATAAATAACTATATATTCTAATTGGTATCTTCACGCCCATATCCCCGAAGAGGTAGGCATATAATATTAATAATATATTATAATAATATAATATTATAATTAATAATATAATATTCTAATTGCCCTTCAATTTCCCTAAAATTTGGCGAATATTTTAAACTGTGCAACACCACGCCGCGGCGTCTTTAATTAGCCTTCTCTGTGTTGGCCGACATTTTTTTTATCATAGTAATAACATTTGAAATATCATTTAAGTTTATTAATTGTGATCGGAATAATTTATATATTATACCGTTTTCCCCGTATTGGTTCCGGGCTCCTTTGAAGAATAGACCAACTGCCGTTCTGCCAGGCAGTTCGTAAAAGACCGATTGGCTATGCAAGTCACTGCCATCGTGACTACTAGGTGGTAGAGTTCTGCATTGTCTCGCCCGGGTCTGGTACCACCGCCTTACCTATTCCTGCCGCAATAGCGTCAGTACTTGTCACTGTCGCGTTCCGGTTTGGAGGGTAAGGTAGCCGGTAAACTTATGTATGAGACATTAGACCTCGCCATAAGATAGCAACGCACCATTAACATCTCTGGTGTCTATAGGCGATGGTTGACTCTTTCCATCAGGGGACCCATCTGCTTGTTTGCTATCTTATGATATAAAAAAAAATACAAAAATAACAACATATAATATGTGATTGTGTTCAGCTAAAAAACTATGCCTTTGATGATCGACAGAGTTTTTGCTATACGTTGTTTAAATACCTTTAGTAGAAAATAAATGATTCCTATGTCTACATTCCAATAGTAGACAATGCTTACCTACATGTTTATATACCAATGTAAAAAGGAAGAAGCCTGATTAACAGTGTTAAAATACACGTTGTAGATATTCGGATGTGAATAATTTTTTAAATAAAAAAATTGTGAATTGTATTGCGATATTATGACATGGTATTGTAGCGGCATTTAATTTTGACATTGAAATGTGTACTTAAAACATCTATATACATATAATAAAATCGTAGGAAAGTCAATGTATGTCTGGGGTAAACTCAAAACGTACTGCATGGATTTACTTCAAATTTTGCATGAATATTACTAACAGGTCGGGTCAACATATAGGCTACATATTATCACGCTATCATCTACGGGGAAGGAGCTGTGCGGAGTAAACGAAGTCCGCGCGAACGAAGTCGCGGACAACAGCTAGTCTTTAAATAAATTAAGTATATTACATTATATTAAATTTTTCTATACTTCTGATAATGAGTAATAAAAAAATCGTCACTTAGTGAATATTTTTTATGTAAAAGGGTTTTTTATGTAAAACTTGGTGAATATGTTTTATGTCATGCTGTACAAAAATTGACAGAATTTTCACTTGATAATAAGTCACTACCACCGTGAACTCTTCTCGCGCGGTTAGCCATGTTAAGAAGAGGTGAGCAGAGGTGTGCATACACGATTAACCGAAGATTCCCACAATGTGATAGGTCGCAAGCCTATCGCAAACCGGGTACTTATCAAATCCTGGGCAACATTGTTTTTATCAGAAAACTTAAAAAACATATTTTTGGATTGCTCGACCCGGGATCCCATGTCACACATACTGGAGAGTGGAGACTAATAGTGTCGATCTACAATCTACATACATGAGATATTCGAGCAACGCACACATAGACATCTCTCACGGATGTGATATCTCGGAATGGTTCTGGACAGTTTGTTCCGCACCAGTCCGAAATATCGCGTCCGTAAGGGGTGCCTATGTGTGCTATGCTCGAATATTACTTGTATGTAGCATTGACTTCTGTTAGTCTCTAAGTATTCTGTGTCCATGTGTTCAACGTTGACACCGGACTACTGATAAAATTGCAATTTATTATAAGTAATGTAAATATATAGTAATGCGTAAGTAATTAGTGCGTAGTAAATTATAAGAAATAGCGTAAGTAAATTATAAGACATATAATATATGGTATTTTTTTTATTTTTAAATATTTGCGAACCATAACATGGTAAAATATGCTGGTATCTTTGATCAATTTTAATAACTTGTTTCACCTATACATATTCTAGCAAATAAATATATTTCATTTCATAGACAACAGAGGCGATATAATAAAATCGTAGGAAAGTCAAAACCGTACATTGAATATTTTTTTAAAAGAATACTTGGGGCGTGATCTACAATCGAAATCAAAACCAAAAATATAGTTTTTAGAATTTTTGTCTGTTTGTCTGTATGTCTGTTTGTCTGTATATATGTCTGGGGTAAACTCAAAAAGTGCTGCATGGATTTACTTCAAATTTTGCATGAATATTACTAACAGGTCGGGTCAACATATAGGCTACATATTATCACGCTATCACCTACAGGGGAGGAGCTGTGCGGAGTAAACGAAGTCCGCGCGGACGAAGTCGCTGGCAACAGCTAGTATAGAATTGAATATAAATATTTTATATACTAGTGATCGCCTGCTAGTCGAAATTCTACCGTAAGTTTGATCATAGATCATATTAAATCTCTTCTAAGTTAGATAACTGATTTTCATCATGAATAAAACTGTATATATGTGTGAATAACATAATGTGTGTCAGGAGAATAATCGTAATGTGTGTAATCCTCCTCCTTCCTCCATTCGCGTAATTGTCAAAAAAGGGGTCCGAAGTTTTTGGTTTACGTGGTTATTGGTATATATTAATATATATAAATAGTTTTTGGATCAGGCAAACCTTGCACGTGTTGAAAGTACATTCTACCTACCTAAAGATCTCGTTGCCTCTACGGATAAGCACGTAATGCTGTCGGTCACTGTTATCGCAAATAACATTAAAGCTGTAACGTTGAAGATCACAAATCACTTATTCATGGTAAAATGAAACGTCTATTTACCTTTATGTACCAATATCTTCACGTTGGTTTGAAGATTTTTTATGTCATAAGATAGCAAAGAAGAAGATGGGTAGAGTCTATAGCTCACCTATAGACACCAAAAATGTTAATAGTGAGTTGCAATCTTGTGGCGAGGTCTAATGCCACATGAATAAGTTTATCGGCTACTTTACAACACGACAGTGACAAGCCCTGACGCTTTTACGGCAGGAATAGGTAAGGCGGTGTTACCAGACCCGGGCGAGACAATGCAGAACTCTACCACCTAGTAGCTATATAGATAAACAAAAAAGACGAAGAAAGAAAAAAGCTGGTAAAAACAAAAATAAAAAACTAGTCTGTTTTTAATATTATTTGTATGTTTTTCGTGGTAACTTACAAAAATTTAACTTATCAACGTAAGTAACTTACTAACGACAAAAGATAAATAATTTCTTCTCAAAATAATATAATTAGTTTGTTATTTTTAGTTCTATGAGTAAAAGGGACAGAATTTAAGGTGTAGAGAATATAATAAGTATTTTGCAAGTTTTCGGTCCGACGAATAGTTTTCCCGATGTAGGGGAAAACCATTCGAATCTGAATTTACTGGATGGCAGCCGCAGGACAAGGGTAGCGACTCCACAAACAACGATTTAACTTTACACTAGAGGTTCGTGTAAAGTTAAATCCAATTAAACAACGATAATATCTCTAAAGAAATATATATCTGTTAGTAACATAAAGTTAAATATAGGTAGATTCCAAAAAAAAATGTGATACACACTCTATAAACACCAGAAACAAAGACAAGTTAATTTCACCATTTTCAAGGCTCAGGAAAGTTATTAAATCATTTTTATGTCAATGTGTTCGATTTAAAAAAAAATGTGATACACACAAGTGTTGTGCAAGTTTTCTGTCCGTAGAATAGTTTTCCCGATGTAGGGGAAAACCATTCGAATCTGAATTTACTGGATGGCAGCCGCAGGACAAGGGTAGCGACTCCACAAACAACGATTTAACTTTACACTAGAGGTTCGCGTAAAGTTAAATCCAATTAAGCAACGAAAATATCTCTAACGTAATATATGTATCTGTTAGTAAAGTATAGTAAAATATAGTTAGGTTCCAAAAAAAAAGTGATGCACACTCTATAATTTATAAACACCAGAAACAGACAAGTTAATTTCACCATTTTCGAGGCTCACACTAAAGTTGTTAAATCATTTTTATGTCAATGTGTCCGATTTTTTTAAAAAAACTGTTAAGTAAAATTATTGAATGATCATACATACAACTTAAAAGCTATATTCGGAAAAAGCTATGTCATAAAATTACAATAATTTATTAATTACAGACTCTTAAACGCATATGATAATAATAATAATAATATCGCTGGACAAATTACACAGACTGATATAACCCCAAAGTAAGCAAAATTACTCGCTTGTGTTATGGGTGTTAGTCAACAATACCAATACATAGAAATACGTATATAAATACTGTTACATACATAATAAACACTCAAACCCAGAAATTCAACCATCTATGCTCATCACACAAATGTCCCTGTCAACCATCCCCTATAGACACCAAAGATGTTAATGGTGCGTTACTATCTTGTGGCGAGGTCTAATGCCACATACATAAGTTTACCGGCTACCTTACCCTCCAAACCGGAACACGACAGTGACAAGCACTGACGCTATTGCGGCAGGAATAGGTAAGGCGGTGGTACCAAACCCGGGCGAGACAATGCAGAACTCTACCAACTAGTAGCCACGATGTTAGTGACTTGCATAGCCGATCGGTCGCCTTTTACGACCTGCCTGGCAGAACGGCAGTTGGTCTATTCTTCAAAGGAGCCCGGAACCAACACGGGGAGGTATTATTATAATTGGTTTTTATTATGTTATATATAAGAAGTATATAAATTAATTACGTGTCACGTTGTTTGTCCGCGATGGTCTCCGAAACAACGGAACCGATTTCAATGAAATTTTGTAGATATGTACTGTTTGGTCGATTTGAAAGATAGGATAGTTTTTATCTCATAAGGGGGGTTCCCTTTCCCTCAAGTACCCCACCAAAATATTCAATACGAATAATTTGTATGGCAAAACGTTTACCGGGTCAGCTACTTTTTCATATATTTTAATCATTTGACGTTTTTATTTTATTTTTTAACTGAAAACTTTTTGTCGTCATTTATGTATATTTTTATCTTGTACCAGCTAACCCGGAAAACGTTTTTCTGCATTTTTAACTACTCTTATTTTTTTCTAAATTTTCTCACCTTTTAAACTTTCCCTGGACTTCAACAATTAATTCAAAACCAAAATTTGCCAAACCGGTTCAGTCGTTCTCGAGTTTTAGCGAGACTAACGAACAGCAATGGATTTTTGTATATATAGATAATTATCTATATATATATCTATCTATATATCTATATATAAAAATATAAAAAGAAAAATTAGGTCAAACCAATGTCATATAAAATTTTATATGACATTGGTTTGACCTAATTTTTCTTTTTATATTTTTAATTATTTTAATTGACACATTTATTTATTTTGATATACTTGTATTATTTTTAAATTCATGATTTGTTAAATATCCACACTGTAAAACAAATTTTCTCTAGCTCTAAATTTTTTGTTCCAACATACTTAAAATGTGTATGCTAAACTAATATTTAAGTTTTGACGTCAAAAAGTGTAATCGAGCGTAATTATGTCAAATAAATGCTATTTGATTTATTTATTGATTAACCGTGTATTTGTCTGTCTGTGCGTGTGTCTTTGTCTCCTTCTACGAGTACCTCGAGTGGATCGATTTCAGTGCAGTTTTCTGTATTCAAAGCTTATTAAACCTACTTATTAGGGTGGATTAAACGTCCTAATGCATTCAGAAAGTCTGTCGACACCCTGGCTTGTCTATCACTTTCAGTAAATGAGTCGTGTTAAGTTCATTGGACAGGTTTTATTGTACTACTTAGCATTATAGAAAGCGTTTTTTATAAAAGCTAAGTAATACAATCTAACAGAACGAATTAGAAAGAAACAGATTATTTGGAAAAAAACCAGTAGGTATGTACATTATACATGTATGTATGCTGTCAATCACTATTTAAATTACAAGATAATGACAGTGATTGCATTTTAATGAAACATGTTTTCTAATAGAATATTTTATTTCTGTGTTTCACTCTTTTAGGGTTCGGTAGCCAAAATGGCAGTAACGAAATCTCGAAACTTTAAATCTTTATGTACGTTTGTTGATATGTCAAAGACTTTTTGTCAGTTGTTGTTTCTGGTTGTGTTATAATTATGAACTTTTTTCAAAAGATAAGTTTTAATAGCTACATTATTACGCAATTAAATTCTTTACAGAGGTATTCTTTACATTTACCATTTTTTAATTATTTGTAAAAATATTTTAAGATAATTGTTTTAAAGTCATTTGTTTAGATATATAATATGAGCTTCTTAAAAGTTTCTCCCCTCTATTTTTGTAAATTCACGCTGCAAAAACACTTACCCGATTGACAAAATTTAGTTATGTACATTCTTTTTGTTTTTGTAATATATTGGATGGTACCTCATTGATCTAACGGCAGCGGCGGCATAACCGGTTGAAGACTAGATTCAAATCTTAGTGCCGGAATTTCGTTCTCGTTGAGGTTTTCGGATTTTATGAAAAGGAAGTGCAAGTTTTTTTATTTATCTGGTTATCTTTCGAATACAAACTAATTATTCACAAACAACAAACAGCAATTTTAAATTCTGTAATTACTTTCTTATAATAAAAATGCCCCTGTTAAATTTTTTTAATGAGGTTTAATGAAAAAAAAAGGTATCACGCCCGTATCCATGAAGTGGTAGGTAGAAGTACAACAAGTGTACCCACAATTAGCCGAAGATACTTGGTCCCACAATCACAGAATATATAATAGTGCAAGTAACACAATGTGATAGGTGGCCAGCCTATCGCCAACCGAGCACTTTCCTATCCCGAGCAACATTGGCTTTATCAGAAAACTGAAAAGACACATTTTTTAATTGCCCGATCCGGGATTCGAACCCGGGACCTCGTGTGGTTAACGTCAGCACCGGACCACTAGTAACTAGATCACAGAGGCGATAAGTTTAATGACGTTGAATAATAGACCATCTGCGGTTTTGTCAGGCAGTTTGTAAAAGGAAACAGCTTTATGAAAAGTATACCCAGCTCAGTATACCATATATGTACCATTCGTCCGGATTTCCCCGTATTTGTCCTAGGTTAGGAGGCGTCCGGAGAGTGTCTGGGCGGGGTTTTATTTGTAGTCCGGGTTTTAATTCAAAACACGTGCGCGAGTTCCTTAGTGGAGAGTTCCTTATTTTTAGTAGATTCTGTTTTGTTTTTGTTTTCTAAGACGTAATTTGGTTTAAAAACAATGAAAATAAATAAAAGTTAATTTAAAGCAGTAAAACTACTTTTTTTTCTACTAACATAAAAAATACTCTGTTCAAATATCCGGGTTTCAAACACCGAAATCCCCGGATTTCGGTGTTCAAACACCGAAATCCGGGGTGTTCACGTTTCTTGTCCTGGTTGACAGATTTTTGAGATGGCAACCCTATATATATGGCCACATATTACGTTATCCAATCGTGTTTTAGAGGATAGCTATAGAATTTTTCAAATACAAGTTTAACTCATACTTGGCGGAATTTTTATCTGCTTTGTTAGAATCTTATTTTAATTTAAATTTAAATCTTTGCATAGCAAATTCCTGTTTTCACATCAAGTGATTCTCATCTCACTTCCTGTTACGATAAGTCAGATAATAAGGGTAGCCGACGGCGTTAACAGTGGATAATTGATATAGTTCCTACTAAATCTAAATGTAATTACAAATAGACGTACATTTTACGCTACGCTAACTAAATTAAATATTTTTTGTCTGTTACAGGTACTGTGGTGATTTTACCTTACCTTAAACAAAAAGAAGAGCAACTGTTTTCTTGCGTTCGTAAGTGCATATTAATTGTTTTATAAATGTCTGTAATTCAAGGATTATACAAGAGGCAACCAGATGGGCAAGAAATTTACGAGATGTTACTCGCGGATGCCTATTATTGACATTTACAATACTAGGTTGCGTTGTCTTTTATTAATATAATTATATATTATCTTTATATAATTATATTAATAATATATTTAATATTAATATTATATTTATATTAAATATTAAATATTAATATATTAAATATTAATATATATATATATTAATTCAAATAAAACAGTTAACTCATTCATTCCTATATATCGACAACGCAACCGCTAGTGTTGTAAATGTCAATAATAGGCGTCCCCGAGTAACATCTCGTAAATATGTAAACGGATAGCCGTTTATAATATATAGATATTAATTCAAATAAAACAGTTAACTAATTCCCATATATCGACAACGCAACCGCTAGTATTGTAAATGTCAATAATAGGCGTCCGCGAGTAACATCTCGTAAATATGTAAACGGATAGCCGTTTATAATATATAGATATTAATTCAAATAAAACAGTTAACTCATTCCCATATATCGACAACGCAACCGCTAGTATTGTAAATGTCAATAATAGGCGTCCGCGAGTAACATCTCGTAAATATGTAAACGGATAGCCGTTTATAATATATAGATATTAATTCAAATAAAACAGTTAACTCATTCCCATATATCGACAACGCAACCGCTAGTATTGTAAATGTCAATAATAGGCGTCCGCGAGTAACATCTCGTAAATATGTAAACGGATAGCCGTTTCTAATATATAGATATTAATTCAAATAAAACAGTTAACTCATTCCCATATATATCGACAACCCAAACGCTAGTATTGTAAATGTCAATAATAGGCGTCCGCGAGTAACATCTCGTAAATATGTAAACGGATAGCCGTTTCTAATATATAGATATTAATTCAAATAAAACAGTTAACTCATTCCCATATATATCGACAACCCAACCGCTAGTATTGTAAATGTCAATAATAGGCGTCCGCGAGTAACATCTCGTAAATATGTAAACGGATAGCCGTTTCTAATATATAGATATTAATTCAAATAAAACAGTTAACTCATTCCCATATATATCGACAACCCAAACGCTAGTATTGTAAATGTCAATAATAGGCGTCCGCGAGTAACATCTCGTAAATATGTAAACGGATAGCCGTTTCTAATATATAGATATTAATTCAAATAAAACAGTTAACTCATTCCCATATATATCGACAACCCAAACGCTAGTATTGTAAATGTCAATAATAGGCGTCCGCGAGTAACATCTCGTAAATATGTAAACGGATAGCCGTTTCTAATATATAGATATTAATTCAAATAAAACAGTTAACTCATTCCCATATATATCGACAACCCAAACGCTAGTATTGTAAATGTCAATAATAGGCGTCCGCGAGTAACATCTCGTAAATATGTAAACGGATAGCCGTTTATAATATTCCGCCATAATTCCACAGAAGGATTCAAACAAAAATTTCTACGAAAACTGCACACGTTGATGTGGATAAGGAAATCCCTGATATCAATTTGGAAGTGTGAGACTGAATTTTAATTGGGAGTGTGAGACATTGATATGTGAAATTAAAGGGATTAATCTGTTGAATGTTCTGTTTCCCCCGTGTTGATCCGGGCTCCTTTAAAGAATAGACCAACTGCCGTTCTGCCAGGCAGGTCGTAAAAGGCGACTGATTAGTTATACGTATCAATACCATTGTGACTACTAGGTGGTAGATTTCCGCAACGTCTCGCCCGGCTATTTGGAACCATCGCCTTACCTAATTCTACCGCAATAGCGTCAATGCTTGTCATTACTCTTTACCGTGTTCCGATTTGAACGATAAGGTACCCGGTAGACTTATGCATGTAGCAATGCCATTCTGCCACACGGATAGCAACGCACAATTAACATATTTAGTGTCTATGAGCGATGGTTTCTTTTTCCAGCAGGAGAGCCATCTGCTTGTTTAC
Organism: Apodemia mormo; assembly: GCA_036924255.1. Taxonomy (NCBI): domain Eukaryota; kingdom Metazoa; phylum Arthropoda; class Insecta; order Lepidoptera; family Riodinidae; genus Apodemia; species Apodemia mormo. The sequence goes on along the minus strand of JAUPFN010000001.1, from coordinate 36,777,510 downwards.
TACCTTAGGATATATAAAAAAGTCACATGCAAGGTGTCGATGTCATTAGCCATTTCATTTTATACACGGCTTTTACTAGTTCATATAAATACTTCGTATTTTTGAATTTTTCTATGTTTGCAACGAATAAACTTAAAAAGTACTGGACCGATCTTAAAAATTATTTTACCATCAAGAAGGCTTCACTATTCAGGAGTGACATAAGCTACTTGTTTACCCGACCGAGCTAAAGGAAGTAATAATTTTCGATTGAAGTCGCGAGCAACAGCTAGTGATATATATTGAACTACTGCTGTGCCTACGACTTCGTCCGAGTCGATAAATTTCTTAAATAAAAGTAACGTAAGTTACTTTTTATTACATCAGCTATCATCCCGTCCCATCCCGTCAAAATCAGTCCGGCTGTTTTGGAGATTAGCCGGAAGAAACAGACAGACAAAAACTGAAAAAAATGTTATTTGGATATATGTATATATGTACCGTTTATACATCCATATGTATTTAGTGAAAAACGGTTACTTTTATATTACAAACAGAACTCCAATTTTATTTATTTGTGTGATATAGGTAGATTACCTCTCTGTTGTCATTATGTTTTAACTTGTTTGACTAATTTTGCTTTTTGTTTCATGTTGTTTGTTAAATTAATGGAGATAAAACATCTCAGAAACACAAAATATGTTGTTTATTGTATACGATTATGAGAAATAATACTTTTGGCTAACAATACATATTAATTAAACGTGGGATGTACGTATCATTAAGACGAAAATCTTGAACTTGATGTTTCCATACGAGTAAGTAAGGAACGAATACTACTTAATTTTCTAGTGTTCCGTATATTACCTGCTTCCGTAAAAAAATAGCAATATTTGAAGCACTGATTTTACTTTTGTTAATGTAGGTTTTGAACTTAAACCTGGTTACATAGATATAAATGAAATGAATAGCTATCTTTAAAGTAAATATAGTTTTTTTATAATATTTACGACATACGACTAAGTGGACTAAATGGAAAGCAATCATCATTGTCCTGGACGCAGGATATATATATTTTTTTCATTAGAAAACAAGCAGATGGCTCTCCTGATGGAAAGAGAAGTCATCGCCTATAGACACCATAGATGTTAATGGTGCGTTGCTATGCGTGTAGCGAGATAGCAATGCATAAGTCTATCGGCTGCAACAAGCACTGACGCTTTTGCGGCAGGAATAAGTAAGGCGGTGGTACCAAATACTCGGACGAGACGTTGTGGAACTCTACTACCTGTAGTCACGATGTTATCGACACGTTTAGCCAAGCGGTCACATTTCACGACCTGCTTTACGGCCTGCCTGGTAGAACGGCAATCGGTCTATTCTTCAAAGAAACCCGGACCAACATGGGGATTCACCACGCTTAATTAGCAACAGAAGGAGCTAGCCACCATTACAATGCCAACCTATAAACTTAAGACTCCTCTTAAAAATACCCATGTTTGACCGCTACGGTGGTTGTGATGGAGGTTGATAATATATTCGATTTATGTAGTCATAATTGAAATATAATTTAAAAAATTCAAGATTTCATTTTTATTCGACACAAAATACAAAACGCATGGATATAACTTCAATTACACAAAATTCGAACTAAAATAATTTATTGCCTTCAACCAAATTAAAAATTATCGGAAAAAATGTAATCGCGACATAGATATAAAATTACACACTGCCAGTACTTACAGTGTTCATTCACAAGACTCCGCGCATCGAATTCACGAATTTAGTGCGATATTTTTAAATGAATATTTTTATATTATCTTTTAATATGTTGGAGTTTCCAACTTCAAATTTAGTTGGTGGCGTAGCAACGCAGGGTATAGCTAGTGTAGTAGTAATATATTATTTGACACAACAAAACACAAGGATGAAAAAAGAGAAGATCTTCCCAGCCAAGCAATGTGTACTTCCTGGGGACCTAAATCTGTCTGACAAAGTATCGTTGACCAACACCACGGACTACATAAATGCTAATAAAGTTCTTGTTACAAGCAAATACCTACTCTGCTTACTTTGAAATTAAATTAAGTCCAGTGGCGTAGCTATCGTAGGGCTAGCGAGGCAGTGCACTAGGGGCCCAAACCTCAGGGGGCCCTTCGCCTCCTCGCTACGTTCACAATAAATATCCATTAGCTATCCAAGTTGAATACAAAATATTTACCTTCCGTTTTTTCTCAATTTAACCTTATAGTGAAGAATAAGAAAGTAACATTGAAATAAATTTGCTATTTTTTAATTATTATTAGAGCCCTGATAATGCAGTAAAATGTGAAACTGGTTAGCTATTTAATGAAATATAAATATACTAGCTGACCCAGCAGACGTTGTTCTGCCTTTTTAACTACTCTTATTTTTTTTATATATTTTCTCACCTTTTAAACCATCCCTGGAATTCAACAATTAATGAAAACCAAAATTAGCAAAACCGGTTCAGCCGTTCTCGAGTTTTAGCGAGACTAACGAACAGCAATTGATATATATATATATATATATATATATATATATATATATATATATATATATATATATATATATATATATATATATATATATATATATATATATATATATATATATATATATATATATATATATATATATATATATATATATATATATATATATATATATATATATATATATATATATATATATATATATATACTAGCTGTACCCGCGACTTCGTACGCGATTGCCATACCTGCAGTATAATTATTTGTATTTGACCACAGTATTATATAAGTACAGCTAGTATAAGTTTATTATAAACAACGTAATTTTAATGTTTGCACTGGATGCAGTTTTTTAGAGGTAGAGCTGATTAAATTTTGTACTCTATCGGTAGATTGAGCTGGAAATTGTATTAAAAAAACACAGTTTGGAAAAAAACTTTTTTGAGGTTTTTAAAAATTTCTCAAATCTCCTTTACTAAATTGGTTAAAATTGTCAGGAAGTATAAGTTGAGTGGAAATCAATCGAATCCCATTAAAAGCGTTTCGATCGGTCAAGCCGTTCAAAGCTATAACATGTTTACAGTTACACACACACACACACACGCACGCATACACACGCACACACGCACGCACGTACGCACGCACGCACGCACGTACGCACGCATGCACGCACGTACGCACGCACGCACGTACGCTCGCACGTACGCACGCACGCACGCATGTACGCTCGCACGTACGCACGCACGCACGCACGCACGCACGCACACACAACACACAACACACAACATACACACGTACATACGTCACCATGAAAATAGTTGAAAAAGGTTCCTAGGACCTCAAAACGTGGAGATCTGGTGAACACTCGATTTTCGTAAATCGGGACAAAAACCGTAGCTTCCTTATCTACATACGTAGCGGGAAGTTAAAAATATATACCTAATTAGAAGGATGAAAAGTTATTTATTCAGGTTTATTTTTAACTTTCCGCTACGTGTGTATAACATTTTAATAAAAGTATATATTCTAGAACTGATTTTCTCGGGTTATATCCATTATACAAACACTATGAAATGATAACGCTAACTTATAATGAGCCGTACGTTCAAAAGTTTTGTTTACATTCTGGGTGTCACGTTCAACTGTGCCCATCACCCGGAAACCGTTGAAACTTGTGATGTCTGTAACTTCTAAATTATAAAATTGATGACCTTGAAATTTTTAAGGGATAATCTTTATAGTACCTTCTTTTGAACAAAAGAGTAATAAAGGATTTCGGACTGCAGGTTAATGAATTAAAGCTAAATATACGTTTTTATTTTCATCCCCTATCCCACGGGAACTATACTGAATTTTGGGATAAAAAATATCCTATAACCTTCTTCAAAGTATAAACTAATCATGCTAAATTTCAGTTGAATCCGTTCAGTAGATTCGGCGTGATGCGTGGCCTTGATACAGACAAACAGACAGACAGACAGACAAACAAAAATTATAAAAAAATAGATTTTTCGCTTCAGTGTCGATTAAAGAGTATCTTCCAAAAAAATTTTCTTAAATATCTTCAATGTACAGAATTCGACCTCTTACAGTTTTATTATATGTATATTATATGCTGGTATATGATGGTACTGAACTGATTAAATCGTTTAGTTTGTCCAATTATATTTACTATTATTGGATTTTGATTTCTTTGACAGATATTCAGGATTAAACTAATTTTATTTTAACCTAGGTTTATCAATTAGTATATTAGACATTGCGACTTACTTTGCTATTACTTAAAACTAACATTTTCCATGGTTTTTGATAGAAGTACCCTAAAAATGTTATAACATTGCGATAAAACTTTGCAAGAAAAAAGAAATATATACAATATTTTAAAGAGGCAATTATAAGGAGTCAGGGTCAATGTGGTGGTCGCATGTTCACACGCGAGCAATCCAACGGAAAACATTATTCAGTAACTACGCCAACAATTATTTGTATATTGTCGACTATTATTTCTCACTGATGAATCTCCGACAACAATTCGACGTCTCGGAGGTTCAGTCTCTCAAACGCAAATTTAAAATGTAAAAAAACGGCATACTATGTACTATATTATCATATATTTTATTTGCATATACTATACTATTACACCATATAATATTTTGCAAATGATTATTACACATCTATACTAATATTATAAATGCGAAAGTGGGTTTGTTTGTCCATCTTTCATGGCTAAACGGAGCGACGAATCGACGTGATTTTTAAATGGAGATAGTTGAAGGGATGGAGAGTGACATAGGCTAATTTTTGTTTCTTTCTATCTTCCTACTTTCTTAAAGTGAATTTTAACGCGAGCGAAGCCGCGGGCAAAAGCTGGTATTGTATATGTCGCGATCAATTTTTATTTTTCGTCGTTATACAAACAACGTCGTCATTTTATAAACGTAAACGTTCAATACATATTGCCGAAGGCTACTTGTTAGTGGCTTCAATTGCGTCAATGTCAACTGTACCTCGAAGTTTATCGGTGTTACCGCAGTCAACGGATTTTTTCAAGTGTAGAATCTAAAGGCACTTTACAATTCTACTCATTTTTAATAAGAAACCGGATATGGTTTTAGTTCTAAGTAAATTTACCATTTACATAGCAAATAGTTTAAACAATATGCTGCGGCAAATTGGTAACAGCGGCGGTACATATAAGGCGTAGTATATAATGACGACATTTTACATTCAACTTAAGGCGAGGTATTTTGACGCGCGTCAATTCTGTAGGAAATGGGCGGCGCAGTATGTTCTGAAACCGCTGGAAAACATTTTAATTTTCGGATAAATAAATATAGGACTTCAGTTGAAAACCAAAATTTAGTAGTCTTTTTTGTATTTAAAACTAAATATCACCATATAAAAATCATGTGGAAGATTAGAAATATTATTAACAAATTATTTGTTTTAGAGATTTTTTTAGCCCGTTTTCGGGATTTTATATGGTCGAGTAAAGTACATTCTTTTTTTTTTTTTATGTCATAAGATAGCAAACAAGCAGATGGGTCTCCTGATGGAAAGAGTCAACCATCGCCTATAGACACCAAAGATGTTAATGGTGCGTTGCTATCTTGTGGCGAGGTATAATGCCACATGCATAAGTTTACCGGCTACCTTACCCTCCAAACCGGAACACGACAGCAACAAGTACCTACTAACGCTATTGCGGCAGGAATAGGTAAGGCGGTGGTACCAGACCCGGGCGAGACAATGCAGAACTCTACCACCTAGTAGCCACGATGGTAGTGACTCGATAGCCAATCGGTCGCCTTTTACGACCTGCCTGGCAGAACGGCAGTTGGCCTATTCTACAAAGGAGGCCGGGACCAACACGGCGAATATGTAATGAATTAGCACATTCCTTAGACAATATCTTCAGGTATATCGTGTAATTTTTGTAAAAACTATCTAACATCCATATAACAATCCACTATAGGGTACGTGAGAAAAAACATTAACATTCCACTTTGCATGTAGGCCCAAGCAGCAATCAAGCATGTTTAATACCCATAAAGCAGCTCATATAGAACTTAAAGTTCTATTGCAGCCGTACAATGGTGTAAAAAGATGCTTTTATCGGTATAAGAGACCTTTATGAGTTTTTATACAGCCTAATGCTGTACAAGGCCTTTCTTAGAGTTCCGCGTAAGCTTTAGGCGTTATATCTGAATATTAATACACTACTGTACAGCTTTAAGCAATTTGTAACTCATTAGGCTGATTTTAATCCTTAAAGCTGTACATTAGCTGTATTTTGTTTAGCACGGGAATTTATTACAGCTTTAAGTGTTATTATAGTATCACTCAACGCTTGTTTCTGTAAAATGGGACATGCAATCACCGTTCTAGAGCTAATATTTATGGCGTAATTGTAGACTGTTATGCAGCCAATGGTGTTAAAAAATCTGCATATACAGCTATAGTACAGCTCAATTTTTATTAATGTTCAAGGAAAAGGGTTCCGTAACAAAAACATTAAAAAGTGATTGTAGGTTATCTGATTTATTATTTTTTAGGCTTATCTTCTTCATTAAGGTTACTTGGTTGGTAATTTACAATAACTGACTTTTTTTATTGTCATAAGATAGCAAACAAGCAGATCGGTCTCCTGATGAAAAGAATCAACCATCGCCTACAGACAGCAAAAATGTTAATGGTGCGTTGCTCTCTTGTGGCAAGGTCTAATGCCCAATGCATAAGTTTACCGGCCACCTTACCCTCCAAACCGGAACATGACAGTGACTAGCACTGACGCTTTGCAGCAGGAATAGATAAGGCGGTGGTACCAGACCCGGTCGAGCCAATGCAGAGCTCTATCACCTAGTAATCACGATGGAAGTGACTCGCATAGCCCATCGGTTGTCTTTTACGACCTGCCTGGCAGAAAGGCAATTGGTCTATTCTTCAAAGAATATATAAAAAAGAGTTAAAAAGAGAAATAAAAATCATTACACTGAGAAAATATGTATTTTTTTATTTTTAACTTGCTACTATACGGAGTTTTACAAAAGCGGTATAGTAAGTCGAAAGGGGGTGACTCAGAGGGTCATTTTGAACAACTTTTGTTCAACGATTTGTGAAAATTCCCGAAAAACAATTTTGTTTTTCCATTGTGAAAAGTCACGTGACCAACAAAGTTTCTATGGAGAATCAATATTTTTTTCGCGAATTTCCAAAAGTCGTTAAACAAAAGTTGTTAAGAATGACCCCCTGAGCCACCCCCTTTCGGCTTACTGTACCACTTTTGCAACACCCTGTATATATGTATACTTACAATCGTTTTAAAAATATTATATACTTAGATACAATTACAGGCAAAAGAGTATGTGTTTCTTTTGCCTGTAATTGTATTTTGAAGAACTAATAATATTAAATCACAAGCACGAAATAACGTATTCTTCTTAAAAATATTTTTGTGATAGACCAATATTTAAAGGGCTTGATTTTTCGTTCTTGATCAACTTAGTTATATCAAGTTGTTTTCTTGGTCATTATAATTCACCTTTATCCTCCCACAAACTGGGTACGATACAAATACAGTTTTGGCTTCTCTCAATTGTTTTTATTATTTTATAAGGCATATTTCCCTGAAAAATAAAGTAAAACATGATTGAAATACATGTCCCATAAGTTATAGTTAACAATAAGTTGGTTTAGTTGTAAAGTCAAACGACCGACATCAATACAACACAATAGCGAAATCAAGTGACAAACATATGTTTTGTATTTAGGGTTCTTCAATTTTTGTACGCATCTCTAAACAGATAAGATATAATGTTATACAATATCAAAAACAGATTAGTTACTTTTTATCATTTTCAAACACCTATTAAGAACATTTGGCTGCACAAGAGAGTATCTTAAGTATTATAGTTTCTTTATACACCGAATAACAGCCTTTGTACAGCCTATACCAGCTTGTACAGCTATTGTGCAGCCTATTTAACTCTTAGCTGTACAAGACAGTTACAAGAGAGTATCCTTAGTGTTATAGTTTCTTTATACACCAAATAACAGCCATTGTACAGTTTATAACAGCTTGTATAGCTATTGTGCAGCCTACATAACGCAATAAGCTGTATAACTTGGGGCCCTTTTTGGTGTTATATCGGCTGTAGAAGCGCTTCTACAGCCTTTGTACGGCTTCGTATACAGCTTTAAGTTTAAAAATGAAGCTAAATGCAGCCTATATACAGCTTAACGTGCTACTTGGGGGAGAGCTACTGAAAAAAATATTTTTCAAGATTTAATGTCACAACTTTGTTGCAGTGACTAATATGTATATTCGTACCAAATTACAAGTTTCTAGTATAAGAGATCTCTGAGCTATCGTGCGGACGGACGGACGGACGGACATAGCGCAACTATAAGTTTTCCTAATTTACTTCGGAACTGTAGATGAAGTCCTGAAACTTTATAAGTGTGTTCTAGTTTAGTTATTAATGATTTGTTTTTTTATCGCCTCTGTGGTCTAGTGGTCCAGCATTGGCTTTGACCACATGAGTTCCCGGGTTCGATTCCCGGGTCGGGCACTTAAAAAAAGTGTTCTTTCAGTTTTCTAATAAACACAAAGTAGCCCGGGATTGGAAAGTGCCCGGTTGGCGATAGGCTTGCCACCTATCACATTTGTGGGACCAAGTATCTTCGGCTTAATCGTGGGTGCACTTGTTGTACCTCTGCCTACCCCTTCGGGGATATGTGGGCGTGAAGATACTTTTTTGTTTTTTTATCATAATAGTTTTGTAGGAGTTAATATCTCAAGTAAATTAGCCAGTCGATTCTGTAATTAATACTGTGATTTTAATGTAGATGAAAAGTCAAATTTCGAATAATTGCTGTGATTATTACAATAATAAATAAATATATTATTATATTTGTTATTTGATTTTCCTGCGATCTGTACTAAAAAAATCAGTGTGGCGAATTTACAATAGTTAAAGAGACTGTGGCGAATTTATACATATTTTTTGTCATTTTTGTGTGGCAAATTTACTATTGTGGCGAGTTTACAACAACCCAATGTAGGAGGAGTAAAGTAGGAGTACCGGTTTTGGCCATTTTAACCTTTTTTGGTCACTGGAAATTTGAATCAATGTACTTACATAAAAACCTAATGTTAAATATTTTTATTACGTCTCTAAATATTTGTACTTAAATTAATCAAATTCATACTGATATTCTATACATAATACATATATCTATTTTTATAAATATTTTGACCTTAAATGGCCTCAAATGATACAATAGCGACAACCGGTAATTCTAACCGGTTTTCAAACAAAAATAATTTTCCAAATCGATTAATAAAGTAAGAAGATCATAGGCAACAAAAAATATATTGAGGCCACAGTCGGTACTTTCACCCTAGGTAAAATAATTACACAAAATTATCGTACCTATAAAGCAATCAAATCTACCCTAATTAAGAACACAAAATAACTTATTTACTTACTTTATATTCATAAGTACGATAATTTTGTGTGATTATTTTAACGTAGTAAAATACTTGGGACTTATTACGAAATCAAATGCGTCATTTCATCCAACTAGCCTTTATCTTTATACTGTGGTAAAACTAAAAATTATCTCTTTTATTGCGTGATAATTAAGCATTAATCGTAGATATGGCGCGGCAGTAACAGTGATTTATTTGTTACGGTAACCCAGGTAACAAGATCGGAAGGGCTGAACTGAGTGCTAAGTGTGAGTTTTTCTTTTCGCATTCGATTGTGAGCGCGTTTCGAGTTTACTAGGAATTTGTATGTGATTTGTACAGCGCCATCTAGTAATAAACTGGTTTCTAACGTTTGCCACTAGGTGGCGCTGTACAAATCACATACAAATTCCTAGTAAACTCCAAACGCCCTCACAATCGAATGCGAAAAGAAAAACTCACACTTAGCACTCTGAGCACTTATCAAAATCGAGTTAGCTCTTAGATCTGCAATTATTATCACAAAAAGTATTTAAACGTAAATGACATTTATGCGCATTTGTATCACATCCATGTCCATTCTGGCATATTTATACTATAAATGGTAAAGTCTCTATCTATCAAAGTATCTATACCGCACTTAGCGGTATTTTATAGGGCAAGGCAATAGCTGATTTCTTACCCGAATGTCCAAAAGGAAGTAATGATTTTGGATCACGCGAACGAAATCGCAAGTAAGCTAGTAATAAATATACAGTGTGTAGAAAAACCAGTCCGATCGTCAAAGGCGTTATTTGGTAACTTATTTGGGTTTACTCCCAGTTGGTCAAGTGGTTAGCGACCCTGACTACGCAATAGACGGGGTTCGGGTTCGATTCCCGACGGGGGCAAGCATTTGTGTGCTCAGCATAAATGTTTGTATTTCTGGGTTCTGGTGTTTATTAAATATACTCCAGTATTTATACATGTATTTCAATGTATTAGTATTTTTGAGTAACATCCATAACATAAGCAAATAATTTGCTTACTTTGGGGTTAAATCAGTAAGTGTAATTTGTCCAGTGAATATTTATTTATATATTTACTTAACACAACCATATCTGTCTCATTATTTTATGGATATTGATAAATAAAATTTCAAACTATTTGCTTAATTTAAGGGGACGTTATTATATCTACCTCTTTATACCTACCTCTTATATACACCTCTTTCGGATCGGACTGTTTTTTACACAATAGTGTGTATAGCAGTTTGTATGTTATACACATTATTGTGTAATAATGTATATGTGCCTATATATAACAATCCATACTTCCATACTAATATTATAAATGCGAAAGTAACTCTGTCTGTCTGTCTGTCTCTCTGTCTGTCTGTTACGCTTTCACGGCCAAACCACTGAACCGATTTAGATAAAATTTGGTACAAATATAGTTTGAGACCCAAGAAAGGACATAGGATAGTTTTTATCCCGGAAATCCCACGGGAACGGGAACTATGCGGGTTTTTATTTTAGAATTTTTTCCACGCGAACGAAGTCGCGGGCACAGCTAGTATATTATAAGTATAGAAGTTTTGTTTAGCAGAGCTCTGTCATTGATTCATTTTCAAGGTCACAACTTTACGGTCTTGTAAACACGATAACTTTCGAAAAAATATATTTTTAGTATTTTTTTAACGTCTTCACTATATATACTTGTGGAAAGACATTTATCAATCTTTAACATTTATCCTTTGAACAGTAATTAGTTTTTAATTTATTATTGTGTCATTCGGCGTGTTTACTTGAAGAGAGGAATGAATGTGGAGGAAGCGAGACAAGTCCGCAAGAATAGTGATGTATGGCACTCGGTTCTCTCTGCCTACCGCGTAAGGGATTTGGCGTACAAATATGTATGTATGTTTATGTTATCCAAGCAGTTTTGTATTATTTTCTACCGACGAATAAACATAGAAGGTTCTCAATTCAACGCGTATATTTTTTATATTAGACAACGCATAACTTTTTACAGAGTGATACGATTTTGATAATTCTTCTTTTTTTGGATAGAATACTTCTAAAGGGTTACATCATATTATTTTTGGAAAAAACCACCCAAAATGGTACGAAATCAGAGGATAATTGATTATTAACTCACTAAATTTAATAAAATATTTGTCAAAAAGTTATTATATACTTAAATACAGCTTTGAGATGGCTGATAGTGTACTCAAAAAATTTACTCAATTTCATAGAACTAAGCGATCGCTGGTTGTTTTAAATGAGTTTTAAATGTTGCTCTCATTTGAATCTCATTGGATTGGTCTCAGAGACATGCATGCTTATTTGGATTTTCCAAACTTTTTAATTATTATCTACCAACTATTTAATCATAATACAGAAATCGAAATAAGCATGCATTAATAATTATTAACCGTCAAAAAAACGGAGTTTATCAGTTTGACATGTAGGTAAGTTGTATTGTTGGAACTGAATAAAATTTGAGTATGATGATCTATTTAGGCGTCCAAGCACGTGCATTAAATTTCGTAAGTGTTTGTATGTTTGTGTGTTTAGATGTTTCTATGTTTGGTTACGAATTTCTCGGGAACTAAAAGTCATATCGAGATAATTCTTTTTGTAAAATCAGGTACATTCCAACTTATGGTACAGTCTAATGGCCGGTTTCCGAAACACAAATTAATTATAACAAGCAATTAATCTTTGTTCAATAGATCATTTACTTGTAAAAAATATATTAAACAGATATTAATTGCTTGTTAAAATTAATTTGCGTTTCGGAAACCGGCTGTAAATGTTATAAAAATCGATTCAATTGGTACTTGTATTGGAGTATGGGTATAGTTGACAGATATTTCGCTTATTTGCTTCAATAACGTGACAAGTTTGAAAACTCAGTTTTGTACTAAATTTAATGAATTCATCAAAACATTCATATGATTTGAGACCATGAAGCTGTATTATATCTGGAGGCAGCACTTCTAATACATACTTGAAATACAATTTTAAATAGAGCTGTCATCTTCTGAGGTCTTTCCCTCTTTTTCTAACACAGCTGTATAAAAAGAGATGGAGAGACCTTATAGACAGAGATATAACGCAAATATTTTTTTCAAGTGATTAATACGAGTGCTAGCTCCATCTATACCTAATACTTGTTTGAGACAGCTAAGGTGTCAAAGTTTATACGTAATCTATATACATATAATAAAATGGTAAGAAAGTCAAAACTGTACATTGAATATTTTTTAAAAGAATACTTGGGGCGTGATCTATAATCGATATCGAAGCCAAAAACATAGTTTTTAGAATTTTTGTCTGTTTGTCTGTTTGTCTGTTTGTCTGTATGTGTGTCCGGGGTAAACTCAAAAAGTACTGCATGGATTTACTTCAAATTTTGTATGAATATTACTAACAGGTCGGGTCAACATATAGGCTATATATTATCACGCTATTACCTACGGGGGAGGTGCTGTGCGGAGTAAACGAAGTCCGTGTGGACGAAGTCGCTGGCAACAGCTAGTCTACAATAAAAAAAATACAAAATTAAGTAAAATATTTTTTTGTAAGTTAAAAATTGCTTTACTGTAAAATTGTGTTTTTAAGATAACACGTTATTGAAGCAAAGAAGCGATTTGATATCAGTTTATTATTTTAATTTACTAATATATTTTATTTATTATTTTTATAGATATTAAAAATCAATCTTGTTTAGTTTTAAGTCTTGATTGCGTTAAATTACACGGAACCGGTAGGCTTTAATGTATTAAAACAGTGAAACTAGTACAAGAGTGTTTTAATGATAATTAGATATCTTGTTTGCTGCTTTCTGAATTCGCTGGCTAGCTAGCAGGTCGCCTATTACCGTCGTAAGATAGGGAAGATACAACTTCAGTTGTTATTATTTACAGTTACTTACATTTTTCTTCAGTTGATGATAAATTTACACTAGGAACAGAACACTAATAAAATGTAAGATTAGTTGATTTATTTGTAACAGTAATTAATGAATTTAAAAATTACTGAACCGATTTTAAAATCTCCCGTGTTGGTCCGGATTCTTTGAAGAATAGAACAACTGCCGTTCTGTCAGGCAGCTCATAAAAGCGACTGATTGCCTACACGTTTCACTACCATCGTGACTACTAGTTGGTAGAGTTCCGCAATTTCTCGCCTGGGTATTTGGTACCACCGCCGTATCTTATTCCGCCGTAACAGCGTCAATGCTTGTCATTGTCGTGTTCCAGCTTAGAGCGTAAGGTAGCCGGTAGACTTATGCATGTAGCATTGCCATTCCGCCACAAAAATAGAAACGCACCATGAATATACATAAAAATCTTACGCTTTTTTTTAACATTACAGTCATTTTTTGCCGGCTAGGGTACCCCTCCGAAATGCCACATGAGGCACTTCGCCCCAAAAAGTAAAGGATTTGCCTAAATTCGTGTAATTTGTCTATTAATATTCATCTATTTATAAACGAATAAACAAAATAAATTAGCTATAAAATTGGATAACTAATTTGTCAATTCCGTACATACATTATGTTGTAAAATAATAAATGTTGATTTCTAAGATTAATCAGGTCCATCGTGCTGTCGTAGCGTTGTATCGTAAAATATTTATGAGCTATATATTATTAGTCCGTGGAACATTACATTTATTTTTAATTGATGAATATATACCTAAAATATCGAGAGTGACTTTCTTTTGGTGAGTCTCAACCTTCTATCAACGACATTTTTCGAAAGTGCTGCGACATAGAAATCCCGTCTAAACAACGCAGCAACGAATTTGTCGGACACCATGACTACATGATAATATTAATTTATGTTATTAAACAATTCAGCAAAAAATTAACTAAGGTACGTGTTGCCGTTGCCGTCTCAAACCCAAATGCTTAAATTCGTTTTTTTTTGCATTTGCAGTCATTATTTAAACTGGACAAAATATTTTTTCGAATTGCTTATTAAATTATGTTGTAAATGCTTTAAAACAAAGTTTTGTATCCAGTAAGGAAGAAAAACTCTTAAATTCGGCAAATATCGATCATTTGAAAAAAATGCAGCGGTTTCGAAAAAAGTCGTAGATAGAAAGTTTATTTGAAGTCTACCGGTTTCGCGTATTAACGCATCATCAAAACTTGTAGCTAAACAAGAACTTGTCAAAAGAAAGCCATTCACGAAGTTTGAAGTATGTTCCACCATTCAAAAATTAGTGTTATGTCCCGCGGACTATATGTATACATACAAATAAATAAAATTGGAGTGCCTGTTTGTAATATTAAATAACCGATTTTTACTAAATGTACATATACCAAAATAACATTTTTTACAATTTTTCCCTGTTTGTTTGTTTCGGCTAATCTCTGAAATGACTGGACCGATAATGACAGGACTCACTGACAGATAGCAGATATAATAAGGAATAGCTTAGGCTACGTTTATTTTAGAATTTTTTCCACGCGGACGAGACCACACCACAGGCACAGCTAGTCTAAACTAATATTACAAAGACGAAATATTTGATTTTTTGTTTCTTACTATTTAATTCAAAAACTAATAGTTCGATTTTAAAATTTCTTTCATCTTTAGAAGGCTATATTATCCAGGAATGACATAGTTTATTTTTTCACTCGTTTAAGCAAAGAGAAGTAATTTTTGGTCTTGCGAACGAATTTATCAATAATTACTAGTTATTTATATGAATAAATTGGTTAATAAAGTTCTGCTGCATACCGCCCGGATTCAATACCACCGGCTTACCTTCTACTTAGCTCCCTCTTGATGTATTCCAGTTATATACAGGGTACGGTAGCCGGTAAAGATGTGTATGTAGCATTTCAATTTCCCATACGGATGCCAACGCACCATAAATTTTCTCCTATAATAACCATAATTTTTCACCGAGACTTAACATCTTATGTCTCAGGATAGGCAACACATGAATGGGATGCCTGGGCTAGTTCCAACCCAGGTATACAATTTATGTTCATTGGCGACGTCGACCACTTACCATCAGGTGACACGTCTGCTAGTTTGCCTATCCCACTAACATAAAAAAAATAATAAATAAAAAATCCTATATTTGTGCGGGCCTCCTTTGACCATTTTGGCCAGTTTGTAAAAGGCGAGCGAATGGTTGTCAAAAGCCACTACCATCGTGCCTACTTGGCTGTAGAGTTCTGCAACGTGTCACCTGGGTCTGTTATTACCTTACTTTAGCATCACCTATAATATATATTTGGTGCAATAGCGTTAATGCTAGTCATTGTCGTATTTCAGTTTGGAGAGTCAGGTAGCCAGTAAACTTATAAATGCTACAATACCTACCTAACACTCAGCCACACGAGTTACAACGCACCATTTACATCTTTAGTGCCAATAGCCGAAGGTTGTCTTTTTTTTGTTTGCTATTTTATGATATCAAAAAAAATATTAGTGGTGTTTATAGGCAATGGTCGCTCCTTTATCAGAGGAGAAATCTTTTTTATATCATAAGATAGCAAACAAGCAGATGACTCTCCTAATGGAAAGATACAACTATTGCATGAGTGGCGAGGTTTTAATGCAACTTGCATAAGTTTACTGGCTACTTTACCCTTCAAACCAGAACACGACAGTGACAAGCACTGGCGCTATTGAAGCAGGAATAGGTAAGGCGACGGTACCAGACCCGGGCGAGACAATTCAGAAATCTACTCGTAGTAGCCACGATGACTCGCATTGTCATCTATTCTTCAAAGAAGCTAGGACCAATACTGGGAAAAATATGCTTGTTCCCAAGCCTATACTTAAAAAATCTCAAGAATCTTCTATGAACAGACACCTTTTCACAATATTATGTGTTTAATAACTCGTTACAGTTTTGGTTAGCAAGCCAATAGCATGTCTTATATCTACGCGTTTACTAAATGAGTGCGTGAAGATAAAAATCTATGCAAAACCAAGGAAAGTTTTGATTTGTTACGCGATTGTATCAGACAAGTCCGTGTTTCCCCATTTCCTTTTTTATATTTATAACTAGGGCTCCCGCCCATGCTTCGCACGGGTGTATTTTGTTAACGACGAGGTTAACACGTGCTTTCAGTATCTATACATTGTTGTAGATATTTCGTAATTGTAACATGTTAAAAAATCTAATTTTTTAATATTATTGTCAGGGATTCTATGCGTGTTCCAGTGACTTCTATACCTAATTTCATTATTTTTTTTTATATTATAAGATAACAAATAAGCAGATGGCTCTCCAGATGGAAAGATAAACAATCGCCTAAAGACAAGATATATTAACATTGCCGGTGCCAACACAGGGTCAAACAGTTTATAGGATTTTATCTACATTTACACATAAATATTCATATGTACCTACATACGTATAGTATTATTTTTTATTAAATATCTCTTACGTACAGATATTGATAAATATTGTAATTTAACATTAAATGCTTAACAGGTTTGGCCGCGGAAATATGAAACGAAATAAGATAAAATCGTCAGGCCGGATGAAACAGACAGGTGAAAGGTAAATAGACTATGAATAGGCATCCGGTTTACCGCGATTAACTTATAAGTTGCCATCGCTGTGTTTGCTTTGACCACGAGCGAGACCCACCGAGTGATAGATAGCTCACTTGGTGGGCCTCGTTCGTGGTTGGCCTATACTTGTTCGTGGTGGGACTCATTCGGCTTAGTCAGTACTAAAGTTAGTAAATACTAAATTATTTATAGCTACTTCAATCAATAATTTAACGCGGTACAACTAAAACAAACGACTTCCAAATCAATCTTCATCAATTTCCATGGAAACAAACGAGTTGTGTAGTAGAAGTAGTGGTTTTGGCCATCTTAGTAATGTCTGGCTTTGAATCATTGTACAAAAAATATATTGTTAAATATAATTATAATATAAAAATATATAATGTTAAATGTAATTTTTATTTGAGATTGATCTCAAAGCGTTACAAAAATATAGCGTCAGACGAAAACTATCCAAATAATATGTTGTATAATACGCCATTAGTAAATAAAAAAGGAAATTTTAGAAAGAAACATATTTGAAAACCATAAACTAATCGAACTTGTACGCTTTTTCCTATTTCTAAATCAAGTAAAGATTTTTCTTTTCTACCATTAAGTTAATATTTTTATTTATGACCAACCAGACAAATAAAACATCGGATAGGTAAGACGCAAAATGTTAAATAAACTATTGTATAAAATGCAACAAAAATGAAAATATTTATTACTATAGTCGAAACTTACAACACAAAAGACTGTATGAACTAGCTACTTTTAGTATCATCTATTAACTTTTACGTGGCTAAAATCAAATAATCTTCATGATGAAAGATACAGTAGTATGTTCAAAGTATCTTCACGCCCGTATCCCCGAAGAAGTAGGCAGAGGTACAACAAGTGCATCCACGATTAACAGAAGATACTTGGTCCCACAATGTGATAGGTGGCAAGCCTATCGCCAACCGGGCACTTTCCAATCCCGAGCAACGTTGTTTTTATCAGAAAAACTGACAAAACATATTTTGGAATTGCCCGACCCGGGAATCGAACCCGGACCTTATGTGGTCAACTTCGACACAGGACCAATAGACCAGAGGCGATGAGAGGGATGAGATGAGAGATACAAAAACGTATTATATCTATGTTGATTGTTGACGATATGTTGCGACGCGAATGACTGAAAATGGTATGTAATAATTGTAAATTCAAGCAATATTAATCTTTAAAGGATTTTTGTAAATCTTAACATTACAGAAAGTGTCCGTGATACGTGATACCGTGATTTACATTTCAGAAGAAAATAATAATGTATTACAATACAAGAAGCGTCTATCTTACATGCGTTGTTTTCGAAGCCAACGTTGTATGCGTTTCAAACGTTCAAACAAAGTAATGATATTGTATACATTTAGCGTTATTTTTATAAATAATCTGATATTATAATGGCCGTAAATATATATAATACCGGTTGTAAAAAAGTAGTTACAACCGGTACTTCTACCCAATATCTTTTCAAACAAAAAATATTCTCCAAATCGGTTAACAAATGAAGGAGATGCAACGGAAAAAACGACAGGTAAGAGACACAAATACAAAAATGTGTAGAATGAAGCCGGTAAAGAATGAGACAGAAATATACATACTATTTTATATTATCGGTCTCTCCTCTTTGTTCGATACTTCGTAGCGTCCCCACTCCCGTCTTCTAAGCATAGTCGCCTGTAATTAGTGAGCCAAAGCGAGAGAGCAAATGTCGGTGTGTATGTATATTGCACACTGTTTAATACTTGCCTTATCAATAAACGCAGTAAAATGTCACTTAGACACAAGGTGACACTTTACAAGTCGTGCGTACGCCCCATCCTTTCATACGCTTGCGTAGCGTTTGCCCATCTCCCCCGTACGGACTTGCATCCGTTGCAAGTGGTACAAAATAAATTCCTGCGTATTGCCACGGGAGCACCGTGGTATATGCGCAACGTAGACCTCCATAACGATCTTGAATTGCCGAGCTTAGCAAAGCATTTCAAAGACATCTCCGAAAGATACTTCGATCGTGCCATCTCGCATCCGAACCCACTGGTGGTAGCCGCGGCTGACTACATCCCAGACCCTAATCCCGATCCAAAACTACGTAGGCCCCACCACGTTCTTACCGATCCCGATGACCCGATAACTCTGGCCAACGGTTTACACGATAACACTACACACCTACATTCGCGATACCGTTGCCGCCGGCGGCGACGAGGACCCCTGTTTCGCCCTTCGGCGAACCGAGCCCAAGGGCAAGGTTCGGCGGACGGACAAAACAATGCCACTAACCCTCTCATCGCAAATCACGACCCCACCCTAAGCCGAGGTTCGGTCTCACAGGAGACACCCTTAGGGCGGAGGGCGTACAGCCCTACACCTTTAAATCTGGCTGAGCACTCTGCTCGCTCCCGCGACCGGTGAAGCTGTAACAGCCCATAAGGCTAACAGCAATTGAGACATTCCGAAAAAAAAAAAAATTAATACTTGCTTGTATTTGAGCATTTAACGTGTGTTAGTATATGTGAAAAGTACGTGAGCTAATACTACTTTACACTGTATGCGGCTGCGTATTACAGCTTTTTAGTAAGATGTCATCTCATTCTTTTCTCGATTTACTGAAGTTTCACTTCTATCGTGTGTGAATCGCACACACACCTTTTTTTTAAACAATTATATGGAAATCAATAATTTCTAAAAAATATTATTGAATTCTACATTACTCAACAGAAATAAATGTCAATTCGACAATATTAATTAAGTTTAGGTGAATAATTAATCACTTCCTAAGGATAAAATGTGTTTTATAACAAATATACAAATCTATATAATTTCTTTTAAAAAAATTCCGAAAAATCACATTATGCAATACAAATAAATCTCAATAGATTTTGTGTATTTAATTATGCTAATAAATAATGCTTCAGTAAATTTAATTATGCTAATAAATCACTCCGAATGATAAAAAAGAAACAATTCACTTTCCGTGTGAGGTACAGCTTGACAAATTATTCACGCGCATAAAATTATCACTACTCACTACATAGTATAAATTATAAAACAAAGCCGCTTTCTCTGTCTGTCCCTATGTCCATATGTATGCTTAAATCTTTAAAATTACGCAACGGATTTTGATGCGGTTTTTTTAAAAGATAGATTGATTCTTGAGGAAGTTTTTAGTATATAAACCTTTCCGATATTCCTACGGGAACAAAAGCTACGCGGGTGAAACCGCGGGCAGGTCGCTAGTAGATAATAATTTAATGCCTTAGAAAATGTGTCTTAAAAGAAATTGCGTTTAAAACTAGAAGCCACTCGTGTTTTATTTTTTATAACGAGCAGATTGATCTCATGGTGTAAAGAGACAACAATCGTCTATAGACACCAAATATGTATGGTGCGTTGCTATCCATGGGACAGGATGGTTATACCTCGAGATCTACAGTTATGTTACTTTAGCCTTCTAACCGGAACGTTGCAATGGCAACCATTGGCGCTATTGCGGTAAGAATAGGTAAGGCCATGGTACCACGCATTAACCATTGGAAAACTTAGAGAACTCTATCACCTAGTAGTCACGATGGTAATGACACGTATAGCCTTTTACGAATTGCTGGCAGAATTAAATATTCTTCAAAAGCGGCCTGGACCAACATAGGACATGACAAGGATCAGATTTTTTTTTATAGAAACAAACAAACAAGTGGTACTCCTGAAGGAAAAAGATAACCATCGCCTATAGTTGTCGAAGGTGATAATGGCGAGATGCTATGCAACCGAACCATTTTAAGACTATTTTTATCTTCTTATCTACAACAGTAGAAAGTTAGTAGAAAGGTAAACAAATTCCAGGGGGGGAGTAGCTGCCTCTCCGTGCCCCCCCCCCCCACCATACGCCCATGTCCTCGTTTTGGAAAGTCGATTGAAAATAATAAGCGCTGACATTACAGAGGCATGAAGAGATAAATTGCTTAGACATCAAATATGTTAATGGTACGTTGCTGTCCGTGTGGCGAATAATAAGTGATACATGTAATACATGTATAAGTTTACCGGATTTTCTATTGACTTATGCTGGGTTCCTCAGAGTGCTAAGTGTGAGTTTTTCTTTTCGCATTCGATCGTGAGCGCGTTTGGAGTTTACTAGGAATTTGTATGAGATTTGTACAGCGCCACCTAGTGGTAAACGTGAAAAACCAGTTTACAACTAGGTGGCGCTGTATAAATCACATACAAATTCCTAGTAAACTCGAAACGCGCTCACGATCGAATGCGAAAAGAAAAACTCACACTTAGCACTCAGATCAAAGATACGTTAGTCCTAGCTGTAACCAATAGCCATCAATTTATATTAATCATCATCAATAATAGCATGGCATATCACAAATTTCTAGGACTATTTGGTCTTATGTAGTATTGTATATACTGTTTGATTTGGTAATTTGACATTTGAACAGTTAGTTATACTAACGGTAGCTTACGCCTCGTAGAAAATATTACTATTCGTATCTAAATCGATTTGTTTTTTGATGTATGAACCGAGTATTAGATGCTTAACTTAGGTGTTTATTTACTATCCTTTAATAGAAAACAAGGTAACGAAATAAATTTTACAAAATAAGTGTAGAAAGAAAATGTTCTATAATAGATTGTTTTTGTATGTGGCAAAGAATTGTTCCATAAAAGAAAATTCCTTATCTTTTATGGATTTGAAATAGGTTTCTTCTTTATCGGTATACCTATTTACGCTATACAATCGGAACTTTTATATCAGCGTTCGGCAACCTTTCAGCAAACAATTTCTCCTTAATGAAAACATTAAGTAAAAGAGGCCATACTTGTTTATTTTTAGCTATGACTAGCTGTGTTCGCGACTTTTGCGTGGAAAAATGTCTAAAATAAAAGTAGTCTAAGGTACTCTTTATTGTGTGAGCTATCTGCCAGTGAAAGTCCTGTCAAAACCAGTTCAGTTATTGCAGAGACTAGCTGGAACAAACAGACAAAAATTGTGAAAAAAATTATTTTGGTATATGTACCATGTATACATTCATATGCATTTAGTAAAAAGCGTTATTTTGATATTACAAACAGACACTCCAATTTTATTTGTGTAGATAAGTAGCTTCAGCCCATATGCCGTATCAAAATAAAAATTGCCTATGTTTTCTATCAAGGTTTAAGAATTTCTCGGGATTAAACTTATCCCTAACAAAGTTCCATCGAAATCAAGTTAAATTTAATTTGTTATATAGTAAAGTGGTCAGTGCTGCAGTGCAGTAAGTCATACGTTTTTGTTTTAGAATGAAATCAAATCAGTCCAGGAAAATTTATAAATGCTTCTGCGTTCGTGAATACAAAAAAGGCCTAAAACTTGTTACGAGCCGTGGGTTGGCAATCGCTGACTTGAATCATTACATTACACCACAATACCATGTGTTCATAAAACTAGTTTTATTCAAATTAAGTGAATAAAAAAACATAGGTTTGAGCTTACTGCCAAAAATACTTTCACTTTCACATGGTTAGTAGACGCCTTTCGTAAGCCAATTCGCGCCGTATCACGCTATGACATGAGAATTTTTTTTCATGCCCATTAAGTCTTGCCCGTGGCGATGGTATTTATTATCGCAACGCTTAAATTAAGCAATATCATCTAAATATGTTAGATTCAAAGAAATGAATAATCTTAAAAAAATTACGTTTGTCTCACACAGATGATCAGATCATGATACGTATTGAATATCATCTTGAGAGCGCGTAACCCTGCACAGCGTTTTACGAAAAGTAGGTAACGTAGGCGTCAGAACTTAGAATAATTACACTATAGAAACCAAGTCCGCGCGCCCATTTTGAAGCACTTTAATTGGAGCCATAAATAGCTCCAAAATATAAAGTGTGAATCCCGCGAGAACAAATCATTTTCCGGAATAAAAAGCTTATGTGCTATTCTAGGTCATCATCTATCTGAATGCCAAATTTCATCTAAATCCGTTCAGTAGTTTTTGCGTGATTGAGTAACAAACATCCATCCATCCATCCATCCAAACGTCTAAACTTTCACATTTATAATATTAATATAGATTAAAATTACAAGTTACAAGTTTGTAATAATACAACAGCTTTACATTAACTACTGTGTTTCGTTTGAATAAAAAAAATTGTAAAAAATACGTGTTATTTTCTTTTATTCGTTTCATTTGTATAAACATTTTTAGTGCTTCATTTTTACACAGCGCTTGTATGAAGACTGTCTTTCTATAGTGTAATTATTCTAAGCGTCAGAATTATCTTTCAAGATGAATACGACTATTGTAATGTGCCAAAATATTTCATTTTATGTATTTTTTCAAAAGGATATCGTGGGTGCACTTGTTGTACCTCTGCCTACCCCTTCGGGGATATGGGCGTGAAGATACTTATATATGGTCGTAAAGTGCACTATAGAGCCAAAATGACGAAAATATTATTGTTAGAAATTATAAAATAATATTAAAAATTACAAAATCAGCTCACTTTTGCATATTTTTTTTCAGCAGTAAGTATTTTTCAATAGAAATCGAAAATGCTTATTATATGTGAAATAAGGTAATGTTTAATATACTGATTTTTTTCAGTCCGTTATATTTTACTTAGAAGAATTAACTATTTATTAAAAACACTATAAATCCTCGCGCGCAATCTTTTGCCGATCAAATTTTGAACCTGCGATAAATGGAATAATCAAGACTTAATCGTGCAAAAACTGTAATATCCTTCGAATAATCTGCTCACATTATTACGATATTGTTCTTGTAAAAAATTGAAAACATGAAGTTTTCGTTACGAAACGAATACGCGGCCTTAATCTATGGATTGGATGGACCAAGACTTATCGGTTGGAGAGATGGATAGTGATCCTTCCCGATGTGTTTTACTACAAAGATATTCGGAACCAGCAGCTTTAATTTCTCATCCGTGCAGAAGGATGTTAACCCATCATCACCAGATTTCAATCTGCTATTGAGATTTTGATTTTCGTGGATAACTTCGAAAAAACCTCAATTATTATTTTACTAGAACAGGAGATCTAAAACTCTAAAACATTGGCACCGAACCTAGGGGTAAGTACTCCGGGGTTAAAACAGCAATTTTATTGGAGTTACGGAGTCAATATCTAGAATGAATGAACAGATAGTAGATTAAAAACGGTTTTAATCTTCACATTAACTAATTCATAATAACTTGTGGCGATTATAAATAATGATTATGGCGAATAAGAATATGGGCATTCTTGCAAATAAATATTTTTTATTTCTTTTCTTTTCAAGTGCTATACTAGTCTAGTTAGTGTGTTCTATCAAATTACTTTCTTCAAATTGACCTTTACGGAGACGGGGTATTAATTTGCGTTTCGGAAACCGTCGTAAGTATATTACACCCTGAAGATGCTTTAAAAAGGGTAACCGGTTGAGTAATATTCTAAAAATGATGTGAAGTGAAATTAAAGTACAAGTTCATTTTAAATTGTGTCTAACAGTAATGAAATTTTCGCCAAGTTCCAACGACGAAAGGTCAAAATATAATCACTTACACCTAGAGCCAGACGAGGCATTAATAACAGTCTAAAAATACAAGAAGAAAGTCTTCTTGTACATTTAGACTTCAGACCATCTGGTAATTCAATAAAGTTGTTATAAGCAGTTTAATGAGTGCCATTCGTAATTAGCCCTCAGTTAATGTGGTAATGAGTTCAGCGTACAAAGTGCCTTAAATAGTCGACTTAAATGGTGCCATTGCCGCACATTATTTAGAAAGAATCACGTTATACTCTCAACAAAACATTAGTATTTGTGTATACTTCTCAATAAAAAAACACATTCCTTTATCATCAAGCCACCGTTTCACTTTATTTGTAAGCTTTCACCTTAAAACTGCGTTCAATTCCATTTGGGAACTATAATTTCACAAACAGACACACACATACACATACACCTTTTTTTTCATTTATCTATTTTATGTTTCAGCATCCATAAACTTCATTGTAGGTTTTTGCGAAGCTTACACACTTTACAAGCCATCGACTAAGCTACAATATAATTTTAACATTACAATAATACACATCAAGTGATATAAAACTATAACTACAAAAACTTTTTTATATCATTAAATAGCAAACAAGTAGATAGCTCTTCGTCCATTCTTTCTCCAAGCTTAAACACGCCAATGTTGGTGTTCCCCACGGCTGAGTGCTATTGCCGACATTTTTTCTTCTTCATATCAATGATATGTTGCGAATTAGTAACATACACTGCTATGCACATGAAAGTACTGGTGATGCTACATACTCCAGCCGTAGTTATATTTTTCAAAAACATGTCGATGAGGGCCGAAACAAGCTTGTGTCTGAAGTCGAGAATCGACTTACTGAATTTAAATGGGGTCGTCAAAACTTTGTTACATTTAACCCCAAGAAGACACAATTTTGCACGTTTACCGCAAAAAGATACCCTTTTGTAGTATCACCTCGATTTGAGGATACTCTCCTGACAGCCTCAGCCGGTGTCGGAATCCTGGGAGTCGACATATCGAATACCGTTCAGTTTCGCGGTCATCTAGAAGGTAAGGCGAAACTAGCCTACAAAAAGCTCGGTGTGCTCAGCCGAGCTAAGCAGTACTTCTTCCCAGCCTATCGTCTCCAACTTTATAAGGCGCAAGTTCGGCCTAACATGAAGTACTGTTCTCATCTCTGGGCTGGAGCTCGCTAGCGCCAGCTTCTTCCATTTGATCGCATTTAACGTAGAGCGGTTCGAATCGTTGACGATTAGGCTGGTTCGAAACGGTTTGACTCTTTGGCATTATGCAGAGATGTAGATTCGCTCTGCATCTCTTATCAAATCTGTCATGGAGATTGTTTCGACGAGTTATTTGGATTAATTCCTGCTGCTGGATTTCATCATTGGACATTTCGTCAAAATTTAAAGTTCCACCCTCACCATCTCGATGCCTAGAAATCCACAACCGTAGCGTTGTGGATTTCCAGATATTGTAGACACACTACTCTTTTTTTTCACACTACTCCACTTGCTATATATTAAGGCATTTTAGTTGGGAGGGAATCAGATGGGAAGAATAAAAGCTCAGATGTTTTCGGCGCGTGTCAATAAGATTTTTCAGCCTAATAAGAGGCAGCTTCCTAGTACGAGTATATTGTTGTTTTGATGCTTTCGACATTACAACGGTCAAAGCGGCGCATATCAGCTAGTTAACAATAAATCTCCAGTAGGTTAAGCCAAGCCAAAGAAAGTTGTATTTGCATAAATATGAATACATAACAAGTTTGATTTAGTAAAAAATCATATTTTATAGTCGTCTTTCGTTAAATATGTCTTACATAATCTCAGGCCAAAAAGTATAAAGATGGAACTCTTCGAATGTTTTATTGGAGTCTCAAAGTGAAGCTGAAACGACTAAATAAATACAATGCTCACGCACACTCCAAACCAAGTTGACCGTGTCTGCATATCAAGGCTTCGGACAGTAAAAGGAATGTATTAAATAGTGACATCGCGGTGACATATGGTAGTATCTTTATTTTCTTTTATCTGAGTACGTAATAAAATAATTAACTATATTATATATTTGACTGCCTCAAAATACAGTGACTAGCCTATTCGGCTCAGAGTATGAGCTCCCGGGTTTAGTCTCCGGTTCGGCAATAATTGTTATTGAGGTTTTTTAAAATTTTCCTCGAAAATTGAAACCTCAGTAACAGCTTATAGTTTGATGATAGTGTATTAACACCTTCGTACCTAGGATGAGCATGTATAGAAGTCAGCTCCGGGTTATGCCAAAAGCAGGCGGCCACTTTCTTGACGGTATCTTGTTTTGCTTGCAGATTCTGCCCTGTTATGTAAATAGTAACGCATCACTAACATCTCAATAGTGCTGTCCTAGTCAAGAATTTTCGAAACCGGCTTATTCCAATGAAAAGGAATATGAACTTGTAGGAAGCAAGGCAAGTCTTCAATGCAATATGGGCATACGGCTTCCTCGCCTACGCTGTGAAAGATTTGACGAGAAGTGTTGTGTCTATGTGTAGAAGAGATATTATCTTACCATCAGGAAAGAGTAACATAAAAAATCATGATGGGAATCTGACACCCACCAAGATCTTTTTGTTTTTATTTTATTCATGTCTTTTGTTGATCTTACGTTGTGTATACACAAATTAAAACTATGCGAAAAATATAATGTTATTCATCATTTACTTTGGAATATTCATCCTATACATTTATACTGTTTCTGCATACAATGATATCATATGTTTTATTGTGAATGTGTTATATCAGTCATTATGATCTAATCACGTGCAAAAAGTTTCACCAAATTTGGTTAAGGCTGTAGCCGTAAAAGAGTAACAGTCTTTCGCACAGACCACACAAATACTAATAGACACGGTGTTGGGCGCAAAGTGCGTAGTCGCTCTTACGAGCAAATATATGCAAATGTAAAACGCTTTTAGATATATTGTATTGTAAAAAAATAGAAATATGCCATATTTTACCATTTAGTCGTGTCGAATGAAAAGCTAAGCTAAGCTAATGTCTTTGGAGTGACTTTATTTCATCGCTAAGTATTATAACTCTGTATATTTTCTCTGTGTAAGCGACACTGAAAACCTATAAATTGCCTTGAAAGGTGTATCCAGTTTAATCCGTGGTCTTTCGCATTTATAATATTAGTAATTAGTATAGATATGACACAATTTTTTTTGAGTTTTGTATCAGATCGTCCCTGTGGTTCAGTAGTTCGGTATCGGTTTTGACCACATATAATCCCGGGATTGATTTCTGCGTCGGGAAATTTAAAATGTGTTTTTAAGTTTTCTGCTAAAAACATCATTGTCCGGACTTGAAAAAAGAGCCCGATTGGTGATAGGCTTGCCACCTGTCACATTGTGGAATTCGGCTAATCTTGGATACACTGGTTGTGTACTTCTGCCTACCTCTTCGTGGATACGGACTTGAAAATACTTCTTTTTAATCTGTAATAATATTATGGTAATGATAAAACTAATATTTTTTAAATCAATAATACATTCACAGTAAAAACTGCATGTATATATCATCTCCAATCATTACGATCTCCCCATGTGCAAACAGAATTCATTTAAACGAATTAATGATCGAGTTCAAACGGAACCTATTAGTGTAAACCATTCATTCTGCACTCACTGTGAGATTGATGGCAGGTTAAGTACACGGCTATTCGTTTAACTGTCCGTTTTCGTTAGGAGAGTATCCTGTAATGAACTTGTGTTGAGAAAACCACTGAAAATTTGCAACAATTAGAAGCCTTAAGATACAGCAGCAATTCTTAGAGAAGGTTCGATAGAATTTAAAAGTTCCGTGGAAAAGTGAGTAGGGTCAAGAGAAATAATAGGCAAATTGAATTAATTATCCTTGAAATGGGTTATTCACTAAATTAAAAAGATTTATGGCGGGTCTCTAAAACCATTGTCGCCTTTGTGGTCTAATGGTCCAGCGTTGGCGTCGACCACATGAGGTCCCGGGTTCGATTCCCGGGTCGGGCACTTAAAAAAAAAGTGTTTTTCATTTTTCTGATAAAACACAATGTTGCCCGGGATTGGAAAGTGCCCGGTTTGCGATAGGCTTGCCACCTATCACATTTGTGGAACCAAGTATCTTCGGCTAATCGTGGGTGCCATTGTTGTACCTCTGCCTACCCCTTCGGGGATACGGGCGTGAAGATACTCTAAAATCAACGATCCGTATTCGTAGCAGTAGTCTAATGATTTAATAATATAACGAGGCGATCAGCAAGTTTTTTGAACCATTTGGTAATTTCACATTTATAGTTACCATTTTAGCTCGTAATCGTAACTAAAACGATACGGATTATTAATGAAGGAACTACCTTAAAAATCGAGGAACCCCGGTTTGAAGAAGCTATATAAGTCACTTAAACAAGAAAGGTGTTAACTCGAAATGAGAGACACTAAGGAAAACTTAAATATGTCTGCGTCTTAATTTATTTAAGGCCGAATGTCACAAAAATCGTAATGATCTGTTTTCGCAATTATCCTATATTATATAGTTTTTATAGCTCCAGTGATGTTAATATCCATTTTCATGATTGTAGAGAATTAAATTTGCGGCAAAAAATATTTTAATTTTTTTTTATTGAAAACGCGCACCGCTCTACCATACATATTTTAATGCAAGGTCAACTGTGAATTTTTTGATGCTTAGTAAATCGGAAGCGAATGCGGAATGCGACGTTTATTATGTTAGGTAATGACAAAGAAATTTATTAATGTGTTCATGATGGAAAATCTTTGGTGTCTATAGGCGATGGTGGCTTCTTTCCATTGGGTGAACCGCCTACTTGTTTGCTATCTTATAATATAAAAAATGTAAAATTTTGTAAAAACGTAAACAATTTCCTATAGAATCGCAAAAAAAAAAATTATTTAAAACTGATCCAAACTATGTGGGGTCAACCACATAGTTAACATGTAATTGATATGAGTTTATTGCCCTAACAACATTTTCGTTCGGTTGGTTTCTTAATTTTAATTATTTAAGTTACTCATCCTCTATCTTTTTATATCGTCATTATTAACGTAGATAGCAAATGAGTTATTTAAACAACAGTGTAAACATTTGTTCAACCAGAATTACTCATCGTATAAGGAGTAATTGTTTCTACAATTTATTATTAGCATAAAATCAGCTGATTAAACTAGTGTGTAGCGCAAGACAAGGTTAAAAGGAACAACTATAAGAAAAAAACATCAAGACAGAGCCGCTTCTCTTGCGGGATACGCAGAATTTCAGTAGACGCTCTTTGCATTTACATATTTTATTGTATGGTTATCGTTTCGTACGGAGAATGTGCCGACGAGTTATTTCGATTAATTCCTGCTGCTAAATTCTATCATCGGATATCGCATCAAAATTTAAAGTTCCACCCTCACCATCTCGATGTCTAGAAATCCACAAGCGTGCGGTTCTCCAGACACTTTTTGACTCGCACTACTCTTTTGTGGAATCAATTACCAGGCGGTTTTCCGAACAAATACGACATGAGAATTTTCAAGAAAAGAGTTTACTCATTTTTAAAAGGTCGGCAAAGCAACTGCAAAAGCTCTGGTATTGCGGATGTCCATGGGTGGCGGTGATCCCTTAATATCAGGTGCAAATCCTCGTGTGCCCCCTCGCCCATAAAAATAAATAAATAACGAACTTTTCAATTTAAAAATGTTGATAGTTATTATTTTTAATTTAACTTGATTTATTACATTAAATATATCTTATTGTTTGTGAGGTATACTTTGTTGTGTGGTATGCTACACTTCCATTTTAATATTATGAATGCAAAAATCTGTTTCAGTCTGTTATGCTTTTACCGCTAAAACTTGAACTTAAGAATTTGGCATGCAGAGAATCTGAGATCAAACCATAGGCTAGGCATATAGGCAACCCCTAAGAGCCTGAATTAGGTACTGAAAGTTTTTACGAATAACTATTTTTTTTTAAATGATAAGATAAGCAAACAAGCAGATGGGTCTCCTGATGGTAATAGTCAACCATTGCCTATAGACACCAAAGATGTTAATGGTACGTTGCTATTTGTGGCAAGGTCTAATGCCACATGTATAACTTTACCAGCTACCTTACCCTCCAAACTGGAACACGACAGTGACAAGCACTGACGCTATTGCGACAGGAACAGATAAGACGGTGGTACAAGACCCGGGCGAGACAATGCAGAACTCTACCACCTAGTAGCCACGATGTCAGTGACTCGTGGAGCCAATCGGTCGCCTTTTACGACCTGTCTGGCAGAATGGCAATTGGCCTATTCTTCAAAGGAGCCCAGGACCAATACGGGGAAAAAACGATATGGGCGACATGTTAATCGAGCATTTTGTCTAAATAGCTGACGCTCTCGTGAGCAAAACTGGTCAGCTGGTTGTTAAACAAATAAGAATCTAATTAATAAACATTAATTAAAATAAAAAAAAACCATTAGTTAGCAACGGCATTATTTGATATTCAACTTTATGTCAACCTGCTACATGTCGATTTTATTAAATAGGTATTTATTTATAATGAAACGAGTTTTTTAATCTTTGCCACTTTAAAAAACTAATTTGCTAATGACGAGTTGTCAAGATACCGGATACCTTATATTTATATTTTATAATTTATACATATAATAAAATCGTAGGAAAGTCAAAACTGTACATTGAATATTTTTTTAAAAGAATACTTGGGGCGTGATCTACAATCGATATCGAAGCCAAAAATATAGTTTTTAGAATTTTTGTCTGTTTGTCTGTTTATCTGTTTGTCTGTATGTATGTCCGGAGTAAACTCAAAAATTACTGCATGGATTTACTTCAAATTTTGCATGAATCTAGCTATCACAGCACCTCCCCGCTATCACCTAGCGGGGAGGTGCTGTGCGGAGTAAAAGAAGTCCGCGCGGACGAAGTCGCTGGCAACAGCTAGTAGAGAATAAACTAGAACAAGGGGCTGACTGCCTGTATTCACACTGAAAACAATTACTATTTTAATATGCGTTTATTATTAACTAGCTTTACTTGCGACTTTCTGGTGATAAAAAAACAATATTTCCTTTATTGATTCGGGTAAAAAGTAGTCAATTTCCGCCGCTATAAACCACTCTATTTTTCAGTAAAAGTTTCATCAATATCGGTTGCGCCGTTCCAGAGATTACCCCGTACAAACAGAATGACAGATGGACGGACAGAAATTTTAAAAATATTTAGGTATTGGTATCTAAAAATAGCACACTGCCCTTGAAAAAATCTAGTTATTTTAAAATCACAGACCAAATATCAATTTTATCTGTGTAGATAACAACAATAATCAAACGACATTAAAGACAAAAAACAAGAGATGATAGCACTGATATATAAAAACCCTTTATATCAACGGATGACAGGAACTGTGTTGTTGTCATTTAGACAACTGTTATGGTATTGACAAAGAATGAAACAAATCTTGAAATATTGTTCAAGCCATGTTCAAGCACAATTGTTACGAGACACGTGTTCACGTCAAAGTTTAAGCCTTGGATCTCGTGTAGACTGAAGTCGCAGTGATTCAGCGTGTACCTACTTTATCAATATAATTTCATTGCTAGATTAAAATATACATATAGTGTGTATACACATACAAGTCAAGTCGATTTTGCTTCTTTCTCTTTTGTCTGCTCTTTAGGATAATATTATATTGTTTAAGCATTTAACTTACAAATAAAAGAGATTGAAAATAGCATAAATCCAACAGAAATATGACCAAAATCATAATTATTAAATTAATCAAATGTGCAATAAACATATATTAGAATTAAATGATCATTTTCTAAAAGGAATACTCTACGAAATTATGTACATCTCAAACATCCTTTTTAGGCTTTCGAAGTAAACTAGGAAAGTTTCGCTATGTCTGTCGATCTGTCCTTCCGTCCGTAGTCTAGCTTAGAGAGATCCTTAGTACTAAAAAGCTGTAATTTGACATAAATGTACATATTAGTTACGGCAAGAAAGTAGTAACATAAAATCTTGAAAAATGTATTTTTTAAGAGTAGCTTCTCTACATGTAAAGTGGAAATGTAATTTTTTTTCTCGTGTACCCATAGTATGATATCGATGCACAAATTTTTAAAAAATATTGTAGGTTTGTTAAAACAACTTTTCTATTAAAGGACTCGTTTGTGAAATATTAAGATTTAAAAATGCTAATTATAATAATGTTAAAATCAAGTATCCCCCCACCTTACAGCTAAACGGTTGGTTTTGAGGGTGGGAAAAAACTCATGGTGGTAGTGAGTATATATAATGAAATTAAGAGGAAATGAAATTTTCCCCGTGTTGGTCCCGAGCTCCTTTAAAGAATAGGCCAACTGCCGTTCTGCCAGGCTGATCGTAAAAGGCGACCGATTGGTTATTCGAGTCACTACCATCGTGGCTACTAGGTGGTAGAGTTCTGCAATGTTTCGCCCGGGTCAGGTACCACCGCCTTACCTATTACTGCCGCAATAGCGTCAGTGCTTGTCACTGTCGTGTTCCGGTTTGGGGGATACGATAGCCGGTAAACTTATACATGTGGCATAAGACCTCGCCACAAGATAGCAACGCTCCATTAACACTTTTGTCTATAGGCGATGGTTGACTCTTTCCATTAGGAGACCCATCTACTTGTTTGTTATCTTATGATTTAAAAAAAAGGACAACTAAATTTCATTTTATTTATTGCTATCTTATAGTATCGTGATGGACAACTTTGGAATATGGAATACTAAAAACAGAGCAGGTATAGATATGTAGGTTCATGAAATACAGCCGGACGGACAGATGGACGGATAGCGGAATCTTAATAATAGGGATCTGTTTCATTCGTTGGGTACAGAACTATAAAAATGAGCTAAATTTCGCGATTTACCTTGTTTTTCAAACTTTTTAAATTAAATGAGAATGTTAATTCATCGACTACTAATAACTAGTTACTTTTTCCCCGCGTTGCTTGGTCAGGGCTCCTTTGAGGAATAGGCCAATTAACGTTCTGCCAGGCAGGTCAAACGAGGCAACCGATATAGGCTATACGAGTCACTACCATCGTGGCTACTAAGTGGTAGAGTCCTGCATTGTCTCGCCGGGGTTTAGTATCACCGCCTTACCTATTCCTGCCGCAATAACGTCAATGCTTGTCACTGTCGTGTTCCGGTTTGGAGGGTAAGGTGGCCGGTAAACTTATGCATGTAACATTAGACCTCGTCTCAATGAAGCAAAAACTATATCTAGACATGAATTTTTGATCTCACATCGTCATTTGATCGGTTTTGGTCTTTTGAATGGCGATAAAAGCAATTTTGTAGCTCTAAGTTGTTTGATGTAACGTTTAATTAATAGGTTAAAAAATGTGGAAGAAATTTTTTTTCCAAAAATTTGCGTCATTCATAAGTCTCGAATGAATGAAACAATTTTAATCCAATTATGGCATTCGACGCACTTTTTTTCATAGAAGTGGAAGCAAACACCCATAGACAACCACACTACCAGAGGTCTTGTAATTGCGTTGCCGGCCTTTTAAGAACGAGCTCTTTTCTTGAAGATCCCTAAGTCGTATCCGTTTGGAAAAAAATCTGCCGATAGCTGGTTCCACATAGAAGTAGTGCGGGGTAGAAAATGTTTAATTATAAAAGCTGGCTAGATTTTTTAAAAGCTCAGTATATTAGCCAGAAAGTTATTTAAAAAAATATGAAGTAATTTTGCTGTAAACTACGTAATTTGAATATTTGAAAAGCTGTAACTTTTGAATATTTAAATCGATTTTAATGTTTGAAACATTTGACGTAAAATTTTAAGTACCTACTAAAAATTGTAGATTGAAAAATGATTCGAAATTAGGTCGACAAAACACTTTTTTCAACATTTTTCGTCAACAATAACTCCTGAACAGATGAACCGATTTTGATGCAATTTATGCATTAAACGCCGTTTCTTGAGTAAAAGATCTTATTATTTCCAAATGAATGTACCGATTGAGTATAAAATACTCAATCGGTACATTCATTTGGAAATGTATATTAGAAATAACATTTGTTATATTAAAAAAAAATACAAGTTTATATTAAATAAATTACAAAACCTCAAAATTTATTTGAGATTTTGTCAAAATTTCTCAAAATCTCTTGGACCGAATTAGTTCAAATTTTTAGAAAGTTTTAGTTGAGTGGAATTCAATCAAATGCCATCAACCGTTTTTCGATCGCTCAAGTCGTTCAAAAGTTATGAGATGTTTACATACACACACACACACACACACACTACATACATAAATACGAACAGACATCGTGAAAATAGTTGGAAAATGTTTCTCGGACCTAAAAACATGGAGATTTGGTGAAAACTCGATTTTCGAAAATCGGGGCTAAATCAATAACTTCCTATCCACATACGTAGCAGACCATCAGCATATGGCCAGTCCTCCAATACAAAACGACGACACAACAAACATTTGAATAAGAAATACGATTTATCAAATAGTAATTCTTTGATCTCATTTGTAACGAGGAAAATAGTATACAATATTCAATACTTTCTTGACTGTGACCTCAAAAGCGTTGCTACAATCACGATTCGACGAATCGCTTTGTTCGTTTTAACTCCAGAAATCTTTGGGTAGATTAGTACAGCAGGTGTTCAAATGGTTTTTAAATTTCCTATACGTTAAGATGTTATCAAGCTACATTTATTTCTAAATCACTCCATTTTCTAAATTCGCTTAAATAATTGCTTTGATAATGTGTATTTATAAAACTGTTTGTCCTAACTTACTATCAATTCATAGCTTAAATCAATAATCTGAATAAACTGAAAAAATACATTTTAGAATTTCCCGACCCAGGAACCGAACACTCATGTGGTCAACTCCGACACCATACCACTAGACCACAGAGGTGAGAGAAATACATATGTATATTAAAGTAATAAAAATAAATTTAACACACTATATTCATGTGACATATATGATAATATACGCACAACGATACTATTTTCTATACAGCTAAGTATTTAGCCTATGGTCAAATTTTTACCACATGATGATGATCGCTAGTGTGTATAATTAGTACGAAATTCAAAAAAATATCCGTTCTAAATTCAAACTTTAAGAAGATTCCGGAAAAATTAAAACCCTTTAAAGTTGACAGAAAATATTTATTTAAATTAAGAATACAATACACAGCTATTGTTTCTCAGTGTCATAAACCTACGCGGAGACAACCAAGTCAAGGTTAATACTTTCGGCTTTACTGCTAAAGAAATGTGAATTATTTATAGGATCTTATGAAATGATGACCTTGTGTATATATATTTGAAAACACGAAACAGATGGTCTGTATATGCAACTTTGTTTACACGAACGCACTGCTGTCAGATTTAATCCGATAATATTGATACAGATATTAAACTTTATGTTTATTTTTTGGCATATGCAAGCAAACAAATGATTCTCTTAAGGCTGTAACAATAAATGCAAAGCATGTTTTATTCAAATTATTAATCTCGTATCCATGCTTTACTTTCAAGATTTCACAGCCTTATTATTTGTAATATTATAGATTGACAAACAAGCAAATGGAAATGAAAAGAGATAACCGCCTTGATCGCCAGCGAAAGATATGATCGCCTTTAGACACCAAAGATGTCAACGATGCGCTACTATCAGAGTCATGAGGGGTCATGTAATGCTATTATATTTTTTATTTTATTTCATAGAGTAACAAATAAGCAGATGGTTCTCCTGTTGAAAAGAGTTAAACGTCGCCTATACATGTCAAAGATGTGAATAGTGTGTCACTACTCGCTATCCAGACAGGACGTTGCGGAACACTACCAGCTAGTTGCCATGATGGAAGTGACATGTTTGAAATCTTTTAATTACTATAACATATGAAAGAAGAGTAGGTTTTAATGCAATTACTTATCTTGTAACTATATATGTTTATACTGATACATTTTGACGCTTTCCCAGAGGATTTACGATGGCACGAATAAAAGCAGATTTGAATCACAATACCGTGATTTGAAAATCTCATCTATAACATTTACTAAACGAAACTACATGAAATTGGATGACATAAAAATGAATATTTATTAACGTAACTTCTGATTTAAACTAATTTTATTTTTATTTATGTTAATAAGATTGTGGCGCGGTCTCCGTGTACCACTTCCTTGGTTGTAAAAATCTTACCTTATCTTACTTTCTATCTTAAATTATCTATACATTACCGACCTTCATAGTGATATAACTTCGGAATAATAACCATCTCCATTACAGCACCAAATACATTTTTAATGGAATAGCAAGCATGCAGCCGGTACTGCTGATTACAATATTCAAATAAGGCTAATTGAGAATTGAGATATCCCTACATAGTATAAAACAAAGTCGCTTTTTCTGTCTGTCCCTATGTCCCTATATATGCTTAAATCTTTAAAACTACGCAACGGATTTTGATGTGGATTTTTTTAATAAATAGATTGATTCTTGAGGAAGGTTTTTAT
The DNA here is from genome assembly GCA_036924255.1 of Apodemia mormo. NCBI lineage: Eukaryota > Metazoa > Arthropoda > Insecta > Lepidoptera > Riodinidae > Apodemia > Apodemia mormo. Next base: position 36,740,386 of record JAUPFN010000001.1, on the reverse strand, counting down.
TATATATACCTTTTCGATATTCCTACGGGAACAAAAGCTACGCGGGTGAAACCACGGGCAGGTCGCTAGTATATTATAAATACAACAATCGCGGATGAAGAGTTTTTCGACCAATTGTCCGGATTAATTCCTGCCGTTGAATTACATTTTCGCACATCGCGTCAAAATTTAAAGTTCCCTTTTCACCACCGCGATAGCTGGAAATCTACAACCGTGCGTTTTTCTTGGCACTTTTTGCCTCGCACTACTCCATTATGAAATCAATTACCGGTGAGTCTGTTTACGAATAGATACGACTTAGGGCCTTCAAGAAAAGAGCTTACTCATTCTTAAAAGGTCGGCAACGCAACTGTAAGACCTCTGCAGTTGCGGAGCATGTCACTCTCCATCAGGCACAAGCGCACCGTGAGTTTTCTCGTTGTATTTCCTAATTGGCCGGCGGAAGTGAAACAAGTCACTCGCGATTATTTACAATAGAGGTACGAACATACATATATGAAAAGTGACCAACATTCCAACAAATTTGTGAAAGTTACAGTATTAACCAGAAGACAGTTTTAAATTGTTATTATGCCATAGTTTATTTTTGCATAATCTACTCTGTTATCTGTTATTGTATCTATTTTAAATAAATAAATAAATAAATTGGGCTAAATGTCTTTAACAAGTAAAATTGTTCAAAAAATCGACAAACTCATTCATAACATTTCGAAAAGTTATTCAAACCCAGACGGAATCTCATATTATGTTTACACCGAGATCTACAAATTGGTCTAAAAACGCATCATAAATATATTTACTAAATAGACTGGCTCGTGGTCTAGGGGATGACTTGTTCAGTGAAGAGCATGGGACCCGAAATCTATCCCCGGGTTGAGCATAAGTGTGATATATTTTTATCATTAGATAGCAAACAAACAGATAAATAAATAATAAATAAATAAATATTTAATGGGACAAATTACACTAACTGATCTAACCTCAAAGTAAGCAAATTATTTTGCTTGAGTTATGGGTGTTAGTCAACCATACTAGTACATAGAAATACATATATAAATAACTAGAATATATATAATAAACACCCAAACTCGGAAATACAAACATTTATGCTCATCACACAAATGCTTGTCCCCGTCGGGGATCGAACCCGAGCCCCGTCAATTGCATAGTCAGGGTAGCTAACCACTTGACCAACGGGGCGGCAATGGCACAGATGCAAAAACAGATGGCTCTCCTGATATAAAAAAAAACCATCGCCTATAGACACCAAAGATGTTAATGGTGCGTTGATATCCGTGTGACGGGATATCCTTGCCATATGTCTACTGGCTACCTTACTCTCCAAACTGAAACACGACATTGACAAGCATTGACACTATTGTGGCAGGCATAGCTAAGGCGGTGGTACCAAATACTCGGGCGAAACGTTGCGGAACTCTACCACCTAGTAACCACGATAATAGTGACACCCACAGTCAAGACAAGTGACTCGATTGCTTTTTACCAACTGTCTGGCAGAATCATGACAATTGACGTTTTCTCGAGCCGGCAACGCAGCTGCAAGACCTCTGGCGATATCCATGGGCGGCGGTAATCACTTACCATCAGGTGAGTCTTCTGTTCGTTTGCCCCTTTTTTTCTATAAAAAAAAGATTATCCTCATAAATTGAACATTCAGTAGCAGCTTCTGGTGGTTTCGTAATTCACACCCCTGTGTCTTGGATGAGCTTTTAACGTTTATGGTCTCGGTTCTCGCCAGGATATAAATAGTATTTATGAATTTGAAAAGCGACGATCATGGGCGTATCGAAGGGGGGGGGGGCAGGGAGGGGCAGCTTCCCCCCCTGGATTTTTTTACCTCTCTACAAACTGTCTACTGTTGTAGATAAAAATATAATAACATAAAAATATAGTCTTAAAAATGTTACGGTTTTTCCCCCGCCTGGACCAGAACCTGGGTACGCCCATGGCTTCGATGGTTATAATCACCCGTCTCCGAACCGACAAACCAGATGAACTATAAAATCTATTGGATTTCGGTTGACTCTACCTATCCCGCAAGGCCATTAGCGTGATGGTTTAATCAGAAATATCAATGTGTTATTTCTCACGAGTAAACGGCGTCTGTTGCTGTGTGAAATAAAACCCACTCATCCCGCCGTCTTCCCACGCGCGCCTTTTAGAAGAGTTGTCACTGCAGGCGACATACGATAAATTGCGTTACAAATTTTTATTTCATAGTTAAACCCTACGAGTTCATCTTAACTAATATTAGCTATATTCTATATTAAAATCTTTACATAGTGTATAACAAAGTCGCTTCTGCTGTATGTTTGCTTATCTATAAATATATAAATAAGTATTACACTTACTTATCTAACCCCAAAATAAGCAAATTATTTGCTTAGGTTAAGGGTGTTAGTCAACGATACTAATACATACAAATACATAAATAAATACTGGAATATATGCAACAAACACCCAAACTCGAAAATACAAACATTTAATCTCATCACACAAATGCTTGTCCCCGTCGGGAATCGAATCACAGCCCCGTCGATTGTATATTCACCGACGGCGACCAAATAGATTCAAGAGAAAGGTTTATATGTATATTGACCGCCCCGTTGGTCGAGTGGTTAGCGACCCAGACTCGATCGACTCGGCTCGGGTTCGATCCCCGACAGGGACAAGCATTTGAGCATCAATGTTTGTATTTCCGGGTTTGGGTGTTTATTAAATATATTCTAGTATTTATATATGTATTTCTATGTATTAGTATCGTTGACTTGACCCATAACACAAGCAAATCATTTGCTTACTTTGTGGTTAGATAAGTAAGTGTAGTTTGTCCCGTGAATAATTATTTATTTATTTATGTATACAAGCATATCATAATAGAGGAAAGCCGAGAATTGCTAGAGAAAATTCTAAGTAGGAGAGTTCTGCCCGGGTTGGGTAGCACCGTCTTACTTATTCCTGTAGCAATAGCGTCAGTGCATGTCACTGTCATGTTCCAGTTTGGAGGGCAAGTTAGCTGGTAAAGTTATGCATGTGGTATTAGACCTCGCCATAAAATTGCAACGCACCATTAACATCTTTAGAGTCTATGTCTACAGGCGATAGTTGACTCTTTTCATCAGGAGACCCATCTGCATGTTTGCTATCCTATGATGTAAAAAAAAAATTCAAATATTTTTTTAACTTGGATTTATGTTGTATTAAAAGCACTTGTACGGTTTTATTCGGTTAATATTTATTAACACCAACCGGTTTCGCGTTTTAACGCATCATCAGGGCAACAAATCTACAGAAATGAATGTTTACAACAATATTGATTGTTTTGAGTATTAAAACCAACGTATTGGGAGTTTATCTTTTTATATAAAATTGGTTGAAAATACATTTAAATATGTACCTAAGCATGTAGGACGTTTTATTCAAATTTTATTGATTTATGATTAGTCTAGCCATATTTTTTTATATTTATGAGCTATTATTAAAAGAAAGTGATAATTGAATCGAAACTAATCAAATGCCAAATAAAGTAAACGATTTTTTGTAATAGATTTCATAATTAAGTTAAATTCCGGTTTCCAAAATGAGTTCGAGAAAATGTTTAAATCTTTAGCGGATAATTCTATAATTGGTGTTTGCGATATCTCTATTAAAGGATACTTCACACGTTCACCGAAAATGTATGAATGAAAACCTGCAAGAGATTCATATCTCACATCGTTTAAGGCCCCGGTTACACTTTGATTATTGTGAGTGCGAGTATTTAATACAGGTGCTTAGTATTAAGCAAAAACACGTGTAGCCAGCGTCTATTCACTTTACTACGCTGATTTAGTAATCAGCGTATATATATAGAGGTGCCACGAAGCTTAGGCCCCGGTTACACTTTGATAAGTGCGAGTGCGAGTGTTTAATGCAGATGCTTAGTATTAAGCAAAAATACGTGAAGACAGCTGTTGATCAGTGCGAGTGATTAGTATTCAGCGTCATTAAAAGTAAATAGTAGCAATTTACTAATCATCCGCACTAATTAACGGCTGTCTACTGTCGGCTTAATACTTAGTACCTGCACTAAACATTCGCACTCGCACTAATCAAAGTGAAAACGGGGCTTTAAGCAAAAAACACATCTAGATAACCGTTTATTAGTACGAGTGATAACTATAGCACAGAGGTATAGGCCATATTTAGTGCTTCGATACTGGTTTGGTCGGTCGGGCGGTTCAGACTATTAATATATAATTAAAGTATTTTTTTTTCATTCCAACTTTCTACATAATGATACAAACACCTCGTATAATGATTATCTTATACTAAACGAGTCTGACTTACCTATTGGAGCTGCGCAGGATATTTCAACAATAGAAATAAACAAATCTGAAGTTTATCGCTTGTTAAGAAGTCTCGATCTTAAAAAGGCCGCCGGGCCGGATAGCATCCCAGCTATATTAATCACTAAGTGTGCTGAGAATCTTGCAACACTTATTTCCTTATTATTTTCTAAATCCATTAAGGATGGAATTGTTCCTACAGTATGGAAGTCAGCCTATTTATTTATTTATTTATTTTAACTTTATTGTACACCAAAAACATACATTTTCGTACAAAAGGCGATTAAGTTCGCCTATTGGCATTATCCACCAGTCAACCTTTGGGCCAACAGAATGAAGGTGTGAAGGCCTATGTTACACCTATTCACAAGAAAGGAGCGAAAAATGTAATAGAGAACTACAGGCCAATCTCTAAACTATGTATTTTTGCCAAAGTTTTGGAAAAGGTTAGTGTATTTTTTTTTTCAACTTTTTCAACTTTATTCAGTTCTTAAACAGTCATTTATCAGTGAACAGCATGGTTTTCTTAAAAACAAATCAACCACCACTAATCTTATTTTATGTAGTGATATTCTATCAAAATACATGTCTGAACCATCTCAGGTAGACGTTATGTATATAGACTTCACCAAAGCTTTTGATAGAATTGATCATCTTATCCTCCTACAGAAACTTCAAGCTGCTGGAATAAGGGGTAACCTATTTAGATGGTTCAGTTCCTATATTGCTAATAGAAGCCAAACTGTTGTTTTGAATGGTTTTTCATCTTCTGCTATGTCCATTCCTTCTGATGTTATGTGTTATGCCGACGACATGAAAATTTTCAATGTAATTTGTTCAATCCACGACTCACTCAATCTACAAAAAGATATCAATTCTTTTCATGAATATTGTCGAAGGTGTAAGTTAGAACTTAACGTATCGAAATGTTTTATATGTACGTATACACGAAAACCAGATGCCATTAAATTTAATTATGAAATAAATAAAACTTCTTTGACCAGAGTAAGCACTATAAGAGATCTTGGGGTAACATTCGACACCAAGCTTCTGTCTGATGCGCATATCAACAATATCGTGAGCAGAGCAGCAAAAGCACTTGGTTTCATATTACGTATATCCTCTGAATCCAAAAATATAAAAACATTCAACATTCTTTATTGCACTTTTGTTCGTAGTCACCTTGAATATGCATCGCAGATATGGAACCCAATTTACGCCGTGTATATCAATCGCATTGAACGGATTCAGAAACATTTCCTCAGATTTCTTCAATATCGCAGCAAAACCTTTGACAGTTCTTACGCTGATCAATGTCGAAGGCACCATTTACTTTCCCTTCATGAACGAAGGCGAATTGCTGATTTGGTTTTCTTGTCTAAAATCTTAAATTCTAATATTGACTTACCAGAACTATTAACTAATGTCCTGCTCCAGGTACCACGGTCATTCAGATTACAAGCACCTCTGCATGTACCAGTTGCAAAGACAAAGTACAGGGCAAACTCTTTCTTTATAAGAGCGAGCAAGTCTTTCAACATTGTCTCTCGTCACTTAGACTTAGACTTATTTAACACTAAAGTATGCAAGCTAAAGCGCAAGCTGAGCCAAAATTTTTTTAATGTGTAGTTCTTAATTTAATGTGTTCTTTCTACAACATTTTCTTTGTTTTTACTTGTGAAAACTTTTAATAGGCCTTTGTAATCACATCATCATATATTATGTTTGTATAACTAGCTGTAAGTTTTCCTGAAATAAATAAATAAAATAAAATAAAAATAAAATAAGAAAAGTAAAGAGGCATTTTTTAACTTATACACTATTGTGGGTTTCGAGCCTTTGTCTTACAGATAATGTAGTCAATTATGCTAACCACTCAACAATCAGGGTGGTTAAAGCTATTGGTCTTCAATAAAAGTGTAAGAAAACAGCGAATAGACCATTTTCCAACTTAGTAAATTATTATGAGAAACGAGGCGATGTCTTTTTGGTTAAGTAGTCAGTAATGTGAACCACTGAACAAAGCAGTTGGGGCTAAAGCTGTTGGTGTATATTATATTGTTAATGCATAAGATAATGAAAAGTTACTGTCTTGCTTAGTACAACTACACCCAACTACGCTATATTGTATGAGATATTTCATCAGGTAAGATGAGATATTTAAAATATGTGTGTATTTCTAAAAGACTCTTATTAGTAGTATTTGTTGATGCACGAGAAATTAGAACACAAAACAATGATTTTTAGTATTTCGTCTGGCTGTAAATCTAAATGTTTATTTATTTTACGCGACATCTTAACATATATAAATAGACGTTGTTTTTTATCATTGTCTTTCTATCGTTCTTACTAAAACTGATAAACGTTTCACTAAGATAGTCATTTGATGGGTTTGTGTGTGTACGTATGTGTGTTTGTGTGTGTGTGTGTGTATGTATGTTTGTGTGTGTATCAGTAATGATTCAGTAATATTTTTATATTGACAACTGACTAACTGTCCAAAAGATCTGTGAAACGTGTGATCGTCTAAACAGAGCTTGAAATAGCAAATAAGTTTCGCTGAAAACGTATTTGATATGAGGGCACTTTGTAAACCTAAATAAATTTATTCAAGCCAAAACCGCGAATAATAAATACATGACACGCAGTAAAAGCGTGAAGCGCAGGGTAAAAAAACGTCGCGACGAACAAAGAAATACTTAAAAAAAATCATCAAACCGTTTTATTGATTCAAATCCCTTATAATTTCGCTTCATAAAGAAAGCGGTATTTTTGAAGTTAAAGTAGAACCAAAATTTAACAAAACGCTCCTTTTTGACTGGTGCTGATTTAGGTTTAAAAATGAAGTGGTAAATAAGCTTTACATGTAAATAACTCACAGTATAGCAGTTTCTCCATGCGCGAATTTGACGCAACGTGAGAAGTGATCCTATGCAAATCTTTTCCAAAATAGGATTTACTAAAAAAGTTTAATCAGACAGGGAGATGTGGGGTGATGAGCTAGTCAATAACATAGCCAACTTGAGTTATTCTGATTCAAGTCTCGCTACGGGCGGGTCTCCCCGAATTACTTAGTGAGATATGTCGGATAACGTGTGGAGCGTACTTAACAATTGTGTGGCAGCGTTCCAAATATGGTGGTAGTGATGGTCAATTGACCATAAACCACACCGACACCAGTTCATTCATTCGTTTAGAATTCATGTCTGGCTGCGTAAAATATGTGGTCATATGTTACGATATTTATACGTATGAATCTTATATTTGTAAATGGTCATAGGCGTAGGTTGAAATGAAATTTCTAGATGGTTTAATTGTTTTATTAATTATGCACATATTTTTACACAAAAATATATTTATATAAAAAGTATAGAAGTGTAGAAAGTGTAGAAGAAATATTTTGAATCAAATTCAAAATATTTCTTGGCGCGCCTTGGCCGTAAAAATCCACTTGTATGTCGTGACGCCAAACGGCGTGACACCCTCTTATGTCGCCACACGTTCACCGCTTCTTCACATTTTGTTAATTCTTGAAGTAGGTATTTTAAAGTAGATATAATTTTTAAAAAAGAAATAAATGCTCAGTTTTTGATTGTGTCACATTTATATCAGTTTTTTAAATTCCCGCTACGTATGTAAATAAGCAAGTGACTGATTTTGCACCGATTTTAGATTACCTGAAAATTTGAACCAAATTGGCCCAGGAGATTTTGAGAAATTTTGAAAAATCCTTAAAAAAAATTTGGCGAAACAGTATTTTTTTAATATAACTTCCAAATTAATATATTGATTGAGTACAAAAACTAATCAGCTCTATTCCTCAAAAAATTACATCTGGTTTAGTCATAATAGGTTAATCCGTTTGGGAGTAATCGTTGACGAAAAATTTAAAAAAAGTGTTTTTTCGACATAACTTTGAAATTTTTCAACGAATTATTTTTTGGTGTTTTACGATATTTTAGTACTAAAACAACTACGTCGAATGCCGTTTTAAAAATCAAAATCGAATTTAATTTTTAATAGCTTTTCAAACATTAAAATTACTTTGTTTTCAGCAAACTTACTTAATATTTTTGAAATAAATTCCACACTAATACACCGATTGACTTAAAAATCTTATCAGCTTTTCTCCTATAGAAACTGCGTCAAATACCGTTGATTGTATTAAAATCGGTTAATTTGTTTGGGATTTACAATGACGAACATTTTTGAAAAAAATATTTTTTTGACATTGCTTCGAAATTTTTCAACCCATCAATTATTTAGCTAAAGCAATATTTTAGATGTCAAAAATTGAGCTGAAATCTTTTCCAAAATATACAGCTTTTTAAAAATCAATATACTGACATTTTAAACAAAATAGAGTTTGAACTGAAAAAATCTATGCTTATAATTTTTACTCTTTTGAGCTTAAAATACCTTAACTTAGCGGGAAGTTTCAGGGATATATCCGTTTAGTTTTTTTCATTTGCATCAGTGATTTCTACATTTAGCAGCTACTCGAAATTTCGTTTGCGTAACCGAAAATAATCACTTATCTTTCTTCAGTCGAGAAAGAAGTAAAAAAATTACATTGGAAGCATCTAAAAATATGCTTATGTTATTCCAATGTAATTTTTGAAAAAAAATGTGAAAGAATTTTTAAAATCGGTCTTGTACTTTCGAGTTATATTATAACCAACAACAATCAAAAAATCAAATCTTTCCTCTTCATAATACATATTAGTTTAGAATTGTTTACTGCCGCCACAAGGCAAATGAGGCGAAAAAGATATTGACCACATTGCGGTACGCCAAATCAATGAAATCTCAAATGACCGAAGTATAATATTGTAAAGAGTTAAAGTTTGTAAATTAATAAGTATGTTTGTAGAAAATAATTTCTGAAATTACTAAACCGATTTTAAAAGTTTATATTATACCTGAGAGATATACGCTATATGTTATCCAAATTTTTTCACAGAACCGGACATACGTGGGTTATATCACGGTACACGGCTAGTTATTAAATAATAGGTAAGGAATTTAATAAGTAACCAGTTATAAGAACCCGTTTTTAAAACCATAAAATCTATATTCCACAAACCAACTAATTTACACTATTGTCAATCATTTACATCATTATCAGACACCTAAACTATTACAAGTTGAGTTTGTTTTTTATATGTCATCAAAAAATCGTAAATATGTTAATATTCAACTCACGTTCCACTTTAATAGTAGGCTCGTCGCACACACCTGCGATACTCTTTGATTTCCGCGACCCGATCGATTTTATGATTTTTTAATTCTGGATTTCTTTCCACCACTGAAGAGTAGGTACGAAATTTAAAGAAGCTAATATTTTATACAACGTGTAAGGGACGGTATACCGAAAAATTAAGAACACATGGTATGTTTTGTTTTAATTTTTACATTTTAGTCGTAATAGCAATTCCTTTTTTTGCGGGAAATGCAAAATTTGCGTTTTATGATTTTTTCCTATTTTAATGCTACTCAATGTAAAGCGTACATTGCTGAGACTCTTTGTGCCTAGGGAACTCTTGAAAAAGCAGTTTATTTAGCGCGGGCGGCATGTGGGGCATAATACATTGCTTACTTTGTGTATTTCCTTAAAGTTTTGCTTTTAGAAAAAACACTAGAGTATTAAGAAGAGGTGTTCTTTTATATCAAGCGGGGTCCCCTGGCACAAGTAATTTTATACTTAAAAGGGGTCCCCAGCCCCAATAAATATGTAATGAATATTCTGGTAAATGAAATAAACGGTTATTATTATTATTATCAAAAAATAGTTGCCAAGCAAAAAGAGATAACAATCGACTGCAGACAACAAAGAGTTAATGGTGCGTACTATCCATGTGGCGAGATGGTAAAGCCACATGCATAATTTTACTGGCTACCTTATCCCCTAAACCGGAAAATGAAAATGACAAGTACTGACGTTATTGCGGCAGTAATAGTTAAAGCCGTTGGCCTAGCGGAGACGTTGCGAAAGTCCTACTCGTTATGATGTATCATGACGTAGTCTTCAGACGTTTGGCCGATAGATACATTTTTTAAGAGAAATAAACATTTGTTTATTTTTTAAGGAAATTTTCTTTAAAGTGGTAATAAATTGGAAAATTTTAATATACCATCATATTTTTATATTTATAACTGGATTTCTTTATTATTCATTTATTTGCACACATTAATAAATAAATAAAGATCATTCAATAGGAGCTATTGAATAAATAAAAATCATTCAATATGCTTTTTATAGACCTGCCAGTTAGCTAACCCAGCCTGCCTGCCAGTATAAAAAAGTAAATGTAAATGTTCAGCGTAGTCAGTATTTTTTGTCGTCATCTAATATTTGCACCTTGAAGAGATAGTGTTCATATCATAGGACATGTACCAAGCTATAATGTAGATCGGGGATAAGTTTCTTCTTATTTTATAAGTAAAATGGTGCAGTAAGTTACAATAAGAGCCACGGAAAAGCTAATAGAATTCATAGTATAATCATTAAAAAACTAACAGCGCACTTAGTTATCACTTGATAATAAAAAGTAGTATCTTATTAATATTATAAATGCGAAATTAAGTTTGTTTATTACGCTTTCAGGACTAAAGCTCAAAACCGATTTATGAAATTTGGCGTGGAGATATTTAAAGATCCAGGATAAAAAATAAGCTAACTTTTAAAAAACTAAAATAAATAATATCGATGACATGTTAATTTAGTCGCAGGTTCGTTCCAGGCTCCTTTGAAGAATAGGCCAACTGCTGTTCTGCCAGGCAGGTCGTAAAAGGCGATCGATTGTCTATGCGAGGCACTACCATCGTGGTTACTAGGTGGTAGAGTTCTGCATTGTCTCGCCCGGGTCAGGTACCACCGTCTTACCTATTCCTGCCGCAATAGCGTCAGTGCTTGTCGCTGTCGTGTTCCAGTTTGGAGGGTAAGGTAGCTGGTAAACTTATGCATGTGGCATTAGACCTCGCCACAAGATAGCAACGCACCATTAACATCTTTGGTGTCTATAGGCGATGGTTGACTCTTTCCATCGGGAGACCCATTTGCTTGTTTACTATCTTATGATATATAAAAAAGGTGACGTTGGGCGGGTCAGCTAATATCAAAAATTTAAATTTTCAAAAATAAAAATGACAAACTATTTACCAGATTGGAGCGGTGCCGTAATAGTCTGTCATGCGCTTTTGTTATATTACTAATGTGGTTTAAAGCCACAGGTCTTTACGATAACGATGGCATTACTTCAGTGACTTGTATTTTTATCGCAATCGAAAAAATCGTAGATTGACGTTATAGTGCCGAGTTTGCGATAACCCGTAGTGCCGCAGTGCACTTCATCGCAATGCGCAATTTGTATAAAAGGATTGAACTATGTACACTGCCTGGCTCTCAAAGCTAACGAGTGTTCCTACTTCATAAAGCACATTGTCGCTTTTTTGGTTCAATAGCTTTTCACTTTGTAGGACACCTGTTATCAAATGTTACGTAACAATAAGTACTGTTTTCCGCCGTGTTGGTCCCGGCCTCCTTTGAAGAATAGGCCAACTGCCGTTCTGCCAGGCAGGTCGTAAAAGGCGACCGATTGGCTATCGAGTCACTACCATCGTGGCTACTAGGTGGTAGAGTTCTGCATTGTCTCGCCCGGGTCTGGTACCACCGCCTTACCTATTCCTGCCGCAATAGCGTCAGTGCTTGTCGCTGTCGTGTTCCGGTTTGGAGGGTAAGGTAGCCGCTAAACTTATGCATGTGGCATTAGAACTCGCCACAAGATAGCAACGCACCATTAACATCTTTGGTGTCTATAGGCGATGGTTGACTCTTTCCATCAGGAGACCCATCTGCTTGTTTGCATCTTATGACATAAAAAAAAATATATACTAATATACTCAAAGATACTGTTGTTTTTATAGGCCACGCTTTCGAGTTTTAGTTCGATCTCTCTTTATAAGTGATCTGGTGTTATCAAATAGTATAAATGAGGTCCAAATAATTTTGAAGAAGGGCCACAATTTTATTTATGTGATAGCCGGAGGGACAGCTATTTATTTTATGTTATTTTTAATCGCACAATCTTAAGAGAAAATACCTAAAATCTATATTAATTAATTAATTAATATTAATTTATTTATTATTAATAGTTAATAATATTGTAAATGCGAAAGTTTGGATGTTTGGATGGATGGATGGATAGATGGATGTTTGTTACTCAATCACGCAAAAACTACGAATCGGATTTGAATGGAATTTGGCAAACAGGTAGATAATGATCTGGAATATCACGTAGGCTACTTTTTTGCCCGGAAAAATTAGGTGATCTCGCGGGATTCGCCAAAACCTTTTATAATGCATTGGGCTGCATGCTGCAGTTAGTAAATAAACTACAAAGGTAAAGAAAAATATTTTAAGCCAACTAATATCGGGACCGAAAGTACCGAAAACAGTTAATAAACCATTATAAAGGTAAAGAAAAATATTCTAAGCCGACTAATATCGGGACCATACCCAACATCTGAAGACTCGCAGGCTGTTGTGATAAAAGTTCGTGTTGTGATACGGCAAACTAGGTGGCCACATATACTCCGTTGATAATATTCAAATCACTTCAACGTGCAATGCGCACTGATGCATAAAACCCCGTTTCCACTTTGATTAGTGGGAGTGCGAGTGTTTAATGCAGGTGCTTAGTATTAAGGAAAAAATACGTGAAGGCAGCCGTTTATCAGTGCGAGTGATTAGTATTCAGCGTAGTAAAAGTGAATAGACGCTGATTACTAGTCACTCGCACTGATCAACTGCTGTCTTTACGTATTTTTTCCTTAATACTTAGCACCTGCATTAAACACTCGCACTTGCACTAATCAAAGTGAAAACGGGGCTTAAGCAAAATCCGTGAGCGAGATGAACGTAATAATACTAAACACATGTAGGTATTTATGCCAAAGTTTATGAAATGTCTTGCTCAGATGTGGTACTGTGATTTATATCACTTTCTATTTGGAAAATCACCTGATTATTTACCATTCTATACTTTACTGATAAGGCCGTGTTGGCCCGGGCTCTTTTAATAAATAGACCAACTGCCGATCTGCCAGGCAGTTCGTAAAAGGTGATCTATACGTGTCACTGTTTTGTCATTGTCACGTTTTAGTAACGCACGATTAACATCTTTGGTGTCTATAGGCGATGGTTTCCCTTTCCATCACGAGTGCCAACTGCTTCTTTGCTATTTATTGATATATAAAAGACACTGATGTCAAATAAAATTGGACGCTCATAATCAGAAGAGCTATCTGTTTATTTGCAAGCCTAAAAGAAACAAAAAAAGAATTGAATTATAAGTAGCATAGGAGAGGTCTTATAAAATTGATCCAGAGTTAACTCCAATAGAGTTAAAGGTCATGTTCTTATTAAAGCGCAACAATGCCGTTAGCAGTCTCCACGTATTCGCTAAGAATACGTAATGTGTTCTAATTGTGTCAGTACTCTAGGATTTTCATAAAAGTCAGTAGGTACTAAATAACAGTAAGCTTGAGGAGGCATTTTTAGACCCTAAAAATGGGACCCTATTACTAAGCCTCCGCTGTCTGTCCGTCCGTCTGTCTGTCTTTCACCAGGCTGTATCTCATAAATCGTGATAGCTAGAAAGCTGAAATTTTCACTAATTATGTATTGTTTTTAGTATTTGTTGCTATCCGTTGCCGCTATAGCAACAAATACTAAAAACATTGATATAAAAAACCCAAGATACACAATCAGTGTGTCAAAAACGTCCTCCAAAAATTAGCGCACAATTTTAAATTGTGCGCTCTTTTCAAATAGAATCGCGTCGGCCGCGTCACTGTCAATTTTATTTATTTTTATACATTGCTTTGTAAAAACAACTATAAATCTTTCACTTAAGGTTGGATATGCAAAGACATAGTTTTTGCCATATCTATAACTACTTAAAGGAAATTAGGGACACTTTTGAGTGTCAGTTTTGTTCGGGACTGTGCATCTAGGGTTTTTTTATATCAATGACTAAAAATAAAAAAATGATAATATTAGGGGGGCCTCCTCATACAATTAACGTATTTTTTTTCGTATTTTAAAGACGATGGTACGGATAACGGAACCCTTCGTTCACGAGCCTGACTTGCACTTGGCCGGTTTTTATATTATTGGACAGCGAACAAATAGATAGTTCTCTTGATGGAAAAATATGGACTAACAATACATAACATTTTAATATAATGTAGATATAATATGACATCTAAATTTAAGAAGGAAATTGTGTTGACAGCATATTTCACTGATAATTAATATCGAAAAGGACACTGCTCTCGAAATATAAGCTTCTAAAAATTGGCTTTATGTAAATTATGATGACGAATGATTAGCGCTTTTTGAATAACGTGTGTATCGTGTTATTTTATATCATATTTTATAGCACAGAAACATATGGCTGTCCTAAGGGAAAGAGACAACCACTGCTTATCGGATATTATATCACGTGCGTATTTACCGTATAGCGTAACGTAGTTTATCGGTTGAACCTCTAATGGAACGTCACAGAGGAATTAGCATATGTGTACCAAAAAGTAAAACTTCCACTTCAAACAGTCGAATTAATGATATAAATGCATGTTGACATAGGACAACTGGGTCCCATATTTAAATCGAACTGATATTTATAACCTAGACTATTTTTATTATTTTTCTAATTTTTTTGATAAAATACAATTAAAAACGGTCTTAGGATTTTTTCGATTAAGTATTTTTGAAGATATGACTTTTCAAAGATTTGAAAAAGCCCAAATTCAGATAGTTTTGACTGATTAAAAAAAATCAATAAAAAGAATAAAACATATAACATATTTTATATACAGACTGACTTCAATATTTAAGGTCGTGATAGTTGGCGATCATATATGATGAGAAAAAATATCATTACAAATAAATATTAAAATACTTCTTTGTAAACTTAGTAAACAGTACATCGAGAATACTATATTTACCTGCGCGACATACTCGGACACCGCGCAGACGCACGTGTCACGTAGCGCGCTTTCAACACAGAAGAGGGGGTGGCAGTAGCGTGTCCTTAATGTCTACCAGCGCGTACTAGAGAGTATAATATCCACATTTCACTTATTTTTAGAGAAATATTGGTCAAAAATTAAGCCCCTAATTTTATTACATCTTTTTAACGAGCATCAAGTACCGAGTACTCTCCAGAAGTTTCGAAGGTAACTCACCAGTCAGTCTGTATATTCGTAATGAAATAGTTAATGATATCCTAAACTAAAGCGAGAATGAAAAACAAACAAATTTTACACGTTTTTTTTAATTTATGTGCAATATGGCACCGGATATACCCTTGCTTGCTCCTGACCTTGGATTGTATCATAAGTAAGACAGTTTGAAGATAATCATATAAAAAAATGAGGTAGAATAGTTTTAGTGCTCATGCGTCCATTTCTTCTATACTCTTGCGATCTGAAATATCGATCCCTTAGTCATTAAATATGAATATGTAATGCATGTTTGATATCTAAGCGATTCAAAATTGCATCCATATCGTTATAGCCGCAGCACACTTTCACCCAAGTACTTAGCAAAACAGAAACACATAGTTTATGGACGAGGGAGCACTATTCTGCCGCTGCAGCTTCTTTCTTTAATTTTCACTCCTTCGATTTACACTGTGTTTTATTTCATTAGCATATAAGCGCAGACATATAAGATTTCGAGAAAAGTTGCAAATTAATTATATTACTTTCGTCTTTGTGTCATTTGTCATATATCCGTACTACGCGTTCCAAATAAGAATAGGACTTTTAGGATGACATATTGCTCCGCATTTTGCAAAAACTTCCTAAGTGATGAGTAAGGTGTGCAAAAAAATTCTAACAAAGAAATACTTTAAAAAAATTAATTTCATTCTAATTGGTATATTTTTTTATTTAGATTCCCATCAGATTATGTAACCATGTATTAAAATAAGGTGTAAAATAACTAACACGACTTTTATATATACGTATATTTAGATGAACGCTGATACTGATATATTTCACTGTTTTTTATTGATGAATATTATATTTTAATACTTTTTAGCCTATTCTGGACAAAAACAGCCCAAACCTACAAAAATCGCAATAAAATTGGCCCCGTCGTTTTTGACTTGTAAGTAGTGTAAATGACACGACATCTTTATATAACATATAGATGAACAGTTAGACTGATGCTTTTTACTATTTTTTATTGATGAAAATAATATTATTAAAACGTTATTCGTTTTTCAATAAATCAGCAATATTTTTTGAACAAATATTTTTTTGCTGACATTACTAATTTTACACTTGTGGTATGAAGTTGATAACAAGCGCGATCCTATTCTTAGTTGGAACACATAGCATATTATGTATATCTAACGATCAGTACAATCTACGGAACCATGGAACAGAAAACAAGCGGAACTGGTAAGTACAAACATTTGTATCAGGACCGCGATCGCCATACTCACACATAAAATAAGCATTATTGCATATAAACTACTAATGCAAATATTGTTTCATTGGTCGTTTTCATTTTAAAACAATAATCCGAAACACACAAACATAACATTAAAAAATATACCAAACTGCGTTACAATAAATTTTATTTTGCTACAAAAAAAAAGAGTATTTACGTCCTTTTGTAGTCTATTAAAAATAGACTCATCTATTTGTACAATAGTGAAACTATAATCTTAAATAGTTTCGCTATTCTACAATAGATGGCAGTATTGATTTTTCCGTAGTTTTCAGTTGGTCATATTTGAGTAGAGAACTTTCTAGAACGATATACGTAATGACTGTCATTACGTATATCTTTCTAGAAAAATTAGGTCAACCTAAAATGAACTTTATGTGTAAGGTGTACGGCTGATTTTAGCTTGACTTTCTATTATATTATTAGAGATTATATTAAATCAGGAATTTTATTAAAATAAAATGAAAATTGTACTTTCGGATGATATGAAATATCTCCATTTTTAATCATCTGTATTCTACTATCATTTCTGCATTCAAGGATGACACAATACGGCATAATTCAGTGTATAATAGATTTTCGCACGACGACTATCTCCTAAAGATATAGTAAGTATCACTAAGGCAATTTAGAGTAACAGCGAATAGAGGAACACGCGGCACGCCCACTCTTCACTTCCACTTGTTTTTTTGTTTCATGTACGGAACAGATCATAAAGCAATGGAGAATTGCACCACATTGAACTTCTGATACGTAGCTCAGCGTAAAAAGCGTCTGGCTTTAAGGCAAGATTTTCGATGGTTCAAATTCTGTTGTGTAAGTTTCCTATGTTTAAAATGTTTTTAATTTAAAGAATTCAATATTTGGTAGCTTAATTCATAGATGGGAAGTTACTGATGTTGCATTGTGCAATGGCCGTCGCGCCCACGTTGCACCGCCCACGCATATACCTTGCACACTTCACGCTAAATGCCGTATCACGTATTCGGTTATAGGGGTCACAATGAAAGAACGTGGGTACACAACCTCTTGAGGATATTAGTTCAATAAATAAAAACGGTGTATCGATATCAGCTGCTTCTTTTTGGTTGAGTTTAAGTCTGCGGTTGAGCAATTCATTTTAAATAACATTTTCAGTTTTTTTGGAGAACTTATTACTAAAGATTTATATGATGGTATATGACTGATTTGTCAATAGGTTCGCTACCTGTCTCGTCATTGGACTTGATACCTGATTGTTACAACTTATATATATATATATATATATATATATATATATATATATATATATATATATATATATATATATATATATATATATAATATAGAAAAAAAAAACGTTTGCCGGGTCAGCTAGTCATGAATAAAAAAACATATAATTACTACAAATAATTGCCCAAACGTGTTACTACCATCAAGGTTACTAGGTGGTAGAGTTCCGTAACATTTTCCCTGTTTTTTTTCCTTCTATTTACTTATTCCTGCCACAATAACGTCAGTGATTGTCACTGGCATTTCGGTTGGAGGGTAAGGTAACGATAATCTTATACATTCGGCCGCTTAAACATTTCGCCACATAGATAGAAACGTGTTATATCTTCAGTGCGCACAGGAGAAGGTTTTCCTTTCTATCAGAAGAGCCGTCTGATTTTTTAATATCTTATGATAAAAAAAATTTCGGGTACGTAGCCATATAAATCAAAACCCTGCCAAAGCCAAATATGGCCATTTTTAACAATATATTTTTTAGATGCACCGCGTAGTCTACAGCCGATATTTACTGCCGTGATTTAAGTAAATGAGGTAAAACGGATAATATTATTTTAAATACTAATCGGGTAAACGTTTTCTTCTGAATATACAATTTTAGTTTGGTATTTTAGTTTTACCCAAGTGACTTGGGTAAAACTAAAATACCTAAAATTTCGGGTAATAAGTAATAATAAGGAATTATAATAAAAAATACTCAAATAGAACTGTACTTATCTAAAAGCAAATCTTGTCAGAAATATAATTATGAAGCAAATTTATGTCTCCAAATGCTTTTGAAGGAATTTTTGTAACATTTTACTCATAATTAAAAACTTTGCTGCGAAATCGAAAAACTTTGCAAACGAATTATTAAAAATCAACGGAATCGCGGTAAGGTCCCGTTGATGTTTATTATTCGTTTGAAAAAAGCCGCGAAAGCTTAAAAGTATACATTATTTTTCTTTGCAGTCAGAGCACTTTTCGCTGTCTTGCTTGGAGCCGGATCGTCCGCGTTTATTCTCGCTGATTGCATGGCTTGAGTTAATTTTGCTTTTGACCAATGCCTCTGCAGTCGCGCAAGAGTGCGCGTTGGTTTTCGGGAGGAACTATGAAACAAACTAAAGGGAAAAATTTAAGACTGTAAAAACAAAGTATACTTCTGGTATCTATATCTATACATATAATAAAATCGTAGTAAAGTCAAAACTGTACATTGAATATTTTTTTAAAAGAATACTTGGGGCGTGATCTACAATCGATATCAAAGCCAAAAATATAGTTTTTAGAATTTTTATCTGTTTGTCTGTTTGTCTGTATGTATGTCCGGGGTAAACTCAAAAGTACTGCATGGATTTACTTCAAATTTTGCATAAATATTACTAATAGGTCGGGTCAACATATAGGCTACATATTATCACGCTATTACCTACGGGGGTGGAGCTGTGCGGAGTAAACGAAGTCCGCGCTGACGAAGTCGTGGGCAACAGCTAGTTGGAAAATATAAGAGATGGCAATGGGTCACGTAAAGAAGGCGAAACAAAACATAACATTGTTAAATCTTTGTTATAGAGGTGAATTCACAATTTGTGTATAGGTAAAGGAAGGAAAACAATTTTGAGCAAATTTAAAAGTAAAAGATCTATTGAAAAATGAAATTAACAATTGAATGGGGCCAAGCATTTATCAGACAAGAGATAAAGCATATTATTCATACTTAAGTATTTTAAAAATAGCGAAATAAATAGCATTCTATCAATGAAATAGGTATCTGTACATGGCATAGGTAACATCTTATCTCAATTTTCTTGCGGGGTCGGTACCTATACGGGTAATATATACCGTGGGACCTGTTAATAAGTAAATAGAGATAAATATATCCTAAATAATGTTTTAAATACGAAAACGAATTTATTTAGCTTAATTACGCTTTTACATTGTTATTACTTAATGGTAAGTATATCGTGTTTTTTATATGTATATACTTTGTTGGTGTATATATATATATATATATATATATATATATATATATATATATATATATATATATATATATATATATATTTTGAGAATTTCAAATATGTAAGTATATTTTTTATCATTTTAAGCTGAATAGTTTTTAAATTAGTAAATGTATATAATATTTAGAAAATAGGCAAAAATTGACCATTTAGTCCCCTATATATCTATGAAACTACTAAGCTTGATTTTTGCTAATAAACAGGTACACCTATATTTTTTTTTTGGTATTTGAAGTAACTAAGTTAGATAATAATATACGGGACCCTCTTCATGCAAGTTTGCTACGCACTTTACCGGTTTTTTTGCAACTTAATTTAGTTCAAAAATTAAATAAGTTATATTCTAGTAACAAATAATAAATAAATAAATATTCACGGGATAAATTACACTTACTGATCTAACCCCAAATTAAGCAAATTTTATGCTTGTGTTATGGGTGTTAATCAATGACACTAATACATATAAAGCCCGAGCCCCGTCGATTGCATAGGATCGCTAACAACTCGACCAACGGAGTGGTTTTATTCTAGTAAATTTAAGTTAATTGCTTATAGAGGCGATGATTATTTCTTTCCATCAGGAAAACTATCCAATTTCCATAAGTAAAAGGTTTCATTTGAATGAAATAAAAGAAGCAAAAAGTTCCTTCCACCGGATCTACTCAATGTGTAGCTGCATTTCTGGTGCTCAATGTTTACACGTCAAAAGTGCCTGTATAAAGGTGTATTTGTTTTTTTCTCATTTCTTATTTCTATTAAATCATCACGTTCAAATGTACATAATGCTTATACTCTACAAACCGGATCATAGCAGCGACAAGTATTAACGTCATGCTGTTGACCAGCGTCAGCGAACCGTACTATCAGTATACCAGTTCTGAGAAAAAACTATGCTACAACAACATAAACAATAAAATAGTTATGAGATGTTTACATACACACACATACATACAGACATACTGACGTCATCGTGAAAATAGTCGGAAAATGTTCCTAGGACCTCACTGGTGAAAACTCGATTTTCGAATATCAGGACACAATCAGTATCTTCCTTATCTACACACGTGGCGGGATGTTAAAAATAAATATTGCAACGAATAATGTTTCTATATCTATCTATACTACTATATAAATCTGTAATATATGTCTGTACATTATGTTTTTGTTAAATTTCGTGATTAATATTCGTTTGCACTGACATCAATTTTAATATTTGGGGAATTACCGTCTGTCGGTTGGCCTGTATTTGTCTGTATATTCCGATATAGCTGGACAATGCGTCGGTTTACTGATACTGATGAACATATTTTTTTAACGTCAAAGAATTTTCAGCCAGCGAAGCGACCGGGTGTCAAATATTAGCGTATATAGCGATACTCGTAGGGTCTATGGATATGTTCAGAACAACTGCTAACCTATGATATCTGACAACATTACTCAGACCTATACTCAGAGTAAACAAAATTTAATATTGAGCATCTGAGATTCAGAGATTCAGCCGGTTTCAGCCTGGATACATTTTTTGCCTTTAACTATCAAAACCTGTAGAACATATGTCAGAATTGTACAATGACACCTTGACTTAACAGGTAAAATGGCGGCATTGGATTATTTCTAAGCATTAAAAAGTGTCTTGGCAATATATTAGCTCAGATATATAACAATCTGACTTGAAATTCTGACATTAGCAGTTGTACTGAACACATCCAATAACTATCATTCTATTATTTCCTATGACCCCTGGCCGAGTGGTCCGCATAAATCTTTATTAGGTAACGTGTGAGTGTGACCGACCCCATTACTCGCTGGTTTATGTCCGCCTGTTTCATTAACTATCTAGCACCGCAATTGTACTGGGCCCACATCGTTAAATATATTTTATTGATTGGTAGAGTCGTCTGGACGTGAGTGTACGATAGCTTTTACTCTACAATTGTTTAGATTAGAACTGTTCAAGCCAGAAACGTTCCCGAGCTATTAAAATGTTATATGGGCTAGCGGACCGCAAAAGTTACTTGAAACAAAACTGTTCGTAAAATACGAACGACTGGCCAAGTATGTCACTATCATTGCGTATACGAACTGGTAGAGTTTACAATGTCTCTTCTGGTTTTCATATCACCGAATTACTTATTCTGACCCACTATTGATGCATATGACGTGAAATTTTTTCGAATGAATGGTAACGTACCAATAATATCATAACAATGGTATCTATATGCGATAGTTATCGCTTTTCGTCAGAACTATCTGCTTATTTGTCATCCTATAATAAAAATATATGTTTAAAAGACAGTAACAAATTACAAATTTATGTTTTTTTTTAATTTAATAATAGTGTAAATTTTAGAAATCTCTATATTTTCTAAATTAAACGGTCTTATAACATGTGTCACTTAGAAATGACGTCAATAGATATTCAATGTTGTATATGAAACATTTTTTTCTACTATTATAAATAATAGTAAGAATGGTCTAACTTTATCCATAATTTAATTTTTGATTAAAAAAATCTGATGGTCTGAGAATTTAATATAATAAGTGTCAGAAAAAAGAACAATGTTCTATGATAGTTTTTGAAGATTGTGGTAATATCTTGTTGGGCTACACGAACAGTGTATCTCGAATTATATGCGACCCAGTAGCACAGCTACAACTGTGGTTTGGACAAGTCTGATTTAGATGCAGTAAAACTTAAATATGACGAGATTATCGAATTATGACTTTACATTGCAAAAGTCCGTAATGTAAAAAAGAAGTTAGGGTTATTTTGCAACTTTCTTGAGCATATGCTTTTAGAGAAGGTCTTATTATTTTGACGTTGCTCCGATGCAAAAAAGAGCGTTTCTTTGCATCGAAGTATTGTCATAATAATTGCATGTTTTTTGTACTTTTGTATGTTCTGCTAAAGTAATCGAAGCACCTTCTATTGCACCACTGGGGTATTCTTTGATTTGAAGGTTATTGATAACTACGTTTCATTTACTGTGCGGTTTTTATAGACTATAAATATAGGTTAGCAGTATAAAAGAAAACTTTAGAGTGTAGGACTAAGAAAAGTTTTCACGCGTAGGACAAAGTTACTCTTGTTGGTCCGGACTCCTCCCCGTGTTGGTCCCGGGCTCTTTTGAAAAATAGGCCAACTGCCGTTCTGCCAGGCAGGTCGTGAAAGACGACCGATTGGCTATACGAGTCACTACCATCGTGGCTACCAGGTGGTAAAGCTCTGCATGATCTCGCCCGGGTCTGGTACCACCGCCTTCTATATTCCACCAATAGCGTCAGTGCTTGTTACTATCGTGTTCCGGTTTGGAGGGTAAGTTTGCCGGTAAACTTGTGCATGTGGCATTAGACCTCGCCACAAGATAGCAACGCACCATTAACACCTTTGGTGTCTATATGCGATGGTTGACTCTCCATCAGGAGGCCCATCTGCTTGTTTGCTATCTTATGATATAAAAAAAAAACATTGATTTATAAATAACAAGCTGTAGTAAGAAAATAAGGTTGTTTTTAAATTGATTAATATGAATTATAAATGTCATAATTCCGAATCTTTAAAGTGGAGGACTCGTCTGAAAAACCATCGAATGTGTACGACAAAAGATTTTCATCATTAATTTATTATTTGTTAATTTCTTTAGATTGTACATTAGGTCATCACACTGTGCCATTTTTTGATTAAAATATAAAACGCAGCTCATTTAGACTTAAATCATGGCAAGGAAGCATCAGAAACGTAAATTTCATGATCGAGTTTGACACAATATACCTAACTCATTACCTTCCAATCCAGATCACTGCGATAACATGTATCTATTCGACTGGAAAAAATACATACAGCAAATTATTTCATTAAAGATTTAAATTATTTCATGCTATGGAAATCATATTTTAAAAGTTTATAAAGGCATAAAAAACATATACCAACTTTATACAACTCCATAGCGTGATCCAGGGCAAATCACACAACTCCTCGATAGATCACAATCATCTATTTTGTTCCAGTCTTGTTAATAATATTAAAATCAAGTTTCTTGATCAAGTGTGAAAAAGTATCTATTTGATTGCCAAATGGGCTGCTTGCCAGCCTTCATAATCTTTTATATCACATTTGCATTTGATATTTTCATATTTTTGGCACTGAATTTACTGGAAGCTGTATTTGCAGATTTAATTTCTTCTATATTTCAATCTTTTTCGTTTGTATATTTAACTTCATTAATAATAGTATTGGTTTTATAAATATTAATTAATATTGTATGGAAATGGTATTAATATTATTTAAAACGTACTGTCCGTTTGGCGATATCCTTGCCACCTATCACATTGAGGGACCAAGTATATCGGCTAATAATGGGTGCACTTGTTGTAATTGTGCCTACCCCTTCGTGGATACGGGCTTGAAGATACCTTTATTACGTTACTAATACCGTCACTGCTCCAACCCACCAAAAACTCATAATTCAAAGAGCGAATCACGCTTTGTATATTGTATTTCATTGTTGGATTTTATCTCTATTCAATTATGTTAATAAATAATGTTTAGGTGAATAATTAATCACGTGCGTAAAATTATAATACTTTAATGTCTTGGGGAAAATTGTGTCTAAAAAGACATTTGCTTGAATAACTATGAGCCATTTGTGTCATTACATAATATGGCAAACTAGCTAATGGCTCTCTTGGTGTTAAGAGATAACCATCGGCTATAGACCCCAAATATTTTAATGGTGTGTTATATATTAATATTTTAATATTTCCAAGTGGTGGAGTTGGAATGCCACATGCATAAGTTTACCGGCTTTTTACTATCCAAACCTGAACTCGAGAGCAAAACGTAAGACGTAAGTAAAAGTATTGAATAAGTAAGGTGGTGGTACCAAAACCCGGTCGAGATGTTCCAGAATTCCACCTTACTATTTAACATTCTGTAGACTTGACTTTAAATTTTTTCCCTTGCATTACTTCTCCATGTGTGAGAACAAATAAATTATAAAACGAAGAAAACTAATTAATTTGCAAATGTACTAGTTTTTTTTGTTGAGTTATGCTGCCCGTGTTTGTTAAAAAGGTGCATCTAACAAGAAGTTAAAACGGGGAAAAACATTCCCAAACGAATGAAACGGGAAAGCGTGTACTGTTCTTAATTTACGAATAATAATCACTACATAGTATAAAACAAAGTCGCCTTCTCTGTCTGTCCCTATGTATGCTTAAACGGATTTTGTTGCGGTTTTTTTAATAGATAGATTGATTTTTGAGGAAGGTTTTAGTATATAAACCTCTCCGATATTCTCAAGGGAACAAAAGCTACGCAGGTGAAAACGTGGGCAGGTCGCTAGTTACATACTAAAAACTGAAACTAGCGGCCGCAAAATTTTCCTTCGATTTGGACTTATAAAATTCCAATATTTTTATATTATTCATTTATAAACATTTCAAAATGAATTCAAAAAAGTCTAAGGTAAATGCGTCTTTTTATCTTCAACTTCAACAACTCTTTTTAACTTCAAGAAGAGCCATTTTTGTCGTAATATAATTGCAATGGAGCTAGATATAAAAATAAAAAATTATTGGCAGATGCGCCTTTTCTTTCTGATTTTGGCGATATATGTAACTCAATTTAAGAAAAAAATATAAGATGCGCGTTTCCAACTAACGGGGGCAGTATGGATTGTGGAAGGTAACGCCTGAATCTTTAAAATAAATTATATATCGGTTCTGGTTGTTGTTAGAAGTAATGGGTAATCTTTCAATCTTTCGGTAAGATAAGTGCGGCGATAAGGATCGGCTATCGCCACACATCACGCCATCCGAATAACTAGTGATAGGAAAGGCTATAAATGTTGCGTTGGTTCTGCTTTATATAAGTTATAGTGGTGAAAACGAGAAGTGAATCCATTGTCCTTAAAAAAAGATCTTCGGTTCTCTCTGCTTGCCCCTAGAAGGGAACTGGCGTCATGATACATTTTTATTGAGTCACATTTGTATTTGTTATATAGAACTCTGATATAACCCTTTTCAGTGATCAAATCGAATTCAGTTAGTCAATCAATCCAGCGTGTGCTGAGCCTTAAGTAACATATTATATTTAGGACATGATACATTGATGAGAATATATGTAAGAGGGAATAAACAAATAAATAAATATAATCGAATGTTTCTATTTCAAAGTATCTGTGAAATGACAATTACGTAACGTAAGCATAAATGGATAATTTTAGGTTTTTTTAGTCATCTCAATGCCTTAATTCTTATAAATTGCTTATTATAAATCTTAATATCAGATCTTCTCAAATCTTTATGAAACTACGAGTTAATAAATTTAAGAAATGTCTTGAAACTAAACTACTTATGTATAAAAAGGTTACTGTGAAATATCTAAATACTTATCTAGATGACAAGAAAAGATGGGATTAACTGCTCCTCATATTAGTAATGTTTATTATTATTGTAACAATCACATACTTACAAATTAAACATTACATAATGTTGTAATTAGAATCTTAGCTGAAGCTGAGATTTGGATTACAAATACAAAATATTTTATTTGCAGAGGGTTAGAAAAAATCTATTTTGCCAGATAAATGCCATGCAAAATTTGTTAAATTTATGGCTACAGATTAGTTCTATAACTATACTATTTAAGAATATATTTCTACTTAATTTCTATTTACGAAGACAACCGGTGGGAGGAATGCACTGATGGTTGTGTGTAACACTAGATTATCTCTGCAAATCTCGCAAGGGATTTAGGATCAAAACACGTATTTAGAAAATATATACCTGCCGTCTAAGATGCATTATTTCAGAAACATCTTTCCCTTTAAAAGCGTAATCTTAATCTTATTCAGTTTTATATTACAAAATCCACTCTTTATTATAGAAAAATAGACCAAACATTAATTTAAAAGCCGTTGAGATCAAACGACGGAAAAATAGTTGAACAAAGGAATATGCCTTAAAGCATCAAGCGGAAACCATCAACGTTTTTATTGAGGACGCCAGTGAAGCATTACTGAAAACGTATTGTAGCCGCTCCACTTCCGCAATCGCTCTATTTTTACTCTTAGATTAACATCCATCCTGTCGTCTTGAATTGTCATAAGGTAACTCTTTTATAGAACATATGATTTATATTAAGGTTTATGTCACAGTATTACGTGCAAAACAGTTTTCTTTCAAATTTTAAGATTAATATGTTACAAAAAATTTCAAAATGGTAATCAAACAAAACGTTTGCAATCTCTCAACTATTATATCACAAAACTCTTGCAATTTAAGCAAGCATACACATACACACACACATATATCTTCACGCCAGATCCCTTACGGGGTAGGCAGAGAGAACCGAGTGCCATACATCACGATCCTTGCAGGCTTGTCTCGCTTCTTCCACATTCATCACTCTCTTCATACACACACGCCGGTTGCGAAGACTCTTGACACCACCTTCGGACAGTACTCGATCAATCTGATCGTGGAATGTCAGTCTTGGTCTTCCCCGGTACCTACATCCTTCCACATTCGCGTTGTATATCTGTTTTGTTAACCTTTCATCTACCATTCTTTCTACATGTCCGAACCAACGGAGCATGCCCTTTCTCATCTTTACACCGACACTTTCTTTCAAACCCAACCTCTCTCTCACTTCGATATTACGAACCCGGTCCGCGAGTGTCACACCACATATTTTTCTTAGCGACCTCATCTCAACCGCGTTGATTCTACTTTCATGCCCTTTCTGACATACCCAACTCTCACTTCCATACAATAGCGTTGGGATAAGCACATGATTATGCAGGGCTAGACGGGCACCCTGACTTAAATTTGTGCTATTAAGTTATCTCCCTAACGCTCCATTCACTCTGTTCCCTGCACACACTCTTCTTTCAACATCAGCGGTGTACCTTCCATCCCTGCTAAAAGCACATCCAAGATATACAAACTCATCCACTTGTTCCAGCACTACATCATCGACCACAACTCTTACATCCGTTCTGGTTCTGCTTCTCTTTCAAATACCAAAACTTTAGTTTTCTTCGCATTCAAATGTAAGCCCATACTCTTACAATCCTCATTCATAACTGTGACCAGTGTTTGCAGCTCAGATGGAGTTGAGCCTAAAAGTACAGCGTCATCTGCATAAAGCAGGCAGTTCACCACTAGATCACTCATGCGCATTCCCACATTCAATGACCTCAATCTTTGGAGACACTTATCCAGATATAGAATAAACAGACGAGCTGACAACACACAACCCTGCTTGACGCCGATATTGACATCGAACCAGGGCGATATGTTGCCGTCCACCCGCACACATGCTTTGCAATCCCAGTACATGGATTGCAAAGCACGCAGCAGACGCCCATCTATCCCATAACTGGGTAAAATGTCCCAAAGTTTCTTTCGCACAACTCTATCAAACGCTTTCTCCAAATCCACAAAACCGCAGAAAACCTTCTGGCCGACAGCCAGATGCTTCTCTACGATGTTGCGGAGTGAGAAAACTTGATCCATACATCCTCTTCCAGATCTGAAACCCCCTTGTGCCTCCCACAACATTCCCTCGGACTTCCCTTGCATTCTCCTTTCAATGATCTTACCATACACCTTCGATGCTAAGCTGATCAAATTGATGGCCCTATAGCTATTGCAGTCTATACGTGAGCCCTTGCCTTTATACAAGGGCACGATGACCGCGCGCCGCCAGTCTTCGGGTACTCTACCGGTCCTCCAACATGTATTGCAGAGGACCCAAAAAGAGTCCCAGACGGTAGGACCACCGTATTTGATCATCTCAGCAGTCACCTTATCTATTCCCGCAACCTTTCCGTTTTTCATACTTCTTATCGCCCATACGATCTCTTGCATAGAAATGTCCTGGCACGCTTCC
The DNA here is from genome assembly GCA_036924255.1 of Apodemia mormo. Taxonomy (NCBI): domain Eukaryota; kingdom Metazoa; phylum Arthropoda; class Insecta; order Lepidoptera; family Riodinidae; genus Apodemia; species Apodemia mormo. The sequence continues at coordinate 36,711,340 of JAUPFN010000001.1, read as the reverse complement.
ACCGTCTCCGAGTCACTTACTGAGTCAGAGACGGAGGCAGCGTCCCGAACAGCATCATACATATCTCCAAAATATTCACTCCATCGTTTTAACACGCTTTCTGTGCTTGTAAGAATGTCACCATCCTTAGATTTAATCCTATTCATTCTGGAGGCTGCCGAACAACTCCTAGACTTCTTCACCTCCCTCCAAAAAAGTTTGGTGTTTGCCTCGAAGTTGCTCGCCAGTCTCTCTTCCACTTTCAAACATTCTCTTTCACGCTTTTCTTTCACTAAGGTTTTGGTGGCATTCTTACAACAACGATACAATTCTTTCTTCTTGTCTTTCATACCATCATTCGCTTGCAAACATGATACATAGTCTAGCCATGCTTTCTTCTTTCTCTCAATCGCAGCTTTCACTTCATCATCCCACCATGCATCTCCTTCCATTGACTTGCACAGTTTTGCACTACCACATACTTCTTTCGCGGCTACTATCATACTATCTTTCAAAACTTTCCAACATTCGTCTACATCCAAGTCCGGTAGGTTCACTTTCGCCAACCTATCTCGAACCTGAATCTCATACATACTCCTTATACTCGGGTCTTGCAACTTTTCGCTCTTTATCCTTTCAAGCTCTCCGAATGGAACACGCTGTCGTCAATGTCGCCACTTCTTAAACAGACCCCTATATCGGCTTATTACCAAATAGTGGTCCGTTTCCAGATTGGGACCTCTGTAGGCTCGCGTATCCATTAAGCAACTGCGGAGTCTACTATCAATCAAAATCAGATCTATCACACTCTTTTGGTCATTCCTTCTCCATGTATACAAATGTATGTCCTTATGAGGGAATATTGTGTTAGCCACAAGAAGATTCCTTTCCATGCATAAATCCACAATGTGCTTACCGGCGTCGTTCACTCTACTGTCACCATACGGACCAAGTACGGCATCGAAACCAGGCCGCTTAGTCCCGACCCATCCATTCAAATCACCACACAAAATGACTCTTTCATTGTCATCAACCATATCCAGAACATCCCTTACAGAATCCCAAAACTTTTCCAGGTCACTGCCTGCCTCGTGTTGGCCCGGGCTCCTTTGAAGAATAGCCAAACTGCCGTTCTGCGTGGCAAGTCGTAAAAGGCGATCGATTCGCTTTGCGGGTCACTACCGTTTTGGCTACTAAGTGGTAGAGTTCTGCATTGTCTCGCCCGGATCTACTGCCATACCTCTTCCTACCACTCGTATTACGCGTAACTGCCACGACATTGTTCTATGACATCTGTCACATGAATTAAGCTACATTTTACGAACTTTACTAGGTGGTAGAGTTCTGCATTATTTCGCCCGGGTCTGGTACCACCGCCTCTCCTATTCCTGCCGCAATAGCGTCAGTACTTGTCGCTGTCGTGTTCCGGTTTGGAGGGTAAGGTAGCCAGTAAACTTATGCATGGGGCGTTAGACCTCGCCACAAGATAACAACGCACCATTAACATCTTTGGTGTCTATAGGGGATGGTTGACTCTTTCCATCGGGAGACCCATCTGCTCGTTTGCTATCTTATGATATAAAAAAAAAGAATAATGAGGAGCTGGCGAACAGAACCAGATTAGTCCGTGTAATATAATTTTACGGGATGGTTAAAAAACTAATTATTATTTAATTTATTAAATAATTTATAATATAAATAATATATTAAATTACTATATGGAGGAGAATATTAAGACAAAGCTGCATTATTATAGATAGGTGAATTAGTTCCATTGGAGCAAGAGTAATCAATTTATATATTAAAATATTCGCGTTTACTTCCCCATGTAAACTTTAACCGTGTTTCATGCTCTTCCGTTCGCGTAATAGTCGCAAAAAGGAGTTCAAAGTTTTTGCTTCATTTAATAACATAGATTTGCTCTAATAGTGCAAATAAGTATTAATTATATAATCTATCGCTCACCACTCGACCACATGGCCGACTACGCTAATACCACAACTTTTTGTATTGACTTAGTTCTTTTTTCTTTTCAGGTATGTTTAAAATAGGTGGTGTCTCGCATGTGGATTGCGTTTTTAATAAAAAAGCCGGAGGTAGGTTAGAATTGAAATGTTCAGTGTAAAAACATGCTCCATGTTAGTATTTGTTATATCATAATATAGCCAACAAGCAGATAGCTCTCCAAATAGAAAGATAAACCATCGCCTATAGTCACCAAAGATGTTAATGATGTGTTGCTATTCATGTGGCGGGATGGCAATGCCACAGGCATAAGTCTACCGTCTACCTTACCCTCCAAACCGGTATGCGACAATGTCAAGCATTGACGTTATTGCAGCAGGCACCACAAACTCGAACAAGACGTTGCGGAACTGTATTACCTAGTAGTCACGATGGTAATGATACTTATAGACAACCAGTCGCCTTTTATGACCCGTCTGGCAAAATAGCAGTTGGTCTACTCTCAAAGGAGCCCGTACCAACACAGGGGAACATGGTTTACAAGACTGAAGCTATTGTGACAGGAATAGGTAAAAAGATGGTACCGAATACCCGGGTGAGACTTTGCGGAACTCTACCACCTAGTAGTCACAATGGTAGTGACACGTAATATAGAATCGGTTGCCGTTTACGACCTGCCTGGCAGAACGGCAATTGGTCTACTCTTCAAAGGAACCCTGACCATCACGGGGAGATTTATTATGGATTTATTTTCAGAAATAGGTGCGGCGATATTACCAAACCGGTGGCGTTATCACGTAACTCGCAATGCAAAATTATTGTAATTGCTTAGTTATCGCAAGACACATAGCAGCCTTGTATGTTAGTGGCAGTCGCTGCCGCTTGATTAGTTTTGGTGCTGGGACATCGCAAAAAGTGCATCCAATGACCAGCAAGCAAATGGCGAGGTTTTTAATGAGTTTTTCATTACGTTTAAATGTCATCGCTGATCGCTGGCGGATTGCAAACGTTAGGTGATACAGCTGCGGACTAAGCAACAATTAACACCTACTCTACCGCCAATATACCATTTAATAAGATTATCAAAACATAGCTATAGTAGTAAAGTAAAACCTACGATAATTTCCATTCAGTGAATGTAATTTGTTGAATGATATTGTGATGTAATGCGCCCGCGCCGCACTCGCAAGGTCGTCTTAGTGTCGCTGCAACCGGTTTACTCGAGTACAATCACAAACAACTCTGCCATAACATTGTTGAATTGTTATTTAACAGCTCCTTTTATTGTAGATATTCATGGGCAATAGTGATTGCTTTTCATTAGGCCCATTGCTCGTATGTCATCAATTTAAAAAAAAAGACGTGTGGCACTCGGAGACTGCCGCGGTAAAGCTATTGCATAGCATTTTTTATCAACTTATGCAATTACAATTATATATTTATTTTATTTATGCAGTATTTTTTTTCTTTGTTTATTCATATTTAAAACACTTTGTACACAAATTATACGAGTACAGATATTCACTGTTGTACGTAGATGATAAATACCTGTACACCTATATACTTTCTCACAAACAGCTGATTACGGTAGTTTTCCAATACAACCAATGCCACCTAATGGCGGGTCGCTGAACTAAAGAGACAAGCGTGATATTTCAAAAAGTCATTAAAAGTTCTGGTATTTGTCGATAGATGGAAAAACTAATAAGTATCACCGCTGTGCCGGTCGGAGTGGGGGGTGTTAGGTTTTTTTCGTTACGGAATTTCTGGATTCGGTCTCCACGCTCAAGGCCCGCGATAGAAGCTATGCCATAGCTTAAAAAAGTTGCATAAATAAATAGAAATACAGGCTGTTAGTGTAAACACCGTTATCCTTGAAACCAGTGGTTTGGTTTCATTTATAGAATGTAAATTCAATGAAAAAAATGTTTCTTTAAAGTAAAGTCTCCATTTTTCCTCAAAATTATTTAGTCCTATACAAGTGCACGGCAAAGTGGACGGAGCGCGGGAAACAGCGCTTAATCAGACACCGCAAGCCGGCCGGACGGACAGTGCGGCAGGTCAGCGCCCTTTGTGCATTGTATCTATGAATTTACAGACAGAAACTTTCTTATATTTTTGAAAGAAAATAACGTTTTTTAATTTTTAAATTCACATTAACATTTATAATTATGTCAACTACCTGTGGTTTTAGTGACAACGGTGTTTATTCTTACAGGCTGTATTTACGCCAATCTCCTTATAGGGTAAACAAAGTAAACTAAGTACCACAAATTATGATTCAACCAGATTTCAAGGGCGTAGTTACGGTGGGGCAGGGTGGGGCGCTTTCCCCACCCTGGCTCTGACATGTAATTATCTAGGTACTAACTACAATACTTAATATTCGTAAAAAGTTCACAGTCGACAGTGGTTAGTCAACTGTATCTCAAAGTTCCATCTATAGATAAATAAATAAACAAATATTCACGGGACAAATTACACTTACGTATCTAACCCCAAAGTAAGCAATGCTTGTGTTATAGGTGTTGTGTGAACGATACTAATATATAGAAATACGTATATAAATACTAGAATATATTTAATAAATACATAAACCCGGAAATACAAACATTTATGCTCATCACACAAACGCTTGTTCCCGTCGGGGATCGAATCCGAGCCCCGTCGATTGCGTTGCACTCGACCAACGCGGCGGTGGATAAACCTCTAAATTGACTGATTAACAAATTGGCATACGCTCAGAGCCCAAACGACTAAAGTTGGAGACACATTTTCGAATTGAAGATTTCGTGGTGTAGAGAGGTGAGCAATCTTATTGCTTAGCGTTTTGGATAATTCGAATTATACATACAGATACAGGATGCTACAGGGTGTAACCTTTTTGTATGAAATAATGGACAGGGGTAAGGCCGCGGGTTTAGTTTGCTAGTTACATATTATTTTAAACTGCTGCCCCACCCTGGGCCCATGGCTAGCTACGCTCACGGCAGATTTGCCTTGCTTCCACGCTCAATACTCTCTTCATACAAACACGTCGATTGCAAAGGCTCTTGAGACCACCTTTAGATAACACCCGACTAACCTAATTATAAGTTCTTAATCTGTACCTACATCCTTTCACATTCGTATTATATATCTGTTTTATAATTGGTGATGAATTGTTTGTTTTATAACTTATATTTCCTTTTTACTAAGCTCCAATGCAGCATCACCACACTTACTAAATAGTTTTTAGTGTCACTATAACTCATATCAGACAGCAAATGTATCTTCCACTACTTTGTTGGATCTTTTGTTTAAAAAACCTTCTACTGGAATTATTTTTTAAAAGTGTTGCATCTATTTTCGACACACAAAGTCGTCTTTAGTGCAATTGCTTTACCTACGTACAATCACAAAATTTCTTCTACTATATTATTGTACTAGCTATGCCGGCGAATTCATCCGGGTAAAAAAATCTAAAATAAAAGTAGATTACGTTACTCTTCATTACATTTTGACGAGACTATCTGTCAGTGAAAGTCCCGTCAAAATCGGTCGGACATTGCAGAGATTAGCCGGAACAAATAGACAGACAGACAAAAAATTTAAAAAATGTTAATTAGGTATAAATAACGTGTATACATTCATATGCATTTAGTAAAAAACAGAGACTCCAATTTTATTTATTTGTCTTTTTTTTCGAAATGAACTTAAGCAGTTGGTCCAAATGACCGGTACTGCGAAACCGGGCTTTAGTTTATTTGTATAGAGTATTATTTATATTATTATTATATATAGTATTATATATAATATTTGTATTATTCATTTTATACAACCTACTACTATAAATCTCGTAAATTGACACGGACGCCATTATTGTGACTTCAGCCGTCAAACGCTTTGAATAGTCAGTAGCGTTAGCACACTTCAGAAGTGCGTGACTTAAGAATTAAGAGTAACAAGACACGGATCCAAAAAACTAACATGTTGCAGATATTATATCAAAAATAATTTATTAAATTGAGGGAATTACGCGTGTCGTGAGATACGTCCGTCATACTCGCAAGGTTATCTTTAGTATCACTGCAATGCAACAGGTTTACTTGCGTATCACAAACAAATTTGTCACTATTTCGTTGAATTATTTCTCTTATTAAACTTACTATAAGTTTCGTGAATTTTTAATGCTCAAAAGTCATGACTACCTTATACGTCACATAGAATAGTGTTTTGAACAGACATTTCATACGAAGTGCGTCGTGGCACAAGAATGACCAAAATGAGAAAAACAAACCAAAAATATTTAGGTGGTTTTTAGAAACAAGCAAAGTCTTCTGTAGTATACAAACACATTATATTCTCACTTTGGAGTTGATCAATTCGTATAATTTGTATAGTTTTTTAGCAATATTTATATATTTATTGTAATCACTTCGTTAGCATCTTCCATTAAAAATAACGATCGAAGACTAGTATGCAAACACAAATTGACAATACGGCTATTACTATAATCATGACTATAGGTGATGGAGTTTAATAACATCTCGCCCGGGTAGGTATATAGCATCACCTCCTTAAATATTCCTACTGAAATAGCGTCAATGCTTGTCACTATCGTGTTCTGGAAGGTGAGGTAGCTGGTAGACATATGCATGTAGCATTACCATCTCTCCACACGAATAGCAACCAACCATTAACATATATAGTATCTATAGGCGATAATTTCTCTTTCCATGAACGGAGCCACCCTGTTGAGTGCTATCTGAGGATAAAAAAAAATATAAAACCATACAACCAGTTGTAGTGTAATTCAAACATTTGAAAGATTTAGCGCTTGTTGTGATTCGGCGCTTAGGCAAGGGTGGCTTAAGTATCACAATAGTCAGTTTCTTCAGGTATAAATCGGAATCCATGTTAGATCGCGCCGCTCCCGTCGCCGCGCCGCAGATTACTGACATCCAGTTTGAGCCCTAAGGGAACCGGCGAATAATAAGTACTACTGTATAAAGTTGTATTAAGGTGTCTGTCGCGATACTATGCGCCCCCGCCGCTTTCACAAGATAGTTTTTAGTATCACTTTAATCGCTTTACACGCGTATAATCTCAAACAAGTCTGCCACTACATCGTTGTATATTTCGTATAGGTACATAGATATTTAATTTTTTACGTAACTGTACTTCAGTATCATTTTGCGTAGTATATTTCTTAAATTATTCACTTACATTGATTGTACGTATCTATCATACCAAGTCTTATAATTTAAAAAATATATAGATTGACTGGTAAAAGATGATAATATGGTGGGTTGCTATAGTATATGTATATATGGTGGGTAGGTGTTGATGGTGGATGGCGGGAAATTAATGCGCAATGTATAAAAGTAAAGAGGGTAGAGAGTCATGTTCCGGTTTATTATCGGCATTACCGGCTACCCTTATCCTCGAAACCGGAACATGACTGTGACAAATATAGACGCTTTTACGACAGGAATAGGTGAGTCCGTACCGAATAAAGTTTTATAACACGACCACTTAAAGATACTTCTTCTGCTTAAACGCCCAGTTTTTTTTATATATATAAGATAGCAAACAATCAGATGGGTCTCCTGACGGAAAGAATCAACCATGGCCTATAGACACCAAAGATGTTAATGGCGCGTTTCTATGTTGTGACAAGGTCTAATGCCACATTCATAAGTTTACCGGCTAACTTACCCTCCAAACCGAAACACATGAGTTACTAGCACTGACGCTATTGCGACAGGAATAGGTAAGGCGTCGGTACCAGCTTCGGGGGAGCCAATGCAGGCCTGTACTACCTAGTAGCCACGATGGTGGTGACTCGCATAGCCAATCGGTCGCCTTTTACAACCTGCCTGGCACACTGACAGTTGGCCTATTCCTCAATGGAGCCCGGGACCAACACGGGAAAAACGGGGTCTATTAGTATTCATGTGGTCTGTGGTTGTTCTTAACGGTTAGTCTGTTGTCAAACATGAGGATTTTATTCTTAATTGTATGGTCGAATTTCAACCAGAGGTGAACGCTAGTACCTACTATTGCTTATGAAAATAATGTATTGTTCGTGTCTCCTGAACATGCTTCGGTTGCAAAGTGAAACGTGCGTTGAGTGCGTAAATTGAGAGCTTTTGTGTTTGGTGCGGTCGTGGTATAAAGTGTGGTGTAAAGTTTCCATCGGGAGACCCATCTGCTTGTTTGCTATCTTATAATATAAAAAAAAACTAATAGACACGCCATTGGGAAGGAAAAGTGTCGCCGCACATATGAGCAAACGCTCCTATCACTGTCAAAAATTTTCATCATTTGTAGATATATTAAATCGCGAAAAAATAAAAATAAACCATGTTGTACTATTTTATCGTATCGAATGAGATGACAAGGTTAAAAATTACCCTTGAATTTATTTTATTTCATCGGTATGTAGTCTGTATTTTTGTGTGTAATTGCCAGCTACACTGACAAACTAAGAAATTATCTTGAAAGGCGTATTCATTTAATCGATGAGAACATAGAATAAGTACATGTGTGTATATTATTATTTATGTCACATAAATGTAGTGTGTAATGTTTATTTTTGTGATATTTATGTGTCACTCAAGCATATTATTTAAAAAATATTAGGTTTTGACAATCCTCTTACACTCCACGAGTAGGTACATATTTTACTGTTCGTGTGATAGGCGGAAAAATGGGTGCAAAGTTTTTACTTTACGTATTTACGTATATATATATATATATATATATATATATATATATATATATATATATATATATATATATATATATATTTATATATATATATATATATATATATATATATATATATATATATATATATATATATATATATATATATATATATATATATATATATATAATATATATATATATATATATATATATATATATATATATAATATTTTTAAATAATATATATATTACGTAAATGTAAATATAGCACGGTATGACACGTGTCATCACTTCTTATATGGGGCTCAAAATGTATTACCGGGCTTCGTGGATTATCGAGGATGTCCCACAAAAATATCAATACTGAGCCTGACCTGAGGAAAACCCCGGGACCTCGTGATCTAAGCCGATTAGACTAACTGCTAGACCGTGAGTAAAGTAAATTAAAAAACACTCAGCTACAAATAAATGCTTTATAACGATTGCTTTATTTATAAATATGAAAATAGAACAAAATGAGCCAAGTTGAAGCGAAACCATACAAGCAGCGTTTGCGTTCTGAATACTTAATAGGTATTGAGACTAGTGGAGCTAGTCTACTGTGCCGACAGCTCAGTAGCTTACGATGCTTGGATGTAATTCAAATAGTTTTATCGCTGATTTATGAAAGATATATATATATATATATATATATATATATATATATATATATATATATATATATATATATATATATATATATATATATAAGAAAGATAACAGAAATTGCAGCAAATGAACTAGAAGAACGGGTGAAGTATTAAAGTAGTAGTTCACTACTAGTTGCTAGAGCCCTTTAATGTCTTACCTGTTGTAAAATTTAGGTTTAATTTAACAAATTATTTACATACCGGTTTATTCAAAATTTCTCAAAATCTCCTGGTTGTCATCAGTTCAGATTTTTAAAAAGTCTAAATTGGCGTAACGCAATCGAATAACGTTAACTGCTTTTCGATTGGCCATGCCGTTCAAAAATTAGATATGTACATACATACATACGTCTGTCCATACCATGAAGGATAGGTAAAGTTGGAGCTAGCACTCATATTAATCAATTGAAACAAAGATTTACGTTATATCTCTGTCTATGAGGTCCTGCCATCTCTTTTTATATAGCTGTGCTAAAAAGAAAGGGAAGACCTCAGAAAATGACAGCAGTATTTAAAATTTAGTTTCAAGTAGGTAGTAGAAGTGTTGCCTCCAGATGTTTATACAGCTTCATGGTCTATACTGACGTAATCGTGTAAATAGTTAAAAAAAACTTCCTAGGACCTCAATGGAGATCTGTTAAAAACTTGATTTCCGAAAATCGGTGTGAAATAAATAGCTTTCTTTCGTGCGATATTAAAAATAATGCGTAAAATATTTCTAATAAATTAGTCTTAATTTATTCAATTATATTAAATATCACATTAATAGCTTTACTCGCCTCTTTGAAGATGACATTAACACATTTTCGCACCTTCATTCTTTTTAAATATTAACACATATTACTTCTAATATTTACAATATTTCTCTAATTATTTAAATAAATATTTCAAACACCTTATTTTAAAAGCCTCAAAAGCATTGAATTTATGAATTTTTCAGAAACATTTGTATTCATAAATAGTCTTATCAAATAAATCACATTGTCCTTTCTTATTTGATGAGTATAAAATAATCGGTCAATTCATCACTAAATTCCGATGATTTGTAAAAATCAAATACCTCTGACTCGTCCCAAAATAAATCTATTTTATTGATATCGGGTAACGGGGAGACTGTACTTGTTGTATATTTGTAACTTGAATCATCTGAATATGGTTCATCAGTAGTAAATTCTTGATCAGAATCAGTTTCAACTGAACCATCTTTGTTAGTGCTATCGGTTATCACATTCATATTTATGACTTTATTCGTAACATTACTTTTCACTTTTGGACATGTTTCTTCGAGTTTGTAATTCATATTATTCTTACACGTAAGTGGAAGTTTAGTTGTCGAAATTTCATTTTCTGCAGGTAAGTCAACTACTGGACTTTTATTCAGGATAGAGCAACAATCGTCCTGAGCGAAAATTGTACCTTTCGTATACGAACTGTTATTTATTTGCAATGAGTTGCAGTTAGAAGATTTATTGGCTGACATAATTTCTGCATTTTTTTCATGATTGTTTATGGATTCAGGTACATTTTTGGATATCACATCATGTTGCAAATTACTTTTTAATAAATCTACGTTATTATTGATATCTGATTTTGTTTTATCACAAGTTGAGGACAAATTAACTGTAAAACAGTCAGTGATATTACAGTAAGTTATTTTTGAAATATTTGTAAACTTTTCGGACAAACTCTCTTCAGACAAATTACTCAATACTATTTGTGTTGTATTCGTATTTCCTGGTATATTTATCTTTTCAGGTTTTATTTTTGAAATTTCGCTGATAACTTTATTATTCTTAACGGCTTTTGTTTTCATTTTTTTATTTTTCTTTATGGGTTTTGCCAGTTTTATTTGACTACTGTAATTTATATGCTCAAATGGTGCGGTTTGTGGATTCCAATAAGGCTTGTGTATGTCACCTATTTTAGTGGGATACTCGACTTCAGGAAAATCAATACCACCTGTTAAAGATGAAGGTGGATATTGTGAAAAATCTTTGGTAACTGTATTCGGTTTGCTTTTTATTTTCATGTTTTCATCAAAATTTAATTTCTCGGGATAAAAATTAGGTGCGTATTCCATTTCAGGAAAATTCAGTGCTTTTAGTAAAGATTCAGAGCTGAGATCTTTGTACGAAACTTGAGGCTTAGATTGTTGTGCTATTGGCTCTTGCACTTCCTCCACGATTGTTTCCGGTGAAATTATATCATTAGTTTTTTCCTTCAATGTATCATCACTATTTATTTTCAAAGGTAAAGACAATATTTCATTACTTTTTTCGATAGGGAAAAATAGCTCGTAAAATAAATCTTCTTTATTTTTAAACAAACAGGGAACTCCAAATGTATAATGAACCTGCAATTAAAATTAAATAGTGTAGGTACCAAAGAATATAGAATTTTAAATTTGCTTCAAAAATCAAATTCTGTAACAGCGTATACTTTAATTTTGTGGTTTTATTGGTTTATATTTAAATAGTTACATATTATATTATCAAATAATATCTTAACGAATTTCAAGGAACACAAAAAAGCGGAAATAGGGCGGTAGTACCTAAACAAATAAAAAATTCTCGCCGCGATTTAAATCATTTATTTGTTTAATTAGAAATAACTATCAAACCAAACAAAATTATATAATTATTGATATTTATAAAATACATATTATTGAATATAGATAATTGACAAATTACACTAATTGAGATAATGCCAAATGTCGAATTTGCCTATGATATGGGTTGTGGGTGATCAATACTTACACCCAGAAATATACATATTAAAATACTTCTAATACTCAAACTTTGCAATACAAATAAAATTGCATGTCCTTGTCAGACCATAGCAGAGCCCCATCAATTAAAAGTAAAGTCAGTGACGCTAATTACTCAACTAGTGGTCAAATAACAAAACGAGTTAGCTGAAACATCTCTTCACCAAACCACAGATTATATTATAGTAGTTACGACTAACCACCTCTCTACGTTGTCGCGCAGATTCAAATTTTTTCGTTGATAAATCAGTTATAATAAAGTAATATCTGTTACACTTATTGAAATACAACCAAAACAATGCAAATATTAAAATATTTTCAACTAGCTATTCCCCGCAATTTCTTGTGCCTGGCCGACACATGACTTCTTTTTTTCAGTCGGATAATAAAACTCTGATAGACTAGCCTATGAAAATGTAGTTGTTATGTTAATATTAGTGAAACAATTTCGAAAATCTGTTTAGTAGCTTCTGAGTTTATCCATTACAACCAAACAAATCTTACTTCTTTCTGAGACCAAAAAAATATATAGACCAAGCTAAGCCGTGTAAATAAACACAACACACACACTTACAGTCCAGGCCACGCTGATCCCTTTCGTTGCATATCAAGGTGTCACACAGTAAATTCAAACATGTATCAAATAGTAGTTACTATGACATGTCACAGTGCTCTTCTTATTTTCTTTTATCTGAGACTTTTTTATTATATTAGTATAGATAAATTACTTACCATTGAAAACAATATTATTGATAAAGTCAACGCCACTCGATCCCGCAAGCCCATACTGCGGTGTATAAAATGCAATTTTATTTTATCACCTCATTATATAATCAATATATTACCAATTCACAAGACGTGATGTTCATTACCTAAATTGCTATGAATTATCAGATACATTACAAACCGCTATCTATCTACAGAAATATTTCTTAATTAAAAACGTTCGATAGTACAGATTTCATATATTTTATCGTTGTATGCATACGTAATGTAAGCTCAATAATACAGCAATAATTGACATTAATTTTACACAATAAATCTCTCCCAGGCACCTCGCAAGCGGTGTTACGACAAATTTCGCATGCTCTAAGAAGGATAAATTTAATTTTACCTTCATGATAGAGTTATGAAATGTTCCACCTTCGTTCAATTCCACTGCGTTACTTATTACCGCCGCAATAAAGTCAATGTTTTTTACTATTGTGTTCCTATGTAAAATCAACTAAATATGATTAACGTCTTTCTTTAGTCAAGAGAACTAATCGCATTGCTTATATTATTTATTTAAAAAATTCAATATGCATTATCTGCAGATAAAAGGAATCACCTTAGAAATATTTTCATTAAAGCAAAATAAGTCTTCTAAAATTTGTCCACAATCTGTGGTAAGTAATGCCATATTGATACTATACGTTACAAAAACCTTTCGAAATAACGTACAATACGTTATTAATTTTCAAAATGTTATGTATACATAGTGTATAAACAACGTATTAAATAAAATAAAAAAAAAACTTTTTTATATAAATCTCAGTAGCAGCTCGAAATCTACTCGTAGTTTATTAACTTCTTCTTGTTTTGGTGGTCTTGGTGATCGCAAGTAACAAGCAATAATAGGTAGGTATATAGCAAAATTGGTAATGACGATCACTATCCAGCCGACAAATCGTTAAACCGTCGTAAATTTCGTAGGTCGTGATTAGCAACCATAATAACCCGCAACAATGACGACAATCTCATCTCATCATAAGAAAACTGTATTGTTTCATCATGTGTGTAGTAAGCAGACATCTTGAATCGTGAATATGACAAGTATTTCTCGAAGAAAATTGCACGTCGTTGAAATTTAAGCGTAACGTTAACACTTGCCCGACCCGGGAATCGAACCCGAGACCTCATTACTGGGCCGAACAGGCTTTCCCCTAGACCACTAGGTATAACATATTATAATCGTCAAGTAACAGATGAGGTTATAATTTTTTATGCGAGATATATATCCTATATGCGAGATATAATAATTAGTAGTGAAGCAAAGTACTTAGTAAAGAGCAGCGATGATTCTTCTGATTTCTTTATGAATTTGATTATTCCTGTCGTCATACCATTAGTAATTTTCATTGATGTGTTATGGATCGAAGAGTAAGTAAACCGTTAAAGTAGTGATCGTAAAGTAAATAAACAAGCAACAGCCTAGGGAGCTCCCTAAGCTGATATTTTGAGGATACATAAATAACACCACCTTGACTAATTATAGCTAAATATATAAAAATAAATAAAAAAAATCAATTAAAAAATACAATGTCATGATATAAACTGAATTATTAGTAAAGTTTAATAGTTGCTGCGCTAGCCATGGCAGCAATATCTCTGATTTAAATAAAAAAAATAACTTCACCTTATACCTAAATATATATAGGTTGCGGTTATCTCTTACAGGCAGGGAAACTTTCTGCTTGCAACTGTCTTATGCCGTAAAAATAGCGTAAGATACTTACCCAAACCGTCGTGTAATAACTCTTCATATAGGCTGGATTAATTCTAAACAATAATAACTATTAAAATATATTGAAATACCCATTAAGGTGAAGCAAAATAAAGATTTTCTTTCTGGCCTGGGTGTGTTATTTGTAGCTTACAAAAAAGGAAAATTTATGGAGAAAAAAAATATGCTCAACATTTTGAGGTGTGACTTAGAAAGTAAACAATAAATACAAAAATATTTTCAGGATTTTTTTTCAAAATTGTTTTAGAAATTGTAAATAATCTGTGAGCTATAGTAATTTTAAAGAAATGTCCAAAAAGTAACATGTTTTATGTATAATTGGAGTGGAATTTCCATTAAAAATAATTATAAGAAAAAAACAGAAAACCTTTATTATATACTAGCTGACCCTGCAAACTTCGTTCTATCTAACAGTCAATGATTGAACTTTAGGATTTTAAAATTAACACAAAATTAGTTAGTTCGATTTCTCATTAGAATATTAAAATCTAATACCTTTAAACGAGCAATTCTTGTATATTCATACTAATATTATAAATGCGAAAATCTGTCTGTCTGTCTGTTACGCTTTCACGGCTAAACCGCTAGACCGAATTTCATGAAATTTGACTGTGAAGTAGCTAAAGATGCGGGGCCAAACATAGGTTAATTTTTTTTCAAAAATCAACCTGTCTGTCTGTCTGTTACATAAATATATAATCTGAATCTCGGAAACGGCTCCAATGATTGTCATGACATTAATTAATATGCAGTGGGCGATAAATCGATCTATCTATCTAATACCTTTAAAATTTAAATGAGTAATTCTTATATATATAGATATAAATATATAATCTGTATCTCAGAAACGATTGTCATGAAATTTAGTATGCAGGGGGTTACTGGGGCGATAAATGGATCTAGCTAAGTTTTTTTTTTAGAAAAATCTCTCTGCTTTATCCAGATATTAGTTATATAATATACACAAGACTGTTGTTTTGATTAATGTTTTGCGATATATTTTTTTGATGAATATCATATTTTAATACTTATCCTATTCCGGATGAAAAAAATCCAAAAACACAAAAGTCATAAAATTAGTCCAGTCGTTCTTGGGTTATAAATGATGTAACTAACGCGACTTTGTTTTACATATTAATATACATTTTCCAAGTCAGTACGCTATCTCAAAACGAATAAAATTTCTTTATTGCTTCAATTTTTTATCAGCTAGAGGAAGAAGAAAAAAAATTACTTTATTCGCGCCTCCCTATTACCCATGCCCGCTAACTTCCCACAGAACTGAGTATTTTACCCGTGTGTAACTAGTTTCAAAAGAAGAGTATTTTACCTAATTGTAATAAAAATATTATACTCCTTAATATACCTTACCCATGTACCTTACATGAATGCACATTAACCACGTACGAAATTATTTTTGTAGTTATATATACTTACCAAAATTGTTTTTGTAACTTATATCCCACCAAAAACATTTTCATGTAAAGTGTTGCCACGATGAGACCATATGGCTCACAGTCTCAAAAGGTTATCAGGTCTCACGTAGAACCAAGCTTCTAAATCTACATGTTCTCCCTCTTCAAGCCCTAACTACAGAAACTCAACACCATAATCTAATCTGTGGCTTGACCGTAGATTAGATTTTTATGTACCTTTTACTCGTGACTTTGCTTGTGTGTCCCAAAATCATTACTTCCATTTGGTCAGTGTGGTAAAATATAGCTTCTGGCTTTCCTGAATAGTGCAGATTTCTAATAATAAAAGAATTAGATCGATCCAGTATTTTTGAGTTTATTCTTTGCTACTTCGTGGTCAGGGTTAAGCTGTTCGGCAAAGATCGTCGGGCAAAAGTGTTATTGAGGTTTTGCCGAGGTTTTTCTCGAAAGTCAAAATCTCAGTGTAACTCAGCCTGGCGAGGTGGTGTGTTACCACTCCCGTGCCGGGATGACCACGTAAATGTTCTGGTTATGGCTAGAAAAATTTTATAATCGTTAATAGGTCGGTAAAATACGCCGATGAGGATCATTACTCATCCCGCCAATCGACAAATCGGTGAAGCGTAGTGAACCAGAAAGTCTATAGACGATTGATTTATTTACCCTACCTCGCAAGGGAAACGGGCGTGATGATACTTTTTTAATTCTTTACAAACATACAAATATACAAAATGTTGTCTCTTATAGTATTAGTATAAATGATTAAATTTTATAAAACTGTGCCATGTCATGTTATTTTACCTTGAGCCCCACAGGTTTTGTCACGTTAAAATTTAGTCCATATGTTTAGCTATATCTTCATAAAATTTCATTCTTATTTACCAGCCCCTTCAACAAACAAGCAACATTCGGGTACCTGTATTTTAAAAATTGTTTTTAAAAGTTATTTAAATAAAAATTACGTAAAAATTTTATAGTTTATTTTCCATATGAATGTTGGAAACACATTGATATAATTATTACAGTACTTAATTATTATTTACTAACATTATTATTAAATATTTATTTAATATTGACTTATTATAATTTTAATTATTACATCCTTACAACACATAAACATTACTAAACTGTCTATTAAATAATATAATTTCTATTGTAATCTACATCAATCAGTCATTATTTTCATCCCAACACATTTCACAATAGTGCATACTTAATAGTGCATGCGTATTCTGCAATTTCTATCTTGGATTGACATTGCCTTACCAATTCTCGAAGCAGTAACGTCACTTTTACTTTCCAATTTGATGATATAGCTGTTAAAATTATGCATGTAAAAATACAATTCCTACCATTGTAAAATACCATAAACATCTTTGTTTGTTTAGAGACGATGGTCATTTCGTTTAATTGGGTATACCATCCACCTAGTTATTCTATGAAATAAATAAAAAAATGAGAAAAATAAAAAATTATATGGCCTTGCCTATGGCATTAAATAAATGACACCAATAAATACTATGAATAATTTAAATAAAAAATAATTCTACTGATAACCCGGATAATAGCCTGAAGAAAACCTGAAAGATGATTATTCTTTGCTACCGGGTGAAACATTTGCTTGCTATTCTATGCTGTAAAAAGTACTTATGTTCATTCCAATGTACTACTAAAAAGAGAGCCTAGAGAACACACGTTTTAGATAGTAGACTTTTTAAAGTAGTAGTCAAAATTAATAGAATGTTATAAGGTGTATATCAACCGTATTGCATATGTTTATTGTGAAATCATCGAATAACTGTAACTGCGTCCCCATTTACCCCTTTTCAATGTATGCATACAGGCTAATCTTGCGCAGACTCTCTGTTATGTTTTATAACTATGAAATAAATATATTTTTCTCATCTGGCTTAACACTTACATATATATCGAAAAATAGTCCTCTCTTCGCTCATTCAATAAAAATATTTGTAAACTCAAACTACGGTTATATTATTAACGTTTTCAAGTTTTATTTCATCTAAATATTTGGTTTCTTTATCTATATGAAAAATTTCAGTTGAATTTATTAATTGATCATCAAAATTTGAGTCAAAAACATAAATCTCTTCATGTTTATTTTCCAACTCTTTTATTGGTTCGTCGCTAGAATCTGTATTTGTAGCAGATTCTTGCACAGGTTCTAAAATCTCTGTACTACTTGAACTATTTGTATTATTTGTACTACTCGCACATGTTTCTACGATAATACCATCGAGTATGGATAAACTAGCGTTAATATTATTTTCCAAATCAGTTAACTCTGACAACGGCAGTTCAATAGGCCTATTATTCAAGGAATCTAAAAGTAGTATTGATAAAGCATTCACAAAATCATCATCATTAATTTCATCTAGTACCGTGATATGTTCTTCAGGAACAGAATCTATATCAGAAATATCATAATTTGTAACTTCAGTGATTTCAGACTCATTGAAATTTGTAGTAGCATTCTGTTCCAAGCAAGGTATGGTCTGGTTATAGTATTCTTCTACCATCTCATCTTTAAATATTTCTATATTTATTTTCAAACGAACTGGCACAGATGGTGGCCCCAATTCAATGATAGGATTTTCAACAGTAGAAGCGTTTTTGTATATAATATCAAAATACAGTGACTCTTTCGGCAAGATGATATTGTTTTGAGTTGTTTCATTTGATCCATTAAAAGACGTGTCTGTTAAAAAATCAACCGGTCGTAACAAAACACTTTCTTCGTTAGGAATATATATGGGTTCAAGTGGTTCAATTGGTAATGATACAGAGTTTGAGTTGATATCTTTTTTAACTTCATAAACTGGACTTGAAACTTTACTGGTGGGATTTTTTATATTTGATGAGACTGACTTGTATGACGATTGAACATCTTCTGAAAAAGGTGCAAGAACTTCATCGTACGTATTAGTTTTATAAAAATAAGGTTGACTTGCTTCAAAAATAGATGTTGGATATGAAACTTCTGGGAAGCCTTGAACTTCGAGAATTCTTGGTTGATCAGTTTCTATATTATCTTTTGTTCCTGATTTTGATTTCTTACGTGATGACTTGTCCTTTCTATGAGTCCGCGTATTTGATTGTAAGCTGTCGAGACTGATGACTGCCTAAAATAAAATTCATTAAATAAACGTAACTCTCAAATTTACTATCATAATTTTGCAATTACTCTCTTTAGGAGCACGATTTTTATATATCATAAGAAAGCAAACAGGCATCTAGATGGCTCTTCTGATGGAAAGAGAAACCATCGCCTATAGACACCAAAGATGTTAATGGTGCTTGGCTAACCTTTTGGCAGGATCTTAATGCATAAATAAGTTTACCAGCTGCTTTACCCTCCAAACCGTTTCACGACTGTAGTAAATACTGACGCTATTGCGGTATGAATTAGGTAAGACGGTGGTACCAGTCCCGGGTGAGACAATGTAGAACTACCACCTAGTAGCCACGATGGTAGTAACACGCATAGCCAGCGTTCGCCTCTTATGAATTGCCTTGCAGAATGGCAGATGGTCTATTCTTCAAAGGGAGCCTGGACCAACACGTAGGAAATCAATCCTGATCTTTACTCTTTAAATGTCATTAAAATTTTACAAACATGTATTCCAATCATTGATATAAAAAGCTCAAGATGCACATTCAGTTTCTCAAAACCGTCCTCTAAAAAAGAGTGCAAAATTTTAAATTGTGCGCTCATTTCAAATAGAATCAAGTCGATCACGACACTGTCAATTTTATTACTTTTTGTATATTGCTTTGCAAAAACAACTACAAAGCTTGCGCTTAAGGTTGGATATGAAAAAACCTATGTTTTTGGAATATCTATAACTACTTTTGAAAAATTAGGGACAGTTTTGAGTGTCAGTTTTGTTCAGGACTGTGCATCTTGGGTTTTTTATATCAATGATTCCAACACAATACAATTCTAACTAATATAAACCCCAGGATAGCACCTTTTTTCTAAAATGATCTTTATATACATACTACCTACTAAAAATTTTATCTACAATTTTTTTTTGAAAAGTGTTGCCTTTTTAATGAATATGATCGAAATATGTCAAACAAATGAGCTTTGTGAACACAGTTTAAGTTTTAATGCATTTATAAGATAATTTAATAATCATTCGAAAAATGTTTCATCCTATTAAAATACTGCTCTAATAAGCCTGTCTAACAAAGGGCACATGCCGTATTTAAGCTTTTTTATGGGACAGATATATATAACAATACATACGTAGTTCACTTTTGCGGAATTGTTGAATAATTATTATTAACGTTATCAAGTGATCATACTCGTGTCCGACAAGTTCCCTGCTGCGTTGTTTCAGACCGATAGAATGAATATGACGTGGCCACGAGACATCGACCACACAGCCCATAGACGCCTAATGTTCGATTTTCCGTATTGAATGCATTCTGGCAACTAGCTGAGCTGAGCTGCAACATCGTGCTTGGCTTACTCAAGGCCACAGTGAAAGATAGTGATGTACAGAGAATCTGATTGGTCGACACTGATTGGGTATTGGTGCATGGACATTTACATCGGAATTATAAGTCAGATGTGTTGACAGAAGCCATTCGCCTGTTATTAGGGGTCTATGGGTTGTGTGGTCGGTGCCACAAGATTATGTTTCGCAGCACTTTTGTTTTTGTTGACAAAAAGGTCGTACAGAGAAAGTTTGTTAGATACGTCGAAAGGAAGCCACTCACGGTGTTTCAAGCGTGTATTGATCACTAAACAAAAATTGTGCTGTCCCGCTAAATATATGACTTAAGCCCGTAATAATAACGAACCAAGTATTGATTCTATTAATTAACAGTGGAAATTTTGTTCTGAAAAGATAATTAAGATTACATTTATCAATCAACTTTCAAGGAAGAATGCCTTTCTTTCAAAATTTCACTTAACAGTCTTACAGTGATAGTTTATACTGAAACATTCTGATTTGGTATACCATTCAAATTTTAACTTAAAGTAAAGCAATTTAGTGAGTATGAACTTAAATACGAGATTTCAAACGACATTGAATTGGAATTATATTGAAAAATACGAGCCATAGAAAAGCCATTGATAATAAAAAGTAGCAGTTTGAACCTAATTAAACGCTTTTAGTCGTCTAAGTTATACGTAAGTCGATCAGAATGTATATTACGAGCAAGCAAAGATGGCTTAGAATTAGAGTTGAGATTTTAAGTGAATGCATGGAGCATAGAGTCAACGCAGACCAAGTCTGTGAATAATAGTATGTCCAATAAAGCATCAAATAGTTATCACGCCACCATCGCATAAGAGTTTAAAAAAAGAATTAAAGAAAGAATAAAAAAAATCTGTAAGCGGTTGACCCTCCAGGCCATTCCTAAAACTTCCCACGTGAAAGCTCGAAAGATAAAAATTATAAGTATGGATTTTTTCAGTCCAAACATTTATTTTGTTAAAAATGGCAGTATATTCAACTTTGAAAAGCTGTATATTTTGGAAACGATAATCGATTTTGACCTTTTGAATGGCATTCAATTCAATTTTTGAGATTTAAAATATTGCTTTAGCTAAATTATCGATATGTTGAAAAATTCCGAAACAGTGTCAAACAACATTTTTTTCATAAATTTTCGTCATAGATAAATCCCAAACAAATTGACCCATTTTTATCTAATTTACGGTATTTGACGCAATTTTAAAAGGAGAAATGTTCATAAGATTTTTAAGTAAATCGGTGTATTAGCATGACAGTTATTTCAAAAATACTAAGTAAGTATGCTAAAATCAACGTAATTTTAATATTTGAAAATCTGTAACTTTTGAAAATTAGATTTAATTTTGATTTTTGAAACGGCATTCGACGTAGTTTTTTTAGTACTAAGATATCGTAGAATACCAAAAAATGATTGGTTGAAATATTTCGAAGTTATGTCGAAAAAACACTTTTTTCAAAACTTTTCATCAACAATTACTCCCAGACGAATAAACCGATTTTGATGTAATTTATGCATTAGAGACGTAGTTTTTTGAGGAATAGAGCTGATTAGTTTTTATACTCATTCGGTACATAAATCTGAAAATTATATTAAAAAAATACTGTTTCGCCAAAAAAAATTTTTGAGGTTTTTCAAAATATCTCAAAATCTCGTAGGCCGACTTGGTTCAAACTTTCAGGAAGTCTAAATTGATTGGAATCCAATCGAATGCCATTAACCCCATTTCGATCGGTCCAGTCGTTCAAAAATTATGAGATGTTTACATACACACATACACACACACATACATATATACATATAGACATACTGACGTCATCGTGAAAATAGTCGAAAAAGGTTCCTAGGACCGTGGACCGACCTAGGAACGTGCACATCCGGTGAAAACTCGATTTTCGAAAATCGGGGTAAAATTAGTAACTTCCTTATCTATATACGTAGCGGAAAGTTAAAAAGTATAAGCGTTTTTAAATGCGTTTCCAGTAAACTGTTAAAACAACGCCACAAGCACGTTAAATACTTATGCTCAGGACATTTTACTCCGTCTTCAACGGTTATGTATATCGAAGTTTATCGTACGCCTGCGCCATTTTTACCTTCCGTATTTGAAACTTTATTTTCACTAAGCAACTGGAAACTTTCACAATTTTCCCCCTATATATGTTAGCCCTCCTTACCGCTACTCTCCCTATTGTGAATTTGCAGCAACCACATTTTGTCTAAATACTTTAAAATCTGATAAAATAGAGTTTAGTCTGGTTATAAGCTAGATAACTCAGGTAGTATAATCTATTCATACTAATATTATAAATGGAAAAGTGTATGTGTGTGTTTGTTTGTCCGTCTTTCACGCCAAAACGGAGCGACAAATTGTCGTGATTTTTTAAGTAGAGATAGTTGAAGGGACGAAGAATTGTCTCTTATTTTACGCGAGCGAAGCCGCGGACAAAAGCTAGTATACTATATTTATTCAAATCCATTAAGCCTTTTTTGCGTGATTTGGTAGCACTTAAGTTAATCAAATCAAAATTATACTTTTTTATTATTATTAGAATTAGGAAAAGCCAAAGTGATCCTGTAGTCATGACCAAACATTGATTAAATGCTACATTTGCGGTGTTGTTTGGATGATAAACTACAAGTTAATAGTTTTCCTCAAAAATATACCTAAGCATAGAAGTTTGAGTTCGAAGAGCTCAAAAAGCTGTAGTTTTATAAAAACGACCCTATTTTAATTTTTGAAACTCTGTAAGTTTTGGACGCGATGATGAATTTTGATCTTGTGGATAGTAACTTTTGAATTCTTTTTTAAATTTCTCAAAATATATTTTTAAGAAATCTATGTTTGGTAACACCAAATAAATACCATCAACTGTTTTTCAAACGGTCAAGCCGTTCAAAAATTATGTGGTTGCATACATACATTTACGCGCGCGCACACACGCACACACACACATACACAAACAACCAACACACACACACACATACACACGCAAACAAACAAACACACACACACACACACACACATACACATACACGCGCGCGCAGTCATCATTGTAAAAATTGTCAGAAAAGCTATTGCCGCAATAACATAAATTTGCCTTTTGTAAGATTTAGTATTCAAGAAAAACATATTAATTGGGCTCCGCTGTGTACGCAACCGTTTATCACAGGGCATTTCTTTCACTTCTGAACCGTAATAGATAGTAAAAAAATCGTTTTACTATATATAGATACAAAAACAAAGGTTTTATTAAGTTTTACTATTGCCGCTATAACAACAAAATATAAAGTTAAAGATTAATATGATCTGCAAAAGAAACAAATTTTTGTCTTTTTTGCTTCTTCTTAATAATGAAAACAAACATCTAAATTGCACAAAATCCTTCACGTGCTTATCCGACATATACCTGCCCGCTTTTTTGAACAATTGATATATATCTACATTTTAAAAGTCTAAGGATTATATCAGTAAAGCTTTCCTAAAATGATTTCCCATACATGTTCAAATACATTTGAAATACAATATTTCTTTTACAGACAGATAAAAATAAAAGCCATTGTAAATGTATTGAATCCACTCTTAGAGAACATTTTTACCATTCTAAACAACTTTTGATTTTAGCTTACGTTAGCTTAATTATTTTGGTTTTAAATAACATGAATAAATAAATAAATATCATTACATCGTTAAGGCGGCAGGTAAAAGTAAAACTATTACATCCACGACTAGCCCCTAGATTTACCTACCTAGAATT
Organism: Apodemia mormo; assembly: GCA_036924255.1. Classification (NCBI taxonomy): domain Eukaryota; kingdom Metazoa; phylum Arthropoda; class Insecta; order Lepidoptera; family Riodinidae; genus Apodemia; species Apodemia mormo. The sequence goes on along the minus strand of JAUPFN010000001.1, from coordinate 36,687,035 downwards.
AGGTCCCTGATAAGTGGTTAACCTATAGGCATATTGAGCATATATCAATCTCAAGCATGTTATGTTCTTTAGAAAAAGTTATAAATAACATTATTTAACCTCTGTGGTCTAGTGGTCAAGCGTTGGCGTTGACCACATAAGGTCCCGGGTTTGATTCCCGGGTCGGGCAATTAAAACAAAAAGTGTTTTTTCAGTTTTCTGAAAAACAAAGTTGGCCGGGATTGGAAAGTACCCGGTTGGCGATAGGCTTGCCACCTATCACATTTATGGGACCAAGTATCCTATCCAAGTATAAGTACAGTAGTGGGTGCACTTGTTGTACCTCTGCCTACCCCTTCAGGGATACGGGCGTGAAGATACTTTTTTTAAATAAATTGCTTGACTTCGAAGTTAAGTTCTAATCCATTTAAACAGAAGCTAATCGTCTTTCAGATTTTGTTATCACCTTGCAATATGGATCGAAGATAAAAATAAATAAGACTATCACAGGGAGTTACTATAGGCCCTATGTTTATGACAATGTAGACAAATGGTAAAGATGCAAAAACAGATTAGTTAAAAAGTCATAAACTTACCTGGAACATCAGGAGCAAAACAATTAGACTTGTAACACCATTTTTTATTTCCATATTTTTGTGTAATGTAACCTGTTTACTTCAATAGACACCAAATAGTCAACAACACTTAAATAAGTCATAATTTCGTAATTCAGCCATCATCTTTAATACTGCACGTACAAAATGTCCTAAATAACGTGAGCTCTTACTATTTGTAGAATATTTTAGTGTCGCAAGCTATCAGTTACTATTTGTTTCGACACACTACATTTCCATGTTTAAATTCTATTAATTATACGTTTCTATGAACAGATAGAAGAGAAATGTAAATGATTAAACAATATATCTTTACCGTCATGAAATACGAAGAAAAGTTAACGTCAGTTCGATACAGTGTCAACTGAGAGAAACAGACAGTACCTCGAGCATATCTTCAATAGTTTCATGTAAATTGCATACAACGATGTACAAATATTGCATTTCATTAGTTTATTACAATGTTGCTATGTGCTTGTTTTCATATAGCAATTTTGTAACAACAATTACGCGGAAGCAACGTTTTATCGGCAAATAACAAATAACAATTATTGCATGAACTTTTAAGTTAATACGTTCTATTATCAGTTTTGGGATTTTAATCACTATATTAAAATAATAAATAAAAACTACGTCTCATAGCTAGATAATTACGAATATAAATCCACGCTTAAATTTTAATGATGAGTAATTTTATTCGAGAAATTATCGTCATATAATGAAAGGTAAAAAAACAGTAGCAGTCGTGGGACTGCCGATAGAAGTGAAAACGGAACTATTAAGTTGAGAGTAATTAAAACTATATGCAAAACATAGCTATAGATATACTATTTTCATTAGCATGTCGGTGACGCGAACCGAGGATTTTACCCTCTACCAAAACGCTCAACGCGCCTAAAGAAGTTTTCACTTCAAAAATGTCAATTTACTGCACAGGCTACAAGCGTGTTTATAATAGACGACGAGATTGCTATTTTTTAATATAAAAAGACGTTAATTGTTAAGCGGTTAGCGTTTAAGATATAATAATTTGACGCAGCATTTTAAGGAGAAGAGCTGATTAGATTTTGAAATTAATATCAACTAGCGACCTGCCCGGGGTTTCACCCGCGCAGCTTTTGATCCCTTGGGAATATCGGAAAGGTTTATACAATAAAACCTTCCTCAAGAATCAATCTATCTATTAAAAAAAACCGCATCAAAATCCGTTGCGTAGTTTTAAAGATTTAAGCATACATAGGGATATAAGGACATAGGGACAGACAGAGAAAGCGACTTTGTTTCATACTATGTAATGATATTAATCCTTTTTTTATATCATAACATAGCAAACAAGCAGATGGGTCTCGTAATGAAAAGAGTCAGCCATCGCCTATAGGCACCAAATGTGTTAATGGTGCGTGCATGAGTTTACCGGCTACCTTACCCTCCAAACCGGAACACGACGGTGATTAGCACTAACAATAGCGTTAGTGCTAATCACCGTCGTGTTCCGGTGGCAGGAATAAGTAAGGCAGTGGTACCAGACCCTGTCGAGCCGATGCAGAGCTCTACCACCTAGTAGTCACGATGGTAGTGACGCGCATAGCCACTTGTTTGCCTTGTACGGCCTGCCTGGCAGAACGTCAGTTGGCCTATTCTTTAAAGGAGCCCGGGACCAACACGGGGAAAAATCTAAAAGTATTTTAACATCCGAAGTAAGTTAATTGAAAACACCATAATTTTATTGTTTAAAAAACTGTAACTTTTGAAAGTTACAAAATCGCGAATTTATGTTAAAAAAACACACCTGCAATATTTTTTAAAAACCTATCCTACAATAACACTTAATTTACCACGATACCACAAATTACCCACACAATGAGGTACATGTGAAAAAATTAACACACACTGCTTTACATGTAGGGGAGCTACCCTGAAAAATATATTTTTCAAGATTTTATGTTACCACTTCGTTTACGTGACTAATATGTATATTAGTAGCAAATTACAGATTTCTATTTATAAGGATCTCTGAGTAATCATGCGGACGGACGGACAGACGTACATAGCGAAATTATAATCCTAATTTACTTCGGACCGGGAAATGCCTGTCCGCCCTAAAATAAAACATACGTTATTAAATATATTTTTTTCTCTATGAAATCTGTTAAGTTATGTAGAGTAAATAAAATATTAAATAAATAGAAATCTAAATCAAGAGGTATCAAACAAATAAAATATTATACGATAATTCCATTTAAAAAGCCGGTTGAAAAGTATAACTTAAATTAACTTCCTATATAAGCTATAAAATCGCTTTTCCGCATCAATCTATAATAGCGGCCAATTACTATGGAAACGTCAATAACAATTTAGAAGTTAACTTGTTTCATCGTAGTAAAGTTTCAGAGCATATATATAAATAGGCCATTTAACTTACAACTTGCTGCCAACGGACTGAAAACCTTTCGGAATCACTTAGAAACTGTCAAACTGTCTGAACATAATGTTTTTGAGAAAACCTTGAGAAAACATTTGTTCCATAACCAAGAATTTACATATATGTATACTAAGTGATTCGTGAAACGTTGCCCCGATCGTAGTGTCATCTATATGAGATCTAATTGCGAATTTTGTAACAAATTTTAGAATGTCTATTCTATAGATAGATAATTGTTTTTTTCTATCAGGAGAATCATCTACCATCTGCATGTTATATACCTCAATAGGTACACGTAGCTTTTTTATATCATAAGATATAAACAAGCAGATGGCTCTCCTGATGGAAAGAGACAACCATCGCCTAGAGACACCAAACATATAAATTGTGCATTGCTATCCGTGTGGCGAGGTATTCATGGCACTTGCATAAGTTTACCAGCTACTTTACTCTCTAAACCGGAACACGATGGTGACAAGTACTGTCGCTATTGCGGCGGGAATGAGTAAGACGGCGGTATCAGATCCGGGCGAGAAAATGCAGAACTAAATTTTTATTTTCTTGTAATTTTTAAAAGTATCCCACGCTAGTAATATTTACCCGAGTTTCCATAAGGAGAGAATTATATTGATTATTTATAAATTTATAAAATTATTTAGAATGGATGAACTCAAAAACTACTTACCCGATTTTAATATTATTTCACGAATAAAAAGCTGTATTATTTTGAAATAGCATAACCATTTGCTTAAGGAAAAAAAGGAAGTAATACTTTTGAGTCACGCAAATGCAGTCGCGGGCAACTGCTAGTGGATAAAAAATAATTTGGCATATATGTGTTGAGATATTTCTTTTATTGCAGTTAATTTCGAATTACAAAAGATTAATTACACACGAGATGCGTAGGATGTTTGGTGCTTCGGTGAATTTCAAATGTTTTGAAATCATAACGCTAAATAATTATAAATTTAAAAGACCCACACATCATTTGCAGAGGAAAACACGATTAATTCGACAGTAATTTTTTTTTTTTTTTACCACAGATCGTTGTTATTTATTAAACTATTTTGAAAACTCCTTTTGTGTTTCTCAGGGAATATACCTAATATTTCCCGTGTGGCCCCATTTTATTTGGTTAAGATCTGATGTAGTGTTTTAGAGATACATGAAATGGAATGTCGGTGGTTGCAGTTTTACGGTGTTTAAATTATCACAGCGTCATACCATGCTCTTAGCACTTTTTACCTCGCACTTCTCGACGGTAATTAATTCCACAAAGGAATCAATTACCGTCGGGGGTGTTTCCGAATAGATACGAATTAGGGACCTTCAAAGAAAGAACTTACCTACTCTTTCTTAAAAGGCAGGGAATGTCGTTAATTTTAGAGTAAGTATTAATATTGCCATGGATGTGAGTCAATAATTACCATGTAATATTATTTACTAGCTGTTGCCAGCGACTTCGTCCGCGCGGACTTCGTTTACTCCGCACAGCACCTCGCCCGTAGGTCCGTAGGATAGCGTGATAATATGTAGCCTATATGTTGACCCGACCTGTTAGTAATATTCATGCAAAATTTGAAGTAAAGCCATGCGGTACTTTTTGAGTTTACCCCGGACATACATACAGACAAACAGACAAAAATTCTAAAAACGATATTTTTGGCTTCGATATCGATTGTAGATCACGCCCCAAGTATTATTCTTTTAAAAAATATTCAATGTACAGTTTTGACTTTCCTACGATTTTATTATATGTGTAGATACTGTGCTTTAACCTTTTTATTTATAATATTATATTATAATTATACAAATAAACAAATATTGATCTAAGATTCATTACTTAGACTCTAATAAGCTTTAGTAAGTAATTCTTCTATAGGTATCTTCACGCCAGAATCCCCGAAGAGGTAGGCAGAGGTACAATAACAAGTGTGCCCATGAATAGCCGAGGATATTTTCAATGTGATAGGTGTTGGCACCTATCGCCAACCAGGCACTTTGTAAAGGTACTTATAGTATAAATAACTTCAATTCGTGCATCTCGGCAATGGGTAAAACGATTTGTGTGAAATTTTGTATTCAAATAATGTTAGGTTTTAGGTTTACTTAGTTGCATTTATGGTAAACACCATATCCAGATTTTTTTATATTATAAGATGGAAAGAGACAAACCATGCCTATAGGCATCGTTAATAATAATGGTGCGTTGCTATCCATGTAGCGAGATGTTAATGCCAAATCGGAACACGACAATATCAAGCATTAACGCTTTGGTATATAAGTACAGGCAATGATCATCTCACGATGATAATATTTATAAATTACAATGGTAATTTTCCACACTAAAAATCAAAATTTATATTACTAACCGCTAACAATTCCATATAAAGACATCCATTATCAAGTTACTTTTAAAAAATGCTCATTTATTAACATACAGGTGTTTGGCTCGTCTACACACGTCTACAAATAGAAAAGATTTGGTTATTTTTTAGAAATTAATAAACTATTTTCATCAAATCATTATGTGTTGCGTATATAAATATATTTTCCCCAAAATAAAATCATTTTTACAAAAAAATAGGAAGCGAAACTCATTCTTCTAGATGATAAAATGGAAAAATAGCAGGTGACTCTCTTGACCGTAAATGGCAACCGTCAACAAAGCTAATTGGGCATTATCGCTGCTATACTGGTAGCCAAAATGTAAAGCCATATGCAGGTTGCACGCAGGTGATGCAGGTTGCACGCAGGTGATGCAGGACTATTGGTTACACTACCCGGAACACAGGTCACAATGAAAGCCGAAATTCGACAGGTACCTACTGACACCATGAAAGCAGGAATGGGTAATTTCATGTCGTTGTAATGATTTTAGAACAACTTGGAAGATTAACAGGAAACTAAAATAATTCTAAAACAAAATATTCATGTTTCTTAACAACATTTATTACAGTTTTTGTTTCGTTTTAACAATTGTGTAGTATCTTTTAACAATAAAGGAAACCAAAAATATTGGATTCATTTTGAAGGAGATTCTGCCTCCGGAGGACTGTCAAATTTATTATAGTTAAAGGAGAATGATGAAAGTCCATAAAAATTGGTTTCGAAAGCAACGAATGTGGATAAATGCTTATTGTAATACATAATTAATTTCTCCTAAAATGTTAACGAACACTTTTTATAATGCTAAAACCACGAAAAAAACTGTAAATAACAATATTATTTGACATCACAATTATTACATACTATTTTAAACTATTTACATCGCAACATATCGTCAACGTCGATATAATACGAATACGTTTTTGTGTTTGATTTTAACCATTTAGAAGTTAAAAGATGAACAACGTTTGTTTACAATAACAAAACATAATATTTACTGTCACTCGTTTACAGATTAAATAACATTTTTTTGTTTCTTAAGGTGGTACTAAAAGTAGTTTGTTTATACAGCCTTATGTGTAGTAAGTTTCTACTATAGTGATAAATACTTTCATTTGTTGCATTTAATGCAATAGTTTATTTAACATCCGACATTTTTCTAGCTCGTTTGGTTGGTCATAAATAAAAGAAAGTGTTAAATTAGGGGGAAAAAAACCTTGCTTGATTTAAAAATAAGAAAAGCGTACAAATTTGATTAGTTTCATGACTATTGAAATATGTTCTTTTTTTTAAATTTACTTCCTATTAAAAAGCGTTGAATTCTAAAATTGGCATATTGCACATTAAATCAATTTGACAATTTTTGCTGACGCTATATATTCTTGTAGCATTTTGAGGTCGATCTCATCAATCTAATTTATATAGAGTAGATCGATGAAATCGGCCTCAAAATAAAAAAAATCAGAAAGGTAAAATTCATACTTACATAATATATTTCAATGAATGATGGTTGCATGTCAGCACTGATCAGATCATCACCGATAGATTTAAGATAATCAGTGATGACATTCGACCATTATTCATTATTATTTTCAAGAAATGATTATTTTTTGGGATAATTAATTATAATACATTAATTTTATATCATAAATCATCGGCACTTAGTGAAATTACATTTCAAATATAATTACACTTGTATCAGTTTCACTATTTTAATTGTTTAAAGCCTACCGGTTTGGCCTATTGACACATCATCACGACTTACAACTGGTAAGCTTTTAAAAAATAAAATAGTGAAACAACTACAGGAGTATTAATAATTATAATTAATATCGTATTGGCGCAAACAACCATTTAATAAGAATAGGGAAGAACCGGAGAAGTATGCTTTCTAAGAGTTTCAATTAATTTTGTCCATTTCCTAAAAATGCTAAGTACATGATTTTTTCCAAAAAACGAGATAAACACATTCAATTGACACCAAATACGTTAATTCTGCATTAATATAGATGGAGCAGTGATGTAATATCACACAAATAAATGTACTAGTTAACTCCTCTTCAAATATAATACAAAACGCTGGCGATATTGCGTTATTCAAGCAGTACTACCCTAAACGCTTTTTATTTAGACAAATTATAGATACTGACTCGGATGAATAGAAATAGTTCCATGGATACTAAAATGTATTTTCTTATCTCTCTTAATTAAATATAATCTTTCATAAATAAATGACCAAACATGCAGGAAGTCCAAGTAAAAAAAAAAACAAATCTGCTAGTAGAATAATATAGTTTGTGCAATACAGTCACAAGTTCCGCGACATATTTCACAACTCCCTCCACAATTGATATAATCACAATATGGGCAATAAATCTGATTCTTATAATTGTTTCCTTTACGTTTCCAGCTATTTTCAGCACAATCACAATAATCATTATATGAACTCAGTGATGGATCAAGTATATTAAATGGATTGTTAGTATATCCATCCAGTGTGTTCAGAAGAAACATCAAATCCAAAAAGTCCAAGTCATCATCGGCAAGAATTACAACTATTTCTTTTTTACTAGGTGTATTGTATGTTTCTATAGGAGGCTGGCTACTTAACCAGTGATGACCAGTTTGGAAATATTCATCTTCAAGTTCAAAAGCCTCTAGATTGCAACCGCAATTAGTATTCCATTGATGCTGAATTGGTGATGAATGCTTTTTTTCACAGCAACGCCCTTGCACTACATACTGAAATTTAAAACAATTATTTTTAAATAATACCGGTAATTTATCCCGCGACATATTTTTATTTTACTGTGTTATTTTTGTACTATGGTAATTAACTGTTGTTAAATTAAAGAGTAAAGTTGGCCTTAACTAATATTGTAAATGCTTCAGTTTGTGTGTGTGTGTGTGTGTGTGTGTGGTGAGTGTGGTGAGAGAAAGAGAGAGGGAAAGATAGTGTACAGTTTACATATTTGTTACTTCTTCCTTTCCAAAAACACTCTAGTTCATGTAAATCAAGTATAGGTTAACTTTTGAAATGACCATAAAAAATAATGTCGCTCCATATTAACTACGAAAACGTCGATTCTAGTTAAAGTAACCAAATGAGTACACCCAGATTTAATACTTTGCTTTTTTTTCTTAAAGATATATTGTTTTGAAACACTTTTAAACATATTTGAGAACAATGTATTACAAAAAAACATTCCTAAACTAAATACGACATAATATTTAGTTTATAAACAATATCTATGCAAAAGATATACACACTAATCCGTTTCTTTATTCCTTGCGGAACCATGTTTTTAATATTAAGCTTTGTATGTGGACTATTATTACTTGGATGAATAGATTTGCGTAAAGTTTTATTTATAATCTACCAAATGGATATTTTTTAAAACTATTGAATGATCGCAATCACAATTTATTAGAATAATTCATCCAAATTATTATAAAGTCGATATAATTAAAATCAGAAACTGAGAGCAGCTATTAACACACACCTATTTCGAATATAATTAAAAATAGGAATAATAATTACCTTCATTAATAAAACTATTGTGAGAAAAATAATAACTTTCATTTCGTTAGTATTTGTAAATATGTATGGAGAAATGTAATGTGCATTTAATTAATGTGTTTGTTTTATTTATACTATTTCATTGGTATTTTACGAAATACATTTTGAAATATCGTGTCTTGCCGAGTTACTGGTAGTAAAATATTAATTAATAGGAACATATTTATTAACAAGTTTGAAATATATCGCTTATTCTTTGCGGCGCTAACTATTGAATCTGGCTGTAGCTAAGAACTATCCATGGAGTCAACATAAGTACCAAAAACTCATCAAAATCCGTCAAGCCATTTAGCGAGTTACTTTTCCTAGCGAGGTACTATTTTATACGAAAATAAATATATTACTAATACGCCTTATTTAAGAAGCTTATTACTTAACGTACTATAAAGATTGCTGAAATGCATTAATTTTCACCTACTACTGGTCTAATTGGCCACAATCATTTTGGATTTGAACAAATTTTTTTCTAGTAAGTTTTAAGCTTTACTAATTACTAGCTTACTTTAATTAAATTTAATTACTAGGAAACTGCAGGTAATACTAATTTTAAATTAAATAAAAACAAATCATATGAGTTGAAAACTTTATTCTGTCTTAATAAGTACAGTAATTTCATTCGTCTCCTTGCCGTTACATAGTATTTTGTTGCATGATTCATTTCCACAACCACAAATCTCGATATCATTATACATTTGACCATTTCCAAAATTGAGAGGAGGAACCGCTACAGGATAAGGTATGAAAATGCAGCCACAACCACCGCTGCCTCCATTAATGTTATTAATACCAAAAGGATTAAGATCGTAACCACATTTATAATTATCCTCGTAATGCTCTTTTCCTCGTCTACTGCTCTTACAACCACATTTCTCACAATAATAACTATCCGAAACATATTTATCATCAAAATAGTCATCTCTTCTATATTCCCCTTTTGTAGAATATCTAGGTCTCTCATTTCTATACGAACAACCAGATTTTCTATCCTTCAAAGCTATTATTAGGAAGTATAACAGACTTAGCCAGTCATCATCATCGTCTCTAGTGTTATCTATTATAATTTGTGGCAAATACGAGTAACCCGAATAAGAATCACTGCGGTACGGCATATATAGAGGCTGATCGGTAACTCCTAGACACGAATATAAATCGGGCTGAAAGAATGACGAAATCGGAGACTGGCTTGCACTATCAGTCCTTCCTGTTCTTTGACTGCTAACTCCATACTCCTGGAAATAATTAAAGGTTTTATCACTATTACATAATTTTACCAATTTTTGACTATTACAAAAAACTGACCTTGATTATCAGAAGTAGCGTCAGTAGCAATAAGTAACATTCCATTTTGTAATTAAGAAAGACAAAAAATAATTACATTACTCTTCTTTTATATGCTAAGGATTTCAAAATTAATAAGGCCATTCAAAATGTGTAAGTAGAATTTTGACGCAATAGCGTTGCCAATGAGAAGGAGCACGTATTGTATTTTCATACATTTGAAATATTTCTTGAAATAAAATAGCTATAAACATATATTTTTGGAATTTAATAAATACATTTGTTTAAAAAAGTCACGTATGTTCGCATACTTCAAGAGATAATCAATTCATAAACAGTTTCCTGACATTTTTATTAATGAAAAATTTGTACAAATGTTTAATTTAAATATTATTTATTGTTTTTGAATTATTTTGTAATAAATTTATATATTGGTTAAACATAAATATATTATAAAATTGCATGTCACAAAATGTTGAAGAAACAGTTGACTGTCAACAGACATCCCAAAGGAAAGGAAAGGTTTCAGCTGCATGATTTTTTAAAACTGATTTTGAAAATTCTATTTTTTGTTTGGGATATTTCCTGTGATATCTCATTTTAATTTGGTGAAGATCTGATACAGGGTTCTGATACAGATACAGGAAACGGAAAGTCGGTTGCTGCAGTTTTACTGCGTTAAATAATTATATCATATATTAGCAATAGAAGTACCATATAATTTAAATACAGTAAAAAAATAACAACATAAACATAAACTCAAATAGGTATAAACGGGAAAAGTATACTTCCCAAACAAAAAATAATTTTAAAAATCAGTAAACAAATGACCGAGTCCTGTGAGGTGACAAAAGTTAAAAAATACAGCCGAATTAGAAACCAGTACTGCTTTTTGTTTAGTCGGTTGAAAAGTTTAATTAATAACATAATATGATATTATCAACATCAGAGCGCTATACTTTGCGAGAAATACAATCATATCGATAAAAAATATCTAAATAAAAATTTCATCCAAATTTTTAAAGCCGTTTACGAGTTATACATAAATATATAACTCGTAAACATTAATATAATTATACTTAAATATACATTACACATATATTTAAAATAATTGTCTGTTAAAATTTGCTTGGAGTCAATAATAATTTTTTAGATAACTTACCTCTACTATAACATAATATCAATACTATCAATAATAAAACTTCTATTATTAATAAATTACTATCAATTAATAATATTTGGATTTAAATTTTTGAAATGAAACCAAATAATTGTAATTAAGAAACTTTATTCTTATTAAAAATTACATTCTCCGCTTACACGAGAAATTAACAATCATTACTTAAAATATAATACAATATGAGAAGACAATTATAATGCAATAGCATTATAATTTTCTTCTCGTCTTGTGTTACACACGATTGATTTTGTAATATCACAGATAAATTTGTTACTGCAGCAATATTGGTAAGTTTTTTCGTGTTCCGGTTTGGAGGGTAAAGTAGCCGGTAAACTAATGTTTGTGTCGTTACGTCCCTGTCATATTAATAACAAAGTACCGTAGATAATGGCTGCCTTTTATCATCAAAAGAACCATCTGCTTGTTTGGGATCCTATAATATGTATTTAAGAAATTTTGACGACTAGGTCTATACCTAGTTTGTGATTGCTGGGTCCTATATATTTCCTTGTTGTTTGTGATTACTGGGTCCTATATATTTACATGTAGAAAATACTGAGTATTTAAATGTAACAGTACAATCACATACTGGATTGCTATTGAGATTTTCTGCGATAGAAAAACCTAACAATATTGCCCGACTCGGAAATAGGACCCAGAACCTCATAATCTGAGCCAAACAAAATATCTACGTATATTAGTTATTTTGTTTACAACATAACAAGGCAATCAAAATATACACATCATTTTCAGTTATTTTTTTTTTCAAACAAATAAATTGTAAACAGTCTAAATCTCCCTTTCGAAGGAGATGTATAAAGTTGGCATAAATACAATAACACCTAAACCGAAATTATTAATTAACTAGCTGTTGCCCGCGACTTGTTGTAGTAACTTTCGTATTAGGATTTTAAGAAATTGCTTAACTAACACTAATTGTATTTTCCTGTGGGAATGAAAGATCTTCCCGCAGTAAAAAGTATCCTAAATGTTAACCCGGGTTATTAGCCATTATTATACAAAATTTATTAACAATCCGTTCAGTAGTTTTTACGTGTAAAGCGAACAGACAGACAAACAGACAAAAAATTCAATTTCCATCATTTTGAGGTTTCTGTCCTGTACACAATACGCAACAATAATTTTTTTAAGAAATATTTCATGTACAGATTTGGCTTCGTTACTGTTTTATTATATGTATAGATGTAGATATATGTACAGTACACCCATATTTGAATTAACGGACACTTCAAAAAGAATACACTGCGAAGTTTTGAACTTCTTAAGTCTTGTATATTCTTTCTTACATTTTACAAGCAAAGACCTCTCTTTTCCGCCATTAGGTAAACACTCTTTTATTTGATGATGATAAACGAAACACACTATGATAAACGAAAGAAGTTAGAAAAATGTCGAATATTCTTATGTTATTCGCCATTATTTTCACAGTTTCACAAAACATTACATAAATACAATAAAGGGGTAATTTTAATTATATATATACAATTACAACAAATAAAAATAATATATAAACAAGATAAAATTAACAATATCTTGTTTAATATAATTTTGTACATCAAAGTTGATCATAAATCCGAAAATGTTTTCAATTAAACTCTGTATTATCGGGATTTCAAATTCAAAAAACTTTTACAATACAATATTGTGTGTATAATTTAAAAAAAACTGTTTTCGAAATTATCCCAAATAGACGAAAAAACTCCTTTATAAATTGAACACGAGAACTTTTTCAAAATCTTTATCGTATAAAACACTGATTTTACATAGGTATCTATTTGTTTCTTAGACTTGTATTTCTTATTTTTTTTAACTTTTTATACATGTAAAAATTATTAAAATTCGGAATTTAGTATTTACGTAAGATATAAGAATTCCAACAATTTGCCACCAAAAGTTAATATTAACTCATGTTCAAATTGCTAAAACAACAATCACGATGTTTCCACAGTTGCGATCGCTTTTTAACATACAATTTCGAGGTAAAAGTTAAAACTTAAACTAATATCGTCCGTTTTTATACATTTAATAATAATTTGTTGTATCCATTAAGGCCATATTAAAAGTGATGAGTCAAAACTGAACAAAAGGCGAGCTTATTTCTGTAAGAGATCTCTTCCACGAAACCATTTCTTACACGCATTTTAAAAACTAGCGGTAATGTGTAAAAAAATGTAGCGTACCCGGCGCGAAAAATATTAATGAAGTAATTAATTATAATATTTAATATTTTTCTAATTAAAATAGTAAGTTTCCAAATTCATACAATAATATCCCTTGCTAAGAAAGTATTTTAGATTTGACTAAAAGCAAAATGTAAAATGCGGGTGTCATTAATATTTTCATTAATATTTACTATTTTGAGAGAATTACAGTAAAGTTATAAGAAATAAAAAACGTTAAAAAAAGCATGTTTAATTTAACTTTATTCTCTTAAATAACAAATAAATATTAAAATATGGAAATGCTTTCTGTCACAAAGTTAATGATGAGTTACTCTTCATCGTTTATTAATGAAGTGTGTATTGGAATAGCTATCGGATATGGAACGGGTATAAAGTTCTTTGAATTTTTGCAGGAACATCTGCAGCACTTCTCTTTTCTGCTACTCAGCAACAATAGTAATATTGGTAGAATTTGGTTTAGGTCATTGTCATCGTCATTCGATTTAAGTACTATAGGCTGCAGCCCAGAGCCTGAAGGCTGGATTATATTTGGCTTACATTGTACTAAAAAAATCTGAAAATAAAGGTTAAAAAATGATCAGACAAAAATAATTTTAAGAAACATTCAATTTTCCTTCTTTCGATCTTAGAACATGATAATTTTGTTTGGTGGATCTTTTTTATATCCTTATAAAAGAATGACCACCGCCTGCAGGCACATGAGTTGTTTGTGATGCGTATTTATAAGTGTGGTAGTGATGTAATTCTACAACCGTAAAGTTACCGGTTACTTGAACTTCGATTTTAGATTTTTAGGTTTGATCTCGATTTCGATCAGTCGATCACAAACTTCATTAGCACTTTAGCCAAATCCGGGAATAAAACCCACGAACTCATGATCAGAACTAATCAAACCACTATACCACATGGCACTCTTAATCAAATCAGTTCTAAAATAACATTAGTCTGTATTTTAAAAGCTTTTATAATATGTAATAATTAAATATGTTATGTTTAACCTATATGTTTCAATGAAAATCATCTAATACTGACTGTACCGATATTTTGATGTAAACACAGAGCATCTGTTGGCAATTAAGTTATAGCTATAACATATTTGCAGTACCATTTTGACATAGAAAAATAAACATTATCTCTGAGTATTACAGTTCTATATGTACCTATATGATACCGACCAATTTCGGCCACAGCTCTTTGGATCTAAGAACATCATTGCTGTACTCTCACGTGACTAACATGGCCAATTTTTGCAGAAAATATACATTCATATTCACTGCATGTCAGCACCCCTCCGATATAATTACATTAGATTGGATACTTTGTGAATCATACAATAACTGGCAGAGTATAATATGTATAAATATAAAAAGCATTGCAGATTCTAAACCTCCCCTTTTCTAGGAAATCCGTTGAAAACTCAAAATCTAGCCGATAAATTGACTTGATTTTTATTCGCAATATATGTAGCTGGGTTAGAAATATTGAAACGTGTTTTCATTTACTGTTTATTTCGGAGTTCCAATAAAATGAAAACTTTTAAGCATTCCAAATAACTTATACCTGAGCTCACCGACCACACAACCCACAGACCCCTAATAACAGGCGAATGGCTTCTGTCAACACATCTGACTTATAGTTCCGATGTAAATGTCCATGCACCAATACCCAATCAGTGTCGACCAATCAGATCCTCTGTACATCACTATCTTTCACTGTGGCCTTGAGTAAGCCAATCACGATATTGCAGCTCAGCTCAGCTAGTTGCCAGAATGCATTCAATACGGAAAATCGAACATTAGGCGTCTATGGGCTGTGTGGTCGATGCCTGAGCTAAACCGAAGCGTGAACTCGAACACACTTGGCTGTGGCTCATTTTAAAAAAATACTTTTGGGCCAATCATATTTAAAGTAATACTTGGGATCGAGTGGTCCTCCTCTTTGGTCCAGAGATCACGGTTTCGATATGGATACATGGAACCCTCTATTTCTAATTGTGTTTCTGAATAATCGTTCTAAATAAGCACCAGTCTTATGTTCGAATTGTGTATTTGGTTTATAGTGCTAACTAAATAAGCTCGAGGTCTTGTGTTGGAATTATGTCTGAGTAATTTTTCCAATAAGAATGAGATCTTGCATTCCAATTATGTGTCCGGATAATCGCTTCAAATAAACATGAAATCTTTACTTTGAATTGTGTAATTTCTTACTTATACTAAATCTTGTGCATGCATTGTATGTCTGGTTAACTGTTCGAAATAAGAATGAGGTCGTGTGTTCAAAATATGTGGTTGGTCTAGTTAATCGTTCTAAATAAGCATGAGGTTTTTTATTCGAATTATGTGTCTGGATAGTCATTCTCCATAGGCACGAAGTTTTGTGTTTGAATAGTGTGTCTGATTAGTCGTCCTTAATAATCACGGAGTTTTGTGTTCAAATTGCGCATCTGGTTAGTTGTTCTAAATCAGCCCTAGGTTTTGTGTTCGAATTGTGGCAGATAGACTGTACATTTAAATACTACTAGCTGCGCTTGCAGCCTGCTACATTATAACAATTTCTGGTGAATTCCACGAGAACAACTTATTATTCTGGGATAAACAGTACCCTATATCTTATTCCAGGTTATCTATAGGTGATTTTTTTCATCCAAATGGTTTCGGCCGTTTTTGAAAGAGTAAGAAACATCCACCCATCCAGCCAAACATACTTTCGCATTTTTTTTATATCATAAGATAGCAAACAAGCAGATGGGTCTCCTGATGGAAAGAGTCAACCATCGCCTATAGACACCAAAGATGTTAATGGTGCGTTGCTATCTTGTGGCGAGGTCTAATGCCACATACATAAGTTTACCGGCTACCTTACCCTCCAAACCGGAACACGACAGCGACAAGCACTGACGCTATTGTTGCAGGAATAAGTAAGGCGGTGGTACCAGACCTGGGCGAGACAATGCAGAACTCTACCACCTAGTAGCCACGATGGTAGTGACTCGATAGCCAATCGGTCGCCTTTTTCGACCTGCTTGGCAGAACGGCAGTTGGCCTATTGTACAAAGGAGGCCGGGACCAACACGGCGGAAATTTGGTATTTATAATATTAGAAGGATACTAGGACTAATAAGAAGGATATAGCATGTATAATATAGTATATAACATAGATATGGATGTGGATTGCATTTACATAGTCTTTCCCGAGTGGTTCATATTTAAACTATACCGCTTATGATAAGCGAAATACATTTAGATTTAATTAACTATTAAGCTCAACTCAAACAATGTGGGGAAACTGACGTAAACATTTCAGGACTTTAATATTAGCTCTCCCTGTCGTCATGCTCTGTAGCATCAATTTCCCCAAATAAAGTAGAGTTATAGACTATATTTCATGAAATATTGTTTATATCATAGGACAGCAAAAAAGCAGATGGCTGTTCTGACTCGACATTATGTGTGATGTGCAATTATGTTATGGTGGTTTTTATGGTAATGGTTTACGGAAACTGATCAAGGACACGGAAATATGAATATAGTAGTGTCAGCATCCATGTAGCGAGCTGAAATGCCTTATACCCTCAAAACTAAAACACGAAAGTGAAAATCACTGATCATTGCGGCAGGAATAGATAAGCCAGTGGGACTAAACCCGAGTGAGTTCCAGAACTCTATTACCTAATCACGATGATAGAGATACGTTTTGTAAGTCGTTCACCTTCTACGATCTGCCTCGCAGGACGAGGTCTAGTCTTTAAAGAGATCTGGACTAACACGGAGTACATACTGCGTATTTTACCGAATTACAATATAGACATCTGCAGCATTACTGTTGCATACTATTGTACTCGGCAGCGATCTATGAGACCATAATCACTAAATACCATTGAGATTAACGTTATCTAATTATGTTTGATGTGTACAATTATTATCAGGTTAGTTAGTCTAGTAGTTAAACGGTTTGGCTCATATCGTAAAATTCAAAGTTATAATTATCAGCACGATTCTTGTGCGTTGACTTTGAGTTGTGCAGAAGTAAATAGTATAACGTATAATGTTCGTAATACGGTTTATTTTGCCGTGCGCAGAGCGATTATCATTCTGTAGCCGACTGCTCAATAACCGTGCCGGAAACTATACCACGGCTTCGGAAGGTTGTTTCTGGGACGACGATACTGGCAAGAAACCTCGTAGTAGCACTTTTTAATACATACTTTACTGTTTTCGGTATTTAAGCATAAAGTCTTGGATTTTCCATTATTTTTAATTTTTTTAAACGCAAAGCAGTTCATTTAATCCATACACCACATAAAAACTAATAGACACGGTGTTTGGCGGAGAACGTGTAACCGCTCACATGAGCAAATGATTGTAAAATTAAGTTCCAAATGCTTGTAAATATACCATGAAAAAATGAAAATATGCTATTTTATCGTGCCGAATAAGAAGCAGACTTAAAAAATACTCTGAAGTGATTTGTGGCGCCCCAGATATAACCAGTGTACCAACTACTGTCTGGTTGATGTCATAACTGTGGAGGTTAATGAAGTCACGGAAAGATATGAAAAAATGAATATCTTCCCAGTCAAACAAGGTGAACTGCCTGGGGCAGTCCCCAGTCTATCTGAGAAGCGTTGAAAAGTTTAGTGTTTATTTAGGATTTTACTTTGTTTTTTATTAATTTTTTCTTATGTAGGTTGCTTGCGGGCTACAGATTTTATTCCATCGGTAAGTACTATAACTCTGTATTTATGTGTAATGTGAGCTACACTGACAACCTAATAAGTTGCTATGAAAGGCGTTAGGATTTTACTTTGTATTTTATTATTTTTTTCTTAGGTAGGTTACTTGCGCGCTACAGATTTTATTGCATTGGTAAGTGCTATAACTCTGTATTTGTGTGTGTAATGTAAGCTACACTGACAACCTAACAAGTTGCTATGAAAGGCGTATCCATGTAATCCACGGTTTATACAGTTAGTATCCTAGTTACACCATTAAAATAAACTAACGCCATTAAACTTTACCTATTTCTTTATCTCTCTGTTAATCTTTTATAAGCTGATGATAAGACTAGGTTGAATAACCTCTCAGCGTTATCTCATTCTCAAGATGACGTTGATATTACAATAATTAAGATCGCGTCACAATGATTGTTCAATGCAATCAGTTTAAGCTTGCGTAATTTATTTATAGGAACAGAAAACTTACTTCCCGACGAAAATATGTGCAAATTTAGTAACGTCATGCTAGGTGAAGACTGTCAGGAGAAATCCCAGAAAACCCAGAAATATAAAAATCTATGCTCATCACATAAAATGCGTTTCCATGACGGGAATCGAAAACAAAGGCCCATTGATTCAGGATCGCAAACCAGTTCACCAATTGGGCGGTTAAATATTGTATGTGACATGTTGTAATAAGCTATTTTACAGTTTTTGGAGTACAATTTTTCATTTTTGGACATGTCGTTTATAGATAGAAAAAATTTGGTAAAGTGCCTTGTTGAGCCACGCGCAATGTAAGGTTCCAAAGTTGTCCATCACAATAATGCGGACTAAGAAGAGGGCTTTTATAGTTTCATACTATGAACATTTAAGCTATTCAACGTGAATGACAAATATATATCCGCGCCACAGGTTCACCGCCTATAAAACTTCTCTAAGTACATTTTATAAGTTGGTCGACTATTACTTAAAAACTAAGCCGTCACAGTTTTCCTTTTAACTTCATTATATTCACTACTACTATGGTTTTTTTCCACCCCCAAAACCAACCGTTTAGCCTGCAGACGGGGGAAGGGGTAGAGGGGGGGCATTTGACCGTAACTAGCACCTAAAAGTTTAATATTTTAAAAATGAATCCATTAATCGAAAACTTGTTTTCATAAACCTACAATATTTCTCCATATCCATACAGTGGCGTACGTGAGAAAATAATTAGCATCCCCACTTTACATGTAGGGGAGCCACCCTGAAAAGTTAAGTAAGTAATTAACATCCTGAAGATATTAACATCCTGAAGATATTAACATCCTGAAGATATTAACATCCTGAAGATATTAACATCCTGAAGATATTAACATCCTGAAGATATTAACATCCTGAAGATATTAATATCCTGAAGATATTAACATCCTGAAGATATTAACATCCTGAAGATATTAACATCCTGAAGATATTAACATCCTGAAGATATTAACATCCTGAAGATATTAACATCCTGAAGATATTAACATCCTGAAGATGCTTAAAAAGTGAAACCTGTTGAGTGATATGTTAAAAATAAAGTCAAAAAGTGAAATTAATGTACCTACAAGTGATAATTTAATCGTATAATAACAATGGAAATCCAACAAGTGCCGACGCGACGATAGAAAATATAGAATACAGGCTGGGCAAAAAATCGTGGATGAAACGAAACAGGGTAATAGTTGGGATTATTATAGGCAAGTTTTTTTAATACAAGTTCACATTTTGGTAGTACATTTTTTTTACAGTAAGGTTCTAAAGTTACAAATAATTTTTAATGAGACTTAAACGTAATTGAAAAAGGTGCCAATACTCATAAAACATGGTACCCACTATCATAAAAGCACTTTGGTAGTGTTGATACATTCCCTAGAAGCACATTTATTGTTGTCGTCAAAAACACTAAAATAGTCATAACTTCTATTAAGATCAAGATTGAGCTCTGCCGTAGAGATATTTTTATTGCAAATAATCGCAACTATCACCTTGTTTCGTTTGATCCACGATTTTTTGCCCATCCTGTATATTAAGTAAATAAGTTTCCTAGTTTACTTCGGAACCCTAACAATTATTCGGTGTTATATGTATAAAAAAAATACAATGTAACTTATTTGTTAAACAGTTTTATCATTATGTCAATAAATTAAAATAACCAAAATGCGGGCGGGAAATATCGGTCATGACCGATATTTCCCGCCATTAAGAACATTTAGCTGCACAAGAGAGTATCTGAAGTATTATAGTTTCTTTATACACCGAATAACAGCCTATTTAACTCATAGCTGTACAAGACAGTTACAAGAGAGTATCCTTAGTGTTATAGTTTCTTTATACACCAAATAACAGCCATTGTACAGTTTATAACCGCTTGTACAGCTATTGTGCAGCCTACATAACGCAATAAGCTGTATAACTTGGGGCCCTTTTTGGTGTTATATCGGCTGTAGAAGCGCTTCTACAGCCTTTGTACGGCTTCGTATACAGCTTTAAGTTTAAAAATGAACCTAAATGCAGCCTATATACGGCTTAACGTGCTACTTGGTCATTGCCGCATTACCGCCCTGTTGGTCGAGTGTTTAGCGAACCTAACTACGAATCGATGGGAATCGGGTTCGATTCGTGACATACGAAATTCATGGCAGTAAGCGTGTTGAAGGTTTTAAAAGCTCAGTTCGGATCATAAGGTCATGAGATCGATTCCTCAGATCTATCTAGAATTAGATAGTTTTATCTATCTACAAATATATCTATTTTATATATATATATTAATTTCCCCCGTATTGGTACCGGGCTCCTTTGAACAGAAGGCTAATTGCTTTTCTGCCGGGCAGATCGTAAAAGGCGATTATTTGCTATACGAGTCACTACCATCGTGGCTACTGCGTGGTAGAGTTCTGAATTGGATAATCAGTCGCCTTTTACGACTTGACTGGCAGAACGGCAGTTGGCCTATTCTTCAAAGGAGCCCAGGACCAACACGGGGGAAGTTTTCATTTCCGTCCTATTTCTCAATAAGTCATATCTGTGACCAGCGCCACCAAATTGAATTTTGTATACAATCCTCACCAGAATAAAAGGATCATCGTTGATAAAAAAAAAAAAAAAAGTATCTTCACGCCCGTATCCCCGAAAGGGTAGGCAGAGGTACAACAAGTGCACCCACGATTAGCCGAAGATACTTGGTCCCACTATGTGATAGTTGGCAAGCCTATCGCCAACCGGGCACTTTCCAATCCCGGGCAATGTTGTTTTTATCAGAAAACTGAAAAAACACATTTCTGAATTGCCCGACCCAGGAATCGAACCCGGGACCTCTGTGGTCAACTCCGACACCGGACCACTACACCACAGAGGCGATCATCGTTGATAGGAGAACATTTTTCTTTGTTGCATTCATTAAATAAATTCTTCCATACAATTAATTTGACCACATGATTACTATCGACGTTGGTGTTAAAATCCTCAATGACCTCGCAATATTTATATTTATTCAAACAATTTAAGGGATTTCCTGAAAGTAACGGAGATAAAGTTGCTAAAATCTAATACTTTCCGTTTTTTATAAATAGCAAATAAGCAGATGGGTCTCCTGATGGAAAGAGTCAATAGTCACCTATAGACAATAAAAATGTTAATGGTGCGTTGCATAAGTTTACCGGCCACCTTACACTTCAAACCGGAACACGACAGTGACAAGCACTGACGCGATTGCAGTAGGAATAGGTAAGGCGGTGGTACCAGACCCGGGCGAGAAAATGCAAGACTCTACCACCTAGTAGCCACGATGGTATTGACTCGCATAGCCAATCGGACATCTTTTACGACCTGCCTGGCAAATGGCAGAAGGGCAGTTGGCCTATTGTACAAAGGAGCCTGGACCAATACAGGGGAAGTATTTAAAAATATATCTATCAATTTTATATATATTTATATATAAAATTGATAGATATATTTTTAGATAGATAAATCTATCTAATTCTAGATAGACCTAAGGAATCGAGCCCATGACCTTATGATCCGAGCTGAGCTTTTAAAGCCTTCAACAGGCTTACTGCCATGCATTTGTAAAATGCAAGTATAACCTGAATATACCACTGTTATCGAGACTATTAACTGATTATGCAATGTCTCGTCCGGGTCGGACACCACAGTTTTGCAAAATCCTACTGCAATATTACCAGTAGTATACTGTTGAGGTTCTCTACCAAATATAAGCCATTTCTATAGAGGCGGGTAACTAGAGCAGAAAAAAAAAACAAAATTAAGATAACATCAGCTTGTGGAAATTGTCAGATTATATTTTATTTCGTTATTCTTACATCATTTCCTATATAATAAAAGAGAATTCAGACGCGCTCGCGAATGTCAAACAAAATTTTCTCTGCAATTTTGTGACACTCCCACTTCCTTACGCTATACTTGAATCGACAGATTCAAATTTTAGATGGAAATTAACCCGCCATACCTTAATCTGACGCGATTTATTGTTACCATAGCACAGATTCTTTTTAACATTTTTTTTATCTGTAGGTTTTACCCCACCATTGAAATGAAAAACTTTATATAACCTTATATTTTTTATACTATTTAATCTCCAAAATGCAATAGAGCCCTACGACGTGGACGCTCGAGTAACTACCTATTTAGCATCTTGGGCTCCCCTAGTAAAATCCTTGCCTTGTGTTTCTGTTTGAAGGAGTAGGTGCTCGATAAAGTTATAAGCCGACACGTCCCAAGAACAAAATCGTATAGAGAGATCATACGAAATTGGTTTTATAATAAAATTCGCATTAAACACGCATAAAGCCAAAATACAATATATTTTTTATAGTTTTTAGTCTTTTGTTTTTGGAAATGCTCAAGTGAACATCATCTTATGTACAATGTACTCCCACAAACAAATATATTGTAATTTGGTGGTTTTGCAGATACGATTTTGTTCTTGGAACGTGTCGAAACGTTTTTTGGTACAAATATACACATGATCTCTCTTACGATTAGAAGAGCAATCTGTTTGTTTGCTATTCTATGGTATCAAAATTGCAGATTATTATTAAAGATTATTATTAAAAACGCTGAGCATAAACTTATATGCCTACGAATTATAATAACGAAATTAAAAGAAATTATGAATAAAAATTTGTAAAGGGTTGACCCTGCAGGCCATCCCTAAAACTTTTCGCTAAATTAAAGTATTTTAAGCTCAAAAGAGTAAAAACTATACACATAGATTTTTTCAGTTGCAACATCTATTTTGTTAAAAATAGCAAGATATTGATTTTTGTTGTTTGATTGAAAAGCTGTATATTTTTGAAACGATGATTGATTTTGAACTTTCGAATGGTATTCAACTCAATTTTGTAAATCTAAAATATTGCGTTAACTAAATAATCGATAGGTTGAAAAATTTCGAAGCCATATCAAAAAACATTTTTTCCAAAAAATTTTCGTTATTGATAGATCCCAAACAAATCAATCGATTTTGATCCGATTAATGGTATTTGACGTAGTTTTCAAAAAAAAAAAGTTGATAAGATTTTTAAGAATTTTTAAAAAATATCTTAGAATACCAAATAATGATTGGTTGAAAAACTCTTTTTCGAGATATTTCGTCAACGATTACTCCCAAACGGATTAACCGATCTTGATGCAATTTATGCATTAAACGTAGTTTTTTGAGGAGTAGAGCTGATTAGTTTTTGCATTTAATCGGTATTTAAATCTGGAAGTAATATTAAAAAAAATACCAACACCAACATTTTTTTGGGGTTTTTACAAATTTAAAATACCGACTTGATTCAAATTTTCAGGAAATCTAAGTTGAGCGGATACCAATCGAATGTCATCAACCGGGTTTCAATTGGTCTAGCCGTTCAAAAGTTATAAGACCTTTACATACACACATACACACACATACATACATACTGACGTCATCGGAAAAGGTTCCTAGGACCTCAAAACGTGGAGATCTGTTGAAACCTCGATTTTCGAAAATCGGGGTAAAATCAGTAACTTCCTTATCTACATACGTAACGAGAAATTTAAAAAGTCGTATGCAAGTTATAATAAAAATAAGGAAGTAAAGATAATATGGGTATAAAGAATATAAAAATAATAAAGATGGCTCACATTGCAAAAACTGACGAAGAATATAAAACTGACCCACCCTAACGATGACATAATTAAACTGATGATTAAAAGTCATATTTCTATTTATATCTGAAATAAAATAATGTTCGTGTAATATCTGAATTGCATTCTGTTATTTCGTCAATATTGTCATCATTTTGAACTTATTAAACTGCTTCGATTATTATATTTATGTCAAGTCTTGTAAAAACTTCAGCATACTGCGCTAGATTGTAGTTTATGAAATTTTCAATATTTTTTATTGCAGATAGCATCATTATATTCCCTCTTCTAGTCTTAGTGTCTCAGTTCTTATAAACCCAGCTTGTTTACCTCACTACAGCATAATCAAGGATGTTTTGCACAGTTATAAAGTTTTAGAAAATTCGTAAATAGTTACAATTTCTATTTTGTGAATACTAGTAATTGTAGACTAATTTTAATAAAATTTGACATTACAATGATATTATTAATCTATTAATTTTGTTGATAATAATTATTTTTCATGACATACTAATTTTATATTTTAATTTTGTTAACAATAATTATTATTCTATAATACCTTAGCAATATTAAAAATGTTAATTTTGCCACAAATAAAAAATTTCATTGCATGCTGTTCATACGGCAAAATAGGAGGAACTATTAACATAAGAGCACATATAACTAACTCTATTTTCTGCAATAAACATTTGAATGATTGATTGATTGATTGATAGACTACCCAGTCTACTTCCCACTACAGCTATATTTTGTAAATATTGCAGGCAAATTCTATCATTTGTCTATATACAAATGGCGTCGTCAGATTACAAAGATATATTTATCTTTGTAATCTGACGACGTACATTTTAGAAAATACATACATTTTAGAAAGTGCCTTACGCCTGATGTAAAATTTCTTCATTATATAAAATGCATGAGTGATGATGACATTTACCGTCACCAAATTGCAGCGACATATTGTTTAAAATACTTATTATGTAAATGGGTAGTTTGTTTAGAACAAGAACCCTATCCGGCTACTTACATAAAAAATAAGTAGGTTAACCTAACGGGTTTAGGTCTGGAAAAAGGAGCCTTGCGCAATGGGGTTCCGTTGACCGTCTGTGACATCGGAGTTTATAGTTGACATAGATGCAATTTATGACATCGACAATTTGCCTTCGGCAATTTGTATTGAACGTTTGCATTTATAAAATGACAACGTTGTTTGTATAACGATGAAATATACAAATTGACTGTGACATAAATACTAGTTTTAGGTGTGTTGTACCACCACTTCATTTGGTACCATCGCCTTGTATATCCCTGCCGTAATAGCATCAGTGCTTATTATTGTCATGTCCGGTTTGGAGGGTAAGGTAGCCGGTAAACTTATGCACGAGGTATTAACAACTCGTCACACAGATAGCAATCCATATCTCTTTCCATCCGGAGAATCATCTGTTTGCTATATAACGGTATAAAGCAAACTAAATAATAATATAATAATAACTCTTTATTTTCAGATAAACATCCATAGCTTAGCTTAATGCTCATCAAGAGTTTTTATATATTTTTTATATATTTAATTTTTTTAAATTGAATATTCTTATTTATATTCCTTATTTATAGTCAGATTTTCTTAAAGTTATGAAAGAAGGTATTGTTCGGCATCGGATAACCAGCAAAAAATAATTGAATAGTTAAAGTTATGCTTATATACTCGGCAGAAGTTAAAGTTGAAAAATGCAGCAATAGGTGTAGGTTTGTAGGCCAGGTAATAAACCCGTGAATTGTTACTGTTCGGTTCATTTTGCCTATCCCTTAAGAGAACCAGCGAGATAATTATTATTTTCAGTGTAGGGCTGTTTTCATGATTGGTAAATTAACTAACTTGCCACAAAACAGCCCGCTATATGTATATTCATGCCAATTCTCTTACGGGGTAGACAAAGAAACTCTAGTGCCGTAAGTCACGATCCTTACAGACTTGTCTTGCTTACTGCATATTCATCACCCTCTTCATACAAACACGCCGGTTGCGAGGACTTTTGACACCACCTTCGGGCAGTGCCCGATCAATCTGATCATGGTATGTCAGTCTTGGTCTTTCCAAAAACTACATTTTTATCTTCGAAAATTTTGATACTTCTGTTGTTATTAAATTTTCAAGGATTTTTCTAGCATGGGGTAATTGCTAAAGCACACATAAAGCCTAATTATCTTTATTATACAAACTAGCTGTTACCCGCGACTTCGTCCGCGCGGACTTTGTTTACTCCGCTCCTACGACCAGTAGGAGAGCCTGATGGCATATAACCCATAGCCTTAATTGGACGTAGTTAAACGAAAAGGATCCAATCCACAATATGGTCAAAAATGAGTTAAGTGCACCAAAAGTGATACTAAACATCAATACAATTGGCCAGTAAAAAACATCTAAACAAAAATAACTCTTCATTACTTTATTCAACGTCAGAACTCTGTGGTCTAGTGGTACAGCGTTGGCGTTGACCACATGAGGTCCCGGGTTCAACTCCCGGGTCGGGCACATAAAAAAAAGTGTTTTTTTCAGTTTTCTGAGAAACACAAAGTTGCCCGGTTGACGCTATTGCGGCAGGAATAGGTAAGGCGGTGGTACCCGACCCGGGCGAGACAATGCAGAACTTTACCACCTAGTAGCCACGATGAAAGTGACTCGATAGCCAATCGGTCGCCTTTTACGACCTGCCTGGCAGAACGGCAGTTGGCCTATTCTACAAAGGAGGCCGGGACCAACACGGCGGCAAAACAAACAACAAACAAAAAAAGCTCTTCTTCTTTATTATATTAGTATAGATATAGTATTAATAACCTTGGATATAACACGACGCTTAATTAGCTTTTAAGAGACAGGCATATTATATGATGTGCACATAGAAAAAAATATAGAAATATATTTTTATTTTATGTTTTTTTTTTATTTATTTACTACTTTAATCAGTTCACGACTAAGCAATGGAAATACAGTGATCAGGTAAATACTCCATATTGAATGTGCACTGATGTTTTTAAAAAAGTTATTGTTAAAATTCGGATTAAAACCATTTTCGTCCATTTTGAAGGAAAACTCAAACGGAAAACTATTTTAACTCAGAAGAGAACTGCACTTTCTTATCTCTCTTCTCTCTTCTTGCTCAATAAACGAGTGTTACCCAATTTAAAAGACGCCACCATAACTGCGGGCATGACAGATAAAAACATTGTTAAAAAATGTTTCATATTCAAATAATTCCTGTGCCCGTGTTGATCCAGAACTATTTTGGATGATATAATTCTATAAACCTCCAGTGAAGGCTAAACGTATAACTGCCACCGCCTATGCTTAGCTAAACCTAGGTGGTAGAGTTCTATAACATCTCGCCCAAACCCTGGCGACTTACCACCACATTATCTATTTCTGTCGTTGCATGCCATTGTTAATGTGTTCGTTAAGAGTATGTCTGCCACATACGCACCACATGGACCTTTAGTGTCTGTAGGCGATTGTTACCTCAGCAGAATCACACTATTGTTTGCTAGTTTAGAGTTAAATATTAAATCCAAAAGATGAAAAATTGAAATAATTCTAATGGTAAATTTATGGCTAAACTAAAATCTTCATAGTCATAAATTTATACCACCACCAATTAGGAAAATTATTAAATAAAACAAATCTTACATTCATAATCACCAATGTAATAAATGAAATAATCCACAGTATGGCACCCATTGTAATGAATGTTATTACGACACAGGATTCTCGTTTTTATATTAACCTTATCTATTGTTTAACTTTACGATGAATCAGGTTCTTTGTACATACTTACGCAGGTGTAAAATGTTAGTAACATACTTCCCTTTGTATTTACGAATATGTACATTAAAATTAACAATAAGTTATTGAAACTAGCATTAACACTACAACTACGTCAACTTTCATCAGAATCTTCTCTATAGTCAGTTTCTTCACTTACTTCACAGTTCTCATCATAACTTGAGTCGTCTTCACTTGCTTGATTGTCTTCTTCAATATATTGAACTCGTTTTTTTGGAACTTTGTATTTTTGCCTAGCATAACTTTTTATTTCTGTTTCTCCGTCATGTCTATTACAATGGCATTTACAACAACGACAGCCAAATTTTCTTTCTTTCAATAAATTTATAAATAAAGGCAACAAACTTTGCCAGATGGAATCTTCTTTTTCTTCTTCTTGGGCATATTGTATATGAAAAGGAACATCAGATAATATTATATAATTTGGATTTGTGCTAGGTGTTTCTAGTGCATTTGGATATACTTCATTTGCTGAAAGAATCTTTTCATGTGGTATTGGAGGAGAGCTATTTAAAATTGTTGGGGCTTCTGGTGAAAAAACTACTGGCACTGCTGAAGTAAATGGCGCTGCTGGACTGTGGCTTTGTCTGTTATTGGTAATTTCGGTTTGGTCACTTGCAGCAGACAAATAAACGGTCGGAGATATGTCTAAGTTTGTCATTTGAGTTGGATTAAGAAACGGTATTGGCATAAATTTCTGGTTAGATATTACTTTTTGATCTTGAAGAGTTACAATTTTTTGACAATTTTTAGTTTCTTGATTATTACTCGGTCTTAAAATGAAAGTAGTTCCTTCTTTTGGTTTAAAAAGGTCCGGCGTTGGTTGAGGAGACTGGTTAGATTGCAAGGTCTTTATATGAGAATTTAGAGAATTGAACACGTTTAGAGGTGACGATGTTTGCTCTACAGGGCGAAGGTTGGCAAGAGAATTAAGAGATTGTTGTGCGTTAGAAGTTGGTTGCGTATTTGAAGGGTTCTGTATGTTAGAAGGACTTTGTATAACATTTGAAGATTGTACATTCGACGTTTGCTGTGAACAGGATGTACTTGGAAAATTTGTAGTAAAGACTATATTTTTAACTATGTTCGGTTTTTCTTGAAAATTCTTTGTGTCTGCATTTACATTTTGCTTTGGCGTTGTAACTTCGTATCGCATATTAGCATTGCTTATAGGTTTGTTGATTTGTGCATTGGTTACCTGAAACAAATATTATGTTAAATAAATGAAAGGTAAACTATATAAAACACAAAATGTTAGTCATTTTATAAGTAGAACTAGCGACCTGCCCGCGGTTTCACCCGCACAGCTTTTGTTCCCGTAGGAATATCGAAAAGGTTTATACACTAAAACCTTTCTTAAGAATCAATCTATCTATTAAAAAAACCGCATCAATATCCGTTGCGTAGTTTTAAAGATTTAAGCATACATAGGGACATAAGGACATAGGGACAGACAGAGAAAGCGACTTTGTTTTATACTGTGTAATGATTAGCTAATGATGTTAAGGAATATATGTTGTATGAGGTGAGCCAATCAAAATATTGGGTACTTATGCAATCTGTATCGGAACCCGTTATTAAATATTTACTAAATCTGAGACCAACCATGCAAAATATATCATTTAAAAAAAACTATAAAATCGGTTCTCTTATTATATATTAACTCTACACATTAAGAATATACAGACAACACAACAACCTCTTTTATATAAGTCGATCGAAATTGTAGAAATTCATTAAACTTAACTAAATTGAAACTGTAACTTAATTGAACATGTAAATATTGATATGCATGATTGCAAAAATGTAGTAGCATATTATTCTACCATATTGGTAGAATAATATGCTACCACATTTTTGATGCTTAACTAATTCTTATGTGGAAACACTGATTCTAAAATATATACAATTATCTTTGGACCTCGACGCAAACCATATTCACTATTCCGCGCTTAAAATTTAAAACTTTTGTTTATTCATGTAAACTTCTGGTGTTTATAGATCGTTGAATCATTTTTCAAGTTACCACCGATTCGGAACCGAGTACTGCTGATTGCACAGTTTGTATACGTCGAAATGACGTCATTGACGTCAGGTCCAGAGATAACGCAATCGTGTTGTACTAGCCAAAAACTCTTTACAAATAGCAAATATAATGAAATGTTTATTACTGGAGAACACAGAAATAGTGCGACGATCGTTATCAGTCGAAACATTGTTCAATAAAACTAACACTTTATTGTAATACCCAGACGTAATATTAAAGATTTTATTACGTTTATTATGCAACTTATCTTTATTTATCTGTGTAACGTATCATTTATCATCACGTCTTTACCCATAACAGTTACTTGTTTTATAACAATCTATTATGTAAAGTATGCGATAAGCTTAAAATGTTAAATAAGATAAAAATACCTTGATTATCATAATATAACAGTAGCAGGTTACATAATTTATGTTTAGATAGTAAAATCTTGTCTTGGAAAAATATTTAGTTTTCTGGTGTTTATCTTAAATTTTTGTTTAGGAATATATAATACGGAAACTTCAATTACTTACACATTTAAAAGCGAATCCAGCCTTCGGGTCAGTGGGGGGTCACTCATTTGGGTTTCAGTCACATCATCAGGGCAATTTATAGTTACAAACTCCAGGGCAATCAGGGCAATTTATAGTTACAAACTATAAACTGCCCTAATTGCTCAATAGTTACAAACTATAAACTGCCCTAATTGCTCTGGAGTTTCTAACTATAAATTGCCCTGATGAAGCTTGTGTAAGCAAAACCGGTTGGAAATAAATGATGATCGTTTTATTGTGAAACGATACAAGTGTATAACTGATAAAATATTACAGTAATTTACGTAGCTTGCCATTAATACTTCACCCTTTATAGAGCGAAATGCAATTCGGCTCTCCTGAATATAGGTGTAAAATAGAAGCAAATTACGTAACTTGCCATTAATACTTCACCCTTTATACATCAAAGTGCTATTCGACTCTCCTGACGATGCCTTTAAAATTGAAGTAAACTACGTAGCTTGCCATTAATACTTGACCCTCTATAGATCAAAGCGCTATTCGACTCTCCTGAAGATGCTTTTAAAATAGAAGTTAATTATGTATCTTGCCATTAATACTTCACCCTTTATAGAGCGAAGTGCTATTCGACTCTCCTGAATATGCCTGTAAAATAGAAGTAAGTAAATTACGTAGTTTGCCATTAATACTTCACCCTTTATACAGCGAAGTGCTATTCGACTCTCCTGAAGGTGCTTCGGTTACGAAGTGAAACGTGTGTGGAGTACATATTTTGTATGTTACTGCCTTTGCTACTGATATGGGTGAAAGTGTGATGGATATGGGCACAGTATACTGGAAACTAACAGTAGTCAATCTACATACATATGATATTCGAGCAACGCACACATAGACACCTCTCACGGACGCGATATCTCGGAATGGTTCGGTATAGTTTGTTCCGCACCAGTCCGATACATCGCGACCGTGAGAGGTGTCTATGTGTGCTATGCTCGAATATTACTTGGATGGAACATTGGCTTCTGTTAGTCTCTAAGTATTCTGTGATGTGGGTGTACTATTGTACCGCTAGGGTCTCCTTTAATTTTTAGAACTTAGATTGGACCTTTCGTTTCAGTTGCATTACAGCAGTTCTATATAAGGATTCGCGAAAATTTAGCAAATCAAATATCTCAATTTCGTCTTTAAATTATGGATTGCCGCAAAATAACGCCCGAATCTAAAAATGTATAAATATCGTTTACGAACACCAATATCACAAGCGAATGATTTGCTTACTTTTGAGCTAAATTCGTGTGATTTGCCCAGGGATATATTTTATTACTTTTACTTTTTTTATATCATAAGATAGCAAACAAGCAGATGGGTCACCTGATGGAAAGAGTCAACCATCGCCTATAGACACCATAGATGTTAATGGTGCGTTGCTATCTTGTGGCGAGGTCTAATACCACATGCATAAGTTTACCGGCTACCTTATCCTCCAAACCGGAACACGACAGCGACAAGCACTGACGCTATTGCGGTAGGAATAGGTAAGGCGGTGGTACCAGACCCGGGCGAGACAATGCAGAACTCTACTACCTAGTAGCCACGATGGTAGTAACTCGATAGCAAATCGGTCGCCTTTTACGACCTACCTGGCAGAACGGCAGTTGGCCCATTCTTCAAAGGAGGCCGGGACCAACACGGCGAAAAACTGACTTACTGAATATTGGGCTGCCTTGCGATCTAGGGGTAGCTTATTCGGCTCAGGTCATGAGGTCCCGGGTTCGATCGCTGGATCAGGCAAAAGTGTTATTAAGATTTTTCGAGCTTTTCTCGAAAATCACAGATCTCAATAGCAGCTCAGAGTCTGGCGGAGTGGTGCATTACCACTCCCGTGCCTCAGATGAGCATGAAAAGCTGTCAGACCCGGTTATCGCTAGAAATAGTCGATAATCGTTAACATGTCGGTAAATGCGGCGATGAGGGTCACCACTTATCTCGCCAACCGAAAAACCGGTGAATCGCGGTGAACTGGAAAAAATAAAGACGTTCGGTTTACTCTGCCTACCCCGCAAGGGAACCGGGTGTGATGATACTTTTACTGAATATTCAAAGGAATAATAAAATTAATGTATTCAGTATACCAATTTAACACAATAGGCGGAGCGAAACCCTCGGTATTCGTACTTCGCATGAACTTGAACGCGGACAACAGTTTGTTACTAACAAACAAGAAACATTCGTTACGTAGACATTTACTTGTGATTTATGGACCAACTTTGAATTACTCACTATCCCAATTATATTTCAAACTAATTGCCCGCCTCGACTTAGCATGGGTGGTGTACATAATGAAAATAATGAAACTAAATCTAATGTATTCTATCCTTTGATCATCGGCACTTGGTGAAATTCCATTATTGTTACACAATCGAATTAGCCCTTGTACTTTAATTTTACTTCACAACTTTATTTTTATTATATCAATTATCAATCAACTGATTTCACTTTTAAAGCATCTTCAGGGTGTAAATAATGAAATAATAATCATCTTGAAGATGCTTAGAAAGTGAAACCGATTGAGTGATATTATAAATATAAAGTTTTGAAGTGAAATAAAAGTACAAGTGTCAATTCAATTGTGTAACAAAATGTAACATTAACAGTAGAGACATGTAGAGAAAAAAGGGCAATTTTTTGTTGTCAGTTTTTGTTAAGATATTGAAGATCCCTCCCAGTATATATTTTCTCTTACTCACACATTTACGTTTCACATTATGAGGTCTAAAAAAATCTATATGTTTTTTTAACATTTTATTTTTAACTTTATCCTGACAGCAACAAACACAACATAATTATCGAATTTGGTGCATTTATTCCAAAGCTATGCGCGTATAAACATTCAGGAATTTTTATTTACATAGATGTGACTTTCAACAAAACAAAACAGATATACAATGCGAATGTGGAAGGATGTAGGTACCTACCGGGGAAGACCAAGACTGACATACCACGATCAGATTGATCGAGTACTGTCCGAAGGTGGTGTCAAGAGTCTTCGCAACCGGCGTGTGTGTATGAAGAGAGTGATGAATGTGCAGGAAGTGAGACAAGCCTGCTAGGATCGTGATGTATGGCACTCGGTTCTCTCTGCCTACTCCGTAAGGGATCTGGCGTGAAGATATGACTTTCACATTTTCTATTGGTAACTTGATGTCGCGTAAAGTACGCAATCCATCGTGCGGGCTCCTGTGAAGTTCGAGTTCGCGTTCGGGGTCTATAGACGTTTGGTTCACTCTGGTTAACCCGCTTAATTGTCTATAGATCGTCTTTAGGATGATCTCTGTCCTCACATCTCCATCTATCCATCGTCATGCCGGTTCCCTTCCGGGGTAGCTCTCACTACCCCGCTTGGGAACCGGCGTAAATATTCTCATTTTATATCCATAGCTTAACTGGTTAATCGCTTGCGTGCGGCATAAAGACCAAAAATTCGGAGTCTGAAAATAACAAAAGAAACTCGGTATCACATTGATACCTACTTGCAAAGTTTCATTATTTTATTCTACCTATAATCTTTTATTTACATAATTATTATATAAACAGTTTAACCGATTTACTCACAGTTAACCACTTGCAATGAGGCAAGAGAAAAGAATAAATAAAATGTCTTTATGAAATAAAATATATTTATTTCACAACCCAAAAATAAATATGTGGTCGACTTAAATAAGGGAAAGTTAACAATAAAATAGTTTTATTCCATGGAAAACCAATTAGCCATATAACTAATATCTTAAAAGCCATCAAGTATACTCTTCACAACTGTCACTTTCAGAACTGTAATATTTTGATTTATACACAACAGGACTGCTGACGGGTACAGGAATAGGATACGGTATTGGAATATAATTTGGCTCCGGATCACATCGACAACAACATCCTTCATTGTCATCTAAAAGCATTGCCAATATCATTATTGGTAGCATCTTTTTAAGGCTAGATTTCGATTTACCTTTTGAAACAATTATTGGCAAAGGAATTTCTGGCGGTGGGCTAGGATTCGGATTTACGTTTGCCCCTGAAGTAGACTGTTCAGACAAAAGAGATAATATTTGATCTTGTAGCTTAGGAATTGGAACATTAATTTCTATATTAAAAGGTGGAATATACTCAGGTTCAGCAGTAACTACTAAAGGTTGCTTATATGATTTACCCGGAATATTTGTATTTTCAATATTATCTGAACTATTTCTAGGCAATAAATATGTGGCTTTAAAGTTTTCATACGGAATATCTGATTCTGGAATAGATGAAAAATATTTATACATATTATTTAAGGAATCTAATTGATTAGTTTGGGCAAGGTCTGGTATATAAAAATAGTTTTCAGAAGGTGAACCTCCAAATTGCGAAATTCCCTGCCAAAATTCTAGCGTATTTGGGTTTTGTAGAAATTGATATTGATCCAACTGTTTTGACGCAGTATTTGGTAGTGAATAATCTTGTACAACTGTTTGAGGATTATTTGTTGGCACTATGCTCATAGATCTTGGGATAGATGTAGATGCGGCTGCATCTACTGACAATGCTGGTTGCAGCGCTGTAGCTAATTCGGGAAGAACGCCTTTCGAAGCAGCAACCGTGAGCAATGTATTCATCAGTTGGTTTTTAGCAGACGTGGGGTTTGAAAGTTCGTTAGTTATTTCAGCGAATAATTCTGCAGAGGTTGGAGAATATTTACCCCCATCATAGAGATACTGGGATAGGACTGGTGCAACCTGTAACAAAAATAATAATTATTAAAACAGTTGAACATGGGAAAAAGTAATGAATGTCATACATTACGATCACGCCAGTTTGGAATACTGTTGACAGCACCTTTTATGAAGTCATGTCCGTGTTCTTTGAGAATTGTATGTCTATCCTGATCTCCCCTGATATTTAAATACTGTTTAATTTTCAACCGACTTTCTAAAAGCAGGAGGTTTTCAATTCGGCTGTATATTTTTTATTTATGTTCGTTACCTCAGAATTCGGTCATTTATGAACCGATTTTCAAAAATATTTTTTGTTTCAGACTGTATACACCCCTTTTTAATTTGGATAAAATGCAGGGTTTCAGAGATACGGGAAATGGGAAGTTGGTTATTGC
This sequence comes from Apodemia mormo, assembly GCA_036924255.1. NCBI lineage: Eukaryota > Metazoa > Arthropoda > Insecta > Lepidoptera > Riodinidae > Apodemia > Apodemia mormo. The sequence continues at coordinate 36,650,992 of JAUPFN010000001.1, read as the reverse complement.
AGTTTTACAGTGTTAAAAATATTAATTTCAGGGAATCGAACAAGAGGCTGATGATATCAAGGATTAGATATGTAACACCATAGCTATCCGGATAACTTGTTATAAAAAAATCTTACTGGCCTCTACTCTAAAAGTATCTTCACGCCCATATCCCCGAAGGGGTAGGCAGAGGTACAACAAGTGCACCCACAATTAGCCGAAGATACTTGGTCCCACAAATGTGATAGGTGGCAAGCCTATCGCCAACCGGGCACTTTCCAATCCCGGGCAACTTTATGTTTCTCAGAAAACTGAAAAAACACTTTTTTTTTGTGCCCGACCCGGGAATCGAACCCGGGACCTCATGTGGTCAACGCCAACGCTGGACCACTAGACCACAGAGGCCTCTACTCTAACATACAAAAAAACTAAATTTTGTAAAATAAACATATTATTACAGCATAAATTATAATTTAATAAAAAGGTAATCTATACTTGTGATCGCCAAATGAACTTTTAAACTAACGCAACCTACTAACCTTTTTAAGAAGTAAACTGATATTCATATAGAACGGCCACGGCCAATGTACCTTGGCCAAAACGCCGAATTTTACTAATAACTTTTATATATGTACGCGTTTTTAAAAATGATCGTCAAATTGTTGAAATTTGATGAAAACTATTTTAGTATTAATTTCAGTTTTTTGCACTTCTCCATATTATTACCTTAAAAAGTACTCACTCACTCGTTTACGCTCATATTATTACTTTCTTTCTAACTTAGAATTTTTTATAGCCATTTAAGTATGTTTGTATTAAATCTTAAAAATCATTGAAACATAACATACACGCTTTAAAACATTTTAGCATGTCAATTATTACATATTTTAGAAACAAAATAAAATTACGTGTCGTGCCTACGTGCGTCATACTTTTGACGCTAAATACGTATTTTATTTTTTTTACACTAAAAAGCTAACAATATGTGTATTTACTTACATACAAACAGTAAAATATACAATATATTATTGTCCACTGATCGAGACGATCCATCACGAGCAGTTGCCTCCACTACATTTAAATAATAACTTTTATATTATGGTAACAATTAATTACCTAAATGTACAGGTATTAATGGTGTAATTGTTATCATATCTAAGCATTACATAACCCTTATCAGTATTTGCCTCATTTATTTCCAAGAAAGTTTTAGTGAAAGAATAATTGTAACTTCCTAAATTTATAACTTAGCTCTTACATCAATACCAAAATGAGTGGCATATTGTTATAAAGATTGTTTCTAATCATGTTTGACTCCATTTTACAACTAAGGTTTTCTCTCTTCTATTATTTGTGACTAAGGCTTACAATGTGTAGCGACGGGATTTGCCATTCCTTGTATAAAGATTTTAAGTTCCAGCCCAATCTACGTCAATCTAATTCCGAAACGAATGTGCATATGTAATAAGCACGTGTGTTGCACACGAAAATTGGAATCGATTGGCTGACACTAATTGATCGCATTGTTTGGCTAGAGCCTTTGTAATTTCCAAAAGTTCGAAAATATTAAACAGAAGTGATTTAGTCAAAATATGAAAAGTCTTTTATTTAGGGTAAAAAATTTAAATGCAGCACTGATTGATTTTTCACTTTTACATTTTTTTAATTTTTTATCTATGCTAATATTAACTGACCCGACAAACATTATTTTACTATATGTTATATAAATTATTATACATGTAAACCTTCCTCTTGAATTACTCTATCTATTTAAAAAAACGCATCAAAATCCGTTGTGTAGTTTTAAAGATCTAAGCATACGTAGGGACAGCCAGCGGAGAGCGACTTTGTTTTATACTATGTAGCGATTATAAAGAGGAAAGATTTGATTACCAGTTTTTAAAATTTGTTTGTAATGGATAAATTTTAAAAATTACATAAAATTATGTCCAAAATTTCACTGTAGCAAGCTACATTGTTCCAGTATAACATAAGGTCACAGGAACAAAGTCACGGGCAATAGGCTAGTTATATAAACAAGAGCTACGCAGCCTTTTGTGTGATTGAGTATATTTTATTACTCTAGTTTTTTGTGAATTCTAGGGGATTTTTTTATATTCTATGTTTTCCATCATCGGCACTAAGTGAAATTCCGTTACTGTTGGACATATGTTTTGAAGTGTAATTAAAGTACAAATGCGTTAATAATTGTGCCTAAGAGATTTTTTTTTTTAGTTTAAATTGGTGTATGTCTGGTAGAACATATAGATTTAACAAGTTATATGTATTACTTGTGTTGAAATTGTATTACAATATTGAAAAAAATTCTAATACCGTTTAGCGCGAAGAAGATCAGAAATAATTTAAAACAAGTGAGATATTTATCCGCACTTTATTTTAAGGTGTATAATATATGTTTTTATATCATAGCTCTTCTCATGGAAAGAGATGTCCATCGCCTATATACACGAAAGATATAAGTTTTTAGTTGCTATACACAATGCCCCGTGCATAAGTTTACCGGTTTCCACATTCACTAAACGGGAACATGACCGTGACGAGCAGCAACGCTATTGCGGCGGAGGTAGATAACTCGATACCATCGAGAAGTAGCAGAATTCTTCCACCTAGTTAGTAGTCATGACTCATGATGTCAGTGACACGTTATTAGCATATTAGCCTTTTACAAGATGCCTGGCAGTAACGCAGTTGATCTATTCTTCATAAAGGGATCCGCATCAACAGGGTGTTATAGGATTGGATGTGATTTTTTCAATCCAAATATCGTCAAGCTGATCACAGTATTAATCAAATTTAATTTGTTTCAGGTAAACACACCAGGAAAAATCGACATTAATACAATTTGCGTAAGGTAAACGCGTCACACGTGATTACAGTAGAACGTTTTAATATGTATTTAGCTATAGATATATTACATGTATTTAGCCTAAGGAATTCGATAACCTTAGGATTCATCAACGCATTAAGAACAGGGAATTTACGCAATTCTTAAGCTTAGTAAATGTGATGTTGGTAGAAGCTGAGAATTTTATACTATTTTCAAATCTTTTACTATTAAGTAGGTATAATGATCATTATAGTGATGAACATCTATGTGATGAATATTGCTGCTACAAAAACCAACCACCGAAAAACAAACAAATTCTACAACGTTCTGCTTTTAACTGTCTGTAATAAATATTTTAACGATTGTAATTAATGACTGTATGTAGGTATAATATTTAAGGTAGGTATATTAGTAGTATATTAGTATATATATATATAATATTAATGTAGGTATAATATTTTCATTACGTTAAAGTCTGTTGTCATAGGTAGGTACCTAATTTTTTTTTATTCGCTAGCTCTTTGAATACGGCTTATACCAACACCACACAACCGTCACTGAGAAACCGTGATCAAGTTATTGTTGAATGCAAACATAGATAACGATTCTATCACGTCGGAATGCGACCATGATTGTCAGTTTCCATATACAATCTCGTTAAATATGTTCAGTGATATCGATAATAATTAGAAAGTGAAAGGAAAACAACGGGCTTAATCATTATCAAATCAAATCGAAACCGATTACCCAAGCATGTTAAATACCACGTGTATTTTAATATACGCTAGAGAGAGCAGGCGAGAGATATATCAGATATACCTCGTAGAGAGGAGTATTTTAATAGTAAGATTTAATTAAGTTTTCGTCTTTTATGAGTTTTATCTGAGGGCAATCTCTAACTGCGACAGTCTGTCCTTACTTTATTACCCAATTGCATTACAAAGAAGGTGTTTCGAGAGTGTGTATGTATGTTTGTATACATATATGTATGTTTCTTTGCTATACTCTGTAACCTAAACAGCTGGATAGTTTTTTTTAAAGTCGCTGGCGGCGGTCGGCGTGTGCGCCTTTTTTTTTGTTAACGCAGGGGAAATGCATTTACGCACGACTGGGCCACTAAGTGCCGCCCGAGTGTGGGACTCGCCGGCTTCCACCGACCGGCCATACACTAAAACCCCTGCGGCGTCACTCCTCGATGCTTTTGTAGGCGGGGTGATGGGTACGCGTGAGCATTCTTCCACTACCCCGCCAGCATCCCAATCCGCCTCGTACCGGCGTTGGTAATAACCTCGGTGGACGACTTTGGCCATTTTTTAACGAGGTTGGCTTCCTCACACTCGTGCGCAGGCGGGGGCAAAGCCCCTGCCTTTGCACCGCGGGCCTTGGAGGCCCGCCACCACCCCACGACCCGGAGGTCCTCTGGGCAGATGCCCTAGGCAGAAGCCCTGGGTAGGTGCCCCTCCCCTCGCGGCCAATTTTTTAACGAGGTTGGCCTTCCTCGTAGGCGTGTGCGCCTACCGTAACTACTTAGAAGGGCGTACAAGTACATACCAACAGCCAGCTAACTTCTTGTCGCTGGCTGCCGGTATGTACTTGTAAGCCCATCGTAATATCAGCTGACTTCATGTCGCTGACTGCCGGTGTGCGCGCGCATCGTAATATCACTTAACTTCAGGGAAAGCTGATCATTATAAGAGTACACCAACGTAAAAAATAATAATGTACATTTTTTGAAATCAGACACAGTAAAAGCTATTTGCCAAAGTTAATTCCGCCCCGTTAGTCGTAAGGTTGGCGACCCAGACTACGCAATCGATGGGAGCCGGGTTTGGTTCCCGACAGGGATAAGTGTTTGAGTGATGTTTTTAATTCTGGGTTAATATGTTTATTAAATTTACTAGTAAGAAAGTATCTTCACGCCCTCATCCCCGAAGGGGTATAAGTGCACCCACGATTAGCCGAAGATACTTGGTCCCACAAATGTGATAGGTGGCAAGCCTATCGCCAACCGGGCACTTTCCAATCCCGGGAAACTTTGTGTTTTTAAAAAAATAAAAGACACTTTTTTTATGTGCCCGACCCGGGAATCGAACCCGGGACTTAATGTGGTCAACGCCAACGCTGGACTACTAGACCACAGAGGCGATTTTTAGTGAAATTTACTAGTATTTCACTATTTACCTAATTATAATAATTTATGCATGTGGCATTGCTATCCAGCCACACCGATAGCAACGCACGATTAGCATCTTTGGTATATACAGGCGATGATTTATCTTTCTATCAGGAGAGCCATTTGCTTGTTTGCTTAATCTTATGAAAAAAAGTATCTTCACGCCCATATCCACGAAGGGGTAGGCAGAGGTACAACAAGTGCACCCACGATTAGCCGAAGATACTTGGTCCCACAAATGTGATAGGTGGCAAGCCTATCGCCAACCAGGCACTTTCCAATCCCGGGCAACTTTGTGTTTCTCAGAAAACTGAAAAAACACTTTTTTTTAAAGTGCCCGACCCGGGAATCGAACCCGGGACCTCATGTGGTCAACGCCAACGCTGGACCGCTAGACCACAGAGGCGATAATCTTATGATATAAAAAATATGAATTAGTATCTTTAATATCGTAGAAAGTATACTTATCTCATAAGCAATTAATTTGCTTTCTTTGGGGTTAGATCAATTCCAGTAGTTTGTTCAGCAACGTCTATTTATTTATATTAACTAAACTAGCTGTGCCCGCGACTTCGTCCGCAAAGAAACATTTCTAACATAAAAGCAGCCTAACTTACTTCTTTATTATATCAGCTATCTGCTAGTAAAAGTACATTAAAAATCGGTCCAGCCCTTTCAGAGATCAATTGGTACAGACAGGCAGACAGACAGATTAACACTGATATTTTGGTATATATACCGTGTATACATCCACATGCTTTTAGTACAAAGCGATTATTTTAATATTACATACAGACAGTCCAATATTATTTGTTTGTATGTATAGCTGTATAGATAACCACAAACTAAAACTCTCTTCTCGTCAGACAAAACAGTTGACGCTTTTATTTACAGGTAACTTCGGCTTGCTATAACCCTTGATTTAAATAAACTTTAAACGATATACGCAAGGCAAACGACATGCCTTATACGTTCCAAACTCATTAAAAGTACGCCTACTTGAGTCGTGTATTAAAACGTTTCCTTCCGAACACATTTCTTTCCCTATAATTATTTCGATGACTATCCTATTTCTTTCTGCAAAGCACGGTTTGATGGCTTTAATACAATCATATATGTACTATTATAAGTTATTATTTCGGGAATATAGGGATAAATTTTCCCTAATAAAAATAATCAAACTTAAATGATATTTCAAATATTTTTACAAAATTCCAGCCAAAAATGTTAGAGGCGACTAACATAGTAGGTACGTTACACCCGCTAACTCAACTAATATCTAGTTTAAAATATTCGCAAAATTTTAGGGAAATTGAACGATAAATACGAGTATTCCAAAATTAAATATACCAAAATAATTTAATTTTTATAAATAAAATCTGTTTTTTAATAATGTCATCGACCTACCAATATGTCTCTTTCGGGTTGGATAAGGTTTCGTTTCTTACTGTATAAATACTAGCAGTTACTCGCAACTTCGTTCGCGTCGCCGATAATCATTACTTCCCCATGACCCTATGTTCAGTCTGGTAAGAAAGTAGTTTATGTCACTTCTTGATAATATAGCTTTCTAAAAGTGAAAAAAATACGGCAGCATAGTCTTAGAGTTATATCTTAGCAAAAAACATACAAAAAATCAAATCTCTTTTTTATAATATTAGTATTACAGTATAATACAAAGTAAATACAAACAAAATTTATTTCTCCTTACCAATTTTCATACAAGTGTAAAGCTGTTGATTGGAAAAACACTGGTGATATTGTAGCAGAAGAGTTATTTACTCAAATGATGGAGGCAAAAGTCTTAAGTTCTTAGTTGCGCTGAGGAATTCTGAAACTTGCCATAAAACATAGGTACCGGACGAACGGTGATTAGAAGTTATTGCCATGTACTGTTTACAAACAATTCCCTCGCGCCTTCTAAGGAAACAAGAACACACTGCTTTGTTGTCGCCGGCGCCGCCGTAAAGGGCGAGCCACTAGTAGGGTTGACAATATTTTTTATGTAAATCAATACATAAAATAATGCGAGCTTTTCGTCCTCGTGTTTCAATTTAAAGGGTAAATTTTTACATGTAGCATTTCAACCTCGTCACACGGATAGCAACTTATTATTAACATCTTAGGAACCTATAGGCGACTATCTCTTCCATCAGTAAGTCCATCTGCTTCTTACTATCTTATCAAATAAAATAAATTGTACGATTTCAAAAGTTCTTAGAATTTCTGCTCTAGCACAAAATATCCAAAAGCTGATGATAAGATATAACCATGGCAAGATATAGCTACATGCAAAGATATGTTCAGAACTGAATGATATACATAATGGCTTATGCGGACTTGCCTGGCTTCCGCAACAATTTTAACTCTGTTCTTACAAACACGCAGGTCTAGTCAACTTATTTATGTATCATATTCGTATAGTCAATCTCGTTTGACATTCTTTCATCTTACCTAATCTTTACATGTCAATACAACAGCACTAATACAAATCAGCAAAACAAACAACAGCAACAACGAATTAAAAAAGCTCTTTCTCATTTTAAGCAATTTAATGAAAAATTCTGACGTCTGTCATCCCTAGTTAAAAGCCCCAACAGAATGATAACAGCGTCCGCAACTTATCTCTCCGCGGCATTATTGATGTGCTTGAAGATATAACAGCCAGAGATAATATTTTTACATAAATCTTAATTGAACAAAGGACTTGTTGCCTTGACAATAAAAGCCTTAATAGAGGATTGGCGATAATAGTTCTTATATAAATAAACCTTTGTCTAGCCAATGTGATAAAAATTACTTATTATACTTTAGTTTTAATAAAAATCTTTGCTCGGTTAGATTTACCTGCTGTGTGAACCGTGAATTTTTTGATTAATCTATATAATAAAAATCAATTGCTGTTCGTTAGTCTCGCTAAAACTCGAGAACGACTGGTCCGATTTGGCTAATTTTGGTTTTAAAATATTCATGGAGGTTCAGGTTAGGTTTAAAAGGTGCAAAAGTGTAAAAAAAACGGGAAAGTAGACACAAAACTGGTAGAACAACGTTTGCCGGGTCAGCTAGTTACTAAATACAATATTCGTATATAGTAATTTTAATCTTCTGATGTATTAATTCACGAAGGAAAATCTTTGGGACAATTGCGCAAACGGTGGAATATGAAATCGGCACTAATATTTTTACATAAAATGCATTACAAATACATTAAATTAAAAAAAAGACGTGTGGCACTCGGAGACTGCCGCGGTAAAACTATTGCATAGCATTTTTTATCAACTTATGCAATTACAATTATATATTTATTTTATTCATGCATTATTTTTTTCCTTTGTTTATTCGTTTCTGATGTATTAATTCACGAAGGAAAATCTTTGGGACAATTGCGCAAACGGTGGAATATGAAATCGGCACTAATATTTTTACATAAAATGCATTACAAATACATTAAATTAAAAAAAAGACGTGTGGCACTCGGAGACTGCCGCGGTAAAGCTATTGCATAGCATTTTTTATCAACTTATGCAATTACAATTACATATTTATTTTATTCATGCATTATTTTTTTCCTTTGTTTATTCATATTTAAAACACTTTGTACACAAATTATACGAGTACAGATATTCACTGTTGTACGTAGATGATAAATACCTATACACCTATATACTTTCTCACAAACAGCTGATTACGGTAGTTTTCCAATACAACCAATGCCACCTAAAGGCGGGTTGCTGAACTAAAGAGACAAGCGTGATATTTCAAAAAGTCATTAAAAGTTCTGGTATTTATCAATAGATAGAAAAACTAAAAAGTATCACCGCTGTGCCGGTCGGAGTGGGGGGTGTTAGGTTTTTTTCGTTACGGAATTTCTGGATTCGGTCTCCACGCTCAAGGCCCGCGATAGAAGCTATGCAATAGCTTAATAAAAATAAACATAACACACTACATTAATGTGACACACAGGATAATATACACACCTGTACATACTATGTTCTTTAAGGCTAAAGTCAGTTATCAATTTTAAAAGAGATTTTAATTTTTAGTCTATGGCGATTTTCGGCAACAGGCGAATATTAATTGTTATAAATGGTAGATACTAGATACCTTAAACATATTTATATCATACTAGCGACCTGCCCGCGGTTTCACCCGCGTAGCTTTTATTTCCGAGGGAATATCTGAAATTTTTATATACTAAAACCTTCCTCAAGAATCAATATATCTATTAAAAACACCGCATTAAAATCCGTTGCGTAGTTTTAAATATTTAAGCATACATAAGGACAGACAGAGAAATCGACTTTGTTTTATACTATGTAGTTACCTAACAAAAGGTATCTTAATAATATCTTGCATATTCCTTAAGACAATGACAACAAAACCACATCCAAATTGTTTTGTTGGCTTAAAAAATAAACGGCGTATGTATATAATTTCTTTTATATGTACGTACTTATTGCACTTACATTTAAGACATATACACTAATAAACAAGTTTTTGCTTTCCAGCATGACATTTGGTATGTGGGCCGTGAACCGTATACCCCTGTGTTGGTCTGGGCCCCCATTGAAGCTCAGACCATCTGCCATCTTGCCAGGCAGGTCGTAAAAGGCGACCGATTGGCTATGTTTGTCATTAACATCATGACAACTAGGTGGGAGAGTTTCGCTACATGCCTCCGGGTTTATGGTACCCCAGCCTTACCTTTCCTACCACAATAGCGTCAAAGCTTGTTATTGTCGAGTTTCGGCTTGGAAGATATGATAGTCGATAATTTATGCATGTGGCATTGCCATCCCTCCACACCGATAATAATGCACTATTAACATCTATCATTAGGTGTCTATAGTCGATGGTTTTTCTTTCCATCACGAAAGCCATCTGCTTGTTGTTGTTGTTGAAAGCCAAAAAATACGAATCAACATTTTTTTTAACATTCGAATTAAAAACTTCGTAACTCTCGCTCGTGAGTTAATTACGAATGAATTAAGTCATTGATGAAAATATTGTGTGATGCAACAGTTAATTGAATATCCTCGACCTTTGCGTATTCGACCCAGTTGCGCAGGCGCAGATGTGCAAGTATAATCAACTCTTTGTTTATAGTTTCGTTTCTGTAAAGTGTGAACTCAACCTTGGCTAATTAATAAGTAAAATACTCCTTAATACAGGTTGACTGGTAAAATATTGTACGTATTGAGCGACACGAAATTTAAGGCTTCTCCCTGACTAAAACGCTAGCCATTTTTTGTGCAGTCTTTTGGATCTATCTACTTCTTATTGAAAAAAAATCAAACGAATAAAAATATATTAACCTTCTACATAATATTGATTATAATATAATGGAACATTATTTTTAAAGAAATACATTTTGAATAATCACCTTACAATGAAACCATAAAAATTAGAATAATTGTTAATATGCATCTCCTTGTAAACATTATTTTATTTTGCTCCTGACACTTATGGATAGACAATTTAATAATAAACATTTCGTAAGAGTTTTTTATATATTTGATTTTTTATAAATTGTATTTTAAAATCTGGGCGTATTCACTACTGCGTGGAGTATTGTAGAGAGGGTGCGGCAAAGATGGAACGAATGCTCAAGGTTATTTGCTCAGGGTGATCATAAATAAACAATAAAAATATAATAAAATGAGTTTTTTACTACATAGTAAACTTCAACGAAATTAGTGCAGTAATAATTAAAAAGTATGGCCACCGCACGTTGTACTAACCAGTCTAATCGTGAGTCCGGTAAGTCACTTTTTATAAACAATAAATTTATATGCACCATGCATGGGTGTCTGTACTAAACATTTTATTGCATATTTAAGTAAAAAATTAATTATATTTTTTTACATATTCATTATTCAGTATCAGAATCGAGTACTGTTGCTGTATAAATACTAGCATCCTTCATTATGTAGTATTTTACCAGTCAACATGTATAATTATATAATAAACGAATTCTTTAATATAAAATGTATAATTTTATAAATATAAAATAAATAAATAAATGCTCTTCGCATTAGAATGATTCCGATTACTCAGATCCATTCATTCTCACCCCAGAATCATTTATCATTCTGGTGTATTCACTATGATTACCTATAGCGACGCGTCAACTGACGCTATAAATATAGATCTTATTAAGGATCTCTGATTGATGATTCTATATATCCTATACTTTGAACGTAATTTATTTCTCAATATATTTGTATGTGATTGGTTTCTCCGAAACAGCTCTATTTTGAAGAGTTTAGATTGTCTTTTACTATTAAAATTGATTTAAGTGAGTGTGATAAATCGTTTTCACACGAAAAATATCATCCTAGTAAATCTTGGTCGCCGAGCTAGTGTTAACTTTAAATGCTATAACTCGTTACATACGACAGTTACAGATTTATAGCAAGCACAGTAGTGAGTTTTGATGAAAATTGATCGCGTGAACCTATAATACTTACAATATACACGTCAATACTACACAATGAACAAACATGAAATGAATAAACCTTCATGACTTCGTTTACTCCGCACAGCTCCTCCCCCGTAGGTGATAGCGTGATAATATGTAGCCTATATGTTGACCCGACCTGTTAGTAATATGCATGCAAAATTTGAAGTAAATCCATGCAGTACTTTTTGAGTTTACCCCGGACATACATACAGATAAACAGACAAACAGACAAAAATTCTAAAAACTATATTTTTGGCTACGATATCAATTGTAGATCATGCTCCTAGTATTCTTTTAAAAAAATATTCAATGTACAGTTTTGAATTTCTTACGATTTTATTGTATGAAAAATATAGAAAATATATAAATATAGAATAGATATAGATATGGATATAGATTAATTGATATGTACTGATGCTATTGTGGTAAGAATAGGTAAGGTAGTATCAAACTCGATATGCTGCGTAACTCTACAGCTTTGCCACGATTATAGTTATTCGTTTAGCCAACTATACACCTTTTACGCTGCCTTGGTTGAAAGAATGGAAGCTTGTTTATTAAATACTAGCTGTTGCCCACGACTTGGTCCGCGCGGACTTGTTTTACTCCGCACAGCTCCTCCCCCGTAGGTGATACCGTGATAATATGTAGCCTATATGTTAACCCGACCTGTTAGTAATATTCATGTAAAATTTGAAGTAAATCCATGCAGTACTTTTTGAGTTTACCCCGGACATACATACAGACAAACAAACAAACAGACGAACAGACAAACAGACAAAAATTCTAAAAACTATATTTTTGGCTTCGATATCTATTGTTGATCACGTCCCAAGTATTCTTTTAAAAAAATATTCAATGTACAGTTTCGACTTTCCTACGATTTTATTATATGTATAGATAAATAAATATAAATATTCACGGGACAAATTACATTTACTGATCTAACCCCAAAGCAAGCAAATTATTTGCTTGTTTTGGGTGTTAGTTGGGTAGTAGATACTAATACATAAAAATACATATATAGATACTGAAATATATTTAATAAACACCCAAACTCGGAAAAACAAACATTTATGCTCATCACATAAATGCTTGTCCCCGTCGGGGATCGAGCCCGAGCCCAGTCGATTACGTAGTCAGGGTCGCTAACCACTCGACCAACAGGGCGGTCCAAAATTCCTCAAAAGGGGCCGGTAACAACAAATTGTAGAATAATAAACAAGTAAGTAGATGATTCCTCTGATAGTAAGAGATAGCCGTAGATGTTAATGCGTTGCAATCTATTTGGCGGTTATACGGATTTCTCAGATTTCAAGTTGTTCTGGACAGACCCAATGATACTTTTAGCCTTCATATCGTAAAAGGCGAAAGCCTTTTACGATATGACTGGCAGCAGGGCAGTTGATCTGTTTTTCGAAAAAGGCCGAATCAATAAAAAGAGAAACTAGTTTTATTTTAATCTACATTTATTTAATAATTTTTATTAAACTGTAAATAATTTCGTAAATAATCCAAGTTGATAAAGGACATTGCACTGTCTACCTGTTATCGCGCGAGCAAACGCGTCTTATCTTACCCCTATTGTGAAACGTAATAAACTTTGCATTGTGTAATCTAATTACTGCGTAATTTTATGTGACTTGTCGCACTCGCGCAGGAAAAAATGGTCTTTGCTATGTACACGTGTAATTTAAGATGAGTTTAAAGTGTTCTGAACTACCTTTATGTATATTAGTTTGAAAAACGATGACGCTGATTTGTCCGAGGTAAGATTACATCATTTTTTTGTAGATAATTTTTATTTTTCGGAATGACAGTAACTAGTAATCGATAAGAGTGCGATTATTAAAACAAGGCGTGTCATTGAGAACTTTGCTTCATATTAAAAGCGAAGTTTTCTCGTATTGGTTAATTTATAAGAGGTTATTTCTCTTAAAGAAGTCAAGACCTCTTTTATAGAATATACTGTTTGTTTTACTGAATCAGCTCTCAACATTTGGAGGCCTTGTCACTACCGGCTATAAGGGTTGAACTGCATTCACCGTGTTATCATCTTTTTCCGTCACCTTTCCTATCCTTTTCCGTCGCTCAGTACCATTTGCTAAAGCGAGAGAGGTAGTGAGAATGCTATCATCTTGAGGATTCCGCCTCGTGCTGCCTGCTATCTTTTTTGCTCTAGCAAACGGCGGTTGTGAGCGATGGAAAAGGACAGGGTCGCCTAAAAAGGCGATACCGTGTAGCACAACCCTTAAATAATACCGTGCCTTATGTGGTAGAGTTCCGTGACGTCTCGTTCGGATTGTTATCGTCGATTTATAATAGACTAGCTGTCACTCGCGACTTCGTTCACGTGACTCAAAATAATTACTTTCTTTAGTATAGTCACTAAAAAAGTAGCCTATGTCACTCCCGGATAGTGCAACAAAAGAATTTTTAAGATACATAGGTCCAGTAGTTTTTGTATTTGGTACATGCACCAAATACTAGCAAATACCTTATCTATATCCTGCTCTTTATTAACCTGCTCTTATCTATACTGTGATATTAGTATAGATGAGAACAGAGTCGGACTGGGCTTGTATGGGGCTTGGTGGTTCCCCACAAGCCCCGCGGCCCGAGATTGGATAATAATAGATGGGATACTATTATCTGGTCTTTCTATTTCATTTATTTCAAATTGTATGAACGAAGTATCTGATCTAGTGTACATTTATGTCGCATAAGATTGAATCTAGTCTGCGCGGGCCCCTATCTTACTTATAGCCTCGCTTACAACAAGCCCCGCAAGCTAGGCCCGTTGAGAATGCACACAAACTGAACTGAAGCCCGACCGGCAAACGCGAACTCGACATTGCCCGGTTCCTATATCAATAAAACGGCTCGTTTTAGTTACGATACGTAACATTTTCTACGAGGTGCTTCGATCAGAAGTACATTTCTGATCGAAGACGAGGCTGTTCCTATAAATGTCAAATTACCGAAATGTCCAAATAACTTGTGGAACGTCTCGTTATTATTAAATTACTTGCTAATGGATACTGCTACAAATGGTGGATCGTTGATTATAGTTAGTCCGAATCTGGATAAGATTACATAATATAATGCGATGGCGTACTTACCGCAACAGCATTGTTGCTTTTCGCTGTATTCCGTTAGAAAGGGAAGGTATGTCAAACTTAAGCATGTGGTATTAAATCCGTCATTTACATTTCTTAACAAATAAAATATCCGCGACTTATTAAAAAAAATAAGCACGTTTTGTCGTGGACAAGTCGTAAAGCCTTGACGTTGGATAAAGATCGACCATTTCGCACTTATGTCACAGTTACGACACCGCTTACTAATTCTACCTGTCGACAACACTCGAAGAATTAATGTCGACTTAAGACGCTTACTTCCGACGCTAATTAGCCTTTTATTTATATCGTACGATATCAAACAAGCAGTTGGTTAACCTGATAGAAATAGATAATCGTCGCCTAGAGACATGCAAGACGATAATTTTGCACTGCTACCCGGCGGGATAGTAATACTCATATTTTCCGCTACTACTTCGGTAATTATCCTATAAACTAGAACACGTGATAAACATTGATATTATCATGGCAAGAATTATCATAACGATGGAACTACTTAGTACTCTAATTAAACTATGGGTGGAATCAAACCTGGGCGAGATGTGGCGGAATCCTACCACCTCTTAATCACGACTCACGATGGTAGTGACACGTTGGGACATTTCTTTCGCTTTTTATGAAATGCCTGGGTGAATTGTTTTTAACCGTATAGTCGAGACCCTAAAATCCCCGTTATACAGAAATTTACGTCAAATTACTGATCCCTGTTATCAATGGGAAGCGGAAATGCGATGATAAAAATCACAATTTCGCCAGCCGACGTGTTGAAAATGTAGTGACACCTTTTGAAATTTTCGCCAAAAGTTCCTGTAATAAATCATTTAAACAAAATAACAAAAAAAATATAATTGTTGGCAACCCAACATCACTATGTATTATCTGTGTGTACAATAGACTACTAGACTTCTTTGTAATCTATTGTAAATTATTAACTAGCAACATTAATGTGAAATAAACGCTCTCTTCTGCTTGGGCCGTCATGAGAACCAGCCACACTTGTTTTAATTCAAATAAATCCAGCGAACTAAAATCACTACAAACCTATACAAAGCCAGGCAAGCCTAAACAATAATAATAAAAAAAAAATGTTTTAACGTTGACGTTATTTCAGCCTGCTGTAATTAAACTGGTTTGAATATGTTCTATTTATGTTTTTTTTATCATTCTATTTGCAAGACGAGACGTTCAAGGTTGAACTCCGACGCTCACCAGAATAAAGCCAGGACGATTCCTGTATCCTAATAATACTTGGCTAAATATAGCTTGGAGCATGGCGCATCATAAAATTTACATTTTGAAATACAAGACAACGACCGCAATACACTGAAATAACCAGCCAAGTGCCAAAAATAGTTGTTTCATATCTCAGAATTTATACTCAATGTACCAAATCCTTCCTTCAGAGGCTAGAAACATTTTTTGTGTTGGTCCGGGCATATTTAAAAATTAGTCTACTTTTCAGCCAGGCAACACGTCAAATGTGAATGATAAAAGTATCATTGTCATCATGATTATTATTAGAGGATAGAGTTCTGCAATGTTTTCCTTATTCTCACACTTCATCCTCCCTATCCTTATCCTACCTTATCAATCCATTCGCAATATCGTAATATCGTCAGTGTTAATCACTGTCATGTTCCAGCATTTCATGAGACAATGATCGAAATACACTGAAATAACCAGCCAAGTGCCAAAAATAATTGCTTAATATCGCAGAATTTATACTCAAAGTGTCAAAGTTCTGCAGAGGCTAGCAACATTTTTTGTGTTAGTTTAGGCCCATCCTGGACATTAGAATATCTATCTTTCAGCCAGACACCTCATAAAAATAGCAAATACTAAGTCAAAGACAATTTTTTGTTTGAATTGACCTTTGCTGCATATTCGACGTGATTCTATTTCATTTGTAAGTGGTGGGTATAACTGTATTTCTGTGTGTAATTTTAAGCTACACTGACGAGCTCAGAAATTGTCTTGAAAGGCGTATCCATTTAATTTGTGGAAAATGCGAACGAATATAACATTAGTTTAAAATAAGATCAACATCTTACAAAAGAACATTATTGTAAATCGATTATATTTGCCTCAAATTGCATTTTTAAAGTTTCTACCTGCTTACCTTATCTACTTTTGTTCAGGATAGAACCTTTTCGGCCGTGTCACTTGAAAAATATGCACCACAACGAATAATATTATAGGGAAAATTTATAATAATAAAAAAATAATAATAAATTTAATATTTATTAGGGAACAAACAATATGCGTGTCGATAACATGTACATTGTCCAAAAATTGCATAAAAAATCATTTTTTATTTGTTATGAACAAAATGTTCCTGACACCTACAAGGACAATTTTTAGGCTTAATTATGAAAAATAAATTTATAACGTTTACTGGAAGCAAACACTATTTCAGCCTGTTCAATAGACCTGTTGTTTAATTTAGACTACTGCAAAAAAGTCGAACATTATTAAATTATAAAAAATACACCATGGATTTTAAAAATTCATTCAGTTGCCCGTTAATAATTTTAGGTATAAGCAAATACTTTCACCTTCAGTCTTTTTCCCTCAAAAAATCTGTAAGCTGTTATAATAATAATACATAAGGTTGTTGAAACCAAAAATACTTATTTAAATTTTTTAAAGCTGTAATTTTTTAACGCGACTTTATCGATTTTTATTGATCAAAAAACATTTCTTGAGACAAAATTAACTTTGATGAAAAATCTTAAATTTGTACTGAAAAACAGTTGTATCGAAATCTTTCGCACACGGTATCCTTCACCCAGCCATTTTTAAGATGACAATACAGTTAGAGACATCTATATCACCGGTGGGTGACCTTCCTCCCAATAAAAATAGTTTTTGCTAAAATTTTCTTTAGTCAAATATGTACTTTAGTCAAATAAGGGATGAGTAATATTATGGCAGACAAAGAAAATTGTAAGCTTGACTCTAGAAAATATAAGGCGTTACGACAGGCCTACGTTAGGCGTTCCAATGTTGTTTTGTGGTGACTTCGGTTAAATACTGTCTTAAGCCCTACAAGGCACAAGGGTAGATGTCAAAGTCAACGTGTTATCAAATCCACACTAAAAAGTTTCTTTCTTGATAAGAGTGCTTCACCGTCTAAAGTATTGCTGAATATGAGAAATGCTGTGGTCAAATACGAATAATTACTCTGCTGGGATGGCAATCGCGAACGAAGTCGCAGTACCATATAATATATATTCGCGACCAAAAGATCGTCACCCTGAATTTCATGGCGCTTACTCGTTTCATTCGACGAGTTATAAAGTGAAGTCCGTGGAACGTGCTTTAGTAGAACGCAAGGGGCGTGGCGCATGTCTTGTCTAGTACGTTAGTACGTAGAAGTCTTTGGTTTTTGCTCATCACCAAATATCTGAAAAGTCTGAAATAAATTATTCTACTCGTCTTTATAAATGGGATCAAAAGGAATTAAGAATAATCTAGCTAGTTCGTTTCAAAGTAAAATTTAAATTAATGATCCTATATAATTTTAGGTCTAAAAACGATTCAATCGCATTACTTTCATAAATGCGTAAGTCTGGATATTTTTACTCATGTACGCGACGCGACGGCTGGACGATTTGCATGAATACTGATTTTATCTATGGGGTATCACTTATACCATAGGATAGTAAACAAAGCAGATGTTTTTTTTTTCCAAATGAATTGTAGCAGTTGATCAAAATGTCAGCCTGAGTTTAAGTTAAATGGGTTTAGAGATCACTCTAACATCGGCGATAAGTGGGAGAGTAACTTGTATCAGGATAAGAACTGTCTTTCAATTTACAATGTCTCGACCACATTTGGTACCACTGCCTTACCTATTCCTGTCAATTGTATTATATACGTAACTGAGCATAGTTACTTGTCATCAATCACAGTGCTGTCGCACTCCGGTTTAGAGGATAAGGTAGCCAGTAAATTTATGCATGTGGTTTGCCATCCCGCCACACGGATAGCAACACACTATTAACATCTTTAGTGTCTATATGCGATGGTTTCTCTTTCCATCAGGAGAACCATCTGCTTGTTTGCTATCTATGTACGACCGAGCCGATTTCGACTACAGCATTTGCTATCTAATAATATAAAGAAAGAAAAAGATGCTTCGAATTCAAAGTGACACGTAACGTTGAGTGCATAAGTTTTGTGCTTTTATGCGTTTGTGCTTGCTGCTGACATGGGTGAAAGTGTGGTGAATGTAGGTGGATAATTGTGCCGTGGGGTTCTTTTTTTGTCTGGTCCATCAGTGAGTTTTGTCCATTTATTAAACCGCCGCCTTTCTTTTCGCTTGTGTCGCAAGGTCACATAAAAGAATTCGAGACAAATATAAAAAATTTCACCTTTTAATTATGTATTTCCGTGAAGTAACGATTGAATCAATAAAATGTCTTGCCATAATTCACGAACGCCTTGACCGAACTTGGTAAAAATGTATATATATAATGAAGCCTGAAGCTGAGTTGAGAGAATACATCAGGATTTACGCCCAGTAGACGGGTGTAAGTGTTTATATAAATTGCACAATGTATACAATGAATCTATAAAATATTCCATTTTTGTGCTCTATTTTCCATATAATGAAAGTCTGTGAAGTTTATGAGCTTTAAATCTTGTTAAAATGCTAAACAAGGGTTAAGGGCACGTTTAGATGGAAGCGCTAAACTTATATATAATAGTATGCTTAATGAAATTCTAACCCTGCAATAAAATTTAAAATTTAACTGTTTAATTAATAACAAATACATAATGTACAGGATGTAAGAGCGGTCTGTCGCAAAACGCAACTATAGATTTGGACCATGATTCTGAGTCAGGACCTGTTGGAAATTTGTGTGGTTTAATTTTTTTATTTTTTGAAACTTTTTCAACTTTCTATAATTTGATTTTTTCTAATACTCAATGGTGATTTTTATAAAAACAAAGTAAAAATTAAAGAAAATACACAAAATAAGCAATATTATGCCGCGCTACTTAAACAGCTGGTTCGAGAGTACCGCAGGTGCGACGAACCCGAGCAATTTACGCTTTACATTGAGTTGCGTAAAAATTAAAAAAAAATCAGAACTCACAAATTTTGCATTTCCACAAAAAAAAATTAATATCATGCCTAGAATGTAAAAATAGCACGTTTTCGTAATTTTTCGGTACACCATGCTTTACACGCTGTATAGTTTGTGAAACAGCACAAGTGTCTTATAATATTAATATAGATTGTATGGAATGTAGTATGTATATATGTATGTATATGTTTATGTATTATTATTTTTTATTTTTTATTTATTTAAATATAAAAGCCTATACATTTAAATTATTATACTAATAATGCACAATGCAAATGTTATTTAGGGGAAGCTCACGATTAATTGATTTACATTTGCATGCTACTCTTACAAGTAATATATAATTTAAAAAAATTATAGACCTATTTTTTAATAAAAAGTCTACATATCGAGTCAAACATATCGTTGGTTGACAGGTAACAAATCAAGTACAGTTTTGGCTCATTTACTCATGTTTTTCTAAAACAGGGACAGGAAAAATTCACTGAAATATCTCTGGCTTAACATTATAACTATTCAACATTTAAAAAGATTTTTATATTAATGAGTAAATCGCCAATTTAAATTTTTTTCTTCAAGATATTGCTTGCGAACGAAAGAATGGTACTAGGTGGTAGAATTCTGCACTGTCTCTCTTCTAATATTATGGCTTTGCCTATTCCTATCGCTATAGCGTCAGTTTGTTACTGTCGTGTTTCGGTTTGTTGGATAAGGTGGCCGGTAAACTTATGCATGTGGTGTTACATTCCCCCTACACGAATGGCAACGTACCATTAACATTTTTGTCTAATGGCGATGATCATTTCTTTTCATTTGTAGAGCTGTGTAACAGAATTAAACATGACATCTATACTTCAAAGGTAAACAATAACAACGTGATTAAATGATATTTCCAATTTTCTTATCAAGCGACGACTTGCTTTAATTACTTTTTTCTAGTTTTTCTATAATTTACGCCTAAACGACATTGTTCTATGCATATTCACAAGATCAAATACAAATACTTTATTTGTTCTCTCACACAGCAATTACAAAAAACTTAAAGCTATGTCTACACTGGGTTAACATTATGTTTAGTCTACGTGAGAGACCAAACATAATGTCTGTACTAGGAGGCCTGTGTTACAGATTACCAGCCTCTCCAGATCATATTACAACATCAAAAAAAAAATGTATTTTTGTGGACTCAATTAAACTTTTTTCAAACCACTCTGTGTTTCTAACAGTTACAATTCACTTCGATTAACAGACGGTTCCTCTGATAGAAAGAGAAAACCACCCCCGTTACACTTTTTCAATCTAGGTATTTGCTACATCGCGTGTGGTTATTAAGAATTGGCAAATAATTTATGATTAAGTTTAATCATTGAAGGGACGTTACCTATTCAAACTATTCAAATTATAAGTATAGCAATTTTAATATTATTTTTTTTTAATTTTAAAATATATTAAACATATTAGAAAATTTTAAAAGTAACCAGTCAAATTTGGTAAAGGTAACGGCTCCTAACTTCCTATTTTATAACCGGCTGCGAAAAACCAAAAATCACCACGCCACACTCAATCACACCACTCCCATGCGGGATCTCTTTCAGCACATAACAGGATCCCGAAATATCGCGATTTCGGTATCCCGGTATTGCATTCCTATAGACACCAAACACGGTTAAGACTTGTGGATGTGGGCTACATGTGTAAGTTTACCTGCTACTTTGCCCTATACGCGTTTCTATAGAAACGCGTATAGGGTATATTATAATATAGTGGGGGATAGCTTAGATTTCTCTAAGTCTATGCACGTTTCTAATATTGTGCGATTTTTTAGCATGTATTACTCTAAGGAAACGTAAATTTAATGTTCAACAACAGAGACTAATGGTTTAGAAATTTATATTTTCCTCATTTCCAACTCAAACATTTTATTAACAAAGGGACTGTGTGTTAAGCATCATTTCTCCGTGTTTCTTTGAGCACTTCTTTAAGAATTGACCATCTGTCTTCCTGCCAGGCAGTTAGTAAAAGGCAAACAATTGCCTAAACATGCTACTACCAACTTAACTACACATTAGTAAAAGGTTTATGATTAAAAATTAAAATGAAGTAAAAATAAATTTCTAAACAGATTTCTTTAGTCTTCATTGTTGACCTTTAAATCCACTTTTCCTAAGAGTACCTAATCCATGTTTAAAAAACCGCACAATATTAGAAACGCCCATATGTATACAGCTTTATTTCAGTCAACTAAAGCTTTCTTTTTTCCATAAACAGATATTGCTCTTTATCCGTCAACTCTAATATTTCATTCAGATCAGAGCAATTTATATCGTACTGAATTGGCAAGCAATAAGCGCTAGCCATATTCGGAAATCGGTTATGCTGGTGCGGTATCATTATTGTAATATTAGGTTTCGTGGAGCAATATCGAATATTGGAGAGATTTGTCGCCACTCCGCCGATATGAATTTCCTCGTGGCCTATAACTTATAACAGAAGTTCTTGTCATTTAATAAGTCTTTAGTCGAACTATTGAATATTGGCCTGTTTATGAAACATACAAGTATATTAAAGTTCCACTTCTTAAATAAATATTCACATTAACCAATATTTGTGTATGATGCTGTCAATTAACTACTTTCTGTTATGATTTGTATTCATAATTTTTTTATATATATATATATATATATATATATATATATATATATATATATATATATATATATGTGTGTGTGTGTGTGTATATATATATATATATATATATATATATATATTACGGTATACAAAATACAGTGATTTCTCCAGTCTCTGGGTTGATATGTTAATGTATTGTTTGAAAGTATAAGCTAGTAAGGTGAGTTTAAATTTTTAAAGTTAAATAATTTAAAGCTCTTTAAGCAATATGCTTGTATATTTAACTTTATATACAGGTGTGTACATAAATAAGTATATACAAGTCTGGTTTTACACGGAATGTATTTTACTTGTAATTATTAAAAATATTTTTTAAACGTTTTACAATAAAACCTAGTTGATAAGCTCCTTATTATTAATTATTATTTTTGGATAAATGCGAAAATGAGTGGCACCTTGCCTACAATCAAACTTGTTTTCTTATTTTATAACAATAACATACAGAGTTTTTTATAATTTATATTTGCCAAACTTCAGACCAGTTTGTCGGCAATGTTTTGTTATTTGCAACCCGCATTAATGTGTTTACTTACATATCTTTACAAACAAAAAATATCTAAGTTGAATTTTGAGTAGAATTACCAAACTTAACTACTAAAAAGAAGTTTTTAGTAGTTAAGTTTGGTACTAAACTGAAGCATTTTAAAATATAATAGTATTTTAATTCCTACAATTAGAATTATTTCATTTTTTTATAATGTCACTGGACCTAATCACATACCTCTTTCGGGTTTTTGTTACTAACTATATATACAGTTGTATATAATAAGTTTCTAGTAAATAGTAATCATAACATACATATCTAGACGCTAAACTACTAAGAATTAGTCGGAGACACCGAGCGCAATACATTACGATCCATGAAATCTTGTCATGCACTTACACATTTTTAACTCTCTTCAAAAAACCATACCGGAATTTTTACATAACTTACACAACAGGCATATATTGTTTTTTTAATACCCTTCTTCGGATGAGCACGCAAAGCTTTGCGTGCATACACATTTGTCCCGGTTATCTTATGTATAAAAATCTACATTTGTTTGTATCGTATTTAATGCACTGCTGTCGTTTATCCGATCGGGATGAAACTTTATCAATTGATTTCACTGCACTGGCGGATAGGTTGAAGCATCAGTATAATCAATGTAATCTGTGCCAAGGGGAAACGGAAGGTTGAACTTGGCGCTAGGATCTTAATGGGAAAACACCATCTGCATTTAAAACAGAGGTTAAGTACTGATTCATTCCGAGCTAGTGTCAACGTTTTTATTTGATTGAAATATTTTATACAATACTGACTGACCCACACCTGGTAGGACTAGTTTCACCTGCGGGTAACATGAATATTATCAATGTAACAAAGAACACGGGTAAGACTTCGTACATCGTTTTTTTAGTTATTACCTTAAAGTTTAATATATTCCTTAAGATTCTATATTAACTCCTTAACTTATCCGCATTTAATAAATATTGTTTTAACTTGGGGAATAGTAGCTAAATAAAGTTGGAATTTAGGTAAGGTTAACGTAAACTATCAGTTTTGTCCTTAGTAGTCTGTGGTTGAGTAATTATCTTGTCATTGGGTGTCTTCAGTACAACTGCTCTCTCAACAATCTCAGAAATCTAAGTTAAATTGACAGAATTCAGAGCTAAAATTTTGCAAAAACACTTAAATAGATACTTAAAAGAACAAAAAATAAATTAACATTAACTATTCTTTAATACAAAAACGGGGAGAATTTTTATTTGATACTTATAATGAAAATTATGATATATAAAATTATTACTGTTTTAATGAAAATGTAATTAAAGTTTTATAAAATGGTAACATTTAATATGATGGTAGAATTCAATCAATTTTATTTTTAAATGATGGTTAGCGGTATATTTTATTTAACTGATTTAAAAATCGTAGAAAATTATTCTATTTTATCTAATATTCGTCACTCCAAAAGGCACGCAAGGGATGTACAAAAACAAAATGGCCTGTGTTTTTTCATACCTTACTAGCGCCTCGGTGCTTCACTACGTATCATATGAAATATTTAAAAAAACAACATCAAATTCACAAAAAATGTGATAAATGAAGAACCGCTCTACCAATTTTGTGCAAACTTCACATAAACCATCTACTAAATAGTTCGAACAAAGCCTAAACATTTGGTTTGGATAGGTGAGCCCATTCTTGAGTTATAAAATTACAACGAAAAGTGGCATTGATTTTTATATATATAGATTTCACCATTTTAGTGATGAATTTTCAATAATCCTTACTTGTTCCTCGTCTACATCGTTAGGACAAACCCTGTGAAAAAATTCAGCTTTTTTGGTTCAAAAGTTTAGGCTGAGTGTTTTAATAGTATAAATGCAAGTAAATGCAATTTTAATAACTTAGAGCTACATATTATGTCCTTACATATCTTTGCACTGCATACCTATATTCTATTGACCTAAAGGTTAACTGGTGGAGAATGCCAATAGGCATTAAGTTCGCATTTCGTACTAACTTATTTTTAAGATGTAGGTATTAATAAAGATAAACAAATAAAACATGCACGCCTCATAACTAATGAGAAATTATATATACCTATAGTTTTCGAAAAAAATCTTAGATTATTTTTTTCTTTTTTTTTAATAAGAAATGGAATACAACTTAAGAAAAAATTAATGTCTCTTTTGAATTCATCTAACTAGAAGTCTTAGAAATTCCAGGAAGTTCAAGTTGAGTGGAATTCAATCGAATGCCATCAACCGCGTTTCGATCTGTCCAGCCGTTCAAAAGTTATGAGATGTTTACATATACATACACACACACACAGACACACACACACTAATACATATATACAGACGTACAGTCATCGTGAAATAGTCTGAAAAGGTTCCTAGGACCTCAAAACGTGGACATCTGGTGAAAACTCGATTTTCGAAAATCGGGGTAAAATCAGTATCTTCCTTATCTACATACATAGTGGGAAGTTAAAAAAAAATAACGCACGCCTCATAACTTTCATTTGATTATTAAAATGAAGAAAATATACATAGTTTTCAAAATAATCTTTAAATTCAATTATTTTTTTAAAATTAAAAAAACAAGAAACGGGATTCAAATTAAAAAAATAAGGAATACCTCTTTTGACTTCATCTACTAGAAGTCGTAGTGAAAATAATTTTAAATGAATAACTGAACAATACCGAATAAAACCTAATAAAAAGGAATGATCCCGAAATATTAAGTTTGTCGAGCATCATCTCCATCATCTCCACAAAAAAATTAAAAAAAAATCCTACATTAAACAAAATATTTGGATTGTAAACACATCAAATGTGGTAATAGAAGCATTTTTCTTGATAAAAATCTTAGAATCGCAAAATATAAAACAGAGCTAAATTACCATCGATAGGTTGCTCGACTTTGAAATGTTGTGAGTAATACACAGTCTCCGCTTCGCGTTATGAGCCATGCAAAAATAGGAACGCACGATTAACATCTATAGGCGATGGTTGTGTCTTTCCATCAGAAGAGCAGTCAGATTGTTTGCGATTTTATGAAAAAAATTAATCCATATATATCATATGAAGCCATTCTTTTCAAAAGAGATATTATATTTTCGCTAAAATGTCCTATAAATTATCTTCTATTTTCGTAATCCATTGAAGTTATATTTGCCTTATTCGCTAATTTTGGTAATGTGGGCTGAAGATACGAGGGCGTAGCTTTTATACAGAAATTATTATTAATCTCAAGGTCCAACAGATTTATGATTTCCTTATAAATCTTATATTAATCAAGCATTGAGAATATTATGATATATGATATGGTGTGGAATGGCTATGTATGTATATAAAATTATACAGCCAGCTGTTTCTTTCCCAAGTCTCGTTTTCAATTTAATTTCACTCCTCTAAGGGTGGAATTTTGAAAAAAATTACAGTTGAGCAATATTCTCATGAACTTAGTAATTAAACCTCGATAAAAGTTTTATTATAATATAATGATAATTAATAATAATAATTTTTATTTCAGAAACAAAGTTTAACACATATGAATATTACCTGTGTCAGGAGTCTCCGCTCTTCCGTACCTTATACACTATATTGTGCTCTCTAAAAATAAATACAAATCTTTACCTCTACCTCTGGACACCAAAGGTTTTACATCTTTGCTGTCTATGTGGCAAGGATGTAATGCCACATGAATTGCGCAACAGGCTACCTTACCTTATAATGCGAACACAACAGTGACAAGCACAATGCTTTTGCAGCAGGAGCAGATAAGACGGTGGCACCAAACACGATCTAGACGTTACAGAACTCACATTACCAAATGTCAATAAACTAATATATTGATCAACTTACCTACATATTGTTATACTTTTTCATTTAAATGTTCACTGACTTGACTATCTCGTAATCTAGGGGTTAGCCTCTTCGGCTCAGATTATGAGGTCGCGAGTTCGATCCCCCGGTCATGCAAAAGTATTATTAAGGTTTTTCGAGGCATTTCTCGAAAACCCAAAATCTCAATAAAAGTTCACAGTCTAGCGGGTGGTATGTTATCACTCCCGTGCTCCGGATGAGCACGTAAAGGCGTCGGTCCCGGTTATAGTTTAAGATCACGATTTAACTGGATACGCCTTTCAAGGCAATTTCGTAGGTAGTCAGTGTCGCTTGCATTTACACCCAAAAATACAGAGCTATAATACTTATCTATAAAATAAAATCACTTCAGAGGTATTCCTTAAGCCTTAGATTTTTATTCGATATGATGAAATAACACGATATGGCATATTTCTATTTTTTTACGATAAAATATATCTAAAAGCGATACATATAAGCGACTACGCATTTTGCACCTGACACCGTGTCTAGTAGTATTTGTATGGTCTGTGGTTAAGGTGAATTAAGGCTTAATTTAAACTTTTTTATATATAATTTTACTATAAATCATTACCTACATTCTTTTAGATGCCTGCATCGGATGCCTGATGTAAATAAACAAATTAAAATTTTAATAAGGTTAAATTGGCCAAAACAGACTAAATCGTGCCTATATCATCTGCAATCACTTATAAAAGTCTCATAAATTTCATTATCGCGCGACGCTAAAATTTTTCAGCCGAAAGCAATAGTGATATTGAATTCCCCCTTTCCCATCCCTTTTACACTCATACGTTTATGTCAAATTGGAAACTGTCTCTTTCTGTTAAGCGAAAAGCTATTCAAGGCTGTGGTGTTATGGTTTCAGTCCTATATTTCAGGACTATCAGACCAGCTGAGCGGGCTCGACGCGTTGCTATGGTAACAATTGATCGACCGCCATCTTGGATGCAGTCGTCTGCGTTCATTGACAATTAAACAAGTACTAAACATGCTTTTTACCGCATTTCTTTTATTCGTTTTAAATAGGAGGACACTTTCAAGGAAGGTCTTTATTAGAAACGTGGATGCGTCATTCGGAAATTTGTCCTTTATTTTCCTTAGTTCTTGTTGGGGTAAAGTTTTATTCAAATACCAACTCAATAGAAGAATCAATGGTAGGGCGTTTCTTGAAGAATAGACCATCTGCTCCTTTCAACCAGTTCATAAAAAGCGAAAAATTGGTCAGTCACTACCATAGTGACTACTGAGTAGTCACTATGGTAGTGACTGACAGAACTCTGCATTGTCTCTTGTGATTGTTTGGTACCACTGTTTTACTTATTCCTGTCGCAATTACGTCACGGCATTTTTTGTGCGTTGGCGCGTTTTTTTTTTGTAAAATAGGCGTTCTGCTTTTCTTACGAACATTTCGTTAAACCACCATTATAAAGGCAGTAGGCCCCGTTGATCGAGTGGTTAGAGACCCTGACTACGCAATCAACGAGGCTCGGGTTCGATCCCCGACGGGGACAAGCATTTGTGTGATGAGCATAAATGTTTGTATTTCCGGGTTTGGGTGTTTATTATATATATTCTAGTATTTATATATGTATTTCTATGTATTAGTATCGTTGACACCCATAACACAAGCAAATAATTTGCTTACTTTGGGGTTAGATCAGTAAGTGTAATTTGTCCCGTGAATTATTATTATATTTAAAAAAAAGGCAGTGTTTTTAAATTGTCTGCTGTGTGTTTGGTACCATCGTTTTACTTGTTGCTGCCACAATTACGTCGGAGCATTTTTAGTAGGTATTCGTCTTCAGATGAAAAAATCATTTGTTCTCCTTTCAAGCAGTTCGTAAAAGGTAAACGAATGGCCAAATCTATCACTACTATTTTTATAAGATAGCAAACAAGCAGACGGCTCTCCTGGTGGAAAAAGACAACCATCGCCTATAACACAAAAGATGTTAATGTTGCGTTAATATCGATGTAACAGGATACTAATGCCACAGGCATAAGTTCACCGGCTACCCTGCCCTCCAAATTTGAACATCACAGTGACAACGTTGATGCTAATGCGGCAGAGATACGTAGGTGGTGCTAAAAATTCCAGGTGACACGTTATAAACTCATCTAGACTTCAGGATGGGTGAGACATATAAGGTTTTCATTTATTTTCTACGAACTGCCTGGCAGATGGTATTTTAAGGGGGACGCAGACGACTAGGTGGTCAATTTTTTTATTATACCTCTCGGGTTTAGTACCACCATCTTACTTATTCTTGCTGCAATCACGTCAGTGCTAGTGTTCCATAGAAGCATGGGCAATGCTGTCTGTATAAGACTAATATAAATTCACTTACCACCGAGTAACATGCTCAGTCTTCGTTCTCCTTTAGCAAAGTCTAGTTAAGTTTAGCAGGAAGGCATATAGCTTATTCTTTGGAAGGAACACACAGGATTTTTGCTTATATCCATTCCAGATTCACTCATAGAATCCGGACTTTTTTAAGTCACTTCTGATGCACTCCCCTATTACGCAAATATAGATATCTCTATATTTATATTTTGACCGCCCCGTTGGT
This sequence comes from Apodemia mormo, assembly GCA_036924255.1. Lineage (NCBI taxonomy): Eukaryota > Metazoa > Arthropoda > Insecta > Lepidoptera > Riodinidae > Apodemia > Apodemia mormo. The sequence goes on along the minus strand of JAUPFN010000001.1, from coordinate 36,621,652 downwards.
CGAGTGATTAGCGACCCTGACTACGCAATCAATGGGGCTCGGGTCGATTCCCGACAGGGGCAGGCATTTATGTGACAAGAGATGAGATGAGAGTATTAAATATATTCTAGTATTTATACATATGTGTATTTCTATGTATTAGTATCGTTGACTAACACCCATAACACAAGCAAATAATTTGTTTACTTTGGGGTTAGATCAATTTGTGTAAAATTGTCCAGAGATATTTAGGTATTTATTTATTTATTATATTGGGTTCGCTGATATTTATACGTGACGTAAAAACTTTATATCCCTTTTTTACACAATTATGCGAATGGATGAGAATGAAATTAAGTACAATTAAAGTTTACATTGCACGACTGAAGAGGCCTACAATTTTTAAATAATATACACTAGAAATACATTAAATTGATAAAAATAAACATTATACACACTACATTCACGCGACGTAGTTGATAATATACACATATAAGCCTATAATACATACCTACTATTTTTTTACGGTTAAAATCTGTTGTCAAGTTTAAAACAGATTTTGTTGTTTAATCTATGGTCGAATTTCGGCCACATCCCGCAGGCTATCGCTAGTATATTAGAAACTAGCTGTTGCCAGCGACTTTGTCCGCGCGGACTTACTCCGCACAGCACCTCCCCGCTAGGTGATAGCGTGATAATATGTAGCCTATATGTTGACCCGCCCTGTTAGTAATAGTCATGCAAAATTTGAAGTAAATCCATGCAGTACTTTTTGAGTTTAGTTTGAAACAAACAGACAAACAGACAAAAATTCTAAAAAACTACATTTTTGGCTTCGATATCGATTATAGATCACGCCCCAAGTATTTTTTTTTAAATATTCAATGTACAGTTTTGACTTTCTTACGATTTTTTTATATGTATAGATATTGATATATAAACACAGGCGAATAAAAGCGTTTGAAGTCAGTTATAACGTAATTCAATTAAAAATATATCGTGATTACTTTGGCCCTTTTCAGGCGTAATAGTTTTCAACTTTTACCGGTTTGATGAAGGCGCGGATCACGTCCTTAATATATATTCGTTTAGCATAAAGTTATTATACGAATGATAGTTTTATGGCTTCGTTATAAAGCATTTAATTAATGATTGAGAAATTTACGATTATTGCATAAGAGGTCTATGATCTATCGTTAATCACTTCTTACAAATTAAGCATTAGGGTTTCCTTTCACTTTTGTTTCTAAAATTGTTGAACTCAACAAGAAAATTAGAAAATTAATTTTTTTGCAAAAAAAAACCATTGACATCTTTTCACTCCTGTACAACTTACATTTTTAACTCAGTCCGTTAAATACTGTGCTTGATTCCCAGGTGTTTTTTATATTTTAGAAATATTATAAAATTAATATATAATTAAATTATTATAAATAATAATTAATTTTATAATAATAATATGTTATAATTATTAAATATTGTATAAATATGTGTTATTTACATTATAAAATATCAAACAAGCAGATGACTGTTTTCTATTTTATAATGATATGGAAAAACAAGCAAAAACAAAAAAATTATATGAAAAAAAAGACAAGCCCGCTGAGATATTTCCACCGGATCTTCTCAGTGTTATGGCCGCGTTTCGGATCCAGTAGTAGTTTTAAGAAATATGTTGACGTGTCAAAATTACTTGTAAAAAGTTTTATTGAATAAAGGTACTTCTGATTTCTGATTTTTATATGACTATCCTGATGATAAGAGACGACCACCGCCTATAGACACCAAATATGCTTATGTTACGTTACTATCTGTGTGTAATGAAATGATAATGCGAGAGGCAGGCACAGATATAAAAAAACCTGTAAACCGGCAAACCCTGCAGGCTATCCCAGATAACTTGTCACCTCCTGTGTTAGATCGAGTCCCTTTTGAATGCAAGATAGTAAATTGTAAGCGGCTTTTCAAGTCACTACCTTCGTGGCTACTAGGTGGTAGAGTTCTGTATTGTCTCGCCCGGGTCTGGTACCACCGCCTTACCTATTCCTGCCGCTATAGCGTCAGTGCTTGTCACTGTCGTGTACCGGTTTGGAGGGAAATGTAGCCGGAAAATTTATGCATGTGGCATTAACACTCCGCCACAAAGATAGCAACGCATCATTAACATCTTCGGTGTGTATAGGCGATAGTTATCTTTTTCCAAGAGGAGAGCCTTATAATGCTGCAAATCGATGGGCTGGTGTGAAGCAACCTGGCCTTGTTGAGAACACTCAGCTTATTTAGTCCTTGCCTTCCAAGTAACCACAAAACAGGACGTCACTCGATATGTCGACTCCAAGGATTCTAAGACTGGTTGAGGGAAATGAAATTCATAAAACGTGTTATGAATTCAATTAGGCTCTGATTTGCCAAAAACCTGGTGATACAATCGCAGAGTTTCATGGGAAGCCCATAAAACGGGAGTTTGGAGAGAACTGTCTGGCAAAATGGCAGATGGTCTATTTTTCAAAGGCAGCTCGGACCGACCCGTTTAAAACAAATCAATTAATTTTATTACCATTATTTGATTGTACTTGTTATAAAATAATGCGTAATATAACGAAAAGAACTACGATTCCCAAGACATTTCACGTCCCTTTGTTTTGTTATTTTACCACGTTTAGACGACAATTCTATACAATAATTCATTTTTTTCTGACGGGTATCGACAAAATTTATGCGTGTGCACAATATAAGATGAAAACACGTTAATATTAATAAATAATGGCGCATTGTAACGCATTGTTTAAATTTGACGTTAAAACAATCACCTATTGTTTCTTTGACTGGAATGCAATTTTTCAATATTTTATGTTCATAAATGACAAGGAAATTGTGTTTCCTGAAATCTATAGGAGTATCTTCACGCCCATATCCCCGAAAGGGTAGGCAGAGGTAAGTGCACCCACGATTAGCCGAAGATACTTAGTCCCACAATGTGATATGTGGCAAACCTATCGCCAACCGGGCACTTTCCAATCTCGGGCAACTTTGTGTTTCTCAGAAAACTGAAAAAACACTTTTTTTATGTGCCCGACCCGGGACCTCATGTGGTCAACGCCAACGCTGGACCACTAGACCACAGAGGAGGATTTCGTAAAATCTGTAGGAGTGATTTCGTAAAATCCAACGGAAGTGTGTAACAAGAAGGCGAGGAAGCGGGCGTTTGAATTTGCCAATGAGCGCGCGCTATTTAATTGACCAATGAGTGCGCACTATCTTAATTGACCAATGAGAGCTCGCGGTGGGAGAGTTGGTCACGAGAGTGTATCAATGTAATTACTTGAACGTTAGGAATTACACATCAAACGCGATTATTGTAAGGCGCGCTTGTTTTTTTTTTCCTTAAAGTTTAGAAAAACAAATGTATGGTAAAACTCTGAATCGATCTCTCTCGCACGGTATTTCCTCCATGGAATATTTTATTGCTATAGGACTTTTATAGAGGAGGACTAGTATTTACTTCGGAAGTTAGCATTTCATTGAAAGTTAATTCCTTCTGTTTCTGCCCCCCTAGACAAGTGGCAAACGCTCAGTAACTATTCAAATATTACGCTTTGGCGATATTTAGGCCAAATTGGTAGCCAAGTGGATCATGGCTTGTTCACAGACACTGTAAGTTCAAGTTATAAACACTATATTCTTGTTACAACCCTTGTATTTTGTAAATTTAATGAAACCAAGAAAGATAGTTTATTTTTCAGTGTAGCAATAGATTTCGATCAATTTTACATTTCTGTAAATATGTATGCCAAAAAATACGTAAAAAAGAAGTTTTATATGTTCAGTTTTGCATATTTTTGTTCATTTTTAATAATAAATTTATCATCAGCTTTCATAAATCTGAAACATAAGTTTTAAAATGTGACTATCGATAACATTTTGCACAATTCTACGTTCACTTGTAAGGTAGGTAAAGAGGATTTACTTAAGATATGTTAAAACAATCAAATTTGATAGCAATGAAGATATATACATAAATCTTGGTGACAGTATTTAATTTTATAACTCTTTAAATTGGTAGTCCGTAGTACTGACAGAGTTCAATTAACATGTTAGCTATATAGAAACTTACGGCATGACAGTAATTAAGAAGAAAAGATAGTATATTTTATCTTATTCGCACTCACGCGGTACATGCAATCAAAATTGAATCAGATATAGCGACTCTGTTCTTATTTTTATTATATTCAATTCTGAGACAATATTCGATATAATTCGTAAAGTTCGTATGGAACGAACGTTAAACAAGCCATAATCCACTTGGCTACCAATTTGGTCGAAATGACGCCAATGCGTTATATTAGAATGAATAGAGAGCTCGGTTGGCGGTCAGAGCGTGCGCAGGACTTAGAAAAATTTTGATGGAAAATTTCAACCCTATATAACACCCCTTTTTTGTTGCACCATTACGTGGAGGGGGTAAGGGACACCAACTTTTGTCAAGGTCTATTTGCTCTGAGTTAATTCCCCGTGGAGTTAGGGGATGAAAACCGAAATTCATTACAAAGGCGTCTGCGACTTAAAAAAAGAAAATGTATTGAAAACCCCCTAGTTAGGTTAGGACTCTTAAATTATGGCAATTTGCGTTCATTTTACTTTAAAATTATCAAAAATTCTAACAGATATTATCCACGATTTAGAACAGCTGATTAAATAATAGTGATTATCCGCCATTTTTAGCGTAATTTACAGGGTTCTAGCGTTCGCTAATCATTGGATCACCAATTTTGCTTGTCAAAAGTGCCACTTGGCTAAGGTTTTGTATGAAATTGATCAAAAATGATCGATACAATATAACGTTTCGTTTCACGAATGACACTTGGCTACCAATTACAAATTCGTTTACGCTCGTATCAACAGCTTATGTCAAATCCATACATTTTGTTTTCTATTCTCCTAGCGTTGATGCCACTTGTCTTGGGGGGCTGATGTGCCTGGCTAGTGGCGATTGCTTTATATTATTTATGAAAATTGCTGTAAAGACTGCTTTATATCATAATATAGTAATCAAGCAGATGGCTCGCCTAGTGAAAAGAGACAAACTATCGCTTAAATAAATCAAAGGTTTTAATTTAGCGTAGCGTAAATTAGTTTATAGGTTACTTTTTTCCAACCAGGAATACATTATTGTGGCAGGAATAGTTAAGGCGGTGGTACCATATAGCCGAGCGAGAGGTTGCGGAATTCTATTACCTAATAATCACGATGACGGTGACAGTGGTCGCCTTTTACGAGCTGCCTGGCGGAACGGCAGTCGATCTATTCTTCAAAGGGAGCCCGTACCAACATGGAGGAAATATCTTACAATATTAGTAACTGCTGATATTCGTTTCTTTTTCTATCATAGCCTAAAAACAACACAAGCAAACGGCTTTCTTGTTTATAATTCGTAATAACATCAAAGATGTCAATGATACATTTTATCAGTGTGCTCCCTGCCACACTGACACACAACCCTATGTAAAACCATAAAAGTTTACTGGTTACTTCGTCCTTAAAGCAGGTACAGATTTATGTAATGGCAACGATGGTAAAAATGTAGTAGGTACTTATATTAGTAACTATTATATAATTTGTGATAGTACTCTATTTTTGCTTTACTTGTTCTTGATTTTACCACTACTGTAGACTTTTTACTACTACGTGGTTTATTGGTTAGTGTACTCAGCTCAGATCATGAAGTTCAGCTTAGATTAGTAAGAAAATATCTAGTTAAAGGACGGAAGGAAAGAAAGTATCTCTCATATATACGAAACCAAGCGTCCTAATTTTTCAATTTCTTTAAATCAAACTTGAATTCAGTTTTGAGGGAAGTCCTATTCACTTTTTTCAGACACGCGAAGTTAAGGGCATAACTAGCTTTGCCTACATTTTTCATGATTTCCTTTCCGCAACTTAAATAATATTAATTATATTAGAAATCAGATCACTTCACGCCAACTGCCTTAAATAAGCAAAGTTTTGGTGACGAGTTCTTAAATATACATGACGTAAATTGTGTCGTGAAACCCTCCATATATTAATTTTCGCAACAACTATGAAGGGATGCCATGTTTTAAATGCAAATGTTCACACAGGGACCTTTAACCGTTTAAATCAAGTCATGAATGAGGCACTAGGAACGAATTGTTGGTTATCAAGTCAGTAATGGAGCACCGGGGCTCCATTCCTGACTTGATATCGTTCTTTCTATTTTTTGATGTTTAATGTATAAGGAAGTGGATCAGACTGATTGTTAGTGTAGTGACCCATCATCACACGCGGGTTAACGACCTCAGCGCGATCAGGGAATTTAAAAAGAATGCCTAGCAGAATGGGATGACAAATAATGATTCTATTTTCTTTTGTGTTGCAAATGTTCATGGGCAGTGATAACTGATAACCACTTTCCATCAGGTAGTCCAGTGGCTCATATGCCTGCAGATACTGTAGTAAAAAAACGAGTTTTTGAACGAAGTTTTGTTTAAATTACTCTAAATTAAAAAAAAATTATAAACCCCTATAAATTCCTTTATCACATATCAGATTACTTTTCTGCGTCAAGGGCATCATTTCCAAAGCCAATCATGGTAAAAACTGTTGATATTTAAAAATCATTCTCAATGAATCCTGAAGCATCAGGTCAAGGTTACCATCTAATTGCACTAGTATTGAAGAAACATAATACCTAATATCGTATCAATCAAGCCTGAAGGAAATCTGGTTATCTTAAAACGGTTGACCCTATTAATTATCATCTTTTCGGTCTATAAAAGTACCCTACTGTAATGAAAGCCAAATTTGGTTCGCTATCCTATGCTAAACTCACTTTACCAGCTCTTAATTGCGATACATTTCAGTCTAAGAAAGCCGTAGGGTAAACACCCATCACTACAGGCAATTGCCGTACCTATCATATCATGAGACTTAATACCGTGAACGAATGAATGAATATTTATCTGCAATAATATGGTATTTATTAGACGTTAGTTACTATTTAATGTTGCCAGCATTGTTTTAACACAACATGGTGTACAAATATTTAACGTTCACTAATCGTGGATATCGTACTACGACTATCACCTAGTTAAAACAGTTATACCTCTGGCTACGAGTGTTAGGAAACAGGCGTAATAGTATTTGTTCATTATCATCTTCTCGGTCTATAAAAGTACCCTACTATAATGAAAGCCAAATTTGGTTCCCTATCCTATGCTAAACTCATTTTACCAGCTCTTAATTGCGATACATTTCAGTCTTGAAAGCCGTAGGGTAAACACCCATCACTACAAGCAATTGCCGTACCTATCATATACATCTTCACGCCAGGTCCCTTACGGGGTAGGCAGAGAGAACCGAGTGCCATACATCACGATCCTTGCAGGCTTGACTCGCTTCCTCCATATTCATCACTCTCTTCGTACACACACGCCGGTTGTGAAGGCTCTTGACACCACCTTCGGACAGTACTCGATCAATCTGATCGTGGTATGTCAGTCTTGGTCTTCCCCGGTACCTACATCCTTCCACATTCGCATTGTATATCTGTTTTGTTAACATTTCATCTACCATTATTTCTACATATCCGAACCAACGGAGCATGCCCTTTCTCATCTTTACACCGACACTTTCTTTCAAACCTAACCTCTCTCTCACTTCGACATTACGAACCCGGTCCGCGAGTGTCACACCACATATTTTTCTTAGCGACCTCATCTCAACCGCGTTGATTCTACTTTCATGCCCTTTCTGACATACCCAGCTCTCACTTCCATACAATAGCGTTGGGATAAGCACATGATTATGCGGGCTAGACGGGCACCCTGACTTAAAATTGTGCTATTAAGTAATCTCCCTAACGCTCCATTCACTCTGTTCCCTGCACACACTCTTTTTTCAACATCAGCGGTGTACCTTCCATCCCTGCTAAAAGCACATCCAAGATATACAAACTCATCCACTTGTTCCAGCACTACATCATCTACCACAACCCTTACGTACCTATCATATCATGAGACTTAATGCCGTGAATGAATGAATGAATATTTATCTACAAAAATATGGTATTTATTAGACGTTAATATTACTATTTAATGTTGCCAGCATTGTTTTAACACAACATGGTGTACAAATATTTAACGTTGACTAATCGTGAATATTGTACTACGACTATCACCTGGATAAAACAGTTATACCTCTGGCTACGAGTGTTAGGAAACAGGCGTAATAGTATTTGTTCATTATCATCTTCTCGGTCTATAAAAGTACCTTACCATAATGTAAGTCAAATTGGTTCGCTATACTATGCTAAAGTGGTTTAACAAGCTCTTAAAAGCGTTACATTTCAGTCTTGAAAGCCGTAGGGTAAACGCACTGTAAATTCCCATCACTATCGGCCATTGCCGTATCCCGATTTGGTGTGGAGCGAGCGGCGCGCGCGGACATGCGCATGCGACTATTTATACACGTGGCCCCGCACTATCCCGCTTCTATAATTATAGACAGAGGAAATCCATTGCGAAGTGCCATGTGCTTGTACGCTATCTGAATCACGCTTTTGATTTGTGTTATTGGTTGTATTGGCTCTTAAAAGAATTTGTTGAAAAGTTGATTTGATTTGCGACCACAAGGAATAATCAAAATATATAGATTTACTAGGTGGTAGAGTTCCGCAACGTCTCGCCCAGGTATTTGGTACCACCGCCTTAATTCCTCCTGCCACAATGGCGGAAATGCTTCACATTGTCGTGTGCCGATTTGGAGAATAAAGTAACCGGTACGCTTATACATGCCATCCATATGGATACCGACGCATAATTAACATCTTTGGTATCTATGGGCGATGATTTTTTTTTTTCACCAAAAAGAGAGCCATCTGTTTAGTATCTATGATACACAAAAAAGATAACTTTATTGCTCTAATGCTTAGCCTTTTGGGTTCAGACCATGAAGCTGTGGGTTCGATTATTGGGTCGAAAATTCTTTTGAGGTTGTTTCGTAGACAATTATCTCCGCTTTAACTATTCTTACCTTAATATAGAGTCAGTACCTATCGCAATCCTGTTTCTCTTTTGAGGGTAAGGTAGTCGGTAAAACCCATGAACAATGCATTACATATGTGCCACACTACCATTAGCATCTTTGGTATACATAGATGATGGGTATCTCTGTCAGAAAAATCATCACATTTTTAGCAAACTATCATAGGTTTGCTAAAAATGTAGCATAAAATAATGTAGTATGTATGATTCTACTCGCCTTAAACAAGATCAATAAGATGAATTCTCGAGACCGTTACTTAATGCACAGTGTTGTTCCTGGCCCCATTTGTAAAATAGACTACCTGCCATTCTGCCAGGCACTTCGTAAAAGGCATACGATTGGCAATACGTGTCACTAGCATACCTAGTGACTACTATGTGGTAGGTTGTGGAAATAATGTCTCTCCATGACACCACCGTCTTACCTGTTTCTGCCGTAATAACATTGGTGCTTGTCAATGTCGTGTACTGGTTCGGAACGTAAAAAAGACGATAAATTATGCAAGTGGTATTGCAATCCCCTCACACGGATAGAAAAGCACCTTTAACATATTTGGTGTTTGCAGGTGATCGTTGTAGCACTTTCCATCAGAAGATCCATCTGCTTGTTTACTATTCTATAAAATAAAATGTGACTGTAGTTATATTAATTTCTAATTTTTTTCGATTGGATATTACAAAAATGTCCTCGTATTACAAGTTCTTTAGCCAACAAGCTGAACAGCTCTAAAATAAATCCGTGAGCATTTCGCGTCCTTTTACATTCTTCTGAATCTCCATATCGCAAATTAGTGCGTTCTTTGTTAACATTTGCCTTGTCACACTCTTAAGCTTATACTCGCACTATTCGAGTTAACGCCTCGAAGTTATGGAGCTGGCATTCATTTGCCATTGGGGATAATCCATCTTGCCTATATTTACATAAATAAACACAGCCATATTAAACTAATTGTGTTAATATCACAATATAAAATTTGACCAGACCAATCGATCACATGTCGGATACGTCACTATATTTATATTATTGTTTTTTTTTTTATAGTAGAGGGGGCAAACGAGCAGATGGTGCACCTGATGGTAAGTGATCACCGCCGCCCATGGACATCCGCAATACCGGGGGTATTGCAGCTGCGTTGCCGGCCTTTTAAGAATGAATAAGCTCGTTTCTTGAAGGTCCCTAAGTCGTATCCATTCGGAAACACCCCCGAGGGTAATAGATTCCACAAAGGAGTAATGCGAGACAAAAAGTGTCGACAAAAGCGCACGGTTGTGGATTTCCAGACATCGAGGTGGTGAGGATGGAACTTTAAATTTTGACGCGATGTCCGATGGTGGAATTTAGCGGCAGGCATTAGTCCGAACAACTCGTCGGAACACTCCCCATGATAAATACGGTAAAAGATGCAGAGCGAGCCTACATCTCTGCGTAACGCCAAAGAGTCAAGCCGATTAGAAATAGCCTGGTCGTCGACGATTCGAACCGCTCTACGTTGAATGCGATCAAGAGGAAGAAGCTGGTACTGAGGAGCTCCGGCCCAGAGGTGAGAACAGTACTCCATGTGAGGTCGAATTTGGGCCTTGTAAAGTTGGAGGCGATGGGCTGGCATTAAGTACTGCTTTGCTCTACTGAGTACACCAAGCTTTTTAGAGGCTAGTTTAGCCTTCCCTTCCAAATGACCGCGGAACTGAACGTTTTTCGAAATGTCGACTCCCAGAATTCCAATACTGGCTGAGGCAGTTAGGAGAGTGTTTTCGAACCGAGGTGATACGACAAAGGGTGTTGTATATAGTCCTTATTCTGTTAAACTGATAAACTTATTTAGAAAGAATTGCCTAACCGTGGATTCAAGACTCATGCGTCTTTCTGATTGCTCTAAGAATGTCACTAAAGCTGTCATTTCTAGAGCACTGAGGCATTTATAAGTCAGAATATATCTATTTTAAAAAAACCTTTTTTATGTTTTTGTATTCCTACACGGATGGAAAATGACAAACATAGCTTGATGGTGCGTTGCTATCCGTGTGGTGGGGTATTAATGCTACATGCAAAAGTTTATCGGCTACCTTACCCTGTAAAACGGAACACGACAGTTACAAATACTTACTCCAGGAATAGATAAAGCGGTTGTACCAGACCCAGGCAAGACATTAAAGTTTATCTATTTCTTTTTTAATAACGATTGGCCTAATATTTTTATGCAATATGCATAAAAACATTATATAAAAATCGACTTTGTGGTCTAGTAGTCCGGCGTTGGCGTTGACCACGTGAGGTCCCGGGTCAGGCAATTAAAAAATGTGTTTGTTAGTTTTCTAATAAAAACCATGTTCCCGAGGATTGGAAAGTGCCCGGTTGGCGATAGCCTTGCCACCTATCACATTGTGGAACCAAGTATTTTCGGCTAATCGTAGGTGCACTTGTACCTCTGCCTACATCGTCGGGGATACGGGCGTGAAGATACTTTTTATGCATAAGAAATACGTTAAATTAATAACATTACACAAACTACATTTGTTTGACGTACATCATAATATACATACTGCACACATGCTTATTATGTTTACGGCTAAGTCTGTTGTCAAACTTGATGACATCTTATTGTTTATTGTCAAATTTGGACCATAGGGCGATCGCTAGTAAGTATATATACACACACACACATATATATATATATATATATATATATATATATATATATATATATATATATATATATATATATATATATATATATATATATATATATATATATATATATATGTGTGTGTGTAATCTCTAAAATGCTATATAAAATATTTGTAAAAATCTTTTAAATTATTTTTACATATTAATCCACCAAATTACGCAAATTGCTTTTATCAATCACTTTACCCCTAATTCTATTTGTTTAACGGCAAAGTCAAAGTTTTATATGAAATAATGGTTCTATTAGGGAATTGCTTTCTGGGAAATTACTAGCTTTATTTAAGCTAGTAATTTCCTAGAAATAGCTAACCAGTCTACGTCCCGCAACCCGCTATAATCTATACATATAATAAAATCGTAGGAAAGTCAAAACTGTACATTGAATATTTTTTAAAAGAATACTTGGGGCGTGATTTATAATCGATATCGAAGCCAAAAATATAGTTTTTAGAATTTTTGTCTGTTTGTCTGTATGTATGTCCGGTGTAAACTCAAAAAGTACTGGATAGATTTACTTCCAATTTTGCATGAATATTATTAACAGGTCGGGTCAACATATAGGCTACATATTATCACGCTATCACCTACGGGGGAGGAGCTGTGCGGAGTAAACGAAGTCCGCGCGAATGAAGGCCGTGGGCAACAGCTAGTAAGATACAAACCCGCCGTAATCAAAGTTTATGTAAATTCTACCGAATCTATACTCTTCATCGTCGGCAGTTGGTGAAACTCCGTCATAATTATTATTTTATTTGAAACACTTGTACTGTTTCACGATCACAAACTATATAATATACTTATTTTTAATTAAATAGCCAAATTAAATCATAATAAAATAATAATTCCTACTAATGTCTACATTTTCAACCGACTTCCCAAAAGGAGGAGATATTCAATTCGGTTTTATGTTTTTTATTCTTATTACCTCAGAACTTGGTTATTTATGAACCAAATTAATTACAAAAATATTTTTTTGGAGGGTATACTTCCTGTTTACAACCCATTTAAATTTGGTGAAAACATCGTAAATTATATTTTACAACTTATCAGGAGAGTGCGTCAAAGATTTAAATAAATCATGTAAAATTGTATTAAGTCCTAAAGCAATCCAGTCATGAAAACTTTAGTTAACATATATTTCTATATGATCGACATGTTATTGATATATGTATTTTACTAGCTGTTTCCCGCAACTTCGTCCGCGCGGACTTCGTTTACTCCGCACAGCTCCGCAGATAATATCTAGCCTATATGTTGACCCGACCTATTAGTAATATTCATGCAAAATTTGAAGTAAATCTATCCAGTACTTTTTGAGTTTACCCCGGACATACATACAGACAAACAGACAAACAAACAAAAATTCTAAAAACGATATTTTTGGCTTCGATATCGATTGTAGATCACGTCCCAAGTAATCTTTCAAAAAAATATTCAATGTACAGTTTTGACTTTCCTACGATTTTATTATATGTATTTAGATTACTATTAATTGTGGGTTAAAATTATATTTCACGACATAAAGTTTATAAAATGACCTGGTAACTCAGGCATACAATTTAATTTTGTATATTAATATTTAATTCATAAAGTAAAATAAGGATAAAACAATGTTAAATAATATGAAAAATCTTTACTATTTTTATCATAATTAAGTATCAAGATTTTAAAAATAAATCAGATAAATGCAACTAAACGACATATATTAATAATTATTCATTAAATTATATCAATCAAATCTATTTTGGTACAACTTTCATTCAGTTCACTTCTGAAATCAAAATTATAGGGGCAATCTACGATAATCCAGTCAAATTATAGATCAGATCAGGTTAATAAATTATAATTAGCATGGTAATTAATAAGAAACTATTAAATATTTAAACAAGTTTTACTGTTTCCTTCTCCTTCTTCTCCTTGGTTTTGATACCACGCAAGCAAGTAGAAAAGCTGGAAGAATGTGTCAATTCAGGTAGCAACTCTAGATTACTACTTTTGTCGTAATCGGAGTGATGCCATCTGGCCCACTCCACTTATGGATGTCCAAGGAATGGAATTAGTAATCTCTGGCAAAATGAACACAGCCAGATACTAATTAGTATTCGATTAGGATGTATAGTGTAATAGCTACTACTTCGATCTTATGGGAACACGTGAGAACTACCGTGCATTCAAGCGATTTTGTCTCCCTACTGGAAGTTGAATTAAATAGGCCGTTTTTAAGTCCTTAATTTCTAAAATACTCTGGTTCCATTTTAATCAAGCTTAACCTGATTCTAAAAGTTTTGTTTCGTACCATTTTCAAGCCTTTACCCTTCTGCTGTCTATTGCCAAATAAGGGGGGGAAACTGGATGTATTTTCCTACTCCTACACAGTTCTGATTAATTTCGCTGCGAGTTCCAAGACAGCTTAGCTTTTTTCCAGGGGCACCCTGTGCTTGCAATTCCGTGGTATTCAAGAGGTTGCCGCTGTTGATTCTGGTTTACAGAAGTTACAGTGGTGGCAACGAGCGGTAGGCCCATTGTCCTTGAACAAAGATGTTTAAGGAAAACAGTGCTTCACGCACTGATGATTGAAGTTAATTTTGTTTCCAGCATAGAGCTATTGCTGCGCGATTACAAGCGGTGGATTCTTTTGGCTGTTTTGGTTGAGTTGGCTGCAAATAATGAGCCCAGATCAGCGTTTTTCCTTTGCATTATAGACCAGATATAATCATCTCTGTGCAAGGATGGGTTGGTGGGCTGTGAGAAATTCCCTAACGCAGCCTTGGCGAGAGACCAGTATGCACGAGTTCACAAAATTAAAGCGAAATAATCTAGCTAGTGCAACATAAGAATATATTTATCCAGAAATACTGACAATTACCATTGCTGTTATCATTTAGGTCATCAATCCTCGTCAAAATTGTCTTCTACAAGCAACACGTGGATAACGAATGAGTTTGTTAATGAGTGCCAAATCTCTACCTAAAAATGTAGGTTACTTATCCTGTATTTAAAAATTATTTTCCGAGTATCGCTCTATAAAATATAAATTACAATATTTCTGCTAGTTTTAAGAATATAAATAGTACCGCAATAGTTACATCTTTGGTATATATATCTTTCAGACATTTTATGTTATAGGACAGGAAATAGATTGTTGTGGAAAAGAAAAAGGATAAATATGGCCTACAGACAATGTGTCATCTGTACGTCTCCATCCATCTGTTGGGCATCTAATGCCTCAAACGAAAGGTGGAATATAGCTCCTGCTATATGTATATGTATGTATAACAATTAATATAGGTATACCGTCACATTCCTGGTAGTCTTAATCATTACTTCTTAACAAATTACACAAACAGCTGCTTAAATATTACTAGACAAATCTGATTATAATGCAAATAATTAATGTTTGCTGATAAAATTAAATATTAATCTAATAAATATTTCACTGTATAATGACAAAAAATGTAACAAAATTATTTTGTTGTTAATTAATAAATCCAAAATCATATGTAGTTGTTCTTCTTACTAAAATTAGTATGTAGATTTTATAAAATAATATCAAAATTGTAATTTTTTGTACCTAAAACTAATTTGGTAGAATATGTTGGTAACTGTATATTAATTACTTTGACAAATTGTAGCACACATAATATTCTATAATGCAAATGCAAATAAAGTTTCGTCGTTTAAAAAAACACTTATTACGCAAAGACCGCAAGGCGTAGCTCTGGGTAAACTAATATTATTATATTTTTGGATCTAACTAGGTATCTTTACCGACAAATACACATAAAATAGTATATTTTTCTAAAAATATTAGATTACATTCACTATAGTTGCATTGTGAAGCAATTTCCTATAGCCAAAGATAAATTACATACAAGTAAAGTTGACGCATGACGTACACAAAACGGGGCCAAGGAGATTTGTACGATTTTAACGGGTGTGCCATTATTGAAGCGTGATAGGTTTGTGCCTAAATCTGTTCTAAGTAGGGTTGGCAAACGATCATTATTATAATTCGAATCCAGAATTTCCCAAAACATTCAGAGATACTCGGAAACACATCAAATATTTTTACTTTCTTATATCCGTAGGTAATTTCTCGCTGTTCAATAAATCATTACTAGTCTTCTGAATAAAATGAGGCGCAAGATTAATAAAAAACAATCTCTGCCAGACTTGACAGTCAGATAGTTCTGTAGCAGTAAGGCCGGCTTTATATACCCATGCGCTTAATATAATTAATCTAAACTATTTGTTAACGTTGTGCTCAATAAAGAGCGCACAAAAAATGAACACCTAATTCATTTATTCAAGAAAAAAACGAAAAAAAATATTTCCAAATTCACTCCAACACCATAATTTCAATAAAATAAGTGGAAAAAAATGTATAATCTATCATAAAAAAATATAGTACCTACATATAAGTCCTTCATCATAGCATTTCATGAGACGAATAGAAATGCCTAGCGAACATATTTTACGATCTTTCCGTTCTTTCCCTTTCAAACAAGCATAACATTCGTAAATAATTTATTTCCACCTTCTCTTACGAATACCCGAATGCAGCCACACACTATATAGCCAACATCTTTGTTCGACATCAATGTTGACATCTTGTATTATTTCGTATTAGTCCGAGGCTCTTTAGAACTATAGATAGACCATTTGCCTTCCTGCAAGCAATTCGTAAAATATGAAATATTGACCAAACATGTCACTATAAACGTAAGAATCAGGTGATAGAGTTCTGCAACAGACTCGTCGTTCAGTGCTTGTTTACGTTACTACGATATAAAAAAATTGTCCAGTGTTTTGCGCTTATTTGATAGCCCTAATGTCAACCGATGTGATACTGTGCATTTTATAAATAGATTAGGTTTTTCATCTCAATAACAGTCACGTCCTTATTATT
Source organism: Apodemia mormo (assembly GCA_036924255.1). NCBI lineage: Eukaryota > Metazoa > Arthropoda > Insecta > Lepidoptera > Riodinidae > Apodemia > Apodemia mormo. The sequence continues at coordinate 36,605,016 of JAUPFN010000001.1, read as the reverse complement.
GGTAAATGCTATTCATCACACGAATATTTTGATAGGTAACTAACACATGAGTGTTACATCTCGTAAGTTAGTTACCATTAGAAAGACCTTTTAGTAGGTCTTATATTAGGTATCCTCATAAGAGAAATCAATATAATAATAGGTATTATTCGTTACTTGTGTGTGAGAATGTTGTTGTTACATAATCATACGTGAACGACTAGATGGACTTGCATGAAATTCTGCAGGTAAAACATGTAGTATATACTTATTTAGGCCTGACACATTGTATCACATTCAATACATTGTTCCCATAAAATTTACTTATATGTTAATATGCAGAGGGCTTTATACATCAATTTAATCCATCGAGAAATAAATAGCTTTTGCTGCTCAGTGCTAATGTAGATTTATATCGATGAAAGTATATTTGAAATTTTTATATCAAGCCAATTTTGAATTTATCCTTAGGTATAAGCAAAAATATAATTAATATTTACCTCCTTGTAATATTAGTGTAGATTTGGCACAAAAAATTTGAATGCACTAACAGGCACTACAGGTCTGTATAGTGATGTAGATATCTTGTAAAAGTAATGTCTGCATACACAAGCGATCGTGTGGTCGAAATTCGTCTACAGACTAAACAAGTATTAAGTTTGACAACAGGTTTTAGCCATAAAGAAAATAGTATATCTACAGGTGTGTATGTTACCATGTACGTCACATAAATGTAGTGTATTGTGTAATGTCTACTTTTATTAATTTAATATATTTCTAGTGTAATATAATAAAGTGTTTAATATATTTTAAAAATATATGGTTTTTGTAATCCTCCGCAATGTAAACTTTAAATGTGCCAAATTTCATCCTCCTTCGTTTGTGTATTTGTCTTTAAAAAGGGGTACAAAATTTTTGCCTAACGCATTAATATACATATAAATTAAAAGATAATAATAGATTTTGTGTTCCACAGTGTAATTATTGAAGCAGTGAAATCGTGAGCAGCAGTTATTAGTAAATATTTGATAGCCTTGAGTCCATATTCTCACAGAACGCTTTTTAATTTCAGAGTTACGCTGCATCCGCACCTCCAAAACCAGCATCAGCGCCACCACACACAACCCTACAGAGATCAGTCCGAGCAGCAGGGCCCTCAAGAGTAATACCCCGGTTTCACTTTCCTAAAGGGAGACCGCCACCCGCTCATCAGCAAGACCACGCTTTACACAAAGTGCAGTCTGCGTTTGCCACATTTCCCAATAGCGAGGTAAGTGTTTTAGTTTTTCCAATCCAATCAAAATTATCCAAGTGCACTAGAAAAAGTAATGTTTTTCTAGGATATGTACGATCTCACTTATCGACAAAACGGTGAACCTGTCCGCTTAGGTTAAACAGCGTGTGATATGCCTGGCGCGATAGAATAGAGATTTGACCAATAATAAAAACTAATATCTCGCTTGTACGCCACAATATACGTTTTCTTTTCATAGAAACAACATATGACTTCTTCTTATTGATCAAACATCTTTTCTCAACATGTCACACAGTTTATCCTAAGCAGACATAATCTCTGTTAAGGTTTTGTTTATCCCGCTAACTCCGCTAGGGAGAAGGTGTGATGATATATATTTATGTAGCACGCAATTTATTAACAACAGCGAAGTGGCTGGTTATCAATTTTTTAACTTCCCGATACGCGTGTAGATAAGGAAGTTATTGACTTTGCCCCGGTTTTCGAAAATAGAGTTTTCACCAGATCTCAACATTTTGAGCTCCTAGGAATCTTTTCCGACAATTTCGCAATGACGTCCGTGTCTCTGTATGTGTATACGTGTTTGTATGTGTTTATGTAAACATCCAATTAATTTTGAACGGCTCGACCGATTGAAATGCGGTTGATGGCATTCGATTGGATTCCGCTTAACTTAGACTTCATGAGAATCTGAACCGATTAAGCCAAGGAAATTTTGAGAAACTTCGAAAAAACCTCATAAAAATTTCGGCAAAACAATATATTTTTTAAATAACTTCCAGATTATTGAAAAACTGGGTCCAATGCCGTCTACTACAACTTTACGTTGTAGAACGTATAGAAAATCTGCCACCTTGTAGTTACGATGGTAATGACACCTTTAGCCATTAGTTAGTCTTTTACGAACTGCCTGACAGAATAGCCGATGATTTATTCTTAAAAGGCGAACCGGAATATGAGGGAAATTCATAATTATAAGCCAGTAGACTTACGCTGATTGCTACCGGTTTTATATTGGCATTAAGAATGATATCGTCTATCACATTATGTGATACTTAAATTTGAATTACTATTTTTTGCTGGGTTAGAGGGTTGTCGATAGATACACTATGCCATGGCCATGATACGCCTGAGGCAATGAACACCCTAAGTAAATTTTAAATTTAATAAGAGGTTGTAAAAACAACACCCATCATGCTTCATCTCACTTCTTCATCTTACGTCTCAGTTGAGTCAAAATTATAGATTACCTGTAGTATGTTAATGAGAATAATGCAAATTCTATTAATTTGATATGTAACGCTTACAATTTCATGTAACGCTTACAATTTCACGGTCACATAATGTTCCAACGGGTATTTATTGATTCTGATAAATTATGTAAATTGCATTGTTTCTAGAATTCCTACCTAGTTGGCACTGTATTCAAGGATAAGTGGAATTGGTTACATAGGTATTAAACATTCTTAGCTATTAAAGCATAAAGCTTAAATATAGCTAGTAACGTATATTTGACCCGTATAAAGTGTATGAAAATATAAATAGTTCAACATTATCTATGAATGAACAATTATCAGGGTGGGCAAAAAATCGTGGATCAAACGAAACAGTGTGATAGTTGGGATTATCTATACATATAATAAAATCATAGGAAAGTCAAAACTGTACATTGAATATTTTTTTTAAAAAATACTTGGGGTGTGATCTATAATCGATATCGAAGCCAAAAATATAGTTTTTAGAATTTTTGTCTGTTTATCTGTATGTCTGTTTGTCTGTATGTATGCCCGGGGTAAACTCAAAAGTACTGCATGGATTTACTTCAAATTTTGCATGAATATTACTAATAGGTCGAGTCAACATATAGGCTACATATCATCACGCTATCACCTACGGGGGAGGAGCAGCGCGGAATAAACAAAGTCCGCGCGGACGAAGTCGCAGGCAACAGCTAGTTTGCAATAAAAATATCTCTACGGCAGAGCTCAATCTTGATCTTAATTTTTAACTTTATTTTCAACTGACGAAAAAACGAGGTGATTCGTTTGATATGTATGTAGGTATGTAATATTGTTGAAATTGAATAATATTTGAGAATAATAATTTATTTAGCCGTTCAAGTACTTGTACTAAATTTCGTAAGTGTATGTATGTTTGTATACTTATTTATAAGTTTGTCCACGAATTTCTGGAGAACTAAAAGCCATATCGAACTAATTATTTTTGAATTAAAACTAGATATATTCCAACTTAGGTAACAGTTTAAGTATCATCAAAATCGGTTCAGTAGTTTTGTGATAAGAGTATTAAACTGATTATTTTTTTTAATTCTTTTTTTCTTTTTACATTTTTTAATTTTTGAAATTACTATTATTGTTATTTATTGTCATAAAAACCATAGTAGTACCTACTTACATACTCCAAATGTGTTAAGTAAGATACAAAAGATACGGCCCTGTCAGGGTCGGAGGGACAAGATGGAGTTTTGGATGGAGGAATTTCGGAAAATCAACCACCATATTTTTTATGAATTTCTCAATTAAAAATAAAAATAGGTACGAGGCATTATAATTTTGTATGCCAGAAAAATTATATTTTTTTTAGTTTATACAACAAATTGTTGAACTGTTTTGTAAAGTTCAAGATCGGATAGAATAAGCGATAAAGGTTACTTATTTAGGTCATCTCAACATTGATACGTTGTTCCTTAATTAGTCCCAATCAGTCCCAGTAATCTGCGCATTTATTTAACAAAGTTTAAATTAAGTACAGAATTTAGAGAAGATTTAGAAGATTTATACGTGATTTATATGTGCCTAACCAAAAATTAAATATTTTTACAAAAAATGTGTATTGTATGTCTATTATTATATACAATAATATTCCTGATAGTCTTAAATCATTGCCTATAAATAAATTTCGCAAAAAGTTGTTTGATTTGCTGTTAGATAAAACTTATTATGATATTAAAGAATTTTTAGCTGATAAAATTAAATGTTAACGGATAGAAATATAAGTTTGTTGATTTTGCCTTAAAAAAATTCACTGTAGTAAAATTTTGTAAATGGTGTAAAATTTGTAAATTACAAAAATCTTAATCACACAAAAAATGAAACTTGTAATTATAAAAATAACTTTGGTAATATGAAATCATTCTTGTACATTAGTAATAAGTACATAAAATAGAGGAAAAAAGACCAGCCCTCTGAGTTTCTTTCGCCGGATCTTCTTAGTGTGTGGCCGCGTTCAGATCCGGTAGTAATTTTAAAAAATCGATACAGTGTTTTAAATGTAATAATATATAATGATATTTTTTAAATATTTGCACACTATATAATGATAGAATATGTTGGTAACTTAATTAATTTTTAACAACTTGCAACACCTATATTCTTGCAAATAAATATTTTCTTTCTTTCTTTCCTTAAACAAAAAGGCTTATATATCTGTTTAAATCTATATATTTAACAATGTATCTAGCAATCACCTATAAACGACTTCAAGTGAAGTTAAAATATATTTGTGGATTAAAAACTTTAAGCGATCCCCTGTGGCCGAAATTCGACTGTAGACTAAACAATAAAATCTCAAACTAACTTTAGCCGTAAAGAAAATAGTATAGATGTAGTATAATATCATGTATGTCGCATGAATGTAGTATGTGTAATGTTTATTTATATAAAATTAACGTAATTCTTAGATATTTTATTTAAAAATATTAGTTTGCTGCAGTCCTCCAAAATATAAACTTTAAATTTACCGAATTTCATATTCCACCGTTCGCGCAATTGCTTAAAAAAGGGATACAAAGTTTTTCGTTCACTGTTAACAGATTTTTTATATCATAAAATAGCAAACAAGCACTCAAATAAAAAAAGAGTGTAACCTTTTTATTTATTTTTTTGTCTGAGTTTGTTTTGTAAGTAAATATTGTCATAATTTTCTACTCAACAGTCGTGTCTTTACATCTAACTTTTTTTCGTATCCAGTTACATATTGTATATTATGTGTTACATATTCGCGGAAACTTTTGTGTAAAATGTTGTTATATTTTCTAGTTGTAAGTATTATAATCTATTTGTTTCCCTAATATTTAATTAATAAAATAAATAAAAAGGCAGATGTGTCTCCTGATGGAAAGAGTCATCCATCGCCTATAGACACCAAAGATGTTAATGGTGCGTTGCTATCCTGTGGCGAGGTCAAATGTCACGTGTATAAGTTTACCGGCTACCTTGCCTTCCAAACCGGAATACGACAGCGACAAGCACTGACGTTATTGCGGCAGGAATAGGTAAGGCGGTTATACAAAACCCGGGCGAGACAATGCAGAACTCTACCACCTAATAAAAAAATAAATAAATAATGTCGTTGGATTGTACCTATCAAATATATAAAAGTTCTGCCATTACGCAAACCTCTTCTATTCTAAAGTCCTCGCTACATAATAAATAAACTAAGTTCGGAACCGAATTGTATGCTAGCTCCACTGAAATATTCAAGATTGTGCTATAGGCTACAGCGCCAAGGTTAGCCAGCAAAGGCAAGGTTAAACTTTTAATACAGTTAAGACAAGAAATATAAACTACGAGTACAGACCCAGTAAAAATAAAAAATATAAAACTTTTCCTTTAGGCTTTAGGCTTTTACGCTGGCATAATCTAATATTCTGTACTAGTCGTGAAAGAATTCCTGATTATATTATGCTTTATTTGATAAAACAAGTGCCGCTAATTAGTAAAATAACTGATGATCTTACTATTTAGTGAACCAGTTCTGATTTGATGAACAATAAAACTTTTGAGATCAGTCAATCTGTTCGAAGTTTTCCATATTGGGCACCCGCTTAAATGGCACCTGAGGAAATGGCACCTGAGGTATTCCACATACGGCACCTCTCGATACTTTTCGCAGGTGCCATTAGTGGAGTATTTTATTATTTTAAGTCTTATTCCCGAAATGGCACCCACGGATCAGTAGGTACTAGTATTGGGACATACTTAGAAAATGAACATTAAACAAATCGATTAAAATCAGTACAGACTTTCATTACATGATAAAAATATAGCTTCTTTATGTTTTTAATCATTTTATTACCACAATCAGTTTCCTTATTTGGTCTCCATTTAGCAAACTAAAAATGCATTCAAATTGCGTTCCTACTTTCATACATTATTATTACGGTACGGATTACAAATTTATTGTGAGCATTGTGTACACAGGCTACAACAGGCTATAAGTGAACTTCAGCAAGAAGCTGCAGCCACTGATGCTCCTGTGCCCACGTTATATAAAAGCAAAGTAAATAATTTACTCGACCAAAGACTCAACTTTACAAGTGATTATCCAAAATTTAAAATATTAAATCCAGCCTTTGGGTTATAAAAGGGCGGATCCAGCTTTCGAATCGGGGATGCGGGAGGGGGGGGGGTCACACATTTGAGGTTCAGTCAATATAGACTCTAATCGTTAGTTTGCAATATTAAATCCATACCTAGACCCCTGTTTAAGTGGGGGGGAGGGGTCGTGACATGATTTTTCGAAAATAGAAAAGATACTTGCCTTGTCAAAACGAAGCTGTTCACAAAAAATCAGCTTATTATTAATCAAAAAAATGTTTATTCGTGGGACCACGGTCTAAGAAAAGAAATAAATAATCGTAAATAAACCTAAAAGTATTTGTTTTTAAATTGATTTTGCAAGGCATGTGATTAAGAAAACTAATTATGATATTAAAATTATTACAAAAAAGTTATATTTTTATCATGTTATTAAATTCTGTATTGATTTTAATCGATTTGTTTAATGTTCATTTCCTAAGTATGTCCTAACACTAGTACCTACTAATCCGTGGGTGCCGTTTGGGAAATAAAACTTAAAATAATAAAATATTCCACTAATGGCACCTGCTAAAAGTATCGAGAGGTGCCGTATGTGGAATACCTCAGGTGCCATTCTCTCAGGTGCCATTTAAGCGGGTGCCCAATATGGCATACTTCATCTGTTCGATACTATAATGGTAAGCCTGTTTTGTAACCTGTATCTGTCAATCCTCCCTATATTTTAAAAGACGATCAAACAGTAGGTACTCTTTTTATGGATTTCATGAAACGATGGGTTCCTCGTTTAAATGAGAAAGCTGCGTAACATTTTTATTTTTATATATGCTGTTAACTGATAAATGACTACATACTGAAGCGAGGGTATTTATTACTCGATAAGTACCGAGTATGTAAAAAATAGATACTTAAATTTCGACCTAATTATCCAAAAAAAATGTATAGTATGGACTACTGACAACCACGCATATACATATATCAAAATTCATTGTTTACTGATAGCGAATTGTCGAAGTCGCGATTAGAATCATTAGCGTGCCGCGCAGTGACCATGCTTTTTGAATATTAATACACCAGTTTCGGTTTTACTTTAAAAAAGATATATTTTTAGTAAATTCTATTTTACTATAAAGATTTACTATCACTATATAGTAGTATTTTCTTTCCCTACATTATTTTTTTCCCCTACATTTTTGTTAGAGATGACCATTATCTGCTTGTCGCACCCTCAATATATACAGACTTTTACTAGTCAAGCTGTCTATATTTTACTATAAATATTTCTCAATGAAAGGGTTATATTGTACGTTATTAGACACTTTTACTATACCACTTGTACATAAATTTCACTTTTACACAATTTTTTAATATATTACTCGACCGGTTTCACTTTTTAAAGCATCTTCAGGATGTAATATACTTAAGCATCTTCAGGATGTAGTATACTTAAGTATATTAACATCTTGAAGATGCTTTAAAAAGTGAAACCGGTTGAGTAATATATTAAAAAATTGTGTAAAAGTGAAATTTATGTTCAAGTGGATTAGTAAAAGTGTCTAATAGCATCTTCAGGATATAATATACTTAAGTATATTACATCTTGAAGATGCTTTAAAAAGTGAAACCGATCGAGTAATATATTAAAAAATTGTGTAAAAGTGAAATTTATGTACAAGTGGAATAGTAAAAGTAACTTATAACAATGGAATTTTACCAAGTGCCGACGATGGAAAGTATAGAATGTATATATATAAAAATCAATCCCTATTTTCCTTGGTCACGACATCACGCCTGAGTGGCTGGACCAATTTCGGTATTTTTTTTTTTTTGTTGTGTTTGTAATTGTAAGGAGAAGGTTCTTATAAAAGAAAATATTAAGAAAATTGCGGGGAAAAATAGAAAATTTAAGAATATTTAACCACCATATAAAGTTTAATGCCATTTTGCCTGCGTGGAAGGACAATCCCGTAGGGCGTAGACTTATATTAATTACGTGTCACGTTGTTTGTCCGCTATGGATTCCTAATATGAATGGCAAAACAACTTTTGCCGGGTCAGCTAGTATATTATATTGTACGATTAATCTCGTAAATTGTGATAAAAATTGAATTTAAATGAGAAAACGGTATTTTGTAAGGATATATTATATAAGTCTAATGCAAATTCAATAATTCGTCCGTATACAAAGACCGTCGTCAGATTGCAAAGGCAAAATACGTTTTAGAAAATGCCTTACTCGGGTAAAATGTAAAATTTCGTTATTATATGTATAATATACATGACATTTAACGTCACCGTTAACAAATTGCCGCGACATATTGATTAAATTACTAGTTATTTAAATGGATTATTTATTTAGATAAAGAGCCCTATCCGGCTTCTTATATAAAAAGAATTAAGTTTGTTAGGGGCTGCCTTTAAGTCCCACATCTGGAAAATACTGCATCCGTCCACCGTCAGTGTCATCGGAGTTTATAGTTGATAGTGATGCAATTTATGTCATCAACAATTAGGCTTTGGCAATTTGTATTGGACGTTTACCTTTACAAAATGACGACGCCGTTTGTATAACGAATAAACATACAAATTACCGGCGTCGATACTGTTCATAACATTTGGTGAACATTTAATAAGATTTGAAATATTAGATCAATAAAACAGAGGTGTAGATAAAATATATGCACATAGGAAATATCTTTTTGCAAAAGAAAGATGCAAAGGATTGTTAACTGTCCCGGATTTACTGGGAATTTCCGCATAAATTGGTAATAGAGTCAGCCTAATAACGAGATCGGTATCGTCGAAAAAATTTCTCTATTCCTCGCTTTAAGCCTTATCATCGACATTTCTGCTTAAGTAAAATATAACGTCCTTTTATTTATACAACATCAGAAATCGTTTTCTTCCTAATTTGACGCTTACAACTTTTTTAAATTAATTCTCTGTCGTTACCTTGAACTACTATTGAACTTATAACTATTTAAAATTAAGAAAAATTATTACAGCTGGAAAAATCAACAACGCCATCGTATTAGAATGCTATTCCGGAAAAATACACATTTTAGTTACTTTTTGTTGTAAAAGAGGGGGTAAACGTGACGAATGCCTATGTGAACGTGAAGGATAATATATAAAATATAGGAAGGATAATACCTAATGGTAAGTGATCCCCAACACCGATGGACATCTGCAACTTTACAGGCTTTGTAGTTGCGCTGCCTGTTTTTTTAGAATGAGCATTCCTTGACTGAAATAATCATATCCGTTTGGAAAACATACCTGAAGTATAGTAAATATAATAATTCGACAAATTGTTAAACGGATAAATTATTCGAGACGAAATATATTAATCGGGTTAATACACTGCGATTAGTAGTTGAAAGAGAGAATTTGGGTTATATTATGATAATTGAAAATTGTTTTTCTGTAGGTATTGCGTCCGCGGAAATTTAAGTCGGAAAAATGTTGTCCGATAGTTTTTTTCTGAGGGAGATCTATAAAAAATAAAAGAACTACCAGTGCTAGTTGGGCAGCTAATATCCCAAAGGTATACTTCCATCAAATATAGTTTGGAGCTTGTCAAATAAAACTGTAGCACCAACGTGAGGAGTTGACCTCAATACGACGATGTTGACATTAATCAACTCTACGAATTATATTTTAAAACTTTTTTCCTCGAGTAACTTGTTTATAGTAGTAGATTACACTTCATAGTTTATTACCGGCCGTAGACCCGACGGATAAAGTAAAAATATAAATTCATTACATATATTTTCTTATTATGTCGGTACGATTTTCAGGATTCGAACTTTAAGCACCCTATATATTTCAGTTGAATACAGCCCTGGTTACACTAACTTTAAATTAGTTTATTAACCACTCCACTTACCAGTATTCTACGTCAGTCTTCAGTCTAGAAAATAAATTAAATTGCAAAAATTAGGCATCTGGACGAGTCAGACTCATATTTTAGGTTCATATTAAAATAGAGCTTTGCACCAAATATTAATTTACGATAGATCATGACCGCAAAACAAAATCTCACCACAAACTACCCACATATTTTGGACGACACCCAACGTCAATACAAATATTTCACGCCAATTAAACGATGGGCTGAACATCTTATAAGTATTTTACAGAAGAGCTTAAATTGTTCGTTAAAGAACTCTTGTAACTCGATTGCCTTAGTTAATACAACGTAAACTTCCATTTGTATATCCAATGCAGATATTGCTTTATGTTATATGAGCAATTATACTAATTGCAGGTTTAATATGTTCTATCCCTTTTGACTTGAGATTAAGGGATTTAACGGTATTAACATTTCAATTAGATTAGATAGTCACTTTGGATGCTAATATTATTAGTGTAGTACAATAAACAATCAGCCAGTTCTCCTGTAGGTAACCTTCTTATATAAATATCAGAGATACTATAAAAGATGATTTTATATACTAGGATCCAAATACTAGAATTTTAAATTCTCATGTATATGCTCATTCTTCGACTTTGTACGAGTTAGTGGTGAGCCTCTTGCCCGTTTGTCCCCTATTCCATAAAAAATAAACCAGCCAAGTGCGAGTCGGACTTGCGAACGAAGGATTCCGTCTTCTATAAAAGACAATCACGTTTGTTGTATGTATCATCTATAAAACTACGACTACGACTTATCATCTATAAAAGACAATCACGTTTGTTGTATGTATACTTAAATATTTATTTTATGTATTAATTTTTTTTATAGTAAATATATCTCCAAATACTTATTTTTTTGAAAATATTCAAGTTTCTATTGTTAATTTTCTGTTTATTAAGATCGAGTAAAAATTGCTTGAAAATTACGTTTGTTGTATGGGAGCCCCCTTTTAATATTTACTTTATTTTTATTTAATTATGTATTTTGAAAGTTAATATACAGCTAAATATTCGGTGAAAATTTTAAGCGTCTACCTATTACCGTTATTAATATTGAACAAAAACACGATTATTGTATGGGGAACCTTAATATTTTCATTTTTTTTTTAATTTTTAGTATTTATTGTAATAGCGGCAACGGAAATACAAAATTTGTAAAAATTACAGATTTATAGCTATCATAGCCTGGCGACAGACAGACAGACGTACAGACAGACAGACAGCGGAGACTTAGTAATAATAGGGTCCCGTTTTACCTTTTAGGTACTGAACCCTAAAAAGAGTATGTTAATATTGAACCAGATAAACTAAATTAGAATAAGATAGCGGCAAACTTGACAGTATTGCGGCAGGAAAAAACTAGGTGGCGAGACCCTACAAACTAGTAGTCGTCACGATGGTAGTGACACGTTCAGCCATTTATCCGGTTTTAAAGAGCGTCTTGGCAAAAAGGCTGATATTTTTTTACTTAAAAAAATAATCATAAAACAATACGAGGAACTACGTAAATACAACTACAAAAAAAAATACGTACCGGTATACCAAATTTTATGAAAAACAATCGAATGTGAGCTCACGATTTAAACGTTGTATTCTGATTAATCTGTCAGAAATGAAATGATGAAGGATAATACACTATGAAAGGGGTTAACAAAGAGAGAGGAATATCGATTGATCGATCTATTTTATTGATTGAAGTAGGAAATAATGAATCAGAGAGAAATCAAGACATAAATAGAAGAAAGTCAAAGAAAATAATTTTTCATATTTTAGAACTAAAAAGCTACAATTGAATTTCTGATTTGGTATAATCAAATCCGGCTAAACCAGCCAGATTAGTACAATGAACCATCAAACCATTAAATAAATGGTATTTAAAATTTAAAGTACCGTGTTTTTTAATTTTTTCATTCACTCGCCAGCTTGATACTATATATCATTCACGTTGTTTCTTTATCGCGACGCATTTTCGTTTTCGCCAATTTCAAATCGCAACAAATCTAGAGAAGTTTCACTGCAATAATTCCTAGTGTTACAACACGGATAAGTTCGAAGTAAACACACATCACATATATTAAAAACTAGCTGCAGCGTGCAGTCTGCTGCATTATAAAAGTTTTTGGCGAATCCCGCGGGATCACCTTATTTTTCCAGGATAAAAAGTAGCCTATGTGCTATTCCAGGTTATCGTCTACCTGTATGCCAAATTGCATTTCTAATCCGTTTAGTAGTTTTTGCGTGATTGAGTAACAAACATCCATCCAAACATCCAAACTTTCGCATTTATAATATTAATAACTAGCTGACCCGGCAAACTTTGTTCTGCCTTTTTAACTACTCTATTTTTTCTATGTTTTTTCACCTTTTAAACCTTCCCTGGACTTCAACAATTAATTCAAAACCAAAATTAGCCAATTTGGTTCAGCCATGCTCGAGGTTCAGTGAGACTAACGAACAGCAATTGATTTTTATATATATAGATAGAAATAGATATTAATAATTAATAATATAGATAGTAGCGGGATCACTATGTTTTCTGTGAGCGGGATAGTGTTCACTGCCTTATTAGTTCTATTTTTAAATTTGAAAGATGCGGGCGTTGTTTCCATATTTTTGAGCATCCGTATAAAAAAATGAAATTAGCACATTGAGTTGCACCATTTATTATTAGCGATCGCTATGTGCTCGAAATTCGACACATAGACAAAACACTTAAATCTCTACTAAATTTCAAAACAGTAAAGGCTGTTATGCCATGTCTACGTGTGTATAATATATTATCGTGTATGTCACATGAATTTAGTGTTTGTAATCTTTATTTTAGTGTGTTCCTTATGCATATCATTTAAAAATATTAGGTGTCTGCATTCCTTCGCAATGTAAACTGTATCAAATTTTAGAATCCACTATTTGCGTAATTGTTTTATAAAGGGTTAAAAGTTTTTGCTTCACGTATTACTCCAAAAGAAGCTTGTGAAAACATCAGCCGTCTTATAAGTTTCTGGAAGGAGTTAGGATGGCTGGAACAGGTTTAGCCAGCTACGTACAAAGGTGGGCTAAGTGCGGAAACAAAATGGCTTAAAAAAAATAGGGTTAAAAAGTTTTTGCTTCACGTATTAAAATATAGATAATAATTTTGAACGGCTCTTCTTAAGTCGACTGGTTAACGTAACATACCTAGCAACGCTGATCCAGACGGGGCTTGGGTTCGATCGCAGAAAGGGAAAGGCATTTGTGTGAAGAGCATAGATGTTTGTATTTCCAGTCTGGATTTAACTAATATGGATTTCAGTGTTTAATATGTGTAGGTATTCCTATATTATCAACGTTGAATCGTTTGATAGATTCGTAATTTTAACAAGCAGTGAATAAAAATAATCCTCTCTAATGGATAAAAATAACGATCGCATATTTTTTTTATCATAAAATAACAAACAAGCAGATGGCTCTCCTGATGGAAAGAGAAATTATCGCCTATAGACACCAAAGATGTTAATGGTGTGTTGCTATCCGTGTTGTGAGATGGCAATGCCACATGCATAAGTCAACTGGCTACCTTACCCACCAGACTGGAATACGACACGGAGGGACAGTGACAAGCATTGACGCTATTGCGGCAGGAATATGTAAGGCGGTTGCCGGCCAATCGGTCGTCTATTACGAACTGCTTGAAAGAACGGCAGTTGGTATATTCTTCAAGAGGGGACCAAGACGGGTTTTCTTTGTAGAAAATGATTTATTTAAAACACGTTAATATTTTGTACTTTTACTTTTTGTAAATATTTTTTGATTTAGTAAATAATCTAAAGTCAACAAAATTCAAAAGTCAAAAAAAATTGAATAGCAGCTTATTTTAATAAAACTGTCATTTTTCTAGGTAGTTCTAAAAGTTCGTAAAAGGCAAACGATTGGCCAAACGTATTCTCACTGTGGTTTGGCACCACCGCCCTTACATATTCCTGTCGCAATAGCGTCAATGCATATCACTGTCGTATTCCGTAGTAAAAAAATATATGGGTGATTTTTTCCCTATTAGGGAATAATCAATCAATTTTTTTCTTATGATTTTTCAAACTATTCTTGAGTTTCAAATAGAGTTAGGTAGTAGTTATACATGAAAGGAAATCCTTAAAGGTTTCTGGTAATTATGTGACTAATGTACAGTATTTAAATTATATTCGACACTCTTTATCATTGGCACTTGGTGAAACTCCATTTTCATATCGATATTTTATATCGATAACACTTGTACTGTTTTACAATAAACTATTACACATATTATCCAGCCGGTTTCGCTTCTATAAGCATCATCAGGACAATTACAAATTAAAACTAAAAACAGAACAACATCTAACCGTCCTGATTTAACATTTTATAGAATTGTTTTTAGTTTAAATTATTACATATTTAAAAGAAGCGAAACCGGTTGGATAATATGTGTAATAGTTTATTGTGAAACAGTACAAGTGTTATCGATATAAAATATTGTATGAAGTATCTAAATTATTTAACAAAACACAACACGAGTCGCTTTTTGTAATTCTAAGATCATATTCACTTTTAAACTTGTGAAAAAAAGTATAATTTTCCAGCCAGGTGTATATTTTCCTTTTAGAATGAGATGTGTTTTTTTTTCACTTTTTTTAATAATAACTATTATCTTTAACTTGGCCGGATTATTATATACACGATTAAACAACAGATGCTTCGATCAAAAATAATCTTTTATTAAGCAAACATTGTTTTTATATGTTTCATAATAATGTTAAAAAACTTATTAACAGAATACATGACAATTTCAAATGGCGTTCATTCAGCATACAAAATATTTATTACTAGCTGACCCGTCAAACGTTGTTCTGCCTTTTTAACTACTCTTCAACTTTTTAACCTTCCCTGGACTTCAACATTTAATGTAAACCAAAATTAGCCAAATTGGTTCAGCCGTTCTCGAGTTTTAGCAAGACTAACGAACAGCAATTGATTTATATATATTTCTACCTACGTACTTATATAAAACATTTTTAATACTGTCTTAAGCAATCTGAAGCATTATCATGGCATAACAAATGGTAATACGTAAATTCATAAGATCTTAATCCTATATTTGAGAACTGGATTATATAAATATGTCTGAAGTCTAGGCGAACGCATGATAGCAATCTCATCAAATCAAGTGTGTTTACAAAAACCGCGAGCCAAATTTACTTTTCATGTCAAATAAAACAAATCGCTCATTTGCTACAAGTTCGACATATTATCTCAAAATTGATAATTTTTGATTTAACAATACATTCGTGTAAAAAAAAATAGTACTCAGTTAAGTGTAAAAACATGTTTTCTATAAGATCTACAGAAAGTGAGTGAGACAATAATTCCCTTTGAGTATATAAACATCTATATCTATGATAATTTCATAGTTATGCCGTCGTATATGTCACACACAAACCCACAACTGTGCGATTCTCGAGGCACTTTTTTCCCCCGTACGATTCCTCTGTGGAACCAATTACCGGCATGGATTTTTCGAAGCGGATACAACTTAGGGATCTTCAAGGAAAGAGCCTACTCTTTCTTAAAAGGCCGGCAACGCAACTGCAAATCTTCTGACAGTGTGGTTGTTCATGGGCGGCGGTGATCACTTACCACCAGGTGAGCCTCTTGTCCGTTTGCCCCCTTTTCTATAAAAAAAAGCCATTATTATTGTATATTTTGTTTTGGTGACTTGTGACAGTAATAACTCTCCTGCACAATAATGTTTTGTTTTTAAAATGTCAATGTTGTCGTAACTGAGCGAAAGGTTATTTACTCGTATATTACGTCAGTGTTTATTGGCAATGGTAAGTTATACGACTTCTTAATAATAACATTAACAAACTTTTTCACCACTAATAAAGCTTTATTAGTGGTGTAAAAAGTTTATTAAAGATCACCTATCATCTAAATTAAAGTCATCAAACATATAGTTTTTTAAATAATATAAATTAAAGTAATTATACTATGTGGATTTGATAGAATCAGTATTTTTTATATAAATTATGAATAAATATCGTTAAATAAATAACACAAATTAATCTAACTTCAAGGTAAGCAAATAATTCGTTTGTGATATGGATGTTAGTCAATGATACATAGTCTAAGTTTCGTTTTTAATAATAGACAGTTTGACGTACATAGATGTTTATTCTTTCACCACTTACAGCAGAATGACCCGAGTAGACCGGTACAAAGCATTTTATAGTATCAAACAGTTTTACAATAATTAAAAGTAGGGTAGATTGAAAAGTGTCAACTTCAAACATATCAGTTCAGATGGCACCACTTCCAAGTTTATAATTAATTGATATAAACGATTCCACGATGCTGCGGAAGTGGCGCCACTATAGTGCAGCATTTTGATAACAACAAATTCTAATATCTATTATGCGAGATAAATGAATATTAATATTACATTCAAGCATTATTTACAATATTATTCATATAACAAATAAATATACCTAACAATAAATACGTGGGTCACTCTATAAATATTGAAAAGAAAAAGTAACGATGGCTCAGAAATTGTTACTTCATAGGCAGCCTCGCCTTATTTAGCAATCGAAGAAAACTTACCTATTTTTATTTTTTTCTGTTACTGTCGGGAGCAAAAAAACGTCACAGTGGCTGAAGGTTAGTTGGGGTAGGGTTTTGATATAAGAATCTCTGTTCTGTTCTGTTCTAAGAATGTTCTGTTGGATGTATGTGAAGAAGCGTTGTCGTGATGGAGCATGATTTCCCGAAATCTAGCTTTTGATTTCTTATCTCGCATTGCTTGAAAAACTTTCGGCAATGCTATTATAGTATACTAACTCGAGTTAACATACCTACAGTTTCCCCCGTGGTGGTCCCGGGCTTCTTTGAAGAATAGTCCAACTGACGTTCTGTCAGACAGGTTGTAAAAGGCGACCGATTGACTATGCGAGTCACTACCATCGTAGCTACAAGATGATAGAGTTCTGCATTGTCTCGCCTGGGTCTGGTACCTACTACTGCCTTACTTATTCCTGCCAAAATAGCGTCAATGCTCTCCCTCTAAAAAGACCTATACTGACTGTTGTCCAAATCCAGGTTTCGTTACCAGTAATGATTTCAGAAACACGTCTCGATGTCCAGTTTTCAAATCGTTCAGGCATTTCGCGAAACCAGTCCACACGAGCCTGGTTTTCAGTTTCTGAAAGCAAACTCTGGATCCAACGACAACAGATCTGCCTTACTCGAAGATGTTGATCTATAACGATATTACAGCTCTTGCTCGATGTCAGTATATATTATTATTATTATTATAATAAGTACTGCCAACAAGACATACATTATTACATTCGCTGTGATAGCCATTACAAAGCAAGACAAATGTTGTCTCAGTTACAGGCAATAACAACTCTCTTAGAATTAAGTAAACACATCCGTTAAGTATTGTTATTACAATATCTAAATTATAAATGAGAATACAATATGAAATAAAAAAAAATACATGAAAACTATATCATTCCGTCTATGATTAAATGCTAGTAATGTTAAGATAAAAATATCGAGCAAAAAATAAAAAAAATGAAAAATATGACATATTATAGAAAAATAGTTATTAAAGCTGAATATTTAAACTATAATAACTATAACTTATTATAAAAATACAAAAACTGAAATGAAAAAGAAAACATAGTACTAAAATTATAAAATTACACAAGAAAAAAAAATATTAAGAGACTTGTGAGATGGCGGTGGTGGGTAATAACTTTTTTTGAAGGTGCTAACTGTGTCGGTAAAGATGTCTAAATTATGTTTTTTAGATATGCCATTGTAGCTATTGATGATTCTGTTAAGTGGTGAATATTTGTCTAAATTTGATTTTGAGTTTATTGAATTAAAAATTTGTAGTTTGCCTAAACGAGGAATACGGGATGGAGCAGACATAGTAATATCTGCAAGGAGCTCTGGAGCATCAAAAAGTCCTCTTACTAATTTAAAAAGAAAAAATGTGTCGTTCATATGTCTGCGGTCTGATAATGAAGATAATTTAAAATGACGGAGACGATCATCGTATGTGGGCAACTTTTTTGCAAGAAACTGAGAAAATGATAGATATCGCAAGAATCTTTTCTGGACTTTTTCGATTCTGTCTTTATGAATTTCATAGTGTGGGTTCCACACAGTACTACAATATTCCAGTTTACACCGTACAAGAGCGTTAAAAAGGACAGACTTAGTTTCAGGTGCTCTAAATGCGCTGCATGACCTTATAATAAAACCAAGCATTTGATAACTTTTTTTTACTATATTATCAATGTGACTGACAAATCGTAGTTTTGAATCTAAAGTTACTCCTAGATCGCGAATTTCGGAAACTTGTTTTAAATTATGTCCATTTATTTTATATACACGTGGTAGCTCACTTTTACATCTTGAAAATCTGATAGTAAAACATTTGTTGGTGTTTAAATCCATGCCATTTGAAGCGCACCACTCTACCAAGTTATTGAGATCTATTTGAAGTCTATGGTAATCCGAAACACTGTCAACACGTCTGTAGATCTTAAGATCGTCCGCGAATAAAGCACATTTTGAATTTGCAAATGATAAAGGCAAGTCGTTAATTGAGACGTTAAACAGAATAGGTCCTAAATGACTTCCTTGAGGTACTCCTGATAAGGCTAAAAATGTCTCTGAGCTGTACCCGTTTAGTACCACAACAGATTCTCTGTTGGAAAGGTAAGATCTAAACCATGATAACAAGGCACCACATATACCATAATGCTCAAGTTTGCTCAGAAGTATCTTATGCTGCACTTTATCGAAAGCTTTGCTAAAATCAGTGTAAATAGCATCGACAGAATGACGTGCATCTACTTCCCTTGTTAAGAATTCTGTGTAAGTAACTAAATTTGTGGTTGTAGAGCGTGCACTCACAAATCCATGCTGGCAAGGGGATATGACCTGCTTTAGATGCCAGTTTAGTAATGGGCACAATAGTTTTTCAAACAACTTCGCAAAAATACAAAGGATAGAGATGGGTCTATAATTTTCAACCTGTTCAGGGCCGCCACTTTTGTATAAAGGTATGACAAGTGCCCTCTTCCAAGTGGTTGGGAATACACCAGATGATAGAGATTTGTTGAATAGAAGCGTCAGAGGATATGTCAAAACTTCAGCGCATTTAACTACAAAATACGGAGAAATACCATCAAATCCACAGCCTTTATTGACATCAAGTCTTTTTATTTCTTTCAGAACTCTATCACTCGTAAAGGAGATGGAGCAAAGGGAATTGGTCGAACTGAGATGGGTGAAGGCTTTCTTGGTAACAGATATTTTTATTGTATACAGATGCAAAATGCGCAGCAAACAAATTACAAGCATCTGGACCTTGCGTAGCTTCAGTATCGCCACGCGTTACCCTAGATGGATATGAACTTGTCTTAATTCTTTTGTTTTTTATAAATGACCAGAATAGCATAGGATTGCCTTTTATTTTTGCCTGTGCAAACCAAAAAATTCTAGAGACGGATGATGGTTGTCGATTACAGAAAGAGGATCAATACTAAACGCTAAACTCTGAATATTTACACTGCCGAAAACAAGACCCAAAATTTTGAAATTATGGTTTTTTACATCGTTAAACTGTCGGAGAGAATAAAAAGACATAAAATCGAGAACCATATTACCATAAGTACTATTGTGATTTGTTTCAACTTCTAATTTATTTGTCAAGGGATTACTGACCCAAGACAAATTGCCTAAGTTGAAGTCACCTGCAAAAAGTAAGTTTTTTAGTTTATGTGTGTCAATGATATGACTGGCATTGTCAATTATGATTTTTAGATCTTCTAGCATCAACATTTCAGTAGTCCACACGTTTTCTGCAGTTACTCCTGTTTGCGAATGACCGCTTGTGTGGTCATCTACGAGGTTAGTTTTACCCCTTATAAATTCACCGAAATATCTTAAACCTGTTATCCAAAATGGAACAGAAATCCTTCATACTGATTTTGATCGATGTAAACTTAGTTGATTGGTAATTAAATGAACTAATTGGTACTTGTGTTCTATTTTTGAATTAACTTGCTTTTTACAAATATATAACACTACTATTTTTTCCTTCCTTCTCTCCATTTTTCAAATATCTCGAAACTTATCGTGTGCCTTTTACCCTTCGGCCGCACCTGCGTGTATCGTCTCAACGTGCACGCAGTTCGGATGTTTGGGACGAATGACGATAGCCGATAATAGCCGGTCACATCTGCATGTATCGTGTCATTGCACGAAGCTTTGCGACGATAGACGCAAGTCCGTCGCAGTAATACACGTCAGAGCCTATAAAGCACCCAGATTTTTATGTCATATAATTTGAATAAAAAAAAAGGTTGAATAAGCAAGCAAACGTATACAGATGAGAGATCAACGCGTGCTATAGACATGATCATGTTCGATTTTTGGCTCAACGTAAGTACTAAAATTATAGTGACAATAATAGTCTATCTATTGAACACCTGAACCTTGACTGAGGAATAAGTGTTGTACCTTCACCCTGATAAGGTGAATAGTATTTTGGACCGTGAAATAAAAGATATTAATTACATCCAAAGATTAAATAATGCTGTTTACAGCTTAATTAATCTCTAAACATTTTCTGTCGTGTCTGAACCTTGTATAGTGAAACCGATATTAGTAAAATCCGTATTGGCCTGTATCCAACTTGTACACAGTAACGTGCCTTTAGCCCGTTATCCTTGGTGTACCCTTAGATTCTGCTTGAATGCGTCAAATTTATCAAGATAAATACATGAAAAGCTTTCATTTATTTTCTCTTGAGTCCCGTCAGTACAAAAAGAATCCTTTCAGAATATCAATTTTTATTATGTAAAGGAACGAAATATATTGCGGATATATATATATATATATATATATATATATATATATATATATATATATATATATATATATATATATATATATATATATATATATATATATCCGCCATCCGCACGGTGGCCATCTTTTTGCACTAATTTCGTTGAAATTTACTATGAAGTCAGGCTTTATTATTGGTTATATACGAGTATTGTGACCATTATATATTTTAATAAGAGAGATAATCTCACCCATTGTACTTCTTTTCTATTATTTTTATTACATCTTTTCGAGATGGATAAGAATCTGCTAAGTTGTCTGTGCCTCGGATGAGCACGTAAAGCTATCGATCCCGGTTGTTGTTAGATTTAATAAGTGATAATTGTTATCAGGTCAATAAAATGTGGCAATGGAAATCTCCATAAATCTCGCGAACCGACAAACTGGTGAATCATAGTGAACCTTTAGGCGTTCCTCCCATACTTCCTACCCCGCAAAAGAACCGGTGTGATGATACGTACTAGTGACAATTCACTTTCAGTTTAGTGTGTCCTAGCACAAATTACATTACAGTATGATTATAAAATGTTCTAAAAATTCTGCGAAAGCAGGATATTTAAACTTAAATATTACCACTGAGACGAGTAATTACACGTCTCGGTATCTCTCAAAACCCAACTTCAAACATTTTTTCATCACAAGGGGCATGTTTCCGGGCTTGAAAAAGAATTTCACGCGTCTCTTACAATTGTTTTTACCACAAACGCTATGCAGATGCTTTTAGCTATAAAATTTCCACAAAAGATGTTCAAACATCCCATCCTTTAATAATAAAGGCCGCTTTTGCTTATTAAATTAATTTCTAAGCCAAAGTCGCCGAGAAAACAGATTAGCTTCACGAGTATGATTTCATTATAAGTTTAAGAGCTAAATTTTTAAAACACTGAAAGACCAAGTCAAAAGAAGTGCTAACATTTTCGTATTAAAAAATAAAGATAACGCTATTTCAACGGTTACTCTTTTGTGATTTACACGTGAATATTTAAATCTTTATAGAGTAGATTTTTATGTTACAACAGAATTTTTTACTCTTTTGACTCATGCTTACTTTAACTTTACTAACATTTTCACTTAGTGTCTATTATTTTCTATTAATATTGAGATTTTTCGTGTTCAATTTCTCACACTGTGTTATTATTGTATTTCCGTTTTTCAGGATTTGAAATTATCAAGATAAATATGCTCCTTGATAATTATCGCGAAAATTATCATGATAAATATGAGATAATTTATCCGATAATTATCAAACATATATTAGTTTAGCTATATTATAATTGATATGGAATATAATTGATATTGCTTATTTGCTATCAACATTTACATTTAGAAAAAAGTAGTTTAATAAATAAGTTATTAGTCTGCGCGACAAGTTGAAAAGTTGGTCGCCGTGTTGGTCCCGGCCTCCTTTGAAGAATAGGCCAACTGCCGTTCTACCAGGCAGGTCGTAAAAGGCGACCGATTGGCTATCGAGTCACTAACATCGTGGCTACTAGGTGGTAGAGTTCTGCATTGTCTCGCCCGGGTCTGGTACCACCGCCTTACCTATTCCTGCCGCAATAACGTCAATGCTTGTCGCTGTCGTGTTCCGGTTTGGAGGGTAAGGTAGCCGGTAAACTTATGCATGTGGCATTAGACCTCGCCACAAGATAGCAACGCACCATTAACATCTTTGGTGTCTATAGGCGATGGTTGACTCTTTCCATCAGGAGACCCATCTGCTTGTTTGCTATCTTATGATATAAAAAAAAAAAAAGTGTCTAAAATACAGATGCTGCTCTTAAAATTATGTACGATAGCTCATTGGATCCGGAATGATGCATAGAAAAATGTGCTAAAAGCATGTATAAGCACATAAAAAATTGCAAAGGTTATAAACAATTAAAGATGACAAAAAATGGCATTTTGTTATTTGCCAATATTTCATAAACTAATAATATTTAAGAAATTTTAAAAAGATTCGGAAAGAGGAGGAAATTTCCAAGAAAAAACTCTTAGATCCCGGAACTCAATCTCCATTATTTATAATTTTAATTTAACGCTGAAAATGGGTCTCCGCACGACATTTTAAGGTTGCGCGCACGGCCTCAAAATCGAGTATGAGACGACACATTAATTAATTTATTTAAGGTTTTGAATATTCTTTTTTAAATTTGAAAAAAATATAATGTATTTCGAACACTATAAATAATTTATTTCCGTTGGAAATTTTACTTCAAATTAATTTTTCCACCACCTCCCTACCCCTTCGCTTCTTATATACATGCTTAACAATATCACGTCATAAAAGTTAAAAAAATATTCATACTTTGCTCATAATAATTATTGTACTTTAACAACATTACGTGGATTTTTCAGTTTTTGTTAAAGTACAATAATAATTGAAATTCAAAACGAATTAACCAGTGGTAAATATTTTCGATTATACTTTACAAAGTTAAAAATTATCAGTCTATATTTATCTTGATAATTATTAAAAATTTAGAAGATCAGTGATAATTATCAGTTCGGACCTTGCCAAACCCTGCAGTTTTTTTTTTCTCTTGAACACAGTGAGTACAAAAACCCTATCCTGTCAGATCGTCAAAAGCATTATTTGGCGGCTTACTAAAATTATATTTATCTCATTATTTTTCCCCGATCCAAATAATTAATTTACATGAAATTTTAAAATGTTACTTTGGCAACACAAAATGACGGCCAAAAAATGTCGCCAAATATAGAGGCGACATCAAAGAGATTGCGGTTATTGACTCGACGTGGTATGGTCCAGTTTAAAATATGAACTGAATTCAAGGGAAACCGAAGGGTTAATACGAGGGTTTCAAAATACTATATTTTTTTAATAGAAATATTTCATTATTTTTGGATTACGTCATTAACCTATCTATAAGCCCCTTTCTTGTCGGACAGGGTATTTGTTTCTTACTGCATAATATTTTATATAATCAATATTATTATTATTATATATGCAAAAGGTTGGATATTTGGATGGATGGACGTTTGTTACTCAATCACACAAAAACTACTGGATTTTAATGACATTTTTGAAAAGAATTGGCACACAGATAGATGATTCCCTGGAACAGCAAAAAAGCAAAAAAATTGGTGGTCCCGCGGATTCGCCAAAAACTTTTAAAATGCACCGGGCTGCCCTCTACAACTAGTATAATATACAATAGCAAACGACTAGTCAAATACGAGTTTAATCAACCTTGTTAATGCGCAAGAATTCTGGCTGCCATACTGTCTAACCGGAATACGACTATGATACCTAAGCATTTAGAGTACCTAATAACGCTGCGTTATTATTCTATGCCTAAACACGTATGCGGTCAGAATAGATAAAGCGTATAAAAGAAATATATATTCGTATTTACAATGTTTCGCCATTGTTTATTGACCAACCTTTACATCTATCACTTAAGTCAATCAGACCTAACAATTCCGGTCATCACAAGCAATGAAAGAGGCAAGAGCGAGAGAGATCAGAGCCGTTAAAAATATAATAATTGAGGTTTTTGAAAGCGTTCGAGTAATGTTTATTTTATTCCTCTTTTTAATATTTGTGGAAGCTCCATACGTGTATTATTTCGAGCTTAATTGGGATACCATTTTCAATACATTTATTCTAATGACAAAGAGATGGATAAATTTGAGAAAAGAAAGTATAATATTTTTATTATGATTCATGTCTTTTCTAAAATCTTAGAGAGGCTCTTCCACTTATTCTATTTTATTGATTCAGGCGTCACTTTGCGGAAATCCATTATTAAAAAGGTGAAATTAATTAAATTTGCTATTATCCGCGAACTGTTCTATGTATCCTCCGTGATGGTACCGATAAGAAAGACGTCGGTTTAACAAATGGATAAGACTCACCGATGGTGGTTTTTTTCCACTTATTCTGTTTATTTTTAGTAAATCATAAAATTATAAAAGAAATACCCTTAACTATATGAAATACACAGAGGTATAATAGAGATAGAATAGATGGATATGCAAAGCATGCACAATTAGTCAACAGTATCAATTCACATGGTGTGGTAGTTTTAAGTGACTATTCTATCAAAGAAACGAGCATATGAGGTCCTTCTTCTTTGATATTAATTAATAAGTATACATAAATAGCCGAAATTAATTTGTTTAGAATCAGCGCTTTTTAAAGTATGTTATACTAGCTGTACATGCGACTTCGTTCGCGTGGAAAAAATCTAAAATAAAACCCGTGTAGTTCCCGTTCCCGTGAGATTTCCGGGATAAAAACTGTCTTATGTTTTTTCTCGGGTCTCAAACTATATCTGTACCAAATTTCATTCAAATCGGTTCAGTGGTCTAGGCGTGAAGAAGAGACAGACAGACAGACAGACAGAATTACTTTCGCATTCATTGACGCGTAGGATGACAATAATTGCGCGAGGTCATTGATACAACTAAGTATACTGGTAAGTGGTAACTCAAAGGTTATTTGTTATTTCTGTTATATTAATTGTACATGTAATAATACGCTTGGGGTATTCCAGCTTTTGTATCAAATACGAAGTACCTTGTATAAAAAACTAAAACTTATTAAAAACGATTTGCACCTATTTAGGATTCGAGCCTAGGGCCGCATGCGTTTATACCAGAATGGTACCGCTAGACCACTGAAGTGACAAATTAGCACCTATCACTTAAAAGTGCAAAAGCATGTGTGTTTCGTACCTTATATACCGCCTATATCGTACCTAGCATAAGAGTGGTAAATTCCTCCGAGCATACATCTCAATTGTATTTTCATTTGACCTTTTTCAATTGTTTTATATTTAACATTTGACCGTCTGTAACCTCATATTCACTGCACACACTTATTGTTTGCTTATTTAATTACCATGGTTCAATAAGCGTGGATTACATTTTGCATTGTCGTTACAAGTATCGTGTATCAAATGAAATAGCAAAAACGTTAATTAAATTAATACTTAAGACTAGTGTTGTACTCAATAATAGTATCTAATATGTAATATATATTTCTTATACATATAAGAAGGGATCATCTGTCATACTGCCGGGCAGTTTGAAAAGGTGGACGATTGCCTTTACGAGTTGCTAACATCATGATCACTTGGAAGTAGAGTTCTACATCGTACTGTTACAACCCTTATTATATAGCAGTTAAGCCTTCACCAGCAATCTCTCCATGTGGATAGTATAATTCCATATTTTACTTTTTTAATTTTTTTTTTTGTAGTTAATGATATGTATAGACCTGTTAATGTTCATATATTATATGTACCGATTTTCCACCAGTCTCTCACTAAAAATAAACTCTGTATGTTTATGTGACTAGATCTTAAGTTTTCTTTTGTGAAGAGAAAATAAATTATTATTATTAATTATTATTATTTCTACATTATAAATTTTAATTATTTCATTAATACAGTTAGATTCTGGAAGCCGGCGCGAATAGTATTTTAATAGTATTTTAAACAATAAATAGGTGGAAAGTCCTTTAAGTTTGTGTAATTTTTGAATTAAAGCATTCCTACCGCAAGGTGGGTCAGATAGCCCGTAGACTTATTCATGTGTCATTGCCATTCCGCCACACGATTAGCAAGGCACCATTAACATCTTTGGCTATAAGCGATGGTTTTTCAGAAGAACTATCTGCTTGTTTGCTACGTCGAGTATCGAATAGTATTCAAAAATATAGTTACACAGATAAAAGGGATAAAACTGCATACATATATTAAAGATGTTAATGGTGCGTTTAAAAATATGGCGAATAATCTTCATGAAACCACCTTCACCACCTATCTCGCCAACCGAAAAACGGGTGAATCGTGAAGAAAATGTATGTCTAGGTCAGTGTAAAAAACTCTCCTTCGATTAAAACAAATTAAATGATTTGTTAAAACCAATGACATTTTACTAATAAACAGGTCTTATGCAAACATCACTGCGATTTAAAACAGCCCTAATGTCAATGATACTACAGCTACCTATATTGACATGTATGGGCGAGACGAGAGATGAAGTTGCGGATAGAAAGCAATGATTTATAGATTTTTTATAGACATGTTTATTTTCTGACACATCACATAAAAAAAATCTATAATATCACATATTTTTACCATAGTTATATGTCTATGTCTAACTTAGTAATAATCTAGTAGTAATATTTCTAGTAAAACGCACGAGCTAGGCAGTTCACTTAACAAAACGTTAGTCGAATCGAAGCTTATGGCTTATGGGCCTCAAGACACATTAGCTGGATATAAAAATTTCAATATCGTGTCACGCTACAACGGGGCATGATTTGGGGAAGTCAATATTAGAATTCAACGGACACTTTTTAATAGCAAATTAATTTTAAAAGGATTTTAGTCGGTAAGTCATGAAACTAATCAAACTTGTACGCTTTTTCTTATTTCTAATTTAGGCAAAGATTTTTCTTTTCTGCCATAAAGTTAACACTTTCTTTTATTTATGACCAGCCAAATAAATTATAAAAATGTTGGATAGATAAGACGCAAAATTTTAAACAAACTATTATATAAAATTCAACAAAAATGAAAATATTTATTATTATAATCGAAATCTACAACATAGAAGGCCGTATAAATAAGTACTCTTAGCATCATCTGAAAGAAACAAAAAAAAACAAGTGTCATCTATTTACGCTATGAGCGAGTAATAAACATTTTACGTAAACAAACGTTTTATCGTTTTTTAACGTTTAAGTGGTTAAAATCAAATAATCTTCATGATAAGTAATACAAAAATGAATTATATTTGTGTTGACGATATATTGCGATGTGAGTGGCTTATAATGGAATGTAACAATTGTTAATTCAAGTAATATTAATCTTTGAAGGAGTTTCGTGAATTTTAGTATTATAAAAAGTGTCCATGATACAATTTACATTTCAGAAGAAATTAATATTGTATTACAATACGGTAAGCGGCCATCATCATGTGTTGCGTTTTAGGCCAAATTTGTATGGGGCCTTATCAATCTCCTTTGTAAGAGCCCTAAACGCCGCCGCTTCGATTTGGTTGACATTTTGTTTTTTACGTGAATCGGGCAAGAGGTCATTGTTTCGAATCTAGATAACGTCCCCCCGTGTTGGTCCCAGGCTCCTTTGTAGGATAGGCCAACTGCCGTTCTGCCAGCCAGGTCGTAAAAGACGACTGATTGGCTGAGTTACTACCATCATGGCTACTAGGTGGTAGAGTTTTGCATTGTCTCGCCTGGGTCTGGTACCATCGCCTTAGCGTCAGTATTTGTCACTGTGGTGTTCCGGTTTGGAGGGTAAGGTAGCCGGTAAACTTATGCATGTGAAATTAGACCTCGCCACAAGATAGCAACACACCATTTACATCTATAGTGTCTATAGGCGATGGTTGACTCTTTCCACCAGGAGACCCATCCGCTTGTTTGTCATCTTATGATATAAAAAAACGTTAGGGTATAATTCTATCATAATGAAATTATTTTGTTTTGGAGAAATTGTCCGATACTATAAATTGCTTGATAAGAGATAGTTATATCATGTAACCTGATTCTGTTAGCTTATAGACAGTGCACTAGTTGCACTTCTCCCTTTCCTTTCGTATACACGTACGTGATGGGTTTTTATTCATAATTTTAAAATAATAGAGTGCCTTGTTGGTATGGCAGCCTGCAGTTATTATGAGGATTCGGTCGGCATTTCGTGAATCTTTTGCAATAAAAAATAAAACCAGATTAATAGGCTAATAAATTTTTGTTTGTAAAGAGCAGTCACTGAAGTATAAAAATCACAATTAGTGTATTTTGGTGGAATTTCATTACTAATAGATAAATATAATCTAAAAGTAATGAAATTCCACCAAACGCTAACGGCGAAATGTATAAAATTAACAATAATATATTAAAACCCATTAAAACTATAATACAAATATGGCAAAATCTATTTTGGGACTATTAATAAACTTATTTGACAAAAATTAATCTCTTCATATAAGCAGGGTACTACTAACTAACTACTACTAACTTACTAACCTAGCCGTGTAGCATGTAACGTATCTGAGTGCTAAGTGTGAGTTTTTCTTTTCGCATTCGATCGTGAGCGCGTTTCGAGTTTACTAGGAATTTGTATGTGATTTGTACAGCGCCACCTAGTGGTAAACTGGTTTCTCACGTTTACCACTAGGTGGCGCTGTACAAATCACATACAAATTCCTAGTAAACTCCAAACGCGCTCACCATCGAATGCGAAAAGAAAAACTCACACTTAGCACTCTGATACTGTATCGCTGCGAACTAACTGCGCTCTATGTGCTAGAGGCTCGCTGCCTACGTGCTCACTTGATACTGTTTAAAAGTTACGTTGCATGCTACACGGCTACGTGAGTACTCTACTATTGACTACGACGTAGCAAAGAAGGAATGAATGAGACAGAATGAGCGCTGACTTAATCACACGATTAAAGCAATTGAAAAATGTTTGCATTTTAAATGTTTTTCTACATAGAAAAATCTTAGGAGTACTTCAAAGCCTGCTGGTTTAGTGTATATGTTAGCCTACTTAAGAAAAAAATACATTAAGCGGGATTAAGATCTCGGCTATCAAAGTAACAAGCCAAAGTCGTTACTGTTGGTAAAATCGTATTCTGTTGCATTCCAACCCCACTACACATATAGCAATGCACCATTAGCATATTTGGTATCTAAAGGCAATTTGCTATTCCATGAAATTAAATGCGGTAATAGCAATCGTTATTCATTCCACCAGTCAACTAGCTGGTCTAGAAGAACCTGAGTCCCTACGGGCGGTTGGTTCATTCTATCCTTTCCGCAAGAAAACCTTTGTATTTATTTTGATCTAAAAATACATGCCATTTCTAAGATGCCTACATGTACTAAAGTATGTTTGTGTGTGACTCGTGCGAGGACGTGGGAGAGTTCTCACGGATATAACGACATGCAAATAAAGCAGATGACTTCCTCATCACGTCTTTGTCAGTTAAACAGAACTCTAATAAGACTCATAAAGTATAAAATAAATAATTATTAGAATAATTATTCGCAATAGTATAAAAAGAATTCAAATTTATGTAGTTACAAAACCTGACGACGTGACAATACTCATAACTAATAAAAACCTAAACCTAGGTTTTATATAAATAATATTTGCATACAGAACTATAGAGCCGTAGCTTCACCTATATTCAGCATATAGAGCAAATAGCTCACCAGAACACTCTAGAGTCTAGATTATGCAGATGGTAGAGAATACATCCATCGTTTTTCCAGAATGACTAAGGACTTCAAAGATCGTTCTTACTAATAAGCTACCTTCCTACCAAATTTCATTTTTAAAGGTTAATTTGTGTAATCACATAATTATTAATTATACCCGAACAGAGAATATAATATTTGTATGTAATTACAATCTCTAAGTGTATTTATAAGTACTCTCAATAAGCCCGTAAGTAGGTATATTTAAGATTAACTGTAAGTACACATTTTATTTTATTTTGAAATTAAATATATCGGGTTTTCATATCATCTTGCTCAATATATTGAAATATCAAGTGATACTCATTTGATGTTTGTGTTTGATGTTTTGATAAATACCTACTTAATATATCACTACATAGTATAAAACAAAGTCGCTTTGTCTGTCTGTCCCTATGTCCCTATGTATGCTTATAATGATGGATTGATCCTTGAGGAAGGTTTTAGTATATAAACCTTTCCGATATTCCCACGGGAACAAAAATTATGCAGGTGAAACCGCGGGCAGGTCGCTAGGTAGTATTATAATACATTCGAGGTATCGCATTTGTTATGTAAATATACATTTGAAGGCATCCAAATGTTTCCAATAAAATAAAGAAAAATGTTATTTGTAAGATTAAATAAAGGTTACTTGAGTAATCTCATTTGTGATAGAAGGGTCGTAATGTGGCTAGGCTCCAATAAAACTTTCACGCATAATGTCAAGACCTTCACCTAATGAGAAATTATAATACACTTGAGTGTACGTAATGGCCAAATTATTGCCGTGTGCTGACCTGTTCAGGATTTATTCTCCTACACACCCTCATTTTTAACGAATGCAGATTTTACTTTAAAATCCATACTAATATTATAAATGCGAAAGTCTGTCTGTCTGTCTGTCTGTCTGTTACGCTCTCACGGGTAAACCGCTGGATCGATTTTCATGAAATTTGGCATGGACATAGTTGAAGATCATCCGGGGTCAAACATGGGCTAATTTTTTTTTTCAAAAATCCTTCCCTGGAGTGCTTAAATAGGGGATGAAATTTTTATTAAAAGCTATTTGGACAACTTATTAATATAATCGCGGGCGAAGCTGCGCGGCTCAGCTAGTTATAAATATTTTAACTCAATACTTAGTAACGTTTTTGCGGTCTCAATTTTTGTTGCAAACTTTTATAGTCTTTACGTCCAGGAAAATCAATACGAAACATTACACTTGGTTAGCACGAAATTGTTGATTAATTGTTGAACTTTAGTAGATTGATTTAACCATTAAGTACCAGTAAAGCCATTTTCCCGAAAAGGTTCTCAATTAGGATGTCTACATGTTTTTTATGTATGTTCGGGCATAACTCCGTCATATATAGACGGATTTGTAAAATTATTTATTTGTTTATGAGCGATCTATTTTGCTTTTTTACCTATATATTACTAGCTGCAGCGTGCAGCCCGCTGCGTTATAACAGTTTTTGGCGAATCCCGCGGGATTGCCTAATTTTTCCAGGATAAAAAGTAGCCTATGTGTTATTCCAGTTAAATCCCTACCTATGTGCCAAATTTCATCCAAATCCGTTTTGTAGTTTTTTCGTGATTGAGTAACAAATATCCATCCAACCATCCATCCATCCATCCAAACATCCAAACTTTCGGATTTATAATATTAAATTAAATATAGATAACATAGCGATAAGCACCTCCACGTGTTGGTTCCGGGCTCCTTTGAAGAATAGACCAACTGCCGTTCTGCCAGGCAGGTCGTAAAAGGCGACCGATTGACTATGCGAGTCACTACCATCATGGCCAATAGGTGATAGAGTTCTGCATTGTCTCACCCGTGTCTGGTACCACCGCCTCTCCTATTCCTGCCGCAATAGCGTCAGTGCTTGTCGCTGTCGTGTTCCGGTTTGGAGGCTAAAGTAGCCCGTAAACTTATGCATGTGGCATTAAACCTCGCCACAAGATAGCAACGCACCATTAACACCTTTGGTGTCTATAGGTGGTGGTTGATTCTTTCCATCAGGAGACACATCTGCTTGTTTGCTATCTTATGATATAAAAAAGCAGATGGCTCTCCTGATGGAAATAGCCTATAGATACCAAAGATAATAATGATGCGTTGCTATCCGTGTAGCGGGATGGCAATGCCACATCATAAGTTTACCAGCTACCTTACCCTCTAAACCGGGACACGACTATGACAAACATTAACGCTATTGCAAAAGGAATAGGTAAGGCGGTGGTACTAAATACCTGGGCGAGACGTTATGGAACTCTACCACCTAATAGTTACGATGATAGTGACATTTACCTATAGCCAATCAGTCGCCTTTTACGATCTGCCTGGCAGAACGGCAATTGGCCTATTCTTCAAAGGAACCCGGGACCAACACGGGGGAAAATTAATGTGATAAGCATAGATGTTTGTATTTCTGGGTTTAGCTGTTTCCACGTGGAAACATTCCTAATTTGCCATTCCTGCCAGTGAAAGTCCCGTTAAAATTGGTCCAGCCGTTTCAGAGCTTAACCGGCACAAACAGACAGATAAAAATGGCAAAACAAATCTTATTTAGGTATATGTAACATGTATGCACATTTGGAATAGGTCGTTAATTTTTAATTTTTCAGACACTTCAATTTTGTTTATTCGTATAGATATGTATATATAGATATAAGAGTGTTTATGTATGTATTTTTATGTATTAGTAGCGTTGACTAACACCCATAACATATGCAAATACTATGCTTACTTGGTGGTTAGATCAATTCGGGTAATTTGTCCAGTGTTGTTTATTTATTTATGGGTATTTGCAACACCAAAAAGAAGTTGCCAATGTGATACTGACTTCTGAGAAATTTGTTGACCCTTCTCTTAAGAATCTCTATATTAAAGCATTCGAAAACCACTTGAGGAAGACTGTTTCAGTCCAGAGTTTTACTTACAAAGATGTTGTCGCTTTAATGGGAGATAATTCTATTACATAAAAAATATCTAGTGTGTCTATAATATCTATTATACCTAGAAGTAGTGATATTTTATGTATGTATCGTCATAAAGTTTAGTACGTATTTTTATAGGGCCGTATCGTTTTATGACTTTCTATTATTTATTGCTGTACGAAAATTTTGTCAGTTGTACAGTCTTCTGAGAATACATTAGTAAATGACACACAAATCTCAATATTCAAATCTGTTTAAAGAAATGTGATCATATGTCCATCTATATTAATCTATATTAATATTATAAATTCGAAATTATGTATTACAAATAAACTCACTTGTACTTCCAGTTCACGTATATTTTTTTGGAAAATAAAATAACTAGCACGAGCCTAGGTACGTACCGGCAACTAACTAAGCGTATTTTTTCTGCGAAACCGGGCGTTTGTGCGGTTTACGTGGAGTTAATTTGATTATCATTAATTTGACCGTTTTACTCATCATGCTTTTTTCATAATTTAAAAAGAAAACTGACATTAGCCGTTTTTTCTCGATTGCAGTATTTTTTTTTAAATTTTTTTAGTGTTGTATAAAATGAAATATAGATGAAAAATAGATGTAGCAAACTTACACTCAAAGTCGAGGAATGTAGCTTCTTTGATGTCTATAGGTGATGGTGTATTTTTTCATCAAGAGTGTTGCTTATCCTATCTGCTTGTTACCTATCCTATGATATAAAAAACATCTTTATAAAAGGCGGGCTGTTTGTCGTTGTTACGTCGGGAAACGGGCCTAAGAAATTCTTGTTTGCCAAACCTACTTATGCTGTATGCGACCTCATTCCACACCCTCCACATATAGGTCGGTAGTTCATGACTAAACGATGAAAGATTATAGCTCATTTGCCTAAGTATTGTTCTGTTTTGACTTTCTATTACTTTATCACAGTTTCGCAAAAGGTTACCTCAACCCATTACGTTATATTAAATTAGTGCGTGATTTGGTGAAATCGTTATTCAACCTTAAAGTTTCCAGGCATGAAATCTAACTAGTAACTAACTAGTCTAAATAAATAAAGACTACATATAACTAAATCTTGGTATTAAACACTCTTAATTTATATATAAATAATTAATTTTTTTATATTTTAAAAATTTATAATTAATATTTACATACAGCTTAAAAATCTACGGAGATATTTTAAATTAAGATTAATTTGCCCGAAAATTAGCTAAATACTTTTTATATCGTCGTAAGTCGACGAAAGTTTTGAATGATACCTATATTAAGACTTTTTTTATATATAGGATATTAAACAAGCACATTGTTCTCCTGATGAAATAGATAACCATTATCTATAGCACCAAAGATTGACGCTGTTCTGGTAGGAGTAGGTAAGACCACGGTATCAAACCCGGGCGAGACGTAACGAAACTCTACCACCTAGTAGTCAAAATGGTAGTGATTCATCTGCCTGGCAGAATGCCAGCTGATGGTATATTCTTGTAAATGGTATTTAAAACTGCTATGTATTTTTATGCTATTAGCTACCTAGACAACAATGTAAAAAATAAGCCAATGTTTGACTCCGAATATTTAACTGTCTTCTTGCCAAATGTCATCAAAATCGGTTCAGCAGTTATCCGTGAAAAGGTAACATACAGACATTCGCAGTATAAATATATTTATTTACTAGCTGACCCGGCAAACGCTGTTCTACCTTTTTAACTATACTTTTTTTCTATATTTTCTCACCTTTTAAAATTTCCCTAGATTTCAACAATTAATTCAAAACCAAAATTAGCCAAATCGGTTCAGCCGTTCTCGAGTTTTAGCGAGACTAACGAACAGCAATTGATTTTTATATATATAGATACTGCCTTTCATTATAAACTCGAATACTAAAAACTGACTACAATAAGTTACTATTTACTATGCGAAATATTATAATACTTTGACCAGCAAAGAAAATTACCTACTTTCTGTACACTCTCTAGCTAATAACTAATAAGGTATGCTATCAAGCAAAGAGATTATTAGAAGTATAGTATAGATATGGTAACTAATGGGAGAAATCAACGGCTAAAGGCATATGACATCGTTTTGTAGTACAATATAATATTTAGCACAGTATAAATCGTTTCTAACCAGTCCTTCATGTAAAGTGCCAGCGTAAAATCACTACCGGTCGCAATCGTAAGTATTACAAGAACATGTGAAAGCTGCGTCTATGATTTGTTAGTTATTTAACGAAAATTATTTAAATTACTACTTTATGAATTCTCAGAGATTGAAAATAAACATACACATCAGTGATATACAATGTAATGTTGGTGATGTTGTCATTTATTCAGTCGTCGCGTCAGTGGTTTAAAAATGAAAGTTAAATGCGGATCAGTGCGAGTTAAACTCGCTTAGAAAAGGTTCCGTGCTTGATTATCTAAATTCCATAAGTTTTTTTAATCTGTATTTTACAAAATAAATTAATTTCTGGATCAGATAAAAAAGCGTCAAACGTCAATTACAGGGTTATTTTCATATTAAAAATTATCTTGGTATTAGTCCAGAATTTTGATGACAGTATACTAACGCCCCCTCTGTAAAAATAGATTTAGATTTCTTCGATGGATGTCTAGACCAATACGAGGTAATTCAAGGCATGACGACATTAAACCTTAATATACATGATTGCTTTAAAAGTCCGGCCAAATTTCAAAATTAGGAACTAAATATCGAATTGAAAGTACGTTTTAATTATTATTGTAAAATTATTACTAGATAATATAAAAATATTCGTTTAAAAATATCCCACTAAATTCATGAATTCGATGCACCCAGTCTTGTGAATGAACCCTGTGATGTTGGCAGTATGTCATTTTACAGTTTCCTATAATTACGATATTTTTATGATTGTAACTATTATGTAATGTGTCGCTCTAAGTGCATTTTTCCCGGTCGCTTTTTAGTTGAAGGCACTAAGATATTTTGGTTCGAATTTTGCATAATTGAAATTATATCCATGCGTTTTGCTTTTTGTGTCGGATAAAATTG
Organism: Apodemia mormo; assembly: GCA_036924255.1. Taxonomy (NCBI): domain Eukaryota; kingdom Metazoa; phylum Arthropoda; class Insecta; order Lepidoptera; family Riodinidae; genus Apodemia; species Apodemia mormo. Next base: position 36,568,343 of record JAUPFN010000001.1, on the reverse strand, counting down.
AAAATTTTAATTTTTTAAATTATTTTTTTATTGCATAAATCAAGTATACTATCGACTCTGAACAGCCTGTATATAAATTACGCGTCACGTTGTTTGTCTGTTATAGATTCCTAAACCTCTAAACCGATTTTAATGAAATTTGTAGATATCTACTGTTTGGTCCAAATATTAAAAGATAGGATAGTTTTTATCTCAATTACCCCCCCCCCCCCCTCCTTTCTTGTATCTCACCAAAATATTCAATACAAGTAATTTGTATGGCAGAACACGATTACCGGGTCAGCTAGTATAATATATAATTCATTGAAAACAATATGATAACCATACCGCAAAAAATGGAGTGTGATCTCATACGAAGTAGAAGTGAAACTTTGATTGAAATAGAAAAGAACGAAAGAGAGAGAGAGATAAATTGAAGGAGTCCAGGAAAAAAGGTTTTTCGTATTTAGAAATAATAAAAAATGGAGTGAAATCGCTTCGGTTATACTATTTCCATCTGGCTGATTTTTGAACCATTAAATAGATGATAATTTCATTTAAAAACATAAAATACTGTGTGTGTTCTATCTCATTCTCTCGCTGGCTTAATCCTACGAGTATATATATTATATATTTATATGTAAGTTTCTCTGCCATGACGCATTTCATCATGGCAGTTTCAAATCAGAACGATTCTCTTTATTATATTTTATAGACTTTTAAACTAACGCGTTCTACTATCATTTTAAGAAATATATAAACGGGTCAAAAACGCGTACATATATAGAACTTACTTGTAAAGCTTGACGTTTCGGCCAAGTTACATTGACCGTGGTCACGAGCGGATCACGGTCAATGTAACTTTACAATGTAAGTTTTTGACCCGTTTATATATTTTTAAAAATGATTTTATAGACTGTATTGAAATATATAAGAAGAGCTTTGGCAGATACAATCGAAACACATAGAAATAAAGGCATCTCTTAAAATAAAACTACCGTATAAAGAGTTACACATACATAAGTATTTTTTTTCTAAAGTTCGTACCGTAACAGAATTATAAATCATATCAGCATGAATAAAAAGATGTCTGCCAGAGCTGTTGAAGCTCTTCTTGTGGTAATCTGAGTATAGTCGTATAAAGAAATAAATCAAAATAATTTAGTTCATTTTATGTAATATGTCATTAAAAACTTTGCTTCCAAATAACATATATTTTAAATTTATGGGCTATTTAAATCAGGTATAAGAGAATACATCTAGATTAGATTAGGATAGGTGGAGATAATCCTATATCCTGTAAGCAAATTCGCGAGCAACACGAATGTTGTTTTCTAAGGGCCAAGTTCTGACTTAAAAGACCAAGCCAACTTAATAAAAGACAATATATATAATCTGGAGTCCTGGCTTCTTTAATCTTTCTTAGCTTAATAAGTAAACGTAAAAGAAAAACTAAAAGTACGGAAGTCTGAACATTCAGTTTATCATTACGGCTACCACAATTAGCAGGCTGCTAGACAGACTAATTACACAATTAACCGTCAGGTGTCGGTTTCGCAAGCCTCTCGAACACAAGAAGTTAACTAGAGACAATAATTCACTTAGACCAATTCACATTACGTAAGTAATGGCGCAAAATTAGTTTAAATTAATGTTTCGTTGCTTACGAAGCATAAAGTCTTTATTAAGATACTAGCTGACCCGCGCAGCTTCACCCACGAGTAGATTAACATGTCGTTGTGATAGTTTTTCATACAAATTTCATTCTCTATTTCAGTCACTTAGGAGTTGATTTCTGAAAAAAATAGCATATTTTTGACCCCAGATCTTTAACTATTTTCATTCCAAATTGCATGAAAATCGTTCCAGCGGTTTAGCCGTGAAAGCGTAACAAACAGGCAGACATACAGACAGACAGAATTTCGCATTTATAATATTAAGTAAGTATAAGTAAGTATGAAAGTATGGATGGATGTATTTTTCGTTGAAGGTATGTAAAATTTTTACTTTGCATAGAATTGTCATAGTGTTGGTCAACCCATTATAATTTTATGTTACTCTTAACTACGTTTAATATTACACGAGAATTGACGTTTATCATATCCTATAACTCTATACATATTATTATAGGAGTTTTTAATCTATATATTAATATGTGAAAGAAAAACTTTGAACTTTTTTAAGACAGTCGCCCGAACAGTGGAGTACGAAGTTTCGCACAGTTAAAGTTAACATTGCGGAGGCCTGCAGAAACCTAATATTTTTAAAAAATATGCATTAAAAATACATTAAATTAGCAAAAATAGACATTACAAGTGGCATACATGATAGTATACACACATGTATAAACTATTTTCTTTACGGCTAAAGTCAGTTATAAAACATAAAAGAGATTTTATTGTTAAATCTTTGGTCGAATTTCGGCCACAGGCGATCACTAGTATATATTTAAACGTTGTACTGTAACCAGATTTATTTTAAGGTCAAACAAAAACATTTTTTCTTATTACTAATGATCAGATAAAACTAGATCAGCTACACAAAAAGAGACGTTGTACAGTTTTTTGTGTTGGCGAGCGGATTCTGATGCTTAAAATTCATAGCTTCAAAAGATTTACTAAAATATTTATAAAAACAATTATTGTTTAAGCTCTCTGACTGTAGCAAAAAAAATATAAAAAAGAGCCGCATTAATAGCAGGATTATAAGAGTATAGTTAAAATACGATCTTTTTACATAACTACGTGTATTTTGGTAAACATATTAAAACAAGAAAAACCTTAAAAACAACAAAGAAAAATATCGACCCGCGGGATTTGAACCTGCGACCATCTCCCTAAAGCCGGGACGCTCTTCCACTGAGCTAGTGTCGACAGGCGGTAGAAATAATTAGAAATACGAAAGTACTGATCAAAATTATAAATATGAATTTCATCTGTAACGATGAACTCATTTAACTAGTTATACGTATGTATAGCTAGCGATCAGTACAATCGACGGAATCGATCATATAGCAAATAAAAATTTCGCCGCCTCGAGCCTGTCGACACTAGCTCAGTGGAAGAGCGCCCCGGCTTTAGGGAGATGGTCGCAGGTTCAAATTCCGCGTGTCGATATTTTTCTTGTTGTTTTTAAAGTTTTTCCAGTTTCCCAAGCACGGGGTGAGCGCTATAACACAAAAATAATATTAAAACTATCACTGGGAAAAACTAAAAAGTAAGAAAACTTTAGGGGAAAAAATTATTTTAGTTACCAGCTCTAGGAATGACCCTACTACTTTGTAACGAAATTATGTCTTGAATAGTATTAGGAAGAAACTTTCAACTCTACAAGAAATCAGAAAAATACAAACAACTCGTATGGTCAGTAGCTGAAAGCACCGGCTGTAAGAATGTAAAAAAATAACCGAATACAACAAATTCCGTATTTCAATTTTTGAATCATTGATAAACATGAAGCAACATAGCTGTAAAATTCACGAAATTATATTTATTACCTACTTGTTATGTGGTAAAATTGATGACACTTGATTGTCATTCTTTCGATCGAATTATCCAACAATGAAAAATTAGCATTTGATATGCATCTGATCCTTAAATTTATAGTTTTCGAAATGAAAAATAAAAATTTCATTTTTATATTTCATTAAAAAAGTAAGCATGTGGATAATTTGGACAAAGATGGGCTTTATCCAATTTAATTCAATAGCAATAAAAAAATCCTTTAGGATTGCTAAGCAGTTTTGCTTGATATGTTCGAAGCAAAAAATTCTAATGTTTCCAATCATCAATCATATAATTAAGCAGCAGATCAATAAATAACAATTGCCCCCTACAATTATTAAACGACTTCATTTTTTCTCTATCTTTTAATCCAAGGTTAAACACAAAGTATTTTACCAATGAAAATAAGTAGTACAAGTACAAAGTAACAAGATATATTTCCATTTTCCAACAAAATTACATTTTTACTGTACGTATTTAAGTCACGATGAGGGATAAATCTGAGTCGCCTTTCAACATATAGTTTATTTAGTGAGAGGGGACGTGGACAAATAAAATGGATTTACATTTCTCCAATTCATCATTATATATATTTTTCCATATTTAAGTCCGAATTTAAACCAAATATTAAGGCTTAGCCACATAACAAAATTTTTTGACAGTAACAGCTCCATATGGCGTAGCAAAATTTCAATGTAATAAAAGCAACATCCAACTTTTAATCTTTATCAGATCTTAGCCTTACAAAACAAATATTTTAAAGAGAAAAAAAAAACAAAAAACATAAACAAAACTAAATTTAGAGACTTCTCCCGACTCAATAAGTAAGTTGAATTGTTACAACTTTAACCAAACTTAATAGTAATCAAAAAGATCAACATCAAGTCTTTAAAATTAAGTGTTTTATCATACATAGTGGATTTTTCTCAAGATTATTTTTACAAGTGTGAGAATATCTGTAGTGGTTAAGATGGTCTATTTCTGGATTAAAACAAAAGAACAAAAGTCCATTTATATTACTTGAGCGCGTGAGAAAACATTTATAGATTTTTGTAGCCCATGATTAAACATACACGTATATTTATTAGAAATATTCAAAGTGGATTTATAGGTTTATTTATATTTATAAACTAGCTGACCCGGCTAACGTTGTTTGGCCAAAGGTAAAAATTTAGAATTGTAAGTATTTTCCAATGCTGAATCATAAAAAAATAAAATTAAAAAAAATTGTCCATAAAATAACAAAATATTTTTACAGGTGGACAACCCTTATCACTTAGGGATATAAAAAAGATCGTAACCGATTCTCAGACCTACTGAATATGCATACGAAATTTCATCAAAATCGGTCAACCGTTTCGGTGGAGTACGGGAACGAACATTGTGACACGAGAATTTTATATATAAGACTAGTGTTCACCCGCGGATTCCCCCGCGTGGTGTTAGTAATAAGTAGCCTATGTCCTTCCCCAGAATTAAGACTATCCATTTGAAATATCATCAGAAACAGCTTTTCAGATTAACCGTGAAACATACATTTACAAAGATAAAGAAATAGACAATTAGACGTCACTTTAATTTTTATTATGTACGGTAAACATTAAGCTCATCACACATGGCTAAGATACTTATAATATTTGATCTTAAGATGCCTTAATATAATATATCTTAAAGCAAATTTCAGAAATCGCTCACCATACAAATCGTATGAACCCATCACACACGACTAAGATAATATATATTTTACCTCTAGTATCTTAAGATACTGAACGACGTAGAAATATATATTTCATATCTTAAGATATGAGCTTAAGATACGAAATATATATTTCTTCGTATCTTAATATAAATACAGAATGTTTTTATTTTGGGATATGCGCGGTTGCAGTGCCTCATAATCTGTTTTATCTATCTATATTAATATTATAAATGGGAAAGTTGGGATGTTTGGATGGATGGATGTTGGTTACTCAAATACGCAAAAACTACTAAACGGATTTGAATGTAATTTAAAAGATAGATAGACGATGACCTGGAATAGTACATATGCAACGTTTTATCCCGAAAAATTACGTGATCCCGCGGGATTCACCAAAAACTTTTATAATGCAGCGGGCTGCACGGTGCATTTAGTACCTATGATATAATATAGTTACTATACGTTCCAACTGAGAATAGGATCGCGCTTGTTATTAACTTCATATCACAATTGTGAAATTAGTAATATCAGCAAAAAACATTTCTTCAAAAAATATTGCTGACGTTATAATATTTTCATCAATAAAAAAATTGTGAAAAACTGTTCTAGTGAGATGCCAGATACTTCGCATGTTTTCAACGTAGAGTTAGGAACTATTCTGGAGTCTCAAAAGCACGTTGAGATACTATATACTCAGCGTGCTGTTAACGCCGACCTTTGTACCTCTTCTGGTTTGGTGCACTTCGTCAAGATGCTAGATACTTAGCATGTTGTTGTCGCCGATCTTCGGCCACGTCTGGTATCTCCGCAGCTTTATAAACTACCATAGGCACCGCCTGGTCAAGCCTTTGCAGTTCAACTTGTTGAGAGGTTTCATTACGTCTAGCTATTTTCATAGCTCGGACTTTATCAGAACTTTGTGAAATATTGGACTTACGCTTTAGCGACATTGTTGCAAGCAGTAATTAAAAAAATAATCAAAATCGGTGGTAATTTTAAACAAAAAACTGAAATAATTCCAATAGCTAACTTATATGTAACAAAAACTTTAAACTAAACGTTACTCTTTTCGTTCTAACTTAAACCGTTCATTATAGGTAACTTAAAAAATATAGTTATCTAATGAAAACCAAAAATAATTTACTTTACTTAATATTCACCAACACATCCTAAATGACTAAAACTATACTCAAATATATAACTAAGACAAACCAAAAAAATCATATCCGACTGCAATTAAATTAAGAGTTAATTTATATTTGTGCTTAAAAAAGCAATAATTATGCTTACTATAGGTATTACTATATATTATTAGTCCGCGTCGCCGTTTCTTGGATCGCCTGATCAACCTCCGTCGGTTGAGGCTCCATTCAGTTTAATCTTATCGTGATAACTTTTCAACTATTCGTCCGAATTTCTTAGTGTAAAAGACAAAGTTCATCTACATAAAATGCTAAAAGCTACAAATGTATTAATTTTAATAAAGATTTAATAAATACTGCGAAATATGCTTTGTAAAAAAGTATTTAATTTAATTGTATTTTTGGCTCACTATTTTGGACATAATGGATTCCACATAAAAGGTAGATATATGCTGTCGCGGATTTTATTTAGAAATATTTAAAACAAACAATCCCACCGTACATTATCTTCGTGTAAATCCAGTGGTTGAGGCAGCGCACGCCAAGATAGCTCTCAAAAAGCAGGAATTTTTCCGACTTATTTTATACTTATCGTTATATTACCGCCAAATTACACAAAATCTTTATTAATTGTAGCCTATGTGTTATTCTGATATATAATTTATGTTATTGTAAAGTTACATTTAAATCCGTTCGGTAATTTTTGCGTGAAAGAGTCACAAATATCCATACATACATACTCACAAACTTTCGCATTTATAATATTAGTAGGATAAACATGATTTACTAAATGTGTTGCTAAGCGCCAAACTCGAGAACGGCTAAAATGATTAGGCTAATTTTTTGCTTAAAATATTCATTGAAGAAAACGTGCCATTTTTATGTTCTACTATTCATGATGGCAACTCTTTTTCTTACAGTGCACCGTCTAGTCTAGACTCTAGAACATTAGGGTCGAGCGTCGCATATTGAACTATTCAATTTTACACTTATGTCAATAGTCATGAAGTCAATGTGTCAGTGTTTTCAGAAAATGCTCTACTATGCCCTTGGTGTGCGCTGACCCTAAGCCGTTTCAGAATCCCAGGCCGTATAATTGGCACTTAGTAAAATGTGTGTTTTTTTTTTAAACATGACTTGCCTGAAACTAGATCTGTGTCCCTTTTGTTGCTAGTTTAGGCCGCCTGCAACCTCTTGGTTCTTAAATTCTTAATTTCGTTTGACTATTAGATTATGTGTTTACTATTATTATGTTTACTAAAGGCCGGCAACGCAACTGAAAGACCTCTGGTATTGCAAATGTCTATGGGCGGCGGTGATCACTTACCATCAGGTGCACCTCTTGCTCGTTTGCCCCCTCTTCTATAAAAAAAAAAATGCTCTATATTCTCGATGATATGACCGTGGTGGTATTTATTTGTTTAAATTTTCTTTTATCTGAAATAACGAGTTCCTGAAATTAATTTAAAAAGTAATTAATTAACATGGAGTATGGGACCATCCCCATCCCTAGAGAAAACATTTGATGTTCCGTGACGTTTAAGCCAGAGCTACCCCGCAAGGAAAACGACTTGATATTTATTTAAAGTAGAACTATTTTATCCTAAATATCCAAAGAAATACCCATATGTAGGCACCAGAATGATTAATATAGTAACACCTGTTAATGCTATTTATTTCTGATTGATTATATTATTTTATTTTAACTAACGATCGCCTGTAGCCGAAATTTGGCAATAACTAAACAATAAAATCTCCTTTAAGTCTGACAACAGACTTTAGCCGTGAAGAAAATAGTAAGTATACCAAGGAAGTTACATTCTACCCGGAATGTTCACACGTGCTTCAAAATCGTTCCGAAGAGTACCACGACATGGGTGGAGTGTGTCTCTTTCTACTAAATAAAGCGCCAATCGCCATATATAAGTGCGGCCATGCGTAGTTTGCAAATTACTACTAAGTAATTCTACTAATTTGAGAAACAGTTTTTACATCGCATAAGTTATAATGTTATAATTAAAATAAGCACATTTTAGAATTCACGGTGTTAATTAGAATACATTTTATGCTAATGTATTTATCGACGTGTATGAATAAAAGGGATTTAACGATTACCGAATGTATAGAAATCTACCATCAGATAGTTTTATTTACACTGGCAATTGCAAGAAAGGGTCAACATCCACTCTTGTCGTTTTATCAGTAACAAATGTCAACTTTATCAGTAACGAAATAAAGTATATTTTTATTTTTCAAATATTGCTTCGTAATAATTCCAGTTATCGTATATAAGTGTTCCTTGAAGTATACATACGTGTATATTACCATCATGAAGTATTAGGTATAGGTGGAGCTAGCACTCGTATTAATCAATTGAAACAAATATTTACGTTACATCTCTGTCTATGAGGTCTCGCCATCTCTATTTATACAGCTGTGTTAGAAAGAGAGGGTAAGACCTGAGAAGATGACAGCAGTATTTCAAATTTGGTTTCAAGTAGGTATTAGAAGTGTTGTCTCCAGATATAATACAGCTTCATGATTAACATGTATGTCAAATGAATGTAGGTGATTCCATTCTAACTGTGATATTCAATGTCCTGTATTGTTTGTTCTCATAGGTCATTAATTAATAATTAATTTATGTAATTTTTGTGCTTATTGGAAAATTATAAACATATTTCAACATTATTTTCATATAATATAACTTGCCACTTACAGAAAACTTACAATATATCACTTAAATGTCAGTACCGTGTCATAACCATTTCTAGAATTTATTTATAAATTGTTAGTTTTTTGTCGTAATAAATGATTTAAACTAATTACCTCATAAATTATAACGTTTACGACAAAAAAAACTAACAATTTATAAATAACTTCTAGAAATGGACATGACACGGTACTGACATTATATCACAGTTAGAATGGAATCACCCATGTAGTGTGTACTGTTTATTTTTGTTAATTTAATATATTTCCAATGCGTATTAATGAAAACATTGGGTTTCTGCTGCTGTCTTCCGCAATATTAACTTTAATTGTGCCAAATTTCATACTCCAACTATCGAGTAATTATCTTAAAAAAGGGTACAAAGTTTTTTCTCTACGTATTAATATATAGAATAGCAATCGCCCTGTTGTAGAATTTCGACCATAGACTAAACAATATAATCTCTTTTAAGTTTGACACCAGAATTTAGCTGGATAAAGAAAATAGTAGTCAACAACAAATTCGATTTCTCTGTCTGTCCCCATGTATGCTTTAATCTTTAAAACTACGCAACGGATTTTGATGCGGTTTATTTAATAGATAGATTGATTCTTGAGGAAGCTTTTAGTATATAAACCTTTCCGATATTCCCACGGGAACAGATCCTATCCCGACGATCCTATTACCATCACAAATAACAACACCAACTCAGATGTAACACACACAACACTACACCGTCGTCGCCGGTCTCGACGGCGAAGACTTCTTTATCGCAATGCCACGACCCCTCCCACCACCACTAGTCCGAACGTCGCACTAAGCCGAGGTCCGGTCTCACAGGAGACAGCCCTTAGCGCGGGCGTTTATAGGCCCAATTTTAATATTTTAAGTTCTGGCTGAGCACTTTGCTGGCCCAAAAAGCCCGGTGACGCAGTAACGACCCATAAGGTCAACTGTAATAGCCATTTCGAAAAAAAAACGGGAACAGAAGCTACGCGGGTGAAACCGCGGGCAGGTCGCTAGTATTATCATATATATCACAAAAATGTAGTGTGTGTAATAGTTATTTTTATTATTTTAACGTATTTTTTAAAGCTAATTTGTAAAAATAATGGGTTTCTGCTCCGGAATGTAAACTACCTGAGCCAAATTTTATACTCCATCATTTGTGTTTTTATTTATTTATTTATATTCATGCATAACAAAATGTACCTACATAGGTTAAACTTAACGCCTAAGGGCATTCGATACTAGCCAACCTCATGCAAACAGAAACACAGCTAATGGAGTGGTGCATTTTAATTTACTTTGTTTTTTTTTTTCTTAAAAAGGGGTACAAAGTTTTTGTCAATATTTTATCACTTAATACACTTGTACGATGCCGTATTGTAAAATAGTACAAGTGTATTAAGTGATAAAATATTGCATTAAAATGGAGTTTCACAAAGTGCCGACAAAGGAAAGTGTAGAATATATACAAAGTTTTTCCTTCTTTTATTAAAATACCTACAAATATATAAATGTTTTTTTAAACATTCCTGAGGACTATTTTCGCCTCTGTGGTCTGGTGGTCCAGCGTTGGCGTTGACCACATGAGGTCCCGGGTTCGATTCCCGGGTCGGGCACATAAAAAAAGTGTTTTTTTCAGTTTTCTGAGAAACTACAAAGTTGCCCAGGATTGGCAATGCCCGGATGGCGATAGGCTTGCCACCTATCACATTGTGGGACCAAGTATTTTCAGCTAATCGTGGGTGCACTTGTTGTACCTCTGCCTACCACTTCGGGGATATGGGCGTGAAGATACTTTTTTCCTCAGGACTATCGTATTTTAAGTACGGAGAGAATACTTAATTCTTAACTTTTAACTCACTTCATTACAGAGAGCTCATATAACTGATGCTCGTATATTTTACTACATACTATTTTATGTGCGGTCGTCGTAACCACACAGTCAACAATTAATTTTATTAAAAAGCACCAGTTTGAGTGAATTTATCCCCTTTGTATTCTTTTTTATTTTTTTATGAACTAACATTGTACGAAAATAAAACTCAACACCCTAACAGCATTCTCTACTAGTCAACTAATGAGCGGAGCAGAAATTAAAATGTGAAAAAGATAAGTCATTATCAAGCACGAACAGTCTAGAATTATCCCACCTTACATCTATACAAAATATATCTATATTATCCCTCTGTTCATTTATTTTTTGTCGAATTTCGTTTCGAATATTCATTTTATGACTGACATCAATATTACCATTTTGAATTCTTTGATCAATCTATCTAATTAAAACTCTAGAACAGCTACACCAATTTTGACGAAGACTAATATACATTGAGGACATTTAACTGCATAAAATGATAGGACCTAATTATGCATTTACGCCCTGAGGAATATTACAGGCTAGTATAATAGTTAATATACTACATAGTATAAAATTAAATAAGAAACAAACATATTTAAAAAACCGGCCAAGTGCGAGTCACACTTGCGAACAAACGAAACGATATTGCACCGTACCATCATCTACAAAAAAACGGCAAAAAATTTACGTTTGTTGTATGGGAGCCCCCTTAAACATTTATTTTAATTATTTATTTTATAAGTGAATATATAACAATGTTCTGTGAATATTTTTTTATATCATAAGATAGCAAACAAGCGCATGGATCACCTGATGGAGTCAACCATCATCTATAGACACCAATGGTGCGTTGCTATCTTGTGGCGAGGTCTAATGCCACATGCATAAGTTTATCGGCTAATTTATCCTCCAAACCGAAACACGACAGTGACAAGCACTGACGCTATTGCGGCAGGAATAGGTAAGACGGTGGTACCGGAGCCGGGCGAGACAATGCAGAACTTCACGCCACGATGATAGTGACTCGTATAGCCAATCGGTCGCATTTTACGATCTGCCTGGCATAACAGCAGTTGGCCTTTTCTTCAAAGAAGCCCGGGATGAACACGGGGAAAAGTTTTAAGTGTCTACCAGTTATCGTTATTAAGATCGAGAAAAAAATTGCAAAAAAAAACGTGTTTGTTGTGTGGGTGCCATATAAATATTTATTTTATTGTTTTTAGTACATATTTGTTGTTATAGAGGTAACATAAATGCATTATCTGTGAAAATTTCAACTATTACGGTTCATGAGATATAAGATACATCCTGTGACAGACGGACGGACAGACGGACAGATAGCAGAGTCTTAGTGATAGGGTCCCGTTTTTTCAACCAACGAAAAAACGGAGGGTATCGGTTTGACATGTGTGTATGTAATATTGTAGGAATTGGATCATATTTGAGTATGATCATCTATTTATACGTCCAAGAACATGTACAAAATTTTGTGTATATGAATGTTTGTATGTTTGTATTTTGGCTCCCATATTGTGAATAATGAATCTGTCGTTCTGCCAGGCAGTTCGTCAGAGGCAAACGATTGGCTGTACGAGTTACTACCATCGAAGGTACTAGGTGGTAGAGTTCTGTTCTCGTCCGGGTCTGATACTACCGCCTTACATATTCCTGCCGCAATAACATCATTGCTTGTCACTGTGGTGTTCTGGTTTGGAGGGTAAGGTAGCCGGTAAACGTACGCATGTGGCATTAGACCTCGCAACAAGATAGCAACGCACAATTAACATATTTGATGTCAATAGGCGATAGTTGCCTCTTTCCATCAAGAGGGACATCTGCTTGTTTGCTATCTTATGATACAAAATAAAAGTGTATTTTTTATGTTTGAATGTTTGTGTGTTCGTATGTCCGTATCGGTTTATCTATCCATATCATGTCGTTATGTTTGCATGTGTGTATGTTTGTATGATGTTTGTATATTTGTCCACAATTTATCGGGAACTAAAAGCCATATCGATATAATTCTATTTGATTAATATCACGAGCATTTCAACTTAGGAAACAGTCCTTATTTAATTAAATACGGTTTAGTAGTTTTTGAGATATGAGTACAGTTGATATTTGAAGTCGGTACAAACTTTTAAGTTACTATTATTATAGATCCAAATTATGTTTAAGCTGGATTATGGGTCTGGGAGTTACGTGTCCTACGTTACTCTTAACATACCTAATTTCCCTTTACAGTTATACTGTATAAGCTAAATATATTATAGTACAAAATGTAACTACTCACCCAGCCCTCTCGTCTTTACTTGGAAAGGAGGGCCTTTAGGTTCATATCAGTTCAAATTAATGTTAACCTTATATGGGATATTATATACATACACTCTGTAGCGGCTCAAAACAATCACAAACGCTACAAGAAAAAATAATAAAACATGGACAAAAATCAATAACTAATGGAAAAAATGAAATTCAAAATAAAATCCTGAATCGCGATATCACAATTATTTATCTTGTAACACTATATACAAGTTTCAACGCTTCTCAAATGGACTTCAGTCCCCATCACCCCAGGACCAGCGACGCCACAACTCGATTAAAACCAGAGTATCTGCTTAGCGTTTGCATGAGTAGTTTTGTTTAATAAATTATTTAAATTATATTGAATTTGTATTTGTTGTTATTTGTATTTGTGGTCTAGTGGTCCAGTGACGGAGTTGACCACATTAGGTCCCGGGTTAGATTCCTGGGTCGGGCAATTCAAAAATGTGTTTTTTCAGTTTTCTGATAAAAACAACGTTGCCCGGGAAAAGAAAGTGCCCGGTGGGCGATAGGCTTGCCACCTATTGGGGGACCAAGTATCTTCAGCTAATCGTGGGTGCACTGGTTGTGCCTTTACCTACCTCTTCGGGGATATGGGCGTGAAGATACTTTTTTTATATATATTTTTATGGACAAATTGCACTTACTGATCTAACCCCAAAGTAAGCAAATTATTTGCTTGTGTTATGGGTGTTAGTTAACGATATGACATAGAATACATATATACTGGAATATATTTAAATAAATAACTGAAAATAATAAACTGGAATATATAAAATTAAATACATATATAAATACTGGAATAAATTTAGAAAGTGTCTACGCTCTTTTCTCCCACCACTGTGATTTTAACTATTACGTAGCAAATAGAGCTAATGGTACAACAAAGAAAGCAGGATAAAGGTTATTACACTAAATTATTGACGATATCACATTATATCGCCTTCTAAAAACTTCGCAAGTAATTCTATTAAACACGTCAAAAAAGGCATAGGCATTGGAATTTACATAATATTAAGTCATAAAATATATCTGCTACCGCTTAGAGAAGTTCTGTCACATTTATGACTTATCTTTGATTATAATGGCACTACCGAAACCAGTTTGAGATAAGTTTTTAGGCCCTTATTAAAAAACATGATCACTGTCACTTTTTATAAGGTGAAGGTGAAGTAGCTTTTAAGTGAATGTTTTTTATTATTCAATTTTACAAAAGATTTCAGCTTTTTACTTATTTATTTATTTAATAATTTATTGTACACAGAACTATTAGAGTAAAAATATATAAACATGGGCGAGCTTATCTCTACTTAAAGAGATTTCTTCCAGCCAACCCGATAAAGGAGATAAAAAAGAAATCAAATAAAGTAGACTTGGTGTACAAAAAAATAGATATTATGGTTACATAACTAAACTAAATATATATATTAATGACAATACAAAAAAAATACATACGGTATAAGGAAAAATTACAATTTTATTATTATTACAAATTTTTTATTATTACCTTTATATTAAAGAACAGTAAACAAGGAAATGGCTCTCCAGTTGAATAAAGATAACCATCACTTATAGACACCAAAAATGTTAATTGTGTGTTGCTATGTGTAGGGGAATGACAACGCGAAATTTATAAGTTCATCGGCTATCTTACTCTCCAAACTGGAACATGACAGCGACATGTACCGATTCTATTGCAGCAGGAATAGGTAAGGCGGTGGTATATAACCCGGAGAACTCTACTACCACGTATTAATAACCTCGTGACTAATAAGTCACGAGGTTATTAACACGTTTGGCTAAACGTTTGCCTTTATCGAACTGCTAGGTGGATTGGCAGATTGTTTATATCACAGTCACGTAGCTAAGATCATACATAGCGCTTAAAAATCCGATAAACGTGCTTGTAGTAGAACTAGACTGACTAACAAATTTTGTTTTTTGAATGCAACTGTTTTGCTCGGAAGTTTCTTTACAGAAGCTGCTTTCTTTCCTCGGAAGTTTCTCACAGAGTTCGGAAGTGCTCTGCAGTGTCTGTTCGGAAAAGCTGCAAATAAACAGTAATCAATAGCCGCACACCGCGTCACCGCAGACTTAGCAACCTCTGTATTATCCTGTCATGTCAATATTTGTCTTTGTTAAGCTTTTAACATTACATTTAGTTCATATTCATTGACATCACTTCAATTATAAAGGTCATGAGTGTTGATCCGGATCTACGTGGAAATTCGTGACTTTGCAAAAAATGCACATTTAAAACAAGCAATGTATATAATTGAAAAAAGTGAACGTGAATATTTGCGAATGTTCATATTACATTCGTACCCGAAAACAAAACATTTATGATTTACTGTGCTTATTCTAATATAATAAGGCCAGGGAAAACGCGACAAGCTTGATGCTTGTTTGATTTAATCAGTTGAGTATGTATTTTTTGTTTCTAGTTTCCTTAAGATTTTTGCAAAAGATGAAAATGTATTTTTATCTTTTGCAAAAATTAATGATCTGGGGCCCCTTTTAAAGAATAGATTACATAGGCTTACTTTTAGGGATCGCTTAAAAGATGAGAAAAGGCTAATATGACTGTATGAAATTATGACTATTAAAAAGGTAGTACTTTTCCGCAACGTCTCGACTTGCTTGTTTCCGCCGTGTTGGTCCCGGCCTCCTTTGAAGAATAGACCAACTGCCGTTCTGCCAGGCAGGTCGTAAAAGGCGACCGATTGGCTATCGAGTCACTACCATCGTGGCTACTAGGTGGTAAAGGTCTGCATTGTCTCGCCCGGGTCTGGTACCACCGCCTTACCTATTCCTGCCGCAATAGCGTCAGTGCTTGTTGCTGTCGTGTTCCGGTTTGGAGGATAAGGTAGCCGGTAAACCTATGCATATGGCATTAGACCTCGCCACAAGATAGCAACGCACCATTAACATCTTTGGTGTCTATAGGCGATGGTTGACTCTTTCCATCAGGAGACCCATCTACTTGTTTGCTATCTTATGATAAAAAAAAACCATCGCCCTATTTATTCCTGCAGTAATTGCTTCTTAACTTTTCTATGACATAAAAAATCATAGAGCGCAGATTAATTATTATTAAATATGTATCGACTTCTTCACTTACATTATTTCCGTAAAAGGTAGAAAAATGCAAGAAATACGCCATTAGCCATAGATGCTACCAATAGATGTGACAGTTGGCAAGCCTACAACAAATCGAATATAATTCTCGATCAAAGGAGTTTTCAATAAAATTTAAATGTTTAAAGTAATCTTAAGATCTAAGCCAAAAACCGCATATTTAAAAATATGTATAGGTATTAATTTTGGCCAAAATATTCTCTTCTCTTAAAATCTGTTGGTAATCGACGAGGCTTTAGCGGAAAGTAGATTTCCGCAGATTTCAGAGCTGTGTAAAATAAGATGAGAGTTGCTAAAAAGCTCAATACTGGATTGTAACACAAAAATGTTGCAATAACTTATTCCAGTATTATATGCTTTAATTACAATATTTTTAGAGAAAACCTTGATTTTCATAAAATGTTTATCTTGCTGTTTTATGAAAAGGATTCTTAGAAAACTTCAATAATGATAGTTTTAAGTATTTTTAATTTTATATATATATATATATATATATATATATATATATATATATATATATATATATATATATATACGTATATGTATATAATATATTACAAAATTAAAAATACTTAAAACTATCATTACTGAAGTTTTCTAAGAATCCTTTTCATAAAACAGCAAGATAAACATTTTATGAAAATCAAGGTTTTCTCTAAAAATATTGTAATTAAAGCATATAATACTGGAATAAGATATTGCAACATTTTTTTATCTAGCGTCTAGAATCTAGAAATTTATATCATGCGTTTCGATAAAAATATAATACTAAACACCAAAAAGCACAACTATTCAAGCAAAATGTCATTTTTTAATATTGCTTCTTAATCCATAACAAACGACAGATAACATCGCTAAATTAGTGGCCTCACTTTTCAAGTCTGTTAAGGTTGAAGACAGCTCCAAGCTCACATGTTTACGCTTGCTGTACGTGACCACATCCGGTACTAAAATCAACAAAATGATTGCTTGGTTTGTGGTTTTTGTATAACGAGTGCTTACCTATTAACGTAATCTACTCATTAAAAGATTTAAGTATCGCCGTGATTTGATAAGATATTATGAAACGTGTCATAAAACAACTTTATACAAAAAGTTTTTGAAAACAGATCTAATAGCCACCTGAAAAAAAACATGATAAACACCTTAAAATCTGGTGTTCAGGCATTTTTAATATCGAGTTTGACTAGATTATATTAAGATCTTTTAATACACACATATTATAATATCATAATGTCAGATATTTTTAAATTTTAAAACTAAGTATTAAATCAAAAGAAAGAATACAGGTAGTCTGGGGCTACAAGGTTTTGGCCCGTGGGATCAAACGACTTATAAAATAAATATGTATTATAATTTTATAAGAAATTTTAGTAAACATAAAAATATAGTCAATAATAAATTTTTGTACAGACGAATGAAATAATGTCCTTTATATTGAAATAATCGGCAGACTTATGCTAGTGGCATTGCCCATCCCGCCAAACGAATAGCAACGCACCATTAACATGTTTGGTGTATATAAGCGATGGCTGTCTCATTCCATCACGAGAGCCATCTGCTTGTTTGCTAGCAAATGATATAAAAAATGGATTTCTGAACAATTTGTCTAAATAAATATTGTAATGAGATAGGATATATATATAAATATTCACGGGACAAATTACACTTACTGATCTAACCCCAAAGTAAGCAAATTATTTGCTTGTGTTATGGGTATTAGTCAACGATACTAATACATAGAAATACATTTAATAAACACCCAAACCCGGAAATACAAGCATTTATGCTCATATATATATATATATAATCAAACTAGCAGCTTTGCCCGCGAGTGGATTAACATGTCATCGATGTAATTTCATCACTTATTTCAGCACTTTAAGGGTTGATTTTTGAAAAATAAATAGCCTATATTTGACCCCGGATCTTCAACTACTTCCATGCCAAATTTCACAGACAGACAGACTTTCACATTTATAATATTAGCATGGATAAGTAATTAGAAAAGCTTATTATACAAATTATGAGACGATTTTTAAATTCATTTTTTAATATAAAAAAATAATATCATGTTTATTTGTATGCTGTTTTACTTTCTCTACATATGAAATATAAACAATTTAGAACATAAATTACCTTTTTTATCAATATATAAATAGAATTTTGTGAATAAATTTATTCAAACATAATTCCCACCGGCCACCGCGATTGGCCTGTCCGTTCATTATATCATTATACAATTAGTTGTTACTAGCTATTTTTTGATCACTCAAATTGAGTGACTCAATGATCCTCTATTGTTAGTTTCTAAATTGTTCCAAAACACATGTTTTGATTGTTGTATTTTTCTTATTACCGTTTGTCCTAATATCACTAGTAAAACCACTGAATTCCAAAAATTATAAGGATAAAAACAACGTGTGTTTCATAAATGTGCGCTTAGATTTATTAAGACCCCATTCCTTGAATATAAAAATGTCTTCCTTATCTGTCATACCCAGAATAGCTGGCAGAAAATGAATGTCATTTTTGTTAATTAAATTTTAGAGATCATATCTTTTTGTATGTCACGGTTTACGTCCACACGTTTTTATGAGCAGGTATAGTCACTGAACTTACAAATCGTATCACTTTACTACTTATTTGTGAAATTCATTATTAATTTCAATTTTGATTTTATTTAAGTTTATTTTTTATTTTCTATTTTAATAAAGTTTTACTGGTTGTTATAGTTTTATCGAAAATAAAATAATAAAGAACATAATAACGATTACAAAATGGGAACAATTCTTGATTTCTTTTATTCTTTCTAGAAACGTGAGATTACCTACATTTACCATAACTAACGATGCATTTTCTGCATACATTTCCGTCACGGTGTGCGCAGCAGAGGCATCGAGTTGTCTATCATTTGCTAGCCTATCTATAAATAGGACCGAGTCGGTGTGACCTACTTTTCTTGGGTCGATGACCTATACAGACTTGGGGACGTATTAGGAGGCCGATAGAGACAAAAAACAAATAAAAGGAGACAAAAACACCAAGGGCGTCACGGTGTTTGGAAATCTGACCGCGGTTTCTTTGAGCGTGCCATTTACAATAAACATGATTGATTATGCTAAATGTCATTCTGTATATTACATGTTTTAGAAGCAGATAAGTTGAAATAGCTCTGTAATATGTTAGTGTAAGTATGTATTTAAAGTATTGTATTACTAGGACAATTTTTGAAAAATGTATATACCATCTGCTTTCCTATCTGGCAGTTCATAAAAGGCGAATGAAAACCAAACGTGTTATTTTAGTACTGTAAATACAGCAAACAGTAGATAATGTCAACGTAATTGTGTACTTCGCGTGACTGAAAGAAGTGAAAAGAACTTCATTTAAAACAGTAAGAAGGAAAGTTGAAAACTGGCTCACTTGGTTTCTAGATATAAACGGAGGATGTAGATGTCCTCTAACTAGATATTTGATCAGTGGAAAAAACTAACCAGTTGGTTCTATATAGAGTTCTATATCTCGGCTGGGTTTATTATCACCAGCTGCCGCAATAGCGACAATACTTGATACTATCGTATGTCGTTTTTAAAGGGAAGTTACCTTACTTCTTACCTTAAAAGGTGAGTAGGTTTCTTAAAATATGCAATGCGAATGTAGACCAATAATATAGAAGCTGCGTAGACTGGCCTAGATGTGGAGATTAATTTGGGCTTGCCTTGCTCAAATTGATCTATCCCAAAAGATGGAGTGTTTGTATAAAGAGTTAAGCAAGTTATATGATAAATTATAACTTATAAATTAGTAGTGGATCACTCAGAATATAAGAACCGACTGTACTCGACAGCAACGTATCCAGTATCTAACGAGACTTTTTAGTTCCAATGGTTCCATTGGTTAACATATCTATCAAAAAGTTTTGATAGGGTTGTGTTCAACTAGCTTACGTCCTATTTCTACTTACAGAATATAACTATTGGAAAATATCAACAAATAAGTTTGGTGTAGAGAGAGATATTATTTTTTCGCTTTTACTCAACTGCTTTAATATAAAACGAAAATCACATGTACATGTACTTGCTATAAATTTTCGCTACTTTATTCATATAATATTATCAAAACACAATAAATTCTTTCTTGTGTTTTCAATATTATAGCATTTCACAATATGAAGAATATTATTAATCATCCTTACAATAATATGCGAATTTGTATTGAATGTATGAAGCACTATTTACGTGATAGGAATAAATTACTTTTAATGCAAAAAAATGTTAACACTATCATCTCATCTCATCAATTGCGCTGAAACAAAATACCCGGTTCAAAACTAAACCGTATCAAATTTTTTAGTTCACCAACAAATTATAATAAAAAAACTCGATTTTCGAAAATAGCAAAATCAGTAATTTCCTTGTCTACATACGTAGTGGGAAGTTCAAAAGTATTGAGGCATAGAAAGTTGCAGTATTCGTAATCAAGCAAATGTATTCTCTATGTAACAACGAAACTAGGCAAATGAACTTGTACCCTTCTTATAACAACTTAATTAAATTTGAAACTTATAAAAAGGTAATTTCTTCAGCTTTACTGTAGGCTCGGCAAATTGTTATATTGCTTCCAAAGTAATAAAGGCTTCTATAGTGTTTACGCCCCGACACGTGTCAACGATGGCCCATTTTACTTCAGCGGAAGTTGGCCAGCCCACCCACAAAGCAATCGTGACCACAGCAAAAACAAAGTGTTCATGCAATTTTAAATTCAAATACTATCTGACAGAGTTCATTTCACCTTAATTTTATTTGCAAAGTTTTAATAAAAGCACAGCTCTACTAAAGAGTCCCGTGTTTAATGACATAAGTGGAACTACTTACGCTATTACATGGCGCTTTTAAAGAATTAGGTCTGACTTTAATGTTTATTCAATGAGGGACAAGTGTCTGTGTGTATTTGTACGATAGCAGCACAGAGCGTTAATAATTTAAATACAGAAAAACTATAATAATCGATTTCCCTTTTCCTGTATCTCTAAATAAGACGACACGAGATACCTCTCAAACCAAAAAAGTCAAAATCAGTTCATAAATGACCGTACTCTGAAGTAACAAACGTAAATGTACAACCGAATCGGGAACATGTTAGTACGATTAAATAACAAAATTTAATATAAAGAAAATATACTATTTTGTTATTTGATCTTATCAATAAAATTAATCACCATGTAATTAATGTGTTATTAAAATTGTTACACTAAATACTAGTTTAAAATCAATGTTGATCTGGGTAAATGCCTCCAAAATTTAAGCTCATAAAATTTGGGAATGTGTAATACACATTCCCAAATTTTATGTATAATGTATAATGTATGTATAATTTTATGTATGTTATACACATTGTGTATGGATGGATGTAAATTGCCTGCTTTGTGCAAATGACACGTTGCTTTTAAGGTCCAATTCTGCGCCCATAGGACTATAAAAGGTTTTTTATAGAAGAGGGGACAAACGAGCAAGAGGTTCTAGTCAATCTCACGGGAATAATGTATTTTTCCAGGATAAAAATTATTCTATATCCTACCACAGATCATACACATATCTACCTATGGGTAAATTTCGTCAAAATCGATTTATTACTTTCTTTTTACTTTCATATAACTGAGCAGCAACCATGCAATCAAAAAAAGGCCAAACTTGATATTTATACTATTAGTGCCAAGAAGTAATATAAGTGGGACGAAGAAAATTAAGTATTTGAATGGAAACAAGGGTTAAGAAAAATAGCCTTTGTTTGACCCTTGGGCAACTAACTCATTGCCAAATTTCATTAAAATCGGTTCAGCGGTTTTACCGTGAAATCATAAGAGACATACATACAGGCATACTTTCGTGTTTATAATATTAGCATGGTTTATATATACGGAGGCCCCATGTTTTAGTAATATTGTGTTATACCCATTGATATAAAAAAAACCCTAGATGCACAGTCCCGAACAAAACTGACACTCAAAAGTGTCCCTAATTTCTTTTAAGTAGTTATAGATATGGCAAAAACATATGTCTTTGCATATCCAACCTTAAGTGCAAGACTTAAAGTTGTTTTTACAAAGCAATGTACGAAAATAAATAAAATCGTCAGTGACGCGACCGACGCAATTCTATTTGAAATGAGCGCACAATTTAAAATTGTGCGCTCAGTTTTGGACGACGTTTTTGACACACTGATTGTGTATCTTGGGTTTTTTATATCAATGGTTATACCCATACACTTGCAAATAAAAATATTCATTCAACCAATCATTCATTATTCACGGATCAATGGTTGGATCGATTTGCATGATTATGTATGTAGTTCCTTTTATCGCAGGAAAATGTACAGTTTCCGAGAAATTGAGGAAATAGAATATGTATTCGTTGCTAGATGGTGATATATTAACCAGCGCATGTCCGCTAACATGTTCTTTATTCATAACACATTCCTGATATGACACTTAAAGTTATATTGTAACATATCGTATATTATCGTATGTCAATTTACATTATTTTTTATTCTACAGCAATTGTTACGGTCTTAAATGTTTACTCCTACAAGCCTGCATGGCTTATGCCCTTCGACGGCTTATTAATATTAAGTAGGGTAGAAGTATTCGAACGGAGTTTATTATTCTTATTACGGAACGCAGGCATATACGTATAGTAATATCACTAGATCAAGTGTTTCCTAGCAATGGTAGAAATATGCAACGGCAGTCGACGATTTTTAGGGTTCCAAAGTAAACTAGAAACCTTTATAGTTTCGCTATGTCCGTTCGTCGGTCCGCAGTCTCGCTCAGAGATCCTTTGTACTAGAAAGCTGTTATTTGGCACTAGATGTGCCCGCGACTTCGTCCGTGTGAAAAAATTTCAAAAAAGTAGCCTAAGATACTTCCTGTCATATCAGCTATCTGCCAGTGAAAGTCCCGTCAAAATCGGTCCAGGCGTTCCAGAAATTAGCCGAAGCAAACAGACAGACAGACAGACAAAAATTGTAAAAAATGTTATTTTGGTATATGTATCGTGTATACATCCATATGTATTTAGTAAAAAGCGGTTATTTTAATAATACAAACAGACACTCCAATTTTATTTATTTGTATAGATGTATAGATGAATATGCATATTAGTTACGGCAACAAAGTAATAACATAAAATCTTGAAAAATATTTTTTTGGGTAGCTCCTCTACATGTACAGTGGGGATGTTAATTTTTTGGGGTATTGTTGGATAGTGTTTTGTTGGATTGTTGGATAGCTAGGAACCCTTATAGTTATAAGGCTTCCTAGCTCACATCGGAACCCTAAAAACGAACTCGTTTCAAACTAGTAGATGAAAATATTCAACAATTAAGCTACTAAACACAATAATCTCGTTTGTATGTTTGCAGGTGCCTCGAGAAAGTTTCAAGCACATCGTGAAAGCGTGCGAATGTCCGCTGTATTGGAAAATGCCCTTGTTCCTGGCCACCCAGCAAAACCTTCACGCACCTGTCGATGGACACAAATTTATCGATTTTTGGAGAGAGTGAGTTACATTATTTTCATCAATAAGGATTGACATAATAATATCTACACATGTAGAATTCCTACTGATATCTTTAGATATTGTTGATATGTCGCATTAAACTCTGGCTTAGCACTTTGTTTGCCCCAAAAATCCAGCTATTGTCATTTTAAAAACAGGCTGAAAGTGATCTAGGCGGATTTTGCAAAATCCGCCTAGATCACTTTCATACATTTTATATAAACTATATATATATATATATATATATATATATATATATATATATATATATATATATATATATATATATATATATATATATATATATATATATATATATATATATATATATATATATATATATATATATATATATGTATATGTATATATATATATATATATATATATATATATATATATATATATATATATATATATGTATATGTATATATATATATATATATATATATATATATATATTATATAAAAATACGGCGACGGGCCGTAACGGGACGAAAATTTGTGCGACCGATTTCGGTCAATCCGGCCCGCTACTCTGCTTCGCTAGTGTGTTCCTCTGTGGTGCGAGTATCACCTGCTCTGCTATTTTAGTTCAAAGCTACAAAGAGCTAAATGATTTGCAAGATCCACGTTATGATGATCAACAAAAGAGAATAAAATTTGGAGAGAAATACGGAAATGCGCTGCGTTGCGATTCGGCCCGTTCCACCCCCCTCCTTGTTATATATTATATGCTATTCTTGCAGTTTTCGTTGATTTTTGCCCGTTGCGGCCCATACCAGTGTGTTCGATCTTTTATGCAAACGGCGTTATAATTTTATTAACGCAAACATTTAACTTATATTCAACTTATATTACTAGTTGACCCGCGCAGCTTCGCCCGCGAGTAGATTAGCATGTCTTCAAGATAGCTTTTCATACAAATTTCATCCCTTATTTCATCCCTTTAATACAATATTATCCCTTTAATACATATAATACAATAATGACATACGACATAATAACGATGGGACTATATAATATATGAACCTGTAGGGCTACTCTTGAAAACCGATTTCAATTTTAAATGAATATTTAATGAATTTTGAAGTATTTCGTACTCTGGACCACTATATTCAATTATTGGATTCGGCGACAGCGCCACACGGATTTCGAATTTTTTTGGAACTACTCATTATTGCTTTTATTCGTTATTTTGTTTAAAACGGTACTAAAAATTTTCATTTGGAACACTAGCTTGACTTGTAATGATGACATCTATTTCCAATAATTAGGTCGTTACTATACTGCATCAATGTGGGCAATATTGGTTTCAAGAGTACCGTTTTTTGACGATATTCGAAACTTATTGTTTTTTCAATATTGGTTTAAGATTTGTATTGTTTTCAAGAGTAGGCCTGCTGGTCGTTCATTGCAACCCAACCACTAAACAATACAGCATGGTATTTCATATATTTATTTGGAATGTTTTGTTAAACACAACTTAACACCTTAGATATTTAACACTTTTTTGATTTATGCAAGAAATTAATTGCCATTTTACTGTTTTAATATTGCAAATAATTTCCTGTTTGCTCCCCCAACAGAAAAAGGCAACCATCGTATAAATATCCTGTGTTGGTCCAGCTCCCTTTGAAGAATAGATCTTCTGCGATTCTGCCAGGCATTTCGTAAAAGGCGAACGATTAGCCAAAGTCGTCAGTAACATAATGACTACTAAGTGATAGAGTTTTGCAACAACTCGCCCTGATTTGGTACTACCGACTAGCCTATTCATGCCACAGTGCTTATCACTGCCGCGCTCAAATTTGGAGGATATGGTAACTGGTAAATTTATGCATGGGATGGTAATGCCATCCCACAAAAGGGATAGTAACGCACCATTAACATCCTTGGTGCCTATAGGCGATGATTCACTTTCCATTAGGAAAGCTTGTTATAACCTATTGCTTGTTATACCTATGATATAAAAAAATGTATAGACCCCAAACACATCCACGTAATAGTAATGGATAGTAAAAGTTTAAGTTTACCATCTACGTTAAATGTATAAGTTTCCCGTCTTCGTTTTTAAGTTCACACTGTATAAATTTAGTATTGTTTAAAGCGTAACAGACAGATTTATCCACAACAGATGAAAGATTGTACATATTGAAGGACACGATAGTTAATGGTCATAAGGAAACTATTAAAGGTATAATAAAAATAATACCAAGATGCTGAACTACGTAGAAAACCTTAACAAAATTAGTGTTGTTAAAATGTATGGTCACCGCAATATCCCCGTGTTGGTCCCGGGCTCCTTTGAAGAATACACCAACTGCAGTTCATCCGGGCAGGTCGTAAAAGACGACCGATTGGCTTTACGAGTCACTAACATCGTGGCTACTAGGTGGTAGAGTTCTGCATTGTCTCGCCCGGGTCTTACCTATTCCTGCCGCAATAGCGTCAGTGCTTGTCACTATCGTGTTCCGCTTTGGAGGGTATATATATATATATATATATATATATATATATATATATATATATATATATATATATATATATATATATATATATGTAACAGTCGCGAGTTCGGTAAATCAACGTTCGTAAACAATGAACATTTACGCGCCGTGCGCTTGTGTCCGTATTATATATTCGATAATAGGTCAACATTTTTAAGTACCTATTTTGTTTAAATATTCGGTATCATATTCGAATACTGAACACCCTCCTTCAGTATGTGCAGTCTTTTACCAGTCAACCCGTATGAGTATATTAAGCCGTTTCAGATATTACAACCTAGCATACAAACATAGTAACAGGATGTAAAAAATCTTCGTATTTTTAAGGATGTCGACACAATGCCACGACCAAGCGTCTCGCTTCGTATACATCCTCACACGGGGGAAAAGCAACTCGCTGGCTCCAGAAGACTTCGTGCCGCTCGTCCAAGATGTCGTCGACACACACCCTGGACTGTCGTTCCTAAAAGAAGCCACGGAATTTCACTCCAGATATGTTCATACTGTAAGTATTTATTTTATAAATGTTTAAACCAATGGATATAAATGTTTAAACCAATTGATTTAATTTTTTTATATCATTAGATATCAAACAAGCAGATAGCTCTCCTAAAGGAAAAATAAACAATTGACTATAAACACCAACGATGTTAACGGTCAGACGGGATTGCAATGCCGCATGCATAATTCTACAGGCTCCTTTACCCTCCAAACCGGAACACGATAATTGTAGGTTACGACTATAGTAATAAATACTTTCCCTTTTGCTGCATTTTGTACAACAGCTAATTTAACATTTTGTGTCATACCTATCCGATATACCTATTTCCTACTTGTTTAGTTGGTCATAAATAAAAGTAAGTGTGAACTTTATGGCAGAAAAGAAAAATTTTTGCTTGATTTAGAAATAATAAAAAATGAACAAGTTTATGTGTTTCATGACTTCTAAGTACATTCCTTTTTAAAATTTACTTGCTATTAAAAAGTGTCCATTGTATTCTAATACTAGCGACCTGCCCGCGGTTTCACCCGCGCAGCTTTTGTTCCCGTGGGAATATCGGAAAGGTTTATACACTAAAACCTTCCTCAAGAATCAGTCTATCTATTAAAAAAAACCGCATCAAAATCCGTTGCGTAGTTTTAAAGATTTAAGCATACATAGGGACATAAGGACAGGGACAGACATAGAAAGCGACTTTGTTTTATACTATGTAATGATGAGCTTATGGTACATGAAATTAATTTGATAATTCAGTTGACGCTATATTCTTATAGCACTTTAGGTCTATCTCGTAAATCTAATATAATTTATGTACAATACGCTGTAGATCAGTTTTTCGATATCCAGTTTCTATAAATACGCGGTTTTGGACTGTTACCTATGCTTTCAACATGTAGTTTTTTATGGATATTAAATAAATAACTAAATATCCTGACGCTGCTAGTTTCATTGCCTTTTAATTTGAAACAAACATCAATGAATGCACAAATCATCACGATTCACCGTTCGTTCAGCTGGCAAAATAATGATTTCATCGCCAATCGTATTTGCCAATTATTGAACAACAATTATTCATTATTTGCGATTCCCGGAAACAGCAGCTTTACATGAACTTTCGTAGCACGACGAATTTAACACACCACCTTCATGTAGGCATGCAAATTATTCTTAAATCAGATTAACTATTATGTTGTTAAAGTTAATTAATATTTAACAGTTATTTATTTATATTATATTATATCAGTAGCCTATATATAATAAGATTAGAAGCAGTAAAAACACGAAGCTACCAAAAAAAAGGTCCTATAGAATAGTTTTGATAACTTTTAACAGTTATTATTATCAAGGTCACTCGAAATATTTTTTTAATAACAGTATTATTATATAAATCAAGTTAGCGAGCAAAAAAAATCGCTCTCTCAAATATTTTAAGTAACATTATTATCGTATATCAAGTTATTGGTAATTATAGTAATGCATAAAAATTACTTTTAACAGGATTTGCTAATATAAATAACAGTTGTTACTTGTTAAAAAAAATTAGTACGAAAATTAATATGTTAACTGTTAAATGATCCATGCCTACCTTCATGACTCTAAGCCACTACTAAAATTGTTCTAGATAGAAAAAAACAAATAAAATGTTACCCAAACCAAGACCTCATAATATGAGCGAAACTGGCTCACCACTACTACAAAAAATAAATTGATATCGCTGGGATCTAACCCTAAAGTAAGCAAATTATTTACATGTGACATAGATGTTAGTCAATGAATAAATGGAAACTACATAACTTCTTGTCCCTCTCAGAAATCGAACCCTACTGACATCGATTCGATGGTAGTCGTATGTCAACATGAACTACATGTCTAATTACATGTCTACATGAACTCTAAATCGACGAGGCAGTGAGGTTGAAAAGTACTGTCGCACAAATATTTCTTCATGTACTTCCATTAATTTAAATAAATATACTTATATAACTTTCCCCCGTGTGGGTCCGGACTCTTATCAAGAATAGGCTAACTGCTGTTCTGCCAGGCAGGTGGTAAAAGGCGACCGATTAGCTATACGTGTCACTACCATCTTACTACTAGCCGGTAGAGTTCTCGCCCAGGTTACCATACTAACCTATTCCTGCACTACCCAATAGCGTCAGTGCTTTCCATTGTCGTGTTCCTGTTTGAAGGGTAAGATAGCCAATAGACTTATGCATGTGGCATTGCCATTCCGCCGCAGGGATAGCAACGCACCATTAACATGTTTGGTGTCTATAAGCGATGATATTATCTTTCCATCAGAAGATTACTTACCACCATCTACTTGTTTGCTATCTTAAGAAATAACTTACGTTATTACGAGTTTTCCTGTTTCGTAAAATCGTCATATCTCCTACATCCATCAGTTTCGTATAAAATAAGATGAGGCTACTTCTACAGATTTAACGGCTTTCTTAATCTAAACTGGAACTTGAACTTATGCCTTCAAAAGACAAAGACAGGAGAAACACATGGATGGATCCCAAACCCGGGAGAGACGTTGCAAAATTCCGTCACCTAGTAGTCACAATGGTCGCTACAGGTTTAGCGGTCGCTTGCATATTATTACAAGCTGCCAACAGGAAGGCAAATGGTTTTTCTCAAAAACCATATAAAAATACTGTAGTGAGCATATTATTATGATGAAACATCCTAGTGTTAGGAATGTATTGACATTCCTAACAATAGGATGTTTCATCATAATAATTTGTCTGACAGTTTGTTTAACGTATACGCACGAAAAGGGCTAAACAGAATTAAATCATATTTGGTATACCTGTAGTTTATATTTAGGCTTAATGCATAGGTTATTTTCATCTCGGAAAAATTTATTATTCCTTTAGGACTCGTAAAATATTGATGACACGACGCACTACGAAAATAAATGAGTATACTATACATATTACACATATAATGTAGGAATTCCTATTTGCCCGCCAGAATTGTTTAATTGGCCTGACCTCAATTCGATAAGCCGATAGATATCCATCGAGCTACGGTGCATCGTTAAACTTGGATAAACGGAATGTCTGTAAATTGTTTAGAATTTGAGTATTTAATAAGAGTTTCAACAGTATCTGCAACATTGTAAAATTATTATTTGTAAATTAAATTGTGTGAAATTTAAATCGCCTTATAAACTTAATACCTAAGGATTTTGTCTGCTTTTTTAGATACGATATATTTTTAGATTCAGTTAATTTATTTAATTTTAAGAAATATATAATAACTAGCGGTAGTCACGTAATACTCACGTCAAGTAGAGGTCTGCTGAGTTTCGTTTGGTTTGTGAGAGTCTCGGTAGCCCGATCCTCCTTTCCCTTCCCAAATAAGAGAAGAGGAGCACTGTACGACTTGCATTTTTCATTTATTTTTTTATAAAAAAATAGCAAACAAGCAGATGGCTCTCCTGATGAAAGAAGACAACCATCGCCTATAGACACCAAAGATGTTAATAGTATTACTACCTTTGTGGCAGGGTCCTAATGCCATATGCATATGTTTAGCGACTACCTATACCTCCAAACCAGAACACGTGACAAGTAAAGTAAAGCACTGATGCTATTGCGTCAGGAATAGGAAAGTCGGCGGTACCAGACCCGGACGAGACAATGTAGAACTCTACCACCCAGTAGCCACGATGGTAGTTGCCAATTATTTGTCTCTTACAAACTGCCCGGAAGAACGGCAGATGGTCTATTCTTTATCAGGCCCGGACCAACACGAGGTATTTTGCAGTGGAGAATCCGTCTTTGGACATCCGTGCTCAGAAATCAAAAAACGGCTTAATCAAGACTGACCAGGTTAATGTGTACCCCGGGGAAGGCAAAAATCCGCTCGATCTCAAATCTGTTAAAATCTGTTAAACGGAGCATAAACTAATCCCCCCCCCTACTACCGCGCTAATTGGTCGGACAGCACTCAATAAAAGTTGAGCAAGTAATGCTTGCTGGACCAATACTTGTTCGACTTAAAGTAAAGCCTTAAGGCTTAAACGATAGTGTCTTCAACTCTATATTAGTATTGATTTCTTCGCCTTTAGTGTGGTGTATATATATTTGTATTGTTTCAGGTGATTGCTAGGATATTTTACTGCGTAAATCGGTCGTGGTCAGGCAGGATATCGATACCTGAACTGAGACGGTCGAATCTTCTCCAGGTGATACAGTTACTAGAAGATGAAGAAGACATCAACCAAGTTACACAATATTTTAGGTAATAGAATATCATATTTTTTTCATACTAACAAAATGTAATTTTTCAGAACAAGTTTATACAAAATGTAAGTAATAAATAAAGTATCATCTCGCGCGTTCCCTTTGAAGTAGGTAGAGGGAACGTCAACTTTTTGAATACAAACTGAAAGCCAATTTTAGCTACTACTACCTACCTACACCGGTCTCATTATCGCTAGGCTACTTTATACTTTACTTACCTACACCTACCTACTATTAAATATTTGCACACCATATATTGGTAGAATATGTTGGTACCTTAATTTATTTTTAACAACTTATAACACCCATATTCTTGCAAATAAATATTTTCTTTCTTTCTTTCTTTCTTTCTTACACTACGGTCACATTATTTCTGGACTTGCCACGGACTTTACAATTAGAACGATACGACGCGACGGGGTGAGCGCGAGAAGGTGAAAATAAAAAATACATATAAAAATTATTAAAGTGCGTGTCGGGCCACGCGCAATGTAGGGTTCCGAAGTTGCCCATCACAATAATGTGGACTAAGCATTTATTGTTTCGTACTACAAATATACGTGAATAACGGTTATATAACGCACACTTCACCGCCTATAAAAACTTCTCAAAGATGGGCGATTGTGAATGATAATATTCGAAAAATTCGATTATAGAAGTCATTCAAATTATTCTAATTCATTCAAATTTCATGAATACTACCAGATATTCGAATATCCGTTAGTTCATGTAAAAGTAAGCTCTATGAATAACAGTTATATAACGCACACTTCACCGCCTATAAAAACTTCTCAAAGATGGGCGATTGTAAATGATAATATTCGATAAATTCGATTATAGAAGTCATTCAAATTATTCTAATTCATTCAAATTTCATGAATACTACCAGATATTCGAATATCCGTAAGTTCATGTAAAAGTAAGCTCTATGCACTGAGAAAAAATTATTTGTATGGCAAATTGAATCATCGAACTTGACGAAAATTACTAGTCTCTATTCAAATATTTGTAGCTTTTAAGCGTCTGTATAAAAATATTTTAATCGTAAGTCTGTCTTAACTAATTATTTCTATCAACCAAAGCATACATTTATTTTTTTAAATTACGAGAAAAACGGTCAGTTTTATATGTAAACGAACTAGCGATTCGCAAATCAGTAACTATTCATTTATTACTCCCACGAATTAAATGGATACGCCTTTCAAGTCAATTTCTAAATTTAATAGCGTAGGTTGAATTTAAAAATTATTTTCAATTTAGCAATTTAAAAATTAAGCAATTAATGCTCCACCCTCATAGAGTGAAGTTCTGTTCGACTCTCTTGAAGATACTTCGGTTGCGAAGTGAAACGTGCATTGAGTATAAAATTTGTGTGTTACTGCCATTGCTTCTGACATGTAAGAAAATATGGTGGAAGTGGATGGACTATTGTGCCGCTGTGGTTTTCACAAATTTTCACCGTTTGCCCCATACCTTTCATTCCAGTTGCATCACATCAATTCCGCATAAGGTTTCGCGGAAATTTTGCAAATTAAATACCTACCGTAATTTCTTACTTGAAAATTCTGAAAATTAGTTTTTTAGTTAGTTATGTCGCGTCTCCAGCTGTTATGAGTTTGTTTAAAAACGGTAATTTTATTCATAGTACCACAAGATAGTAACGCACCTTTAACATCTTTGGTGTCTATAGGCAATGGTTGACTCTTTCCATCAGGAGACCCTTCTGCTTATTTGCTATCTTATTCGCTCGCAATGAATCGTTCGAGGCTCGCTTCGCTCGCCCTACACTAGGCCACTTTCTATGCACTTTTGTGGTACCTTTTTTTGAAAAATTATTATTTTTCAAAAAAAATATTTTTTTTTTGAAAAATTATAATTCTGATTAATTGAAAATGAAAGTTGATCTTATAAATAATAACGCATTTTTAACATTTCGCTAAGATAAATAGTTTTTTTTTATAAAATCGGAAAGTTCCTGATTTCACATCGATTCTCGAAATCAAAAAAATCAAATTTAATTTTACAAACGAGTCCCTTAATCCAAAATTTGTTTTCACAAATCCACAACATTTTTTAAAAACCTATCTAACGACACCTTACATGATGAGGTACGTGAGAAAAAAAATAACATCCCCACTTAACATGTGGGGGAGCCACCCTAAAAAAATATTTTTCACGATTTTATGTTACCATTTTGTTGTCGTGACTAATATGTATATTCGTGCCAAATTATAGCTTTCTAGTAGATCTCTGAGCAATCGTGTGGACGGACGGACGGACGAATGGACGGACATAGCGAAACTATGAGGGTTCCTAGTTTACTTCGAAACCCTAAAAACGTACAAAAAAAAATTAGATTTCCAAGACGTATAACTTATAATAATACTGAAGT
Organism: Apodemia mormo; assembly: GCA_036924255.1. Classification (NCBI taxonomy): domain Eukaryota; kingdom Metazoa; phylum Arthropoda; class Insecta; order Lepidoptera; family Riodinidae; genus Apodemia; species Apodemia mormo. The sequence continues at coordinate 36,534,761 of JAUPFN010000001.1, read as the reverse complement.
ATATTGAGTTCAAGATCACGTTGTCAAAAATATGTCTTTAATAAAATGCCATGAGAATACATTTTATTTACTACTGAAATTGACTAAATATTAATAAATTTGAATTAATTGTATAAGTCAAGACCGAGACCAGGTCGTCTAATTAGTCCACCAGCACCTGTCTGGAAAGCTGGACTCCGCCAAGCAATTTGTTCTCAATTTTAATAGCTTTACCTACTACTTGTTATATCATAGCACATCTGTCTGCTACCGTTGGCTAATCGTGAGTGTTCATTTGCCTACTCTTTTGACGATGTTATACTGTCAGTATTTATTATTTTTAACTGTATCATAATAAACTATTTATAAAAACTAAAAAAGGTTAAGAAATTATGATTAGATATTTTATCATGTAAACATCATCCAAACTTCCGTGGCGCAATAGCAATTAGGCTTAACCTGATTGTAAAATACTTATTTCGTAGCATTTTTATGCTTTTACCATTTTGCTGTCTCCTGCTGAAAAGGGAGGGTAACTCGATGTATTTTCCTACTTACATTACGATTAATTTCGTTGCGGGTTCCAAAATAGCTTAACTTTTCCCCAGGGCACCCTGAGCTCGCAGCTCAGTGATTATGAAGACGGTTTTCGCTGTTGATTCTGGTTTACAGAAGTTACAGTGGTGGGAACGAGAGGTGGGCCCATTGCCCTTTAAAAAAACACACGTCATTGAATTGTATCCAAATTTGAACAAAATCACAGTTAGAATCATATTCCACTTTGAAATTCTGCGATGCGAAAATGTAAAATCATATCTATTCTTGAAATAATTTATCACTTCCTATATAAATTTAACACTCCTTATTGTGGTGTTAAACAATTAATTTGTAGAACCTTGGAAACTGCCACAATATGCTAACAATAATAGTTTAAATCACAGAAATATATATATCTGTGGTTCAAATATATACTGAGATTGAAATTCATTTAAGTACTCGTACCTGTAAGAGAACGTAGTGTTAAGTTTACGTTCCATTATGGGCTTACAAATCTAAGCGAAAGCAATCAAGCAATATTTCACTGCGTCACTGCGTCTTAGTGAAGTTAAGCTGGTGAAAACCACATTGTTGAAATTTCAGACATTCTCAAAAGCTTAATTTCTACTGCCAATTACAATGATAACCGGTACCTTTACGTGTCATTCGAAGCATAAACGTGCTCAGTTTGTATCTAAAAAGCAAGTAGGTACTCGTATAAGACATCGTTATATTCCATAACAGAATTAGACGTATAACTTAGTATCTGATACCAGCCTTTTAGCCTTTTCAGATTCGGCCTGGTATCTGTGCTCTCTTCCAAAAAAGAATTGATTTTCGAATAAATAAGTATACATAAAAACACGGACGAACAAAACAAAAAAGCCTAAAGGTATTTGAAAAATTAATCATTTTATTCGATAATGTACCTAATATTAATCTTTTCATTTCTGTTAAGAATGTAATAAAAATATCTATATTTTCTACATATTTCATCGTCGGCACTTGGTGAAATTCCATTGTAATACAATATTTATTAATAAAATCACTTGTACTCTGTCACAATAAGGTATAATTACAATTAATTTCCAACCGGTTTCGCTTACACAAGGATGCTCAGTGTATTTACAGTTACTAACTCTTTTAGTTTACTTTTACTTTTAGTTTATTTATTTTTTTAATCTTTTAGTTTAATTTTACAGTGAGTAACTGTAAATACCCTGAGGGTGCTTGTGTAAGCGAAACCGGTTGGAAATTAATTGTAATTACCTTATTGTGAAAGAGTACAAGTGAATTAATAAATATTGTATAACAATATCTATAGATATAGATCACATTAGGCTAGTTAAAACTTTTAAATTGCATACCTAAAAAAAGAAAAAAGACGTACTACTATCAATAAAATTGGTTTTCATATGTAGCGCAGGCCATAGTGGTTTAAAAACATTTGCTATTTCCTTATAAATTTTAATCATGAAACTAATTACATTTAATAGCACAATTCTGATTTTAAACTGGTTTTAACATTTTAACTGATAAATATTTTATACCATGAAAAATCGGCGCAGAGTAAGTCGAACACGTGCATGAAAGGTTTCTTACCACCGTGCAATAATTAGGCATTAAATGTTGTATGTAATGTCATTATTAAGATCGAGCAAAACTATAAATTTAATGTTATTTAATTTTATTATTTATTGTTATACTTCATGGCCCTAGTTATATACCTCCTACAAATATTCCAAGTATCCATTATGGCCTAAAATACAGCCTTTTAGTGTCTACCTCTGATATAAAAATGCACCTGGATCGCTTACATGCGTTTTATATGAACTATCCAACATTACTGCGGGCGCATCATGGTGGATGCGACTCGTCATGGACTGCTGCGCCCCGTCCCTAGTGTGCTATGGCGAGTGGAATTGCACACACGTGTTCCTCCGTGTTTTAAATATTAATTTATAAAATCACATAATTATGGATAAACACTTTAATTTTAGTTTTAAATTTAGATTAATTTAAGAGTAAAATTACAGTGTTTATCCATAATTTAATTTTAGACTTATAATTTTAGTTTAAAACTACAAAGAGCAACATGATTTGCGAGATCCACGTTATCATGATCAACAAAGGAGAATATCATTTAGGAAAAAATACAAAATGCGTTGTATTGCGATTCGACCCGCTCGCCCTGCTGCGGCCAGTCCTCATGTGCTATGCTAGCATTTTTTGTTAATATGCAGTCCTATTTTGTGTTCGTTTTGGTGTACAATGAAGAATTATGATTGATTGATACAGCCTTACAGAGTCTAGGTAGACAAGGTACCAAAATACAGTTTTGTAGTGTCTAGCTATTGCGAACCAAAAACATAATCTTATAGTGACTACCTATTACGGTACCAAAATACAGTTTTGTGGTGTCTAGCAATTACGAACGAAAAAAAATCCTTATGACAATAAGCTTAATTAATCCAATAGAAATAAAAAGCAGCATCTTTTAAGTGCGGAACCCTGAAACGTAATGGTTAGATGTTAAAGCTTAACATTATTTATGTTTTACAGTTATGAACATTTCTACGTGATATATTGCAAGTTCTGGGAATTGGATAAAGATCACGACCTGTTCATTGACAAGCATGACCTCGCGAGGCATAACGATCATGGTAAGATTATTTAGTTATTATCACGCTCAGCCCATGGGCGTTTATAAGAAGGGGGTAAGGGGGGTCAGAGGGCCTTATCAAAAATATAAACAAACTGACTGAAGAGTTACCTTCAATATTTAAGGACGTGATAGTTGGCGATCAAATATGATGAGAAAAAAACATTAAAAATAAGTATTAAAATACTTCTTAGTAAACAGTAGTACACCGAGAATCCTATATTTACCTGCACCATACTTGGACACCACGCATACACTCGTGTCGCGTAGTGCGCTATCAACACAGAATAGCGGGGGGTGGCGGCGACGTGTCCTTGATGTCGACTAAAGCGTACTACAGAATATAATAATAACAATAATAATAATAATATTTATTGGCAACAACACATTTGACAATATTGACATTAAAACTATGTAATACAGAGTGCTAAGTGTGAGTTTTTCTTTTCGCATTCTATCGTGAGTGCGTTTCGAGTTTACTAGGAATTTGTATGTGATTTGTACAGCGCCACCTAGTGGTAAACGTGAGAAGCCAATTTACCACTAGGTGGCGCTGTACAAATCACATACAAATTCCTAGTAAACTCGAAACGCGCTCACGATCGAATGCGAAAAGAAAACTCACACTTAGTATATGTATATGTATATATATATATATATATATATATATATATATATATAATATATATATATATATATATATATACATACATACATACATATTTTAGAGAAATATTGGTCAAAAATTAAGCCCCTAATTTTATTATCTCATTTTAACGAGAATCGAGTACTAAGTACTCTCCAGAAGTATCGAAGGTAACTCACCAGTCAGTCTGTATATCCGCGGAATACACATTTACAATTCGTATCCAAAATGAAAATGTTTATACATGCCTATATAAAATTAAATTAAATAATTTAATGCACAATTTAGAGGTTCGAAGTACAACTAGGTAGTTAACTTTACTACATTTTGGAACCCTTGAACACCCCCTCATAAAATACGTATAGCTTTTACCATAGACCATGCAAATACTAATTGACACAGTGGTCGGCGCAAAATGTGTAGCCGCTCATAAGAGCAAGTGTATGTAAATGTCAACGCTTATAAAAACACTTGTATATATCTATATTATATCGTAAAAAAATAGAAATATACCATATTGTGCTGGTTTATCGAGTTGAATGAAAAGCTTAGGCCTAAGAAATACTTCTGGAGTGATTTTATTTCATCAGTAAGTATTATTACTTTGTATTTCTCTGTGTAAATACAAACGACGTTGACAACCTAAGAAATTGCCTTGAAAGGCGTATCCAGTTTAATCCGTGGCTTTTACATTGTAGAGCTCTTGAACAACCCCATAACAAAGTTATAGGTACGCCCATGATCACGCCGATTTCTTATAAGACAGAGTGTACTACTAGATCAATAGATCCTTAAGTAAACCATTAACCTGTTGTGGGTTGGCGTAATCTCCATCACATATGCTTCCAGGGATTATTGCTTCGTGTTTGCGATAATCTGGAACAACTTCTGGCTTATTACCACCACATACCACCGGTTTTTTAATACAACAGATTGCGGTGTGTCACCACCAAACTCATTGTCCAATTAAAGAATTTCACCTACCATTTTGTGACCTGAGTGCTAAGTGTGAGTTTTTCTTATCGCATTCGATCGTGAGCGCGTTTCGAGTTTAATAGGAATTTGTATGTGATTTGTACAGCGCCACCTAGTGGTAAACTGGTTTCTCACGTTTACCACTAGGTGGCGCTGTACAAATCACATACAAATTCCTAGTAAACTCCAAACGCGCTCACGATCGAATGCGAAAAGAAAAACTCACACTTAGCACTCTGAAGCAAAGAGACATACAGTACCCGGCGATAAATATTGCACATCGAACTTTGGAAAGAGACAATCGGATAATTTCGGCTTCGTAAAGCGTTATCTCTGTCCCACACTACCTATGTGACGTTTAGTCCAAAGAATATAATACTCTCTACGAGAGTCGTTGTTCAAGTACGATAGAGTGCAGTCGCGTCCCGAAAAAAAATATATATTTAGAGTTGTAACACCCACAAATTTAAATAATTTAAAGTTATAATATGGCATCTTTCGGAAAAAGAGGGAAACCTTTACGAGGTCAGTCACGTGAAATTATCTACAATGTTTATAAATACTTTGTAAGCGAAGCTGATAGATTTAAAAAAAAAGTAGATGAAAATGTAAGTTGTTATTTTAAGAAGATTCAAGAGCGAGTTGCAAATGCCACTGGAATTTCAAGAAGAACTTTGAACAATATATTAAACGAAGTCAGTACTGAAACACATTCGACTGAAATTAAGTTGAGCACTCCAAAAAAAGGGAGACCAAAAAAGCAATTTCGTTTGGATATGGACGATTTTGATTACGATGTTGTTCGAAGAATGGTGTATGATTTTCACTTACGATTTAATGAACTGCCAACAATAAAATCATTAAAAGCTAAGTTATCTGAAGCTATTAATTACAATGGGTCTGAAAAAACGTTGAGAAAAATACTTCATGACATGGGATTTCAGTTCACTAAAATGGAAGATAATCGAAAAATTCTAATGGAAAAGCACGACGTTAGTCTCAAACGAATGGAATACCTTGATAAAATACGCAAATTTCGCGAAACAGGAAAAAATATCGTCTACATGGATGAGTCATATATACATGCATCCCACACTAAAGGGAAATCTTGGAGTGACGATAAGAAAAAAGGAGTAAAAAAGCCAATTTCAAAAGGTCAACGTTTGATAATAGTTCATGCGGGAAATGAAAAAGGCTTTGTACCCGGTGCTTTTTTAACGTATAAATCCACGGACACTACAGGTGACTATCACAATGAAATGAATAACGATAACTATGAGAAATGGCTGGTTAACCAATTAATCCCAAATATACCCAGTGATTCTGTTCTAGTTATCGATAACGCACCCTATCACAACAAGTATGTTGAGAGACCCCCCAACTCAAACACCATTAAACGGGAAATGATCAACTGGTTAAACAGACATGAAATTCCAGTTGATCCAAAATTAACGAAAACCCAGATTTACGCTATTATATGTCAACACAAGGAGAGGTATACAGAGTTTTCTGTGGACAAAATACTTGCCGAACATGGGCACACTGTGTTGCGATTGCCACCATATCATCCGGATTTTAATCCAATTGAAAATATATGGTCTCAACTGAAAGGCTATGTAGCCTCTAGAAATGTGGGTATGAACTTAACTACAGTAAAAACATTATTGACTGAAAAAGTAAACATGATCGGCGCTGAAGAGTGGAAAAAGGTTTGCGATCATGCAATCAAATGTGAGAATGAATATAGAAGCATTCAACACAGTTTAGACAATTACACTGATAGATTAGTAATAAATACGGCTGATAGTGACAGTGATATTGACCTCTTTGAGAGCACAGATAGTGAAATGGAAGTAATTGAGAATTAGAATTATTATTATTTTTATTGCAATGTCTCATTTTAGCAATAGGTATAATGGTGTTTATTATGTACACTAAAGCTGTAATGTTCCAAAATAATTAAATACGTAAACATAATGTAAAAATGTTTTTTTATTTTATTTTACCCCAACCTAAAGCCATCACTTATAGAAAAATTAGTGTATTTTATACAAAGAATAAAAATATCAAAAGAAGCAAATCATACTTGTTTTAACAGCTCCTAATAGGTACCGGACTGTTTGTATTTTGTGCGACAGAGATAACGCTCTACGAAGCCGAAATTAGCCGATTGTCTCTTTCCAAAGGTCGATGTGCAATATTTATCGCCGGGTACTGTACCATAGATTGATTTAATATTACTGTAGAATTTAAAATAAGTATTTTCTATGCCACCTGTACTCGGATTATTATAAGAATAAGCTTTGTCAGCTCTGCGATCGGCAGACATCTTTTTTATTTAATTGGATACGTTTTTTAATCTTGTTAGGGTATGAATTATATGCCTATAGATATCAAATATGGTGTATGGTACGTTGCTTAACCTACGTATGGAGGGGTTGGAATGCCACATGTATAAGTTTACCGGCTACCTTACTCTCTGAAATAAAACGCGACAGCAACAAGCACAGGAAAGGTAAGGCGGTAGTATTGATTAAGGTTTGGATCGCCAAGGGAAAAGGAACGCGGTTTTATAGCTCATCCTCTATCGAAAGTACGCCAGTGCATCATTGTAATTTGCAATACCGCTGTTTTAAAGATTCTTTATCGTCTCCGCGGAATTATTTATTCCGGCTAGAATGGTGAGTGACTGAGTATACTGCGATTAGAATGAAAGAGTGAGTGATATTGCGATAGTGGATGATGTCTACACTCTTCTGCTAAGAGGCGACAAGCTATAATCGACCTAAAAAACAAATTTCCATACGGTTACATAGTACTGTGGAATTGGGGGGAGCGAGAAAAATATAAAGCAAAACGTTGATTTAAAGATACAATTACAGAATATGATATGCTACAATAAAAAAGAACGAAGTGAGCCAAAGGAATAAAGGAATAAATAAGGTAAATCATATCCGTGCCTGGAAGCGGAATAAGTGAATAATTTAACCCCAAAGAATAAAGATTACATACAGCTAATTGTAATGTTGGTGTGTTATGATTGCAGCCTTATCGAGTCGTATGATCGAGCGCGTGCTGTCCGGGTGCGTTACGCGCGGCAACCAAAACCGCGTGACGGCGGGCGGCGAGCCGCGTATGTCCTACACCGAGTTCGTGTGGTTCCTGCTCGCCGAGGAGGACAAGACGCACCCCACCGCCATCGAGTACTGGTTCAGGTGCGCAACTACTAAATTAACACTTTGGAGTAGGCAGAGCTCATTTCACGCATCACTGATTATATCACTCGTTATAACATACTTCACGTGTCACACCAGTTATATGCATCGAAACTGTCTGTTATATATAACGCAAGCGTGATTTAATTTCATACGGGCCAAGCTTAAACTTATAATTCGCAGCGAATGAGACAAAACACCATTGAGCAACACCGTGCCACCAGCTATTAAAGAGAATTTGTTTGATATGTTATTTTACTTTCTTAATCACTTACAAATTTTAATCACTGCACGGCGATGTAACATACGGAATATAAATGCACCCACTGTGACAATAAAAGTAACTGATAAAATATAACGGTCGTGATTTATCACCCGTGATATAACAGTTACAAAAAATAAATAACTTCATGATGTGATAGTGAAATGAAAGTAGCTATAATTCCCATCTCTACTTTGGATAAAAACATAATTACGCGTTGATGCGCACAACTGATAAACTTTAACCCATACTTTCTATCTGATATTATAAATGCGAAAGTCTATTCTTCTGTCTGTCCGTTACACTTTTACGGCTAACCCGATTTTCATGAATTTGGCATAGAGATAGTTACAGATACGGGGGAATAACAAAGGCTTAATTTAAAAAAACAATCCCTAAAGGGCTATAATAGGGTATTAAAAATAAAAGTTTGTATTAAAAATATATGGATGACTTGTTATCTACTCATGGGAGAAACTGAGTAGATTTGCTAGTCAATTATTAAAAGCCATACAAGTGCTAGGCAAACTTATGCTTACCTTAACTTAAACTATTGCTTAACTTATGCTTATGCTTATGCAAAGTGTTCCGAATCTCCACACAATTTAGATGTTCAATACGGACATCTAAATTTTGTAACTATTGTTAAAATAGAGTAAAAATAAATAAGTAACAATTATATTTTAATCCCAATACAAGGAACAAATTTTTCAGCGTATAAGTAACTAACTTTATTTTATTTTAATCTAAAATTGAAAATTTAATTTAAGGTAACTTAAATGTTATAACTTTATTCATGTTAATTATTCTTTTATATTATATCAACATAGTAAAGTTATTAAACTATTTTCCTATGCTTAAAAATATGGTTTAAACTTTAAACATGTTGCTTATACGTATATTAAAGTCGAGTAAAAACATACAAAAAACATTTTCGGGTCCTAGCAATGTGTTCTTCGATTTTATAATGTATTTATTATAAATATAAATAACTTTGCTCAATTAAATAATGTAAAACTCCAAGGTTAAATTTATACTTCATCTAATTTTTATAATGTTTTGCTTAGCAGATCAATTCAATACATATTTGAAAAAATATACCTATTGCGGCTCAAAAGATACAATCTAATGACTGACGGACGAATGGACAGCGAAGCCTTGTTGAGTCCCATCGAAACCCTTTGGCTACAGAATCCTTGAAACAGTAAAACTAGTGCAAGTATATTATTATAAATATTCATTAAAAAATAATTTGCAGTATTGAAAATATATTTATTTTTACTAGAATCATTGATCCTATAGTTTTGGGTTAGGTATTCCTGAACAAAACAATAATCAATAAAATTTATATATCATTTTAAAATCTACTCGCCAAGCATTGGCCATTTTGGACCACAAACAATTTTTCAGTTTTAAAGCGGATCCAGAAAAAATTAATTAACCATCCCAGATATAGATAATTGATTTTTGGATCTGGTAACTTATCAAATCTAGTGGTAAAGTTAGCGACATCGTCTTTTGTTCATATCGCCGTAACTGAGCTTGTCATTATTAAGTTCCGGCTCGGAGATTAAAATAGGCAATGAGTAAAAGTGGTATTATATCTGAACTACGCCAAAAAAAATATATGTATACATCCGGTTAACACTTAAAAGTCACCCTTGTTTTATAGAAAGACTGCAATTAAAATCTTAGAGTAATAACGCTTCTATGGTTAAAATGAAAAATTCGTAATTTATACTTTGGTAGAAGGTTCGAAATACAATTTAATTGTTTGACCTACATTTTGGGATGTTGATAATTACACTCTGTCCCTATTTCGTCCCCTCGACTTGCACGTCTATGGACGTGTCAGATAACCAGGATAATTTACGAAACGTAAACCAAGCTTTAGGAGTTTAAATAACGATTAACTACACAATTTTTGTAAATTTAATCTTATTAATAAACATAAATTATTATGTTCCCCGTGTTGGTTCCGGACTCCTTTGAAGAATAGACCAACTGCCGTTCTGCCAGGCAGGTCGTAAAAGGCGACCGATTAACTATGCGAGTCACTAACATCGTGGATACTAGGTGGTAGAGTTCTGCATTGTCTCGCCCGGGTGTGGTACCACCGCCTTACATATTACTGCCGCAATAGCGTCAGTGCTTGTCACTATCGTGTTCCGGTTTGGAGGGTAAGGTAGCCGGTAAACTTATACATGTGGCATTAGACCTCGCCACAAGATAGCAACGCACCATTAACATCTTTGGTGTCTGTAGGCGATGGTTGACTCCATCAGGAGACCCATCTGCTTGTTTGCTATCTTATGATATAGGTATTAAAAAAATTAAAATAACTTATTTCATCTTAAATGGATCATCATATTCAAATATTCAATTCCAACAATATTACATCCCTACATGACAAAGTGATAACCTCCGTATTATAGTCCGTTGAAAATTATATTTTGAATAATCAGCAGGCACATTCATAACATTATAACTCATAGATCCGTCCTTATATTCATGAGAGAAATTAAAAAGTTTGATCGCATGCATGAAGGCACTTGGGAAAGTGGCAGTGGTGCGGTCACGTAATTGACCATTAGTCCATTACCAAACCATAGCAATAACATCGTTATAGCATGCTCACTAAATTACATATCGCGGTTATTGGACGCTTAGATTTATAACATTTCATTAAATTAATATTTATGAGCAGTTTTCAATGCAAACAATTGACAATTTAAATATACTTTACTTTTAAGTTTGACAACTGCTTTAGCCGTGAATAAAATAGTATTCGTGGGTGTATATTATCATAATATACAATATGTCTCATGAATGTAGTACGTATGTATAATATTTATTTTTATAAATTTATTTCTAATGCATTTTATTTAAAATTATTAATTTTTTATACAGTTTACTGTGCTAAATTTTATACTTCACCGTTCGCGCAATTGTCTTAGAAAGAGGTCCAAAGTTTTACCTTTACGTATTAATATAAAGATATACCAAATATACAGGTTGACTGATAAAATATGGTAAGAAGGGCATGATAGATAATGGTAGTAAAATATCGCTTAACCACAAGGTAGCCGTCAACGAAATTAGTATAGTTGAATACAAAAAGTATGGTCACCGCACGACATACTTACGAGTTTGGTCGTGAGTTCTATACGCCGCGCGCCGTGTGCTGGTGTCCGTATTAAACATTTTACTGGAAAATTAGCTCAAAATTTAAATACCTAATTTATACATGTCTGGTATCATAATTAAGTACTGAACACACTCCATCGGTATGTAAAATCTTTTATCTGCCCCCCAATTCACGTAATTGAAATTATGCGCTTAGGGCTCTTATACGCATAAACATGATAGAACGTCGAGACGTGCTACAACGCGGCATAAAATAGAAGAAAATGTGTAAGAGTCTTAAAACGCTTCGAATCGATTGCCATTTGCCGTTTAATTATTTGAATTAGGTTCCAGTTAAATTGTATATTATTATGTTTTTTTTAATAATTTAAACACAGTAAGACTGCAACAACCGACTTACAATCACCTGTACCTCTGGAACCCTAGATCAGATCTTTACCGAATGTTTAAGGGATGAAATTAGAAGTACATATACATTTATGAATCGAAATAAAAAAAAAATCGATTTATGACTGACCGAGTTTCTGAGACAACAATTATTAAAAATAAACAACCGAAATGAGAACCACCTCCTTTTTGTAAAGTTGGTTGAAAAGGCGAGAGGTGAGTGGTGACGCGGTAGCTTATGCTGTCAAACGATGTTCCTTTCGCTGTATGTGCATTGTTTTATTTGTTTTATTTATAAATATCAAGCATAATTTTACGTAAAACTTAAAGTTAAGTTAATTTAATTAAATTAAAGTTAATTTGCTTTTTGAAAAAACACTACAATTTTCAGACGAAGAAAACTAGTTATTTTGCAATTTTCCGCGAACTTTAAGTGTACCTTTGCGATGTTACTGAAAAGGAAAACATATAAAAGCGGTGTAAAACATATAAAAAAATTGACGCACTCAATTGAGTGCGTCAATTGTGTGCTTTTGTGTTTGGTGCTGTCGTGGTATAAAGTGTGGTGTAAAGTGTGGTGGACGAGGGTGGATAACTGTGCCGCTGGGGCCTTCATTATTTTCAGACCTACGGTAAGTTTGTTCCATTTCTTACACCCTTTTATATGTTTTCCTTTTCAGTAACATCGCAAAGGTACACTTAAAGTTCGCGAAAAATTGCAAATTAACTAGTTTTCTTCGTCTGAACAATGGATTTCCGCAAAGTAACGCCTGAATCTATAGATTATCACTACAGTTTTAATGAATTCTTGCTGATAAGTTAAAATTTTAAACTAAGATTTTATTACGTGTAGAGGTTATCCCTTCTAATGATATAACTTATATACTCGTAAAAGTGATATGTGATAATCTGATAAGCGAGTGATCCTGCAGCTGATGATACGGGAGGAAAATGAAACCTGATTGACTGCTTAATGATCACTGCGTTAATTATATGATTTCAAATTAATATAGTATTATTAAATGCATAGAAAGACAAATGCGACATACGAGTGTAATGAGGTATTGGCTCGTACACTGCGTAATTTGAAAAATATATAAGTGTAAACATTTTGACTGAGAAAACAAATGGGATTTTGTAAATTATAAGAAAAACTAGACAACCCCGCTGAGTTTATTCCGCCGAATCTTCTCAGTGTGAAACCGCGTTCAAATTCGGTAAGTAATTCTAAAGAAATAGACTTATCAAGAATACATGGAAAAAATATTTTTTAATTGGTCTTAATATTTGAATGCAAATAAAAATAATTTGATAGCATTTCAATTCATTATAAGTGATTTAAATACATATATAGTATTGCGTAAATAAAAAGTACCTATAAAAATACTAAAAGTCATAGAATAAATGGTTTTTTTTTTTAAATATTTGAACATCATATTATGGTAGAATATGCAACTTTGATTGAATTTTATAACTTACAAGTTACACACATATTCTTGAAAATAAATATATTTTATTTCATTTCAAATATGAAGGAAAGGTAATTGAAATGTATAACAACGTAAATAATCAAAAATAATAGTAGCATGGTAATAACCTTCTAGCCAAGCATGTTTATTGGCTAGAAACTTACACCACTCGTTTATTTTTAATCGTGAAATCTACTTAAAATCTATTATCATATTTATATGTTAATTAAAAAAAACTGAGTACTTATTTCAGTAAAATATCTTCCGTAAATTATTAACCGCCCCGTTGGTCAAGTGGTTAGCGACCCTGACTATGCAATCGACGGGGCTCGGATTTGACTACTTAATGATCACTGCGTTAATTATATGATTTCAAATTAATATAGTATTAGTAAATGTATAGAAAGACAAATGCGACATACGAGTGTAATGACGTATTGGCTCGTACACTGCGTAATTTTAATTAAAATATATAAGTGTAAACATTTTGACTGAGAAAACAAATGGGATTTTGTTAATTATAAGAAAAACTAGACAACCCCGCTGAGTTTCTTCCGCCGAATCTTCTCAGTGTGAGACCGCGTTCAAATTCGGTAAGTAATTCTAAAGAAATAGACTTATCAAGAATACATGGAAAAAATATTTTTTAATTGGTCGTAATACTTGAATGCAAATAAAAATAATTTGATAGCATTTCAATTCATTATAAGTGATTTAAATACATATACAGTATTGCGTAAATAAAAAGTACCTATAAAAATACTAAAAGTCATAGAATAAATGGTTTTTTTTTTAAATATTTGAACATCATATTATGGTAGAATATGCAACTTTGATTGAATTTTATAACTTACAAGTTACACACATATTCTTGAAAATAAATATATTTTATTTCATTTCAAATATGAAGGAAAGGTAATTGAAATGTATAACAACGTAAATAATCAAAAATAATAGTTGCATGGTAATAACCTTCTAGCCAAGCATGTTTATTGGCTAGAAACTTACACCACACGTTTATTTTTAATCGTGAAATCTACTTAAAATCTATTATCATATTTATATGTTAATTAAAAAAAACTGAGTACTTATTTCAGTAAAGTATCTTCCGTAAATTATTAACCGCCACGTTGGTCAAGTGGTTAGCGACCCTGACTATGCAATCGACGGGGCTCGGGTTTGATCCCCGACGGGGACAAGCATTTGTATGATGAGCATAAATGCTTGTATTTCCGGGTTTGGGTGTTTATTAAATATATTTTAGTATTTATATATGTATTTCAATGTATTAGTATCGTTGACTAACACCCATAACACAAGCAAATAATTTTCTTACTTTGGGGTTAGATCAGTAAGAGTAAATTGTCCCGTGAATATTTATTTATTTATTTATCTTCACGCCCGGGGATACGGAATAGACGAATATACTTAGTGTGTATATGTGATGAGATAGGTACCCGACCCGGTAATCGAACCCAGGACCTCATGTGGTCAATACCGATTCTGGACCACTAGATCACAGAGACGATAACTTATTTTTTTAATAGTATATTTGTTGACTTTGAATATGAAAAAAGATTATTAAAATGAAAAGTTACGGTATACTTTTGTATGCCTTTTTGAGATTTTTATAACTCTAGAAGTAAATATCAATCCTATATTCACAAATCCATATGTAAAACACTATTTTCTGCCATAAAGTTTTCAGAAGTATTCGTCCGGTTCGCCCGGTCCGGGCTCCTTTAAAGAATAGACCGTTCTTAACAAACAGCCGTTCTGCCGGTAGTTCGTAAAAGATGACCTATTGGCTATGGAAATCACTATTATCGTGGCTACTAAGTGGTAGAGTTCTACATCGTCTCGTCCGGGTCTGATACCACCGCCTTATCTATTCCTGCCGCAATAGCGTCAGTGCTTGTCACTGACGTGTTCTGGTTTGTCGGGTAAGTTAGCTGGTAAATTTATGCATATGGCATTAGACCTTGCCACAAGATAGCAACGTACTATTACTATCTTTGACGTCTATGGGCGATGGTTGACTATTTGCATCGGGAGATGAGGCAACATAGACGTTTTGGTGTAGTCAATAAATTAATGATTGGGTTTTCTGTTCCTTTAAAAACGACACTTTTTATATCATTAGATAGCAAACAAGCAGATGACTCTCCTGATGGATAGACAACCATCCACTAAATACACCAAAGGTGTGATTGACGTATTGATATTGTGTTGTGGCGCCACTTGTATAAGTTTACCAGCTACCTAACCTTCCGAACCGGAATACGACAATGACAAGAACTGACACTATTGCGGCAGAAAAAGGTAAGGCGGTGGTACCAGACCCGGGCGAGTCAATGCATAACTCTACCATCTAGTAGCTACGATGGTAGCAACTCGCATAGCCAATTGATCACCCCTTACAAACTGCCTGGCAGAGCGGCAGATGGTCTTTTCTTCAAAGGAGCCCGGACTAACACGGAGGAAATATGGTATGGTATGGTATCTTCGAATAGACAATATCTTTTTAGAACGTATATAGATTGTAAATATTTAGACTAATCATAAAAGGTACTAATCAAAACAGGCAAATAGGATATAATATACAATCATCTTCAGACATAGATATTTTTTTAGAATAGTAATAATAACACTGGACAAACTTCATTAATCGATCTTACCCTAAAGTAAGCAAATTATATACTTGTGTTATGGATATTAGTTAACGATAATAGTACCTACATAGAAATACATCTATGCTCATTGCTACGCTCATCACTGTCACTGTCGGGAATTGAACCCGAGCCCCATCGAATCGTAGTTAGGTTCGCTAACCATTCGACCAAGAGGGCGATTAAGAATAATATCTCAAGACTTAATGAATATTAACCTAAATTAATGTTTCTCTTTCAGATGCATGGACTTGGATGGGGATGGATTTTTGTCAATGTACGAACTGGAATATTTTTACGAGGAGCAAATGCAAAGGATGGAAGCTATCGGAATAGAAACACTGCCTTTTGTAGACTGTCTGTGCCAGGTACTTTGCTTGTGTTTTAGAAGATTTAAAACTAACGTTTATACTCAGTCTTTAAAAATACTTACTTTAAAAATAGAAATACTTCTTATAGTAGGGGTGCCCATGATGCTAAATGGGTCGTCGTAGGGATATCCTGGATTTGTAGATTAAATTATTCGAAAAAAAAGGTTAAGTATATAATATTTTTCATACCAATGGTGGGGTAAAAATCTACAGATAAAAAAATGTTAAAAAAACTGTGTCATAGAAACACTAAATCACGTCAGATTAAAGTATGGTAGGTTAATTGCAATAAAAATTTAAGAAAATCTGCCTGTAGCTAAGTGAGTGGGAGGGTTACAAAGTTGCAAAGAAAACGTTGTTTTTACATTCTTGAGCGCGTCTAATTTTTCTTATTATATAGGAAATTATGTAAGAATAACGAATAAAATATAATCTGACAATTTTCACCAGTCGAAGTTCTTGGATATTTTTTTTGTCCTTGTTACCTGCTTCTATATACCTATATAAATATTTGGTGGAAAGCCTCAACAGTATGCAAAGTAATCCTGTGTTAATGTGACGCGCTCGAGAAATGCAATAATCCCCTCTTAGGCTACCCTGCTATTAAAATCACAAGAGGAACAAGCTGATGCTGGAGCTCATATTAAATTCGAATTTCAAATCTAGATTGATTTTATGATTAAACAAGATTCCTAATTAAAATGTTAACTTAAAACTTTTTAATAATTGAATTAAGTAGGTAGAAAGGCACATTGCCTTGCGTGTTCCTATCGCAGTTATGTGAGCTATTGTCACTATCCTATTACCGTAAGGGTAGTGCACAGACCACATAAATAGTAATAGCCACGCCATTGAGAAGGAAACGTGTCGCCGTGCATATGAGCAAACGCCTCTATCACTGTAAAAAAATTCTTACATTTGTTATACTATATTGTGTCTTTACTCAAAATTTAGATCTTCGCATGTAAAACAGCAATAATTTAAATGTTTTGTTATATGTATATCATAAGATAGCAAACAAGCAGATGAAAAAGAGACTACAATTGATCTCCTGATGAAAAAAAGTCAACCTATAGACACCAAAGATGTTAATGATGCGTTGCTATCTTGTGGCGGGGTCTAATGCCACACGCATAAGTTTACCGGTTACCTTGTCCTCCGAACCGGAACATGACACTAACGCATTTGCGGCAGAAATAGGTAAGATGGTTACCACCTAGTAGCCACGATGGTAATTACGCATAGCCAATCGCTTTGCTATCGCATAGCCAATGGCTTTGCGGCCGTTGACCTGTTCTTCAAAGGAGCTCGGACCAACACAGGGAAAAGTATATACGGTACTTTACGAAATTTTATTACATTTCTAGATGCTTGATATGGTGCACCCGGCGCAAGAAGGAAAAGTCACTCTCACAGACTTGAAGAAGTGCAAATTAACGCCGATCTTCTTCGACACTTTCTTCAACTTGGAGAAGTATCTTGATCACGAACAACGAGATCCATTCGCTACTCAACGGGATTCTGACTGTGAGGTAATGATTTAAAACTTAAAGCAATGCATTTGAAACATACATGAGTACGAGTTTGAAGATATGAGTATACTAAATTTTGAACTTTGAATGTCTATTAGTTAAATATTACTATGGAAATATTTACCAATAAGAAATTTCATAAATTAATGATGAAGAATTAAAGCTGAAAAACATTGACATTATTACTATGGACATCGGGTCTCATAGTAAAATCGCGATAAAAATGTCCTAGTCACACATCACAAGAATAAATATCTTAACAAAGTAATTTAAACACTAAATCATTATCTCAAGGTTTAATTTCGACTAATGCGGAATTGTAGCCTTTTTTTGCTCATTGTAGCGTTTTGTAGCTCATTTGCAGCAGGCATTTTTTAGTGCGGACCCGACGTCCATAGTAATAATATATAAGTGCTTAAAAAATATCAACAAAGTTCTGTTCTTTTTACAATATTTGCCAATTATAACACTTGTACTGTTTCACAATAAGGTAATTTTAATTTATATCCAAATAGCTGCACCCTGCAGCCCGCTGCATAATAAAAGTTTTTGGTAAATCCCGGGAGAACGACTTATTTTTCCAGTTTAAAACTATATTCTATCTGCTATTTCATCATTATCATCATATTTGCTATTCCAACATTAACGTAATTTTTACATCTGTGCCAAATTTTATCCAAATCAGTTCAGCCGTTTTTGCATGAAAGAGTAATAAACATCCATCCATTGACGGAAATTTTTGCAATCTATACATATAATAAAATCGTAGGAAAGTCAAAACTGTACATTGAATATTTTTTTAAAAGAATACTTGGGGTGTGATCTACAATCGATATCGAAGCCAAAAATATAGTTTTTAGAATTTTTGTCTGTTTGTCTGTTTGTCTGTTTATCTGTTTGTCTGTTTGTCTGTATGTATGTCCGGGGTAAACTCAAAAAGTACTACATGGATTCACTTCAAATTTTGCACGAATATTACTAACAGGTCGGGTCAACATATAGGCTACATATTATCACGCTATTACCTAGCGGCCAGGTGGTGTGCGGAGTAAACGAAATCCGCGCGAACGAAGTTGCGGGCAACAGCTAGTTTATAATATCAGCGGGACTGGTTACGCTAATAAATAGTTTTAAATATCCTGGTAACGTTTGTGTAAGCGAAACGAGTCGAAAATAAATTATAATTACAATATTGTGAAACAATACAAATATAGTATTTGATAAATGTTGTATTGAAATAAAATTTTACCGAGTGCCGACGGTAAAGAGTGTAAAATATATTGGTTTTCATGTTTTTTTTCGTTAAATGTGTGAATGATTCAAAAACAACGTAAAATATGAAGCATCGGCAATATTCTCATATAAATAAAAATAAGGGTATCGAAATGTCAAGCAAATACACTCTTTTGCTCTCACGCGTACGCATAATGAACAGAATACTAATAGACAATTTTTATGTATGCAAAATCATTGTTTTTTTCCATCGCTGTATTGACCAGTTTTTTTTTTCAAAGCACGAAGGTGTTAAACATCACATCCAGACTCCAGACTGCTAGTCAATTTTTTGACCAGGGAATCAAACCTAGGGTCTCGTGATCGATCGTCTTTTTTTTGATTACAGTATACTATGTCCATTATGAAATCTAACGAATACTTAATTTTATTTGATTATATTTTATAGAACTTAAGAAAATTTAAAATCCACTTAATACAGTTTTTTGAATTTATTCTAAAAATTGTACTCATTTATGTTTAGAAACAATTTTCTGTCTTGAATGCTTTATATTAACAAATATATCATTTGACCCTTCATATTCCAGTTATCTGAATGGGATCGATTTGCAGCAGAAGAATACGAATTACTAGTCGCAGAAGAAGGAGGCAGCGATGCGCAGGATCAAATGTAAGATAACTGTACATTCATAATAATCGCTTAACATTTACTCCTATTATCCAGCAAAAATCTAATGTAAAAATTGACAAGTACCTAGAAGGACACACTGGTCTGTTAATGAATTGCTTCAATGCCAAAATTTTGATTGGTTTATCCTTCTAATAACCATTAAGTTCACCTTGATATAAAAATAGGTTTGGTGTACAATAAATTTCCCCGTGTGGAACTGGACGCTATCACCGTGACTACAATGTAGTTGGATTCTGCATTGACTCGTCCGGGTTTTTATAGCCTTACCTATTCCTGCCACATTGGCATTACTGTTTCGTGTTTAGGATTGTAGGGTAAGGCAGCCGATAAACTTATCTCTTTCCATTAAGAGAGCCACATGTTAATTTGCTATCCTACGTAATAATAATAATACCATTGGACAAATTACATGTATTGATCTAGCCCTAAAGTAAGCAAATCATTTGCTTGTGTTGTGGGTGTTAGTCTAGGATGCTAATACATAGGAATACACATATATACGTAATAAACACACAAACTCAGAAATACAAACATCTATGCTCATTGCACAAATGTTTGTTCCTGTCGGGCATGGGGCCTGAGGCCGTTCGATTCGAGATTAGGTTCGCTATCTACTCGATCGCTAAAAGTCCCGTGATACTGCTATCGAATATTTTGTTCTTTAAATTCCTGTTGAATAATATTAAAAAGCATTTATTTATAGTTTATCTTTATTTTTTCAAAAACAGGCAATTCTATAAAATAGTAAAAGAGTCAATGAAAAAGAAGTGTATAAAAAGATTCTATGAACTATGCAAGAGTAATGGTTTACAAGGATTTAAAAACAAATAGTGTTGAGTGGTAACGTAGAATACAATACAAGCACTGATGTTAGCAGGCATATTGATGCATTTTGAGAAGCACTATGATTGAACGGTCTGACTCGATTCTGTTAAATTGATTGAAACTTCGTTGCTTAAAATTTCTTGCAAATATTTAACAATTACATATGATTAAAAAATATTAGGTTAACTTATGCAATTCATCAATTGTAGGAATGACGACCTACCTAATACCACCTGGTTCAGCAATATTTCGCCCGGGTTTAATACCACTTAGATAAGGACATATTCCTGCCGCTGTCGTTCCATTAGTATTGTTGCTATCGTGTTCCTTCAGAAAGTTAGGATAGCCTGTAAGCTAATACAAATGACTTTACAAATGGGTAGCATAATTAAAATTTTTAGTGTTTATAAGCGATGGCTTATGGCTATCACTTTTCATCAAGAGAACCTCTAGTTGTTTGCTATTTTTTAAATAAACATATTTTGGCTTGAAGTGTTAGATAGTTCTCGACAAGCAAAACTGACGCTTGAGCGGTAGCTGAAATATGGTGGGTGAAGGCAGTGTTATAATGTTTGCAACAGTAGAGTCCTCTTGGTTTTATGCAACAGTGCACATTCATTATTATTAGAACTGAAAAGCTTAATTTTGTTTATATAGCCAAACATTAACATTTTTTTTATTTTTGATGATAGTTAATTTACTGTCTGTATCGAAAAAAGTTCCCGCTGAGTTATGTTTTCCACAGATTACTTTCTGTGTGTGGACGCGACTTTAATCAAATAGTAACAAAAAATAGCTCGTATAATATTTATATTATACTGTAATGGATGTATAGAGTCATCGTAGGTTAAGCCTATATATTGGATAGTTTGCCCAATAAACGAGTAGTATATTCGCATCACCGGTTGTATTCATTTCACTCTCAGCTACAACCCTACATGGCGACCCTGCCAGGAGGCAGGGTCGCCATGTAGGGTATGTAGGGTTGTAGCTGGGAGTGAAATGAATACAACCGGTGATGCGAATATACTACTCGTTTATTGGGCAAACTATCCAATATATAGGCTTAACCTACGATGACTCTATACATCCATTACAATACTAGCTGACCCGGCAAACGTTGTTCTGCCTTTTTAACTACTCTTATTTTTTTCTATATTTTTTCACCTTTTAAACCTTCCCTGGACTTCAACAATTAATTCAGAACCAAAATTAGCCAAATCGGTTCAGCCGTTCTCGAGTTTTAGCGAGACTAACGAACAGCAATTGATTTTTATATATATATAGATAGCAACCTGTACACAGAGTTTACGTGTGTGAAATATTTTTCGATATTTTATAAGTCCAAAATATATATTTAAACACGATTCCAATCTATTTAACAGAGTTTGACTTACGAGTTTAGACCTGCACGTTCTATGTTACATTCACGCCGAATTACATTACATTTACCAAAAAATATGTTCTGAATGCAAATTAAAAAATTAGGATCAACAAATGTGATGACATACCACCATAGAATCATTTCTACTTTACTATATTATTTAATTTATTTTATTCTCTATGTATGTACATATTTTTATCTTATATTTGTGTATGTTTAACTATTTGTTCTCCTTCATTATCTATTGTCATTTTTTCATCAGGGAGGAAGACAGAACTGGCTTTGATAGGGTAAGACTGTGTTGATGAGTTGCAGTGTATGTAATGCGCAATTTTGTAAAACGAAACGAACATGTCGTGTCGTTTTGAACTATCGATTTCAGAACTAAACACCTCATATTTATGCAATATATAAATATTAAATCTCAAATATATTATATAAAAATCATTGTTTCTTCTTGGTTTGACATCAGTTTTATCTATGCATTTGGACTAGTTCTTACAATACAAATTAATATTGATTCGATTGAAAAATCTCAAACAACTTTAATTACTTAAACTACGAATAATATTGGTTTTAATTTGACAATTATTCAAGCATAACCACTATCAAACTTTTCAATAGACTAAATTTGCCTTAAATGCTTAACAACAAAATATATTAAATGCAAATAAAGAAAACAACAATAATCCTTTTACGTATAAATGAAAATCTATAATATTTAAACTTATAGAAGTTCTTAGATTTAAAAATGTTTTAAAGTCACTTTAACAGTCCAATACCTAGGATGGTTTCTCTAAGACTCGTTATGAAATGTATCTAGCCATTAAAAAAACAGTTTCTTTAATTTTATGTCAAATATAAACAAAAATTAAATACTTAACCAAGTAAATGTCTAACTTGTCTCATTTCAAGGATAAAACTGATGCTAAATCTAATATGAAGTAGGCACTCACTTCGTCTATTTAACATTAAACACATCTAACATCACCGTTCTGATTTCGATCTCAGAAATATGCTTGATCTGGTCAGAGTATTTCTAAATGACCATTTCGTGTGGATTTGAATGCATCGTGAAACTTGGCAGTGTCATCAGACTCTTGTTTTTCTGTCTGTCAGTTTGCTTAAATATTGTCTGCCTTACTGATGAAACAAAACCTTGTACATATACCACCCCACAGCTCATATTACAGCTTATGTTTGTTAATAATATAAATTCATTGGCATTTCAGGCATGGAGCGACTAACATTTGAATTGAATATGCCGTTGCATTCAGTACATATAACTGTATGATTTCAATTGTAACTTTTGTAATAATCTATAATGTATGATTTCCAGCTCATACGATGAAACTGATGAAGACTGCCTCTCTCCAAACATGGAAGAAGCAACTAATACTGATGCCGTAGAAGATTCAAGTATCGAAGATTCCACATTAAGTGAAACAATATCAAGTGTTATTGCGGCCCGACCGAAAGACCCCGGAGTCACTTCCTCTGGTCCAAAATCTCCATCTTCGGGTTTCGTTAACCTAAGTTCTATATACTCTATAGGCAATGAGCGATGGGGCAATCAGAGCAAACATGTTCCCCCAGAACGAAAAACAGAAAAACCTGTTCCACCGGAGAAACCAGTTAGTTTATTGATGATGAATGGAAAAATGGATAATAGATATGGACTTGGAAACAATAGCTTTTTGTACTCACAGCTTCTTAATTCCGGAATGGGTGGAGCACGGGCTAAAGATCCTCCATCTTATACAGCGGCAACAAGCGGCGCGTTAGATAAAAAGACTACTACATCCCCAACCAAAACAAAATCTCCAGTTTCAAGTCCCGTTAATGGTATTAGTAAAATATCTGATAATTACGAAAGAGCGATTGCCGAAAGGCTTAGTCCTCAACGGGAGATATCAAGAGTGAATCGTAGCAGCTTATTTAGTAAAGTTAATACTGGAATTGTATCGGCTAAAGTGAAGAAAGCAAGAAATCCCGAGGAAGATGACGATTATGCGCGTGATAGTGATGAGTGTTCTATTTAGATTGTGTTAAGATTCTGCCAGTGCAATAGATGAGAGTGACCAAAGATAACTGCGATAATTCTGGCACCTTGTTACGTTATGTTTGAAGAGAACTATTTTTTCAGCGTATCCTAGATTCGATACGTGCCTTGAGTGTAGTATCATTAGACATTTCCAAGTTTGGACAATTTTTAGACTAGTGGTAGAAATAGACGTAAAGTGCATTAATCTTCGAGGGATATTTAGAACGGTGTGTTTTAACATCGCATTAGTTAGTTCCAGCATTTCATTAGTATTATTAACTCGATTGAAATGTGATTTTGACTTGAAGGCGGATCCAGTAAGTTCTTAATTATTTTGTCATATCTTAAAAATAATTTCTATGACTTGTAGTTTTAAAGTCAACAGAAAGAAACTTTATTTTTATTAAAAACCTAAGTTGATTTCCATTTTTATTAATTCTAGCTATGATATAATATAAAAGTATTACGAACATAATCAAAAATGAACTTTTATTTGTTAATATATTTTTCAAAGCATTTAAGAGACTCAATTTTAATTAAAGTTTACCTTTTGAAGGTTAAATAAAATTATTGTGTTTTAGTATATCTAAAATTTCATAATTTTATTAATTAGAGGTATCTTGTCATTCACTTAAAGCAATATAAAAATCAAAGTCTTCATTAAATCATTTATAATGTTTAATCTTTTATATATAATAAATAAAGAATATTTTGAAATATGAAAATTGTTTTAAAAAATTAATCAAATTGAATCATATTAGCAAATATGTATGACATAATATACTATGATAAAATTCATTGTAACAATCACTTTGCCGATGACACAAGAAGGATTTGACACTTTTTGGGAAAACTGAACTGCAATTAACTTACTTGATAGCAAGGTACTGTTAACATGTTTACAGGAAATGGTTATCCTTTTTGATAAAAAGAACCATCTGCTCGTTTTCTATCTTATGACATAAAGAAAGATTATTCTTAAAAAACTGCTGGATCCGTCTTTGTATTGCAATTACTTTGATAAGCATATCAGTTTGTATTTCATCAAAATGCGAATACCTTTACCTGTTAAACTTACAATGCCAAAGCACGCAATTTTGCTCTTTGCATGTAACATCTATCACGCAGGTTACAACTTACAATGTAGTGTAAGTGACGTGTTTTATACGTACACTACACTTTGTTAAAATCATGGAATATAGAAATAAGGAAGATCAATTCTGCAGATTGTCCATCAAAAAGTGTCGAATAGTGATCGCATTACCGTCGCATAAGAATTTTTACAAAAAAAAAACGCTTAACATGCTTTCAAATACGTTAGAAGTAAACTGTTACAACGTTAAAGCGTTGTGAAATACTTATGCTTAGCACACCTCACTTCATCTACAACAGCTTACCTCATATCTTAGTTTATTTTACACCAGCGCCAACTTAAAACTTTATTTTCAGTAAATAGCTGAACACTTTTACAACCCTCTGCCTTATATAAGTTGGTCCTTCTTATCTCTATACTCCATGGTTCAAATCATATATGCATGCTCGGCCAAATCGACGCGAACTCATCGAGAAATACACCTGGTAATAGGGGAGCCCAGAGGGGATTTTGGTATTTACTCGAGCGCGTCAAATAAACGTAGGGGAGGTATCTCGCATACTATTGAAGCTCTCCACCAAATATAAGCCCTTTTTATAAAGGCGGGTGACTGGGCGGAGGACAACAAAAAAACACAGTTCCGATAACTTCTGCTTGTGTAAACTGTCAGATTATATTTTTTCCGTTTTTCTTATTTCATTTTCTCTAAAATACAAAGATTTTGGACGCGCTCGAGAATGTCATGAGAATGGTTTTTGCAACTTTGTGATCCCGCCACTCAGATTTTCTAATTTTTAGTTGGCAATTAACCCACCATACCTTAATCTGACGCGCTTAAATGTTTCCATGTATTTTTCACATTTTTTTAACTGTAAATTTTTTCACCACCATAGAAATGACAAATATTGTATAATCTTTTATTTTTCCTATAATTTAATCTACAAAATTCAATAGGTCCCTACAATGCTCATACACATTTAGTATCTTGGACTCCCTTACTATGGGAAGTAAACCGTCGCATGCTGAGTGTATGGCAGGCACTTGACGCATTTACTTCGGATGCGTAGGTATTCACGCCGAGTTGGCTGAAGGTTTATATTTACCATTTATATAAAGCGTTTTGAACTTGAAACTGTTATAGAATAGATATTGCAATTTAGGAAATAATTACCCAGTAAATCAGTGGCATAACTATATTATAGTATATACGTGCAAACCTGTAAATTATATATTAGGACAACTGGCACCAGCGCCGGGTTTAGACTTCGGCGGCCCATAAGCAGAGCATGTGCTGGAGGCCCTCAAATCATTTGAGGTTAACTGTTCGCCATTGTTAACGAGACGTCGCTCTATAGCTTCATAAACGCGTCTCACTCGCTTTTCAATGGGAAAAGTCCTGCTTTATTAATGGTAAAAATTATGCGCACGCCATTTTTCGCTGTTGCTATTGGTCTAGCGCGACGCGGTAGAATGCGCGAAAGGCGCCATATTTCGTGCTGCTTAATCTCGAAGATTTTTAAATGTCAACATTTCCGGTTCAAAGAAAAATTAAGTTCTTAGTCTATTTATAACGAAACTCAGTATTTTTTTGTTTCTACTGAGCCTTTGTTGATTTAATTATTTTTTATTTTGATGTGGTGGCGACCTATAGGCCTATGTTACCTATGCTTAAATTCGACACTGACTGGAAAAAGACAGACAAAAATATGTTTTTTTACAAATTTTCATCCTAATGTTTGTAAGGATAGTTAACAAACAGCTATTTAGACAAATCATTTGCTAAACACTAAACAACGTTTAAATAACAATGCTAAATTTTATTTAGATTGAAATCTCGTAAAACATATAACATTGACTTATGAAGAATTTAGTTTGCTCTAAAATTTAGACTTAAAAAAGACTTTGTAGTTTTAGATTTACCATAACAGCGTTAGTTATTGTCATTAACGTATTTCGGTTTGGAGTCAGTCATGTAACCGTCATACTTCATACGTCATACTTCATACGTCATACGTCATACGTCATACGTCAATGTGTCATAGTCAATACCTAACTTTACTTGCTACCTTAACCACATGGAGCATGAGGCATTGCGAAACAGATAACAACGCACCATTAAAATACCTATGCAATGGATTATTTTTCCATCAGGAAAATCCCTTGCTTGTTTGCTAACTAATGATATAAAAATACTTTTATACTACACCTATTCGGAAAGCACATTAGTTCTTACTTGAAAAACCAGAAGAAAGTACCTAATTCCAAGCGAACCAATATGCGGGCGGCAAAAATGTATGGGATTTACTTTCTCCCCTCCTTTAACTTTTTAAAATTCATAAGGTTGTATCTCGAAGCACATCAAAATGTTACTGGCCACTAGCATTTACTAAGAAAACTTGGCAGTATGTGCTTTATTTCATTTGCCTCCTCATTATTAAAAAAAAACGATTGTACGCGCGAATTTTCTTTTTTATTGTATCTTCTTCTTACATTCTGTTCTGATGTCTATGTCTAGTAGCGAGAATGAAGAATTATTTTATTTTCCTCATTGGTGTAGTATAAAGCAGTATGTATCACTCGGGAGAAAATGCGATACCTAACTTGAGTGTATTGAGGCCCTCAGCTGCGCTCAAACTACACTCTCGTAAGGTATCGGTCATTTTCTCGCGTTGGTGAACAAACTACTATAATCGATATCGACTCTTAAGTAACAACGTTAATACTTGATTTCAGTCAAGATCAGTTATGTACGGAAACAATAAATATACGTTGAGTAACATAAAACCCTGTTCGATGGTATCACATTATCCAATAGCTAACGCAGTCATATATAGGTAATAAGTAATGTTTTAACCGATATCAATAGATATTTTTTCTCGATTAAAATAATTAGTATAGTAGTTTAGAAAAATAACAACTACGATTTTATTATCGATTTGTTTAAAAAAATTGAATAAACAAGATAAATACTTAGTCATCTAGAATGTCAGTATTTTTTATCATCTTGTTTTTATGCATATTGTATAAAATCCACATAAACCACAATATACTATCTAACGTCGATAATATCGATATACAATTTTCGATAGGAATATTGTGAAGTAGATACACAAGTTATAGGTGAATACAAACCGAATTCATTTTTAAAGATTAATTCCAATGGCGGACAGGCGAAACACTTCATAATAAACGATCTCGGATTTACTTAACTGAATCGGATTTACTGGCAACACGGATGTTACTTTCTCCAGCCAAAAAAAAGCTCCTATTGGGCTATTCCTAATGAGCTCAGTTTGAATTTTATATTTGTACATCCTTGTTGGCCATATAATATTTTTACGCCACTGATGTTATTATGTGTAAAAAGGCCTCTACATATTCCGTCATTCGAAAATTTTCGTATCATCACGCCATCCATAGCAAAGCGGTATTTTAGATAAAAATATAATGCCTAAAGTTTAAGACTTAGATTTTATAGAACACGGCCAAACGCTTTATGATTCATCAACATTTTTTAAAATCTAGATAGTAAACACGCACAGATTTAAATAAAATATTTTTATACATATTGTCGCCCTGAAATGAACTTTTATTAGAATCTCAAGCAGTCATAGTGTTTTCTTGTATAAAATATATGTAGAAAAATCATAATATATTTGTAATTCGATAGGGAATTGAAAACTTTACATAATGTCTGTTTAACTTCTACTTATACGTAAAATAATATTTAATGAATTTTAATAAAATTCACCTAAGTTTCCCGATATAGAGTTGCGTCGTACTATTCAACAATGCTCAGACCAAACCACGTAGCATGCTAATTAAAGTTTAGGCTAAACCTACGCATAACAGTCGCGAAACGTATCTGAGAAGTGAGACACGCACACATTGAATGTATGGGAAACGCTTATTACTTCCGCTTCGTAATGCGTGCGCGCTGCGCCGCTTTAATTGTAGCCAAAAACTATTGCATAGTAGCGGTGGGCGATTATGAGGCATAACGAAACCGATTCGATTAAAAGATGTCTCGAGATATCTCGATTAACATATTAGTAGTTACTAATTTAGTTGGTAATCGTGATTTGTGAACGAATCGATGCAAAGCGAGACAGGCTGGCTGAATAATAGTGAGGAGTCACCATTGTAAAGTGCGAAGTCGCGTTTTGTACTTAAGAAATTAATAAGAAAGTAAACTTACTGTCAGGGGCGCAGCTACCACCGTATCTCCCGCATCAATTATATGTGGCCCCCGGGCCAAGGGGGCCCCCAACAAGCGTAAGCAAAAATTAATAAATAAAACCTTCCCCAATGGCAAAGTCAAAAAGCAATTTGTTTTTTTTTAAAAAAAGGCAAGGAGAACGTGTCTATTTAATTGGAATTGTTTGAAAAATTTTGTAAAAAGTGACAGATAGATAATTATGATGAATAAATATTTGTTTTAATTTTATGCAAACATTTTTTTACATACATACATATCTTCAAGCCAGATCCCTTAAGACGTAGGCAGAGAGAACCGCGTGCCTTGACTTGCCTCACGATCCTTGCAGGCTTGTCTCGCTTCCTCCACATGCATTACTCTCTTCACACACACACGCCTGTTGTGAAGACTCTTGACATCACCTTCGAACAGTACTCGATCAATCTGATCATGGTATGTCATTTTTTTTTCACATTATTTATTCTTTTGTGAGAAATATTTACCCTTCATAAGGGCCCCCGAACAAATTTTTATACGGGGCCCCGCCAAGGCACGCTACACCAATCGCATCACTGGATCAAAGCAAACATAATACGTTCTATATAAAAGCCAAAAAGGGACGCCGACTCCTGATTCTCAAATCTCTCGGCCTGTTTACAAAAGAATTAGTAGGTAGCAAATTCAAAAAAAATTAATAATATTTGGTCATTCGAAAATTAGCTACATCATTCGATTATAAAAACAAAATTTCTTACTAATGAAGAGTGAACAGGTACCTTCTAGGGAAGCGCGTTCCATCTTAGGCCGCATCTTAGCTTACCATCAGGCGAGATCATGGTCAAGCACTGCCCTATCGACTGTAAAAAAATATAATCAATCAATATACGTATTTGTAATATGATATGCAAATCATTCATAAACGCCTAGCGCTAAGTACGCAGTAACTTGTACAATGAACATGCAACATCTATATGGCAAACTTATCTGAATCCTATTATAGTAGTAGCGTACACGACCGATGAAGATAAAAAATTAAACAAAATTGAATTTTTTCATTGTTTTTGTGAACTTTTGCGCAGGGTCTAAGTAATCCATAGATTACCCCCCTCCCCCCTAAAGGGGTAATCTATGAAGTAATCTAAGATATTAAAATTCATTACTATAGTTATGGATTGGACATGTTTTGAATATAGATCCAATAGATAGTTCTGGTATCGTAAAAGTATTTAAACCCAGTTCGAAATAGAAAAACCATTGTTATACAATATAATGATCTACAAAAATAAAATGTCTGAATATTTGCGATCTAATCTGTGCACAATAAATATCAAATTTATATCATGAAGTATTAGGTATAGGTGGAGCTAACACTCGTATTAATCACATGAATCAAATACCTACAATATATCTCACTCTCTGAGGTCTCTCCATCTCTTACTATACAGTTGTGTTAAACAGAGAGCGTGAGACCTCAGAAGATGACAGCAGTATTTAAAGTTGTGTTTCATGTAGGTATTAGAAGTGTTGCCTCCAGATATAATACAGCCTTATGATTTATATTCGTTTTACCGAAGATCTGAAATAAATTTGACGTCAAATAGATAATAATCAATGAACCTTTCCTTTTCCGTTTCTCTTCTAAATTTTAATTTTATTAAACTAATTTTATCAGAGTAATTGGTTATTGATAGCCAATTGATTTTTTACGGAATTAATATAATGAATTTAATATATTTCCTTATTACTAAATATAATGTAGATAACTATTACTTTTAGTTTAAACTGACTTTCACTATTTTATTTAATAAAAAATTATACTTAAAATTATTTTCAAAAGAAAGAAAGAAAGAAAATATTTATTTGCAAGAATATGGGTGTTACAACTTGTTAAAAATAAATTAAGGTACCAACATATTCTACCAATATATAGTGTGCAAAAAAAAATTTTATTTCGAAAAATGTATAAATCTCATTTGACAAGTCTATTCAAATTAGTTTCAAATAAATGTGTAATATTTATAAAGCGTAAAGATATTTAAGATAAATACCTACCTATAAGATAGCATAAAGACAATCACTTAACCATAAAATATTTTTGTTGAGATTTAGTATTTTTAACGTACCTATTTAATATGTAGTTTCTTTCTGAATTATTCAGATCTGAATAGTATTCGAGTATTACTCAAGCTTAAGTAACACGGCAACTATATAAATGTAAATAAGCTTTTAGGAAGCTCAAAACAGATTTATTATCTAGTCTACAGGGTGCTGATAATATGAGCTGATTCATCATTTTTATATTATTTATACACTTGCAACCAAAGAATTTTTGGTTGATCAAATGTTTACAGAAAAAATATTTTTCCATCTTTTTAAATATGTACTAGGAATAACAAACTGATTGCTTGTCAGAAAGTATCATGTAGTAAAAAATACTACATTTCTCCTTAAATACACTACTACTAACTACTTTTAAATTAATATCTATACGAAATAAAGTCGATAATTGAATTCTCATTTAACGTATATATCGTTTATTTGGTGAGGATTCGCATGATTATTATACGTCTAATATACTCAACAGTATAATTAATATGAATAGTCGATTGCAAAGAAATAATTGATACGATTTTAGCATTTTATATTTTTTTGCAACTTCTTATGTAGAAAATTACTGATAATATGCATTTTATGTCAGGACAGTCCGAACTAGTTCTAATTCTGCGTTTATTTCATTTTTGCCCTTATTTCTCAGAAAATCTTTAATTTTGCGTGTTACGTTACTAATCAACTAGTCATTTCTTAACTTCCCCGAAGATAATTTTCCAATATCAATCTAAGTTAACGTTTACCAATTTTTAACCAAAATGATTGTTCACAATGTTCGTTATAAAATTTTATGAATGTGTTGTGTCCCTTTAGATTGTTTTTATAAAGTTAAGATATTTACCATGTTTTACTGTAGCTGTTTTAGAATGAAAATATATAAGTTAATTTAGTTTTAGACTTGTTAAGTTACCCAACTTGATATTGACATTGTCAGCTTAGGTTAAGATGTTTTTATATGTTATAAATTAAATCTACTAAGTAAATATATCAATTTGCGTATACTTCAATGATTTTGTAATAATTATAAAAGACGCCTTAAAAATTAGGTGTCTTTAAAAACTGTAACTAAGGAAATTACATTCGTTAATTAACTTTAATATTTAATAAATAATTGGATCTATACGGCTTAAATAATTTTACTTAAAATTAACATTTTTCAACACAGCCGTATCAGTAATATACAAAAAAATATAACAGTATCAAGATGACAAAAAGATATTACTTTTAACATTAAGTATCATGTGAAATTCGAATTTTTTGTCAAAACTAAGCGAAAAGGTTTCAATATTAAAAAATTTTGCCAAGTCTTGACGAACTTATAAAAAAGTGTATGCACTAAACGATGAGCGAGCAAAGAAAAGCAACTGACTAGTTGTAGTAGATAGCTATCTATATGCCTCAAATAAGCCCCAGATTCGATTCTCAGGTTGGGTTCGAGATGTTATTAAGGTTATTTTGGGAAAAAATCTCAGTAGCAGCTAAGTCTGGTCTGGCGATATGTTAATTCCACCACTTCCTCAAATGAGCACTGTTAATTTGAAATAACAATATAACCTTCATTTGATTGAATTTAATGCACTAGACAGCTTTGCCTGGATATGATGAATGTTAACTACTGACTAAGCCCTTAAAAATTTACCTAAGTATTTATTTTTAATCTTTTCAAACTTTTCGATTTTATGTCAGCGTAGCTAAAATTAATATAAAAATATTAAAGCATGTATATATTCTAGTGTTCTTTAAATTTAATCTTCAATAAGTTGTTAAGGAAACTATATCTTCCATTATAAACCCCAAACCCTCTAAATAAAGTGCCATCATACTATCGTTTCATTCAGTTACAGACTAAAAATGACTGAATAGATCTGTGGTAGTATAATTGTTATTAATTAGTTTTGAGTGAGATTTGTGTTGATAAATTGTTAATGCATTTGAATATACTTGTTTTTATGTAACTTATTGGCACTTAGATATAATGTGATGTAGGGCAATGTATACCTACCAATAAAACCTGGCATTATGTATCACAAAATATATTTTAGGTCATGCCTAACTTTTATTTGTGTAGATATACAATAATCGGCATTTAATTTTTGTATTTCAAACGCAAACATTTAAAAAATGGGAAATAAGTAACTTTAATTATAGACCATGAATTTTATGTTACCTTTGTATAACATACGTATATTAAATTCAAATTTAAACACATAAAATGTAAATTGTACGTACAGATTGTCAAATATTTTACAAATAACCACTGTAAAGTTTTTACAATAATATGTTATACCAAAAGAAAAATGTTTTTGTGTTATATGTATGCCGATTACTGTGTATCATTTTGAGTAGGTATCGAGTGTTTTTGTATTAAAAGTCAGTTGTTCTAGGTATAACGTATTAAAAAATTATGGCAATACGTTTTTTTAGTTTAACTTTTAGTCTTTATCTAATAGATACATGACGTATTCTGCACTATTCTCACGAGATGAATAAAAAAAACAATAATGCCAAGCTACATTAAATACGTTAATAATAGAAAATATGATTTTATGTCAATTTATTATATTCGTGTATGTATGCTAGTTTTGTGATCGGAATAGGTATCTAATAAAATTGACATTTTTTAACAAATACTAGTAAATGAGTAGATTTTGGTGTGTTAACATGGTTTATAAAAGGGTGACAGACCTAGCTAAGTATCGTAATAAAGTACACTACTATATTGACGAGTTGTTTCATTTTACGATATAGAAGCTAGTGAAATACTTTTTTAAATTAAGAAAAATTTTGACACGGCTGCATTCGAACCAGCGACTATCTTACCTTAAAGCCAGTCACTGATTCAAATCTAGTCACGTCAAATTTTTTCTTAGTTTTGTGTTTTTAATATTTCCTTAGCACAATACCGTGCTAATATGCAGTGCTAAATAAATAATAATACAGTGCTAAAAAACATATTATTTACCTAGTTAACGAAGTACTATTCAAAAATAAGTAGGTAATTACGATTACCTTGTTATTTTGAAAACTATGCAATATACCTACTGTATACCTCAACTATTTTCCCGGCAGCATTCTCTATGCATTACTCTTTACTGAACAGTAGGTAATTGTATTTGACGTAGATACGTTTTAGCCCTAGGACTCAATTTACGTAATAAAACGTCAATCGAGTCGAAGCATTTAAGGCTCTTAAAAAATGCCACTTCGTGTCGTAGCACGACGCGACATAAGTATCATGTTCATGTGTATAAGAGCCTTAAACGTTTCGATTCGGTGGAAGTTTCGTTACGTAAATTGGAGATGCTATAAGTACTAGGTGAGCGTCTATATTGATTCACTCTCTCGAAGAATTCATTGCTAGCCCCTTATTAAGCTTCAGATATCTGCGATACATCGTTATCAGATGTCTCATTTCATCAACGACAGTACCTACTCTGCGAGTTTTGCTGTCCCTATGTTTGAGCTATCTACCACATTTATTTTTATCTTGTAAATTATAAAGCTTACCTAAGCATCTGATAAGAATGTCAGTAGTTTGGGTGAACAGCAAATGATACTGGATCGCCCTATATACCTACGGATTATCTGTACGTCGGTTCCTACACTCATCGGTACCCAGCTACCATGCACTAAGTCATCGTTATGTATGTTAGAAGACTTGACTGCATTGTCTCCTAGAACTTGATAAACTTTTCAGATAATGCTGCAGATACCTATGACGTTCACCATGTCTCGTTACCACTGCTGTGTGTTCTGTAAAAAAACAGACGACCTTTGAACTGTGAATTGTGAGTGAACAAGCTATCTGAAAATTCACAACATACCTACCTACCTAATTCTATTCTATGTTTGTCTATTTCCAGCAAATTCGGTTTATTTTGATTTTAATAGAGAAGATAGTAAAATATTTTGATTGTATATTACGACCGCTCTATTGGTCAAGTGGTTATTATAACGACCCTAACAATGCAATCAACGGGGCTTGGGTTTTATTTTTAACGAGAACAAGCATTTGTGTGATTGGATATGGAATAATTTGTCCAATGAACTTTATGAAAAACTAAGAATTAACGAGGGTCTGTTAACATATAAAGCCAAAAACTAATTTTTTTAAGTACGACTATATTTAAAAAGAAAAATTGCCGTTTTAGAACAGTCAGACCAGTACAATCAGTCCTCGTGCTGGTCCTGAATTATTTTGAAGAATAGGCTACCTGCATTCCTGCCAGGTAGTTCATAATTTTTTTTTGCCTATATATGCTTTATGACGCTTAAACACTAATAACACTGTATATTTACAGCAACAATCATTCTGACTTAGTTTTTTAAGTTACGAAGGTGTATCAAACCTTTATGGGTGCTCATAGAATATTGCTTTACAATGACCACAGGTGTGAAAATGTGTGCTTAATATATTTTAACTAGCTAGGCGTTGTTTCATTTTCGAGTGAAAATTGATCATCACGAAGATGACACTTACCTAGATCAATAATGGCACAAGTGTATTTTTAATGTATTATATTTACCTAATACTTACTTAAGGGCACGTATTCGATGCGTAACGAAAATTTCACGTTTTTAAGTTTTTTCCAGACCAATATCGTAATAATATGAGCAGATTATTCAAAGGAAGAAGAGTTATTTTAAAAACACTATAAATCCTCGCGCGCAATTGTTTGCCGATCAAATTTTGAACCTGCGGTAAATCAAATAATCAAGACTTAATCTTGCAAAAACTGTAATATCCTTCGAATAATCTGCTTACATTATTACGATATTGCCCTTGAAAAAACTCGAAAACATGAAGTTTACGTCGCAAATCGAATACGCGCTCTTAAGGGCATTCTGCCAAATTGATGGACAAACATTGATGGACAAACAAACTAAAGCAAAATTACGCAAAAAATATATATTCTACTCTTCGAAAACAGCCCTTTTTAAAAATGAAAGGTTTTTTATGTACCCCGGCAACATGTGTGTACAATTTGATGTTGTTTGTAAATCATAGGATACGGGTTACCGTGTTGGTTCCGGGCTTCCCCGTGTTGGTTCGGGGCTCCTTTGAAGAATAGGCCAACTGCCGTTCTGCCAGGCAGGTCGTAAAAGGCAACCGATTGGCTATGCGAGTCACTACCATCGTGGCTACTAGGTGATAGAGTTCTGAACTGTCTCGTCCGAGTCTGGTACCACCATCTTACCTACCTATTTACTTCTTGCCGCAATAGGGTCAATACTAGTCACTGTTGTGCTTTGATTTCGAGGGTAAGGTAGCCGGTAAACTTATGCATGTGGCATTATGGTGAGGCATCACAACAAACGGGAAAAAACTGGTTTACTAAATAGTTTTTTTGTATTGATTGTTAAATATCAATTTTACAAAAATTACACGATATACCTGAATATATCATCTAAGGAATTTACTAACTGATTACATGATAGAATGTACTTTACTCGATCATATAAAATTCTAAAAACAGGCTAAAAAAATCTCTAAAACGAATAATTTGTTAATAATATTTCTAATCTTCCACATGATTTTTATATGGTATTTTTATATGATATTTAAATACAAAAAAGAATGTGCTAAATTTTAGTATTCAACTGATGTCCTATATTTATTTATCCGAAAATTAACACGTTTTCCAGCGGTTTCAGAACATACCGCGCCACCCATTTTCTATAGAATTGACGCGCGTCGAAATACCTCGCCTTAAATCTCGCCATAAGATAGTAACGCACCTTTAACACTTTTGGTGTCTATAGGCAATGATTGACTCTTTACATCAGAAGACCCTTCTGCTTATTTACTATCTTATTTTATAAAAAAGGCAGTAAACAAGCAGGTTGCTCTGCTGTAAGAAACAAATAACAATCGCCTGTATACACCAAATATATTAATGGTGTTTGGATATTCATGTGGAGATGTGGTAATGACACGTGTATAAGTATATCGGCCACCTCACCCTCCAAATCAAAGTACAACAGTGACTAGTATTGACGATAATGTGGCAAGAATAAGTAAAATGGAAAGTGGTGGTACAAAACCAGTGTGAGACCTAACAGAAATCTACCGTCTAATAGTCACGATGATAGTGACATGTTTGGCCAATCGTTCATCTTAATTACCTTGCCTAGAAGAATGGCAGAAAAATTCAATTTCACGTTTATGTTATTACCTATTTAGAATTGTGAACTATGAACTTCAGCTTTAGCTCAGGGGCTGGCACTCGCATTTTAATTCTGCACCATCTATATTTAGGGAACTTTTGAGTAGTTGGTATTTGTCTGTTTATAGTTGTCGATCTTTGCTGTTACATTTCGATGCACATAAAGAAGTAAATTTAAACTTCAAAATCCTACCTACAAGAACTACCTACATACGCGACACCGTCGCCCTCCATGGAGTAATGTTGTTCTGTGCCGTCGCCGCCGGCGGCTACGAGATCTCCTGTTTCGCCTATCCGCGAACCGAGCCAAAGGCCGGCCAAATAATCGGCCGACGGACAAAACAATGCCACTAACCCACTTATCGCCAATCACAACACCACACTAAACCGAGAAACGTCATCTGCGGTTCGGGCGGTGGGTTCAGCAGCAGTGGCCTCTCATGTACGTTAATTTCCTCCCAATTGAAAATTTGTCAAATTATAGCCAGTCCAATGTCTTGAAGCGAAACACAAAGTCAGTCGACTATATCGTGGTGGAAAATACATCAGCTGGTCACACAAACGTGTAAATTTTTTTTTTCAGTCATAATATGTTCTCAATTGAAAATTTGCCAGATAACTGTTAATAATTACACATAACTATGTAACCGTATTACGGTACCAAATAACACCTTAGGGTGTAAGGTGTGAGGCTGTTCGCCTCCCACCCACCACCCTAAGGACACTTTTAAATTCTGGCTATATATGTACACTGTACATATATATATATATATATATATATATATATATATATATATATATATATATATATATATATATATATATATATATATATATATATATATATATATCTTATATAAATCTTATTACAGATAGTGATATCAGAAGTACTATAATGTCCATGTCATCGGTAGGCAGCAATGGTATTAGTAATAGAATGATTGTTCCAATAGTCGATTCCATTACTCAGTATAAGATAGCAAACAAGCAGATGGGTCTCCTGATGGAAAGAGTCAACCATCGCCTATAGACACCAAAGATGTTAATGGTACGTTGCTATCTCGTGGCGAGGTCTAATGCCACATGCATAAGTTTACCGGCTACCTTACCCTCCAAACCGGAACACGACAGTGACAAGCACTGACGCTATTGCGGCAAGAATAGGTAAGTCGGTGGTACCAGACCAGGGCGAGACAATACAGAACTCTACCACCTAGTAGCCACGACAGTAGTGACTCGATAGTCGATCGGTCGCCTTTTACGACCTGCCTGGCAGAACGGCAGTTGGCCTATTCTTCAAAGGAGGCCCGGACCAACACGGCGAATAGAGAAGTTGCGTATTATAGAGAAAATTGTGAATTCACGTACGAATATTAGCATTTTATATAATACTAGCTATTGCCCACGACTTCGCCCGCGCGGACTTCGTTTACTCCGCACAGCTCCTCCCTCGTAGGTGATGATAGCATGATAATATGTAGCCTATATTATGTTGACTCGACTTATCAGTAATATTCATGCAAAATTTGAAGTAAATCCATGCAGTACTTTTTGAGTTCACCCCGGACATACATACAGACAAAAATTCTAAAATACTATATTTTTGGCTTCGAAATCGATTGTAGATCACGCTCCAAGTATTCTCTTAAAAAATATTAAATGTACAGTTATGACTTTCCTACGATTTTATTATATATTGTATAGATATTTAAATTATAAAAGAACAATGGCGAGTTGTCATACAAGAAAATATCTGAAATAAATTTGCAACGTCTTCAATAACTTGAAGGTTTTTAGAATTAAAATAAATGCTGGAATATTTCAAATCAAGGGGCTTAGATTTTTAAAAATGATTTAAATATTTTAAGGTAAAGTAAAATTTAATAAATTAAAATATAACAATTAAATGGCTTAATGCAAGTAATTGGGTGTGTTCAGCGAAACTATAACTTAGTCAGATTAAACAAAACTTTATATTGGGCGTCTGCACAGACTACTATAGATGCTAACGCATCAGACAGAGCACTCCCGTTCAGTGACGTTGTATCGTAGAATATTGACGTGCAGCTATCTTGATTGACAGTTGTTTTTTTTCCCGCGATAATAATCTTTATCGGTTAAGATTCATAGGCTATACAGCCCATTTATTGTTTTTTTTAAATCCATCTACAGTATACTATCATTTTATTTAAATCCACTTTCTTTAATTCATATAAACCAAGCCATTTTACAGTTGCAAATTTTGACTGTATGGACAATGCTAAGGAATTTTTAGAATAAAAAAGAAAATGTATTTTTAATACTTTTATTTTTCAACTTAGATTTAAATTTATTTATTATTATTGTTTGCACGTTTGTGAGATTTTTAAGCCTAAAGACATCTGTCCCTTTTAAAATTTTATCATATTGCACCAATTAAATATTGCTTACTTAGTTAGGGTCAGAAAGTATTTTGTAAGAACGCTCATGTGTATTTCGCATTTCAAGTCAAATAAATACCTTGATTTAATTATATTTTTCATTGCTTCCTTTATATTATGTGACACTTCACTTATATGTGTTTTGGCACACGAAATTCTTACGAAGTTCAGCTGGACTGATACTTTGCAATTTATCACTGTTAATTCACTGTAACCACTGGTTGCGTACTATCTCAATCTTTAGAAAACAGTGAAAAGTAACGTCCTTTCGTTCACTCACACATTTTTTTAAGCAGCAATCTCGAAACATGTTGCAAAGGAATTCGAGTTGTTTATCAATTTCAAATTGAGAAAACTACCCTGACATATTGACAGTTGACACATGTCACATAAGTGATTTGACAACTTGTGTGACGTCATTTTAAAGAGGGGAGTATGAGGTGAGTAAGGGGGTGGAAACAACTGTCATTTAAAATAGCTGCATCCATAGACTATACGGTCTATATTTTTTGGCTTATGATTGTTGCCCGTGGGCGTCTGAGCGCAACCGGTTTAAGCCAGGAGACAGGACACACTTTTTATATTTATGTGAATCTATAAAAGAAGTGTCAGAATTATACCATGACGCTGTAATATACCATGTTAAATCACGACTGACCTGAACTGACGAAACTGACCATTTCAGGTAACTATAGTGTCGCGACGGCCCGCATTTCTTTGAAATTTGACGAGATCAAATTTCTGAGGTTTGAGTTTCACTGAACACACATATTATATTTTGAAAATATTTTACACCTAACATCATTGATAACTGACATAGACAACCATCTGGATAATCTAGAATCTATTTCATTTCTACCGTCACGTTTCTAAACATAAATGACAAATAAATGAACTTAAGCCCATAGAAAATTATATTTTTTAATATACTATTTAATCTTTTCTATTAAGGACTGAAATATTTAAAAGCAAGACAGAGCAGTAGGTGGGGAAAATCTACAAAATCTTAATTTAAAATGCAAACATTTTGAGTATTAAATAAATAAATACAAATATTAACGGGACAAATTACACTTACTGATCTAACCCCAAATTAAGCAAATTATTTGCTTGTGTTATGGGTGTTAGTCAACGGTACTAATACATAGAAATACATATAGTTACCTATAAATCCAAGAATATATTTAATAAACACCCAAACCCGGAAATACAAACATTTATGCTCATCACACAAATGCTTGTCCCCGTCGGGGATCGAACTCCCCGTCGGGGAGCCCCGTCGATTGTGTAGTCAGGGTCGCTAACCGCTCGACCAACGGGCCGGTCAAAGTATTGCATTTGCATATAAAAGAAAACATAGACAACAAATAAAATTGCACAAA
This sequence comes from Apodemia mormo, assembly GCA_036924255.1. Lineage (NCBI taxonomy): Eukaryota > Metazoa > Arthropoda > Insecta > Lepidoptera > Riodinidae > Apodemia > Apodemia mormo. The sequence continues at coordinate 36,493,364 of JAUPFN010000001.1, read as the reverse complement.
GGCTCTATTTAAATAATTGTTGTATATTTTTTTCACCGGCCTTACTCAGACATAACAAAATTATAAGGTTTTTATAGTACCTATAGGATTTGACTAAATACAATATTTTTAAATACCCCGCCCTAGTTCTTTATTATTCAATCTGTGATTGGAATAAATACTTGTCTGTTCTCTCTGTTCACTGTTGCCTGTCAAGTGTCAATGTCACTTCAACCTTATGATTGTCAATTTTCAGTTAAACATTTAAATACGAGTACATAAATAACTAACAGCTGTGTTTTTACTTACAAGAACGAATAAAAATATAAATGCTATGGAGGGTATCTCGACTACCACGAGTGCTAAATCTTGTCTATAATAAGCTTGGATACGTGTCTAAAGTGTCTAAATACTACAAGATGCCTTTTTACGCGGTCGCTAAAGGCCGGACACCAGGTATTTACATGACTTGGGCTGATTGTGAATCTCAAGTTAAAGGATTTTCTGGTGCGAGATATAAAAAGTTTGATGCAGTTACAGACGCTCAAGAATTTATTACAACTATAAGTGGTGGTAGCTCAATACCTCAAAAAACTAAAACTAATCCTAATAATAAAAGTTTACCAAATTCTAGTACGAACTTAAAGAGAAATTTTTCTACCTCACAAAAACAACAAGAAAAAGATGTACCTAAGAAAAAATCGAAATCTGCGCCTGAGACTTTAGACAATGAATGGGATGACTCTGATGTGTCCGATGATTTAAATACTATTATAACAAAGCAAATGGACGATATAGAATCAAGACTTAAGTCATTTGGAAAAGGGTTGGACAAGATAATGAAACAAAATGCCAAAAAAGTGCCTAATAAGACTATACTAATAGAACCATTAAGCAGGCAGGTTACCGTACCAGACCAACCAACAAAAAATAATAATGAATTTGAATATGACAGTGATGGTTATGTGCAGGTCTATACAGATGGAGCATGTTCTTCTAATGGCCGGAATGGAGCTCGGGCTGGTCTCGGGGTGTACTGGGGAAATGGGCACATGTTAAACTTAAGTGCCCCAGTATCTGGTCGAGCTACTAATAATTGTGGTGAAATACAAGCTGCCACACAAGCTATTAAGACTGCACTGGAGAATGGTATTCAGAAACTAGCGATTAATACAGACTCACAATTCCTCATTAATTCAGTAACCAAATGGATGCCAGGTATTTATTGAATATTTGTTTTATACATACATAATCTCTTAGAAAAATAAATAAGTTGAGTCCCTTGATGAAAATCTCTGCAAGGTAGAATACAACAGCGATGCTATTGTGGAAGGATAAAAATCATTATCATTTTATATCATAGGATATCAAACATGTAGATGGCTCTCCTGATATTAATGCATTGACATATAGTCATTGCGCCAGACAAGTTCCATATGTGATATTTGCAAAGTTTTGGTCAACAACAAAAAAACGTGTTTTAAAATTAACTAATAGACTATTTGTTAATTTATTAACACATTTGTTGTGGTTTAATATCAATATGGAACTTATCAGGCGCAGCAACAATATATTGAAGGGACATCCCTTGCCACACAATGCTAAATATATGTGGCAATACATCCTTTCCATATTTTACCTTCCAAATCGGAATTTCAGTCATATGCTATTGCAGCAAAAAAGTCACAAATGGTACTAAACTGAGCCTATTTGTGGCTTTATACAATGCCCATTCTTTATTAATCTTTTATAAACTTCCTAGTAGGAAAGCAGATGCTCTATTTATTCTTCAAAAAACACTCCTATCAATACAGGGAACATATTGGAATTGTGATGTAGGATGACAATCTTTGGTGTAAAATAGAGCTAGGTCTTTAATTATAAGAGTTCATAATTCTTATGGTCTAAAAAATCTCCAATTTTATTCTTCTAGACATAAAGTACAGTAAATAATAATAAAAACAGTGATAATTCATATAATGTTATTTAAAGTTATTCTAAATATATTCCTACAAAATTAGTAATAGATAGAAAAAAAAACTTGCTATGAAAAATTAAAAGAGGGAAAGTACCAAAAAACTTTGTTTTATTTTAATTTTATTTGTTCAAAGGTTGGAAAAGAAAAGGCTGGAAACTGAAGTCTGGAGAGCCAGTTAAAAATGAAATAGATTTTAAAGAACTAGATAGCCTCCAAAATAAATTACAAATCAAATGGAATTATGTAGAAGCACATAGAGGAGTGCATGGCAATGAGAAGGCTGATCAACTAGCAAAAGCCGGAGCAGCAATGTATAATAAATAGCTTTAAGACTTATTTATTTCTTAATTTTGTTATTTCTGTGACTGGTGAACATTACTATAACAGTTAATTTAGACCTTTGGTTTTAATATTTCAATATATAATATGGCATATACAGGTTCTATCTATCTGGTTTTGAATACAATAAAAAACTATTTACCAAAGCAGGGCATTTTTCCGTAAATGTGGTGTGAACATAGAAACTGTGAATATGGAATAGCAAATTATATAAGGTTGTAGGGTATAAAAGTACAATAAGGAGACAAAATAAAAAAACAAATATATAAAAAAGTCAATTTAATTGAAATTTTTGACCATGTTAATTAATTACATATTATATTCAGGTTTAGGCAATCATTTAAACAATTTTTTAATTCTTTCTTACTTGGCAGTTTTCAAAAGTTCCTTCAATTCCGACTGGTATTCAACTAATATGAATCCCTCTTCTTAGACTGCATTATATATATTGACTTATTCAGCAGAAGCTTCAGCAATTTCAAAAGCCATTTTCCATTCTTAAACCTTCACTAAGATTTCTCAAATTATATGTCACATTTTCAGTTCCTGTTGAAGTCTCTTCTTCAGTGGGTTGTGAATTTAATATTTCCTCCAAATCGGTTTCAGTTAAATCTTCATGACGTTCAGGATTTGCCTTAATCGCAAGATTAAGGCAACTAATGAACGTCACTTAATTATATATATTTGAATCCATCTCTTCCTGTTCTACTTGCAATTTTTTTTGCAGTTAAATTTGCTTTTTATTTATACTTATTAAATGATGATTAGATCCGCAAATAAAGAAATCTTTAGCAGTGAATATAGGTATTGTCGCTTAACTCTAAAAACTCAAATAAAGGAAGCACACGAATAAGAAGCTTTTACTGTATTTTATTTATGTATGAAATTACTGTCCACTACTATAATTAAGGCTTATCTTTTAAAATGTATTCATTTCAAAAATAAATCATCTACTAAATACTATTTAAATATCAGAATACAATTATTAGATTACAAACAATAATTGTAACAGAAAAGTTGTAATGTATTTTTATAGAATAATAATTATAAATCAGAATTGACTTCATTTATTTGGATGTACTGTGGTTGAAATACAAGATTTTTTGATTTATACTTATATTGTTTTTCTTCCCTAGATCCAGCACACAGCAACTAGCTCAAGTCAACTCAGTACCATCACCTGACCTTACCTCCCTACATAACATCAATGCTTACAACTTATTACCATAAAATAATTTAATTTGCAACTTGGTAAGCTTGTACATGCATTTACACTAATATGCCAAATTGAAAGTAACGTGCCAAGAATGAAAGTTATTGAAATATTGCTACTGATTGATATATTGCTGTGAGAATAGCACAATTTCTACTTTTTAGAGAGCACTTTCATTACTTTAGCAGCTGATTTTTTCTACTACCAATTACTAGAGATTTAGGACTGTATTCTTTTTGTTACTTGATATCAAAAGGTAATAATAGTAATAATCACACTAATATTTTGGTAAACTTATGCATGTGGCATAAGACCTCACCACAAAATAGCAACGCACCATTAACACCTTTGGTGTCTATAGGCGATGGTTAACTCTTTCCATCAGGAGACTCATCTGCTTGTTTGCTATCTTATACTGAGTAATGGAATCGACTATTGGAACAATCATTCTATTACTAATACCATTGCTGCCTACCGATGTTGAAGAGATGGACATTATAGTACTTCTGATATCACTATCTGTAATAAGATTCAAGTGAAATGGTTTAATTTTTGGTGTCGGAATTTTCAGTATACAATTTAAAGTGTTTGCTTTAGTTGTGTTGTCATATAATGAAGAAGATGAAAAATGCTGGTTTAATTGATCAAGATCAATTTTGTGATGAAAACGTTAGCACGGGATTCACCAATTCCTAAAATAAAAATAAAAATAGCCTCTATTTCCAAAGTTAGTTTTTATCCATAATGTTTAGTAGTAAACTGACCTATCATTTTTCTATTTTTTTTTTTAAAGAAAGAAAGAAAATATTTATTTGCAAGAATATGGGTGTTACAAGTTGTTAAAAATAATTTAAGTTTCCAACATATTCTACCATTATATGGTGTGCAAATATTTAAAAAAAATTATCATTATATAATATTACATTAAAAAAAAATCTTTCGATTATTTAGAATTACTACCGGATCGGAACGCGGCCACACACTGAGAAGATCCGGCGGAAGAAACTCAGCGGGCTGGTCTTTTTTCTCTATTTTATGTACTTGTTATAAATGTACAATGATGATTTCATATTACAAAAGTTATTTTTATAATTACAAGTTTCATATTTTGTGCAATTAAATTTTTTATAATTTATGAAATGTTCACTATTTACAAAATTTTACTAGGTACATTGAAATTTTTTAAGGACAATTCAACAAACTTATATTTCTATCCATTAATATTTAATTTTATCGGCTAAAAATTCTTTAATATCATAATAAGTTTTATCTAACAGCAAATCAAACAACTTTTTGCGAAATTTATTTATAGGTAATGATTTAAGACTATCAGGAATATGATTGTATATAATAATAGACATACAATACACATTTTTTGTAAAAATATTTAATTTTTGATTAGGCACATATAATCTTTTACTATTCCTAAAATATGAGTTACCAGTGACTTCAGCATTTGTTTTAAATAAGTTTTGGTGCTTTTTTACAAATACGCATACCTCTAAAATATACAAACATGGTAAGGGAAGTACCTTAAGAGACTTGAAAAGTGGTTTATAGGAATGTAACTGATTAACACCACATATTGCTCGAATACATTTCTTTTGGACTCTAAAAATTCGTACCAATTCAACAGAATTTCCCCAAATAGGAATTCCATATTGTAAATTAGAAGATACATATCCATGATATTCTAATAGGGAGGCTTTTACGTTTCCTACTTCTCTTAGTCTTCTTAAGACATAGACAAATCTATCAATCTTATTACATAGAGATTCAATGTGTTCTTTCCAATTACAATATTTGTCAATAATTATTCCTAAAAAGTTTGTATAATCTACATCATCTATATTTACTTTATTTAAAAATACATTTGTGTTTTTAGTAATATTACTGTGGTAGTTCTGAAATTCAACTAATTTTGTTTTAGTTACATTAATTTTTAAATTATTATTAATTAACAAGTCTGAAACTTGAAGTAAGGTTTCAGTTGTTTCGTTTACCAAGTCTTTTTTATTTTTACATTTAATAAGTCGGGTAGTGTCATCAGCAAATAAAAAGCAATCATGTTGTGTACTATCAGGAAGATCATTGATATAAATTAAAAATAGCAAGGGTCCTAAAACACTGCCCTGTGGTACACCACAGTTGTTAACACGGTAGTTTGAAGTGAAAATTTTTTTATGGTTTCCGCATATTTTAGATGTTTCGACGCATTGTTTCCTATTTTCTAAATAACTCTTTATCCAATCTAAAGCCTTTCCTCTAATACCATATTTTTCAAGTTTTGATAGTAAAATATTGTGTAAAACAAAATCAAATGCCTTACTAATATCCAAAAATACATAAAGTGGATACATTTTCTTATTGAGACATTCAGTTATGCTCTTCACTAAATCAAAACATGCTAATGTAGTAGACCTACCTTTCCTAAATCCATATTGATTATTTTTTAGTAGGCCAAAATCAAGTAAATAATTATAGAGCTTTTCATACATAATTTTTTCAAAGATTTTTGAAATAACTGGAATTAAAGTAATAGGTCTATAATTGTTCATATCGCACACATCTCCTTTTTTAAACAATGGTTTGACAATACACTTTTTTAATCGTTCTGGAAATTTACCTTCCAAAAATGACAAATTAACTATATGGCTAAGAGGTCTTGATATTACACTAGCAACATTTTTCAATAATTCTGTGCTAATATTATCATAGCCAGTAGCATAAGTATTTTTCAATGAATGTATAACTTTTTTCACATCATGCTCATCTACTTTTAAATAAAATCTAACTTCAGAGTGCCTATTGGCAAAGGCCTCCTCAAATTCTTTCCAATATTGTCTATTTAGGGCAACCCTTGTCCAATACGGACCTAAAGTCTGGCGAATTTCGTCCTCCCATCTTCTCATTGGCCGGCCTCTCAGCCTCTTGCCATCTCTTGGGTGCCAGAGAGTAACTTGCTTGGACCACTTCTCCAAAGTGCTCCGCAGCATATGACCTGACCATCGCCATTTCTGCTGGTCTATTCGAGAGAGTATGTCAAAGTTTTATTCTTTGTCGGATGACCGAGTTGGGAATTTTATCCTTGAGCCTTATACCTAACATACTCCTTTCCATTGCCCGCTGACATACAGCAAGTTTCTCTCTGTGTTGTTTGGTGAGAACCCAGGTTTCACAACCGTAAGTTATACGTGGTAGGATGCAAGTATTAAAGGTTTTCTTTTTGATTTGTGTGCTTAGATATTCACTTTTTATAATTTCCTTAAGAGACCAAAATTTTCTCCATCCATAGGCTATTCTCTTGTCTATTTCCTTAGTAATTTGGTCAGTAGGATATATATATATATATATATATATATATATATATATATATATATATATATATATAGCCAGAATTTAAAAGTGTGAGGCTATTCGTCCCCCACCCTAAGGGACACCCTTAGGGTGGGGGGCGAACAGCCTCACACCTTACACCCTAAGGGTGTCTCCTGCGAGACCGATCGTCATCTTGCGAGCGTCATCTTTTTTAACTATTTTATGGATGTGGCGCCGTATATAATAGCTATATGGCTCACACCGCTAAAGAGAAAGCCTATATTTTGGACTCCCTTTATGCAAATCTCGACTTTGGATGCCCAAGGAAATTCACCACCAACTATCTCAATAATATGTGATAGTTTAATGTCGGAGATTAAATTCCTTCAAATCTCTAGTTTCCGTAGATATGGTGGAATCCACAGATTGAATGGGCCTGGCGCTATTCAACCAAATATGTTAAGAACGTGTGCTTCTGTTTTGGCTCGGTGTTAACGCGACTTTTGCGTCTCTTATAACTCAGGCGTCGTATCAAATTCTTAGAAGACAGCTATAGTGCACCCGCTACCTAAGAAAGGCTTAGCATAGATCCGTCCAACTATTGGCCTATAGCTATCACCTCCTTTTTTTCCGAGATAATGGAATGCATTGTCAACTGTTAGCTCTTAAGGTACCTAAAAGAGTATTTGTTTTCGTCGCGCTCGTTCGGCTGGTGACCTTTTAGCCTACCTTATTCACAGATGGGCGATAGTAATAGAGACCAAGTGGGAAGCGCTGGCTGTTAGTTTGGACATAGCGAAGGCCTTTGATAGGATGTGCACAAACTTCTTGCGAAGCTTTCATCTTATGGACTTCCCGAAAAATGATGTACTTGTATCACTAGCTCTGCAATTTTTAACATAGATTAGATATTATAAGATATATAGACTTAAGATTTTTGAACTCGAAAATCTATACTAATGTATATTTTTACTCCTGTGAGCTTAAAATATAGCAGGAATCTTCAGGATGACCTGTAGGGTAAATCGGTTTATCGATTTTTTTATAAGATTTTTAAGTTACAATTTATCACCGGTCGGGTGCCATCCTCGAATGGGTGACACTTAAGGCAAATCGCGATCGCGAATATTATTTATTCACAGCTAAATATACGTCTTACGGAACCAAAGGGATTTTATGCTGCTATTATTTTAACAAACTTTCCCCAATTACAACAATTATCGCGAAGCTCGATTTTCCTTCAACCGCTTGCAGACAGACTAGTCTGTCTGCAAGCGGTTGAAGAATTTCTACGTTAGGAAAAAGGGGCAAACGGTGTAAGGAAAAAGAAAACAAATATATACGTTCGACATATTTATTGAAACTAAAACAATATATATATATATATATATATATATATATATATATATATATATATATATATATATATATATATATATATATATATATATATATATATATATATATATATATATATATATATATATATATATATATATATATAGCCAGAATTTAAAAGTGTGAGGCTATTCGTCCCCCACCCTAAGGGACACCCTTAGGGTGGGGGGCGAACAGCCTCACACCTTACACCCTAAGGGTGTCTCCTGCGAGACCGATCGTCATCTTGCGAGCGTCATCTTTTTTAACTATTTTATGGATGTGGCGCCGTATATAATAGTATATAATATATATATATATATATATATATATAGCCAGAATTTAAAAGTGTGAGGCTATTCGTCCCCCACCCTAAGGGACACCCTTAGGGTGGGGGGCGAACAGCCTCACACCTTACACCCTAAGGGTGTCTCCTGCGAGACCGATCGTCATCTTGCGAGCGTCATCTTTTTTAACTATTTTATGGATGTGGCGCCGTATATAATAGCTATATGGCTCACACCGCTAAAGAGAAAGCCTATATTTTGGACTCCCTTTATGCAAATCTCGACTTTGGATGCCCAAGGAAATTCACCACCAACTATCTCAATAATATGTGATAGTTTAATGTCGGAGATTAAATTCCTTCAATTCTCTAGTTTCCGTAGATATGGTGGAATCCACAGATTGAATGGGCCTGGCGCTATTCAACCAAATATTTTAAGAACGTGTGCTTCTGTTTTGGCTCGGTGTTAACGCGACTTTTGCGTCTCTTATAACTCAGGCGTCGTACCAAATTCTTAGAAGACAGCTATAGTGCACCCGCTACCTAAGAAAGGCTAAGCACAGATCCGTCCAACTATTGGCCTATAGCTATCACCTCCTTTTTTTCCGAGATAATGGAATGCATTGTCAACTGTTAGCTCTTAAGGTACCTAAAAAAGTATTTGTTTCCGTCGCGCTCGTTCGGCTGGTGAAATTTTAGCCTACCTTATTCACAGATGGGCGATAGTAATAGAGACCAAGTGGGAAGCGCTGGCTGTTAGTTTGGACATAGCGAAGGCCTTTGATAGGATGTGCACAACCTTGCGAAGCTTTCATGTTATGGACTTCCCGAAAATGATGTACTTGTATCACTAGCTCTGCAATTTTTAACATAGATTAGATATTATAAGATATAGACTTTAGATTTTTGAACTCGAAAATCTATACTAATGTATATTTTTTACTCATCTAGCTTAAAATATAGCAGGAATCTTCAGGATGACCTGTAGGGTAAATCGGTTTATCGATTTTTATAAGATTTTTAAGTTACAATTTATCACCGGTCGGGTGTCACCCTCGAATGGGTGACACTTAACGCAAATCGCGATCGCGAATATTATTTATTCACAGCTAAATATACGTCTTACGGAACCAAAGGGATTTTATGCTGCTATTATTTTAACAAACTCTCCCCAATTACAACAATTATCGCGAAGCTCAATTTTCCTTCAGTCGCTTACAGACTAGTCTAATTTCTACGTTAGGAAAAAAAGGGCAAACGGTGTAAGGAAAAAGAAAACAAATATATACGTTCGACATATTTATTGAAACTAAAACATTCCGTACTTACGTACTAAAAGTAAAGGCGCTCGCTAACATACACATACATAATATGAAAGGAGGAAAATTGTTTGTAGTATCATACATATCCACTAGAACACATATTGCTAGGATATCGAATAACGGCATACTATATTTAATGTAATACTGCTACATACCTAGTAGTCACAAAACCTGATTATTGAAAAGAATTTCAAACTAATAAGCTTATAATCTTGTATTATCTAACGTTAACGGTAGCTGTTTATAAAATATATAAACATAAACTTTCATTTGGAATCGATCTCGTCCTTACTGTTACTGTTACTGGATTAAAAACGAAGAAGCAATTCATCATTAACAATTGTGTATAAGCAAATGTCAATTGATAGTCTGTGAATATTTACCATATTAATGTCCAGCGCATCTTAAATGAACGCCAGCATAACGCATTTCTACGTCACGTACCTACTCGCTCCACTTTGAGCTACCAGTATTGAATTTTCAAAGCACATATCCTAAAATCCTTCACCATTGCCGGCAGGGGTGTTTCCAAACGGATACGACTTGGGGGCCTTCAAGAAAAGAGCTTACTCATTCTTAAAAGGCCGGCAACGCAACTGCAAGACCTCTGGTATTGTGGATGTCCATGGGCGGCGGTGATCACTTACCATCAGGTGCACCTCCTGCTCGTTTGCCCTCTATTCTATAAAAAAAAAGCATAACAATTTTCGGAACTACCTATTACTAATTCAATAAACAATTAACACGAACCACAAAAGAAACTAATTCTAGTCGATTATATTGTGACATAAACATAGCGATAAAAATGGCTGCGACAACTAGAACCTTTTTTTTACCAGATATTACTAAATAAGATTGACTCGTATTGACGGAGTAACTTTAAACGAGTTTATGCTTTGGTATTCTAAGTATTTTTTAAATAAAATGTCTTTTGTCTATATGAAAATGCTCTCAGATCTATCTCGCTTAATTTATCGTCGGGCATTATAGAAAATAGCTTATTTTAATTACCACTGATGAGGCCAGAGATATGGCCAGAGGCCATAAAAAAACCTTTTTGATAAGATTATATAATATTTTGTCGTGACCAAAATTTCGGTTACTACCGAAATTTACTACTTGTGACATTATAACAGTAGAAAAGGACAGATAGATTCCTCATTTGAAAATAAATAAATATGGTAAAGTTAGCTAAATTGAAGTCTGATACTATATAATAGATTGGTTGTTAGGTAAAAATGCACCTAAATATAACAAAAATTATTGCTTCCTAGTGCTTTGATTTAATTTTCAACACGACCATACAATTTTAACTGAAAATTCTCAGATTTTGTGTCTTTCAGTTTTACCAAATTACAGTCAAAATACAGTAATGCAATAAAATCTTCCGCGAAACATAATCACATTCATTATATACAAAATCAAATGCTTCCTTATCAGAATAGATTTCTACTTGTCCATGTACATGTACACGCTTTTTATCGAAGATAACGGACGTGTAGAACTTACTTAAAAATATTGCTATACTACTTAAAACTAATATATACATTTAAAACTATAGTTAAAATATGCATTATACGCACGTCAATATCGCTGACTTATGGTCATAATGTAATAAACAAGAAGGTCACAATGTATACGAAAAGTAGTTTTTTCCTAACATTGTTACGTACAACCATTTAAAAATTCACATTTATATTAATAGAAAAAGCAGTCGCCACACTATAGCCACAGAATACTAGAGACTAACAGAAGTCAATGTTACATACAAGTAATATTCAAGCATAGCACACATAGACGCTTCTCACGGACGCGATATCTCGGACTGGTGCGAAACAAACTGTCCCTAAACATTCCGAGATATCGCGTCCGCAAGAAGTGTCTATGTGTGCGTTGCTCGAATATTACTAGTATGTACATTGAATTCTGTTAGTCTCCAGTATTCTGTGCTATAGTGTTGACTCGTTGCGAATGGTTACCTAAAACTTTTCGATTTTCGCCCATTTCTTTTGTATATTATGTACTATTGTAACAACGTCGGCGCTTGGCACTGTTAACACAAAACAATAGGCACAGACGTCAATCTACATACAAAGTGCGCTCGAGTAACGCACACATAGACACCTCTCATGGACACGATATCTCTGAATGGTTCGGATTCAGAGTAGTGCAAGCGCGAGTGCCATCAGAGTAAGACACACGTTATTGAATTTTTGTACACAAAACTTGTAATAGGTATAACAGTAACATTAAAATATTTTAGTTATTATTGGTTTATATTTCCGTACTTCCTGTTTCATTCTCAACAATAAATCTAACATCTAGATACGAGTGCCACTCCCAGTTTTTTGAGCATAAACCAAATTTGATAACCCTAGCGCGACCGTCGAGCGTAGGTATGAAAAATGAAATACCTACATACATGAGATTGACTTCTGCACCTATTTATTTTGTGCTGTTTCTCAGAATTGAATATAAAGGAAAATATACATCCCAATAAAAACGAAAACAATGGGTTAATGATGTTTGTAGAGGGCGGTTGTCGCTTGGCATAAATAATAATAATTTAAAATATTAAACCAACTTCAAATATCAAGTTATATCTCAAAAACAACTAAACCGATTTTGATCAAAATTTAGAATTGTTTCCGTCGTTGGGATACCTGATTTAAATCAAAAAGAACAATTTCGATATGGCTTTTAGTTTCCGAGAAATTCGTTGACAAATATACATACATTTACGAAATTCAGTAAGTACACGTGCTTGGATTCTATTATCCAATTCCAACAATATTGCACACACATGTCAAACTGATAATCGTTTTTTCGTCGTCTGAAAATACCTTTAATTTTCCTCTATGCAAAATTCAGCTTGGTTTTTTTGTCTAATAGACCCAAAAAAAGAATACAATAGTGTTCGAAGAATAACTCAATGAAATTTCATATTATGAAAAATATGTCATAATTATACACTAAATATTTGTGTTTTGTGAAAAATGAGTATTGTACAATGTAAGTGATTGTTAACAATAATGATCAAAGTTGTATCACAATAAGTATGACCAAAGTTTTTTATGTTTATCTAATTCACTTAAAATTACCAGTCTTAAATTATTTTATAATATATGCTATGATAGATTTAAAAAAATATTAGTGCGGAAGCATGTTATAACAGCTAAATACTCAACATCTCAGATATTTTCGACAGATGTAAAAATTATAACAGTATGCTGATTTACTGTCCCTGGCTATTATAAAATTTTTCTAAAACATTTAACATTTATTAATCTATTAAATCTTTTTTTATGGACAATCGAAACCATGGTACTCGGAGACAAGAAGGACCAACTTATATATAGAAGGAAAGTTCTAAAAATTTACAGCTGCTTACTGAAAACAAAGTTTCAAGCTATGATATAAACGTAGCTGTCGTAGACAGAGTGAAGTGTGGTGAACATAAGTATTTAACAGCGCTTGAAGCGCTGTTTTAACAGTTCACTTGAAACGTATACAAAAGCATTTTTACCGCTTTCTGTCTAAAAATTCTTATGCGATGGTGGCGTCCACTATTGAATGCTTTTTGATGAACACTTCTATCTACAAAGTTGGCTCTTCTTACCTCTATACTTCATGATCGAAACTTTGTAGGTCAACTTGTTTTTAATCGCATATGAATATGATGCGTACCATCTGACATCTAAATGATTAAGTTAGAACAATGTGATGGCCATATCTACCATCACGCGTGCTTATTGGTCAATTCAAATAGCTCGCGGTTCCTGTTAAACCCTTCCGTCACATTTCACGAAATTACTTCCCCGAATTGCAGGGAATCGGGAGGAAAGAACATGGGTGATAGAGTTAAGGAAGACTAAGACCAAAAGTTATAAGTCTCCAGCTGCTGTTTACTGAAAAAATTCAGAAAGGCGCTGACGTAGGATAAACTACGATATGAACATAGCCGTTGTAGACGGAGTGAAGCGTGCTTAGCGTAGGTATTTTATAGCGCTTGCAGCGTTTTAACAGTATACTGGAAACATATTTAAAAACGCTATAACAGCTTTCTTTCTAAAAATTCTTATGCGACTGTGGCGCGTCCACTATTGAATACTTTTTTTAAAGACTCTTCTATCCACAATATTGGCACTCCTTATGTCTATTCTCCATGGGAAATATGTACACATCAAAAATAAAAACACAATAAAAGTGAAATGTTAATCAATTACAAAATAAGCACGTTAGCAATAAAATATTAACTTTATATGTATTGTAGAGTTGAATATATGAAGACGGCAATTTGATATGACTCAAGTTTAAAATTTCTTAATGTAGAGCACGCCATTTAGTCCTAGAGTACCGTCAGTATTAGTGTAATGGCTACTGTTTAACTGACGCCTAATTAAAATAAAATCACAGTGCTCTGTCGCAATTGCGAACAGGTGCAGCGAGACAGATGACAACTCGTTCTCTTAAGAGATTATCTTGAGAATCTAGTTTATAGCTTCACAGATTTATAAACTTGATACTGTTCCAACCAAACCACCACAACCAGGCGTATACGAAGTGAAAGCAATGGCCACACACTTTGAACACTGAATATCGTCGGCACTTGGTAAAACTCCACGTTAACTTATATTTATATCGTATTAAAAGCACTTGTACTGTTTTACTTGACTTTTTATTTATTAAAACCAACCGGTTTCGCGTTTTAACGCATCATCAGGGCAAAAGTTATTATTGTTTAGTACAATTTAGTACTAAACAATAATAACTTTTGCCCTGATGATGCGTTAAAACGCGAAACCAGTTGGTTTTAATAAATAAAAAGTCAAGTAAAACAGTACAAGTGCTTTTAATACGATATAAATATAAGTTAATGGCCACACACTTTCTACGTTTGCCGTAAACCTATAGCACTTTTTGCTTTGCAGGCATTTTTTGCGTCGATTTAGCTAAGCTATGATTTAGCTAGTCGTGGCATATTACAATTTAACATTGAACTTCTGGTTAACAAGTACTTCCAGTTAGTTTTATAAATTACGTTACTATTAAATTCTAAAGCTCAAAGGTACTTTGAGCTTTAGAATAGTGGATATTTTTTACGTCACTTACTCATCAACAGATGGAGTACTAATTGAAATTGTCAGAAATATGTGAAACTGAAGCTCAGAAAACGAAACCATAGTCAATCGATTACTAGCAGTAATCGATTGATTATGGTTTCGTATTTTGATTTTTCGTTCAATAGATTATGATATACCAGAACTTTCATTTTCATTGGCTGTTTAATAATCAGAGCCCTCTATCCTAAGACTTTTATGAAGGCCGTGCGACCGATTTAGTTATAACAAGATTTCACAACTTCACTTGATCACAATATTTTAGAGTCAACTTTCTAAGATTTTTGTAATATCGTTGACTATAAAGAAATCATCAAAATGCTTGTAATAGACTGGTTAATTTTAAAAACAGCTTCACGACATCGATATTAGTTTAACATCTAGCATCAACTTCTTAAATTTAAACAATTTAATATTCTAAAATGTACACTATTTACAATTTAAATCGTAACGCATAATTTTGTACGCGAAATTATGTATTATTAGTATTTCGTACCGAGCTCCAAAAAAGGCTTACGATTGAGATAAGTGTGCCTTTATGAATTACAAATAACTAAGCAACAATAATCAATAGTTATATAACTGAACAGAGAGCCTTAGTATGCTCAAAGGAAAGGTATTTAAGATGATGCGGAATTTGTTATCCGATGTGACACACGATTGCAATATGATCGAGATATACGCCACGGTAATATGTTCATTAACAGTAAAAAATATCGGTGGCAAATCATGTGATTTAGACATATTAGGTAGGTTAGAACTCCTACCGTAACGTAACTACGTAACCGTGATTGAAAAGAGCATAACATCAAATCCGGTAATCTCACATATTTTCTTGTATATTTTGAGAAATAACACTTGCTAACAAAGTGGGATTAAAGCTGCCAATTAAACTTAATATATATATACGATAATTGGCTAATTGCACTAACCTTGTCGTAACTTAGGACACTCTTTGGCGACATTTCACATTCAGATAAGAAGTGAAAAAACTTTCTCACGTCTTTTTTGTCTAAATAAATCTCAACAGCAAACAGGAGGTGGTAACAATACTCCTGTTTCTCAGAGAGCACTCATAGCCGTCAGTTGTAGTTATTAAAAGTAACAAACATTACTTTAAAGTAATGGCCATGGAAATCACCGTTAATCCCATTTGTTAATCAGACGAGCTAGTGTGCTTAGACATACTGTGAACTCTGATTACGCGGCAAGAGAACCGGCGTAATGAGATTTATTTCATTTATAATTACAATATCATCAACTCCATGTTTATTTTCCAAGCTAGAAATGTAGGTGGTTACCATTGAATTATATTTATTGCAATGTAGATTCGACATCATTCAAATACATTGCAACTCTTTCTACATTTAATGTATAATTATGTAAAGGACAATGGGCATTTTATTCGAGAATTTTACCCACGGCGTACACGAACAAAATTGGGCTAACAAAGTAGCCAGCTGTCTTTCTTACATGATGGTATAAGGCGCATTTCTGTGGGGTTTGGAAGAACCGAGAAGCATGCTATTTAGGATTGTCCTAAGCTGAGACAATGTTAGTGCAATTGGCCATATAACTGTCAAACTGTGTCAGTGAAATGATCAAAGCGCGATTTTGCGACCCCAGACCCCAGCCCTATAACTGAATGGGTATGACAGTATACGCCGACTATAGAGCACGACGAGGCGAATTTGTTAATTGCGCGTCGTTATTAATTTCAACTCGCGCGCAAATGGAATTAACCGATAAAATTCAAAATAATTTCTTTCTGACGTAGCCCACGCGCTAACTCTTTCGTACCATCGTTTTCGGATACGGTCATAGCCACGAGCTGTATTATGTCTTTTCCGCATTAGCTTGTATCAAATTAAGCAGTTTATCTCCTGAACACGAGCAGAAATTTTAAATATTGGTTTATGAATTTAACCGATTTAATAAACGTAATCTTAACCACAACATTTCAGGCATGGGGTCAATAACTGAAACCGGATTATAAAATTAACCGGTTTCCAAACCCTGCTCTTTATAAAAGAGAACCATTGACTATAGACACAAAAACTGTTAACTATGCCTTGCCATTCACGTGGCAGAGCTGTAACCTGACTTTAGAGAGTAGTATCGCCGTGTTGGTCCCGGCCTCCTTTGTAGAATAGGCCAACTGCCGTTCTGCCAGGCAGGTCGTAAAAGGCGACCGAATGGCTTTCGAGTCACTACCATCGTGGCTACTAGGTGGTAGAGTTCTGCATTGTCTCGCCCGGGTCAGGTACCACCGCCTTACCTATTCCTGCCGCAATAGCGTCAGTGCTTGTCGCTGTCGTGTTCCGGTTTGGAGGGTAAGGTAGCCCAGAGACCCATCTGCTTGTTTGCTATCTTATAATATAAAAAAAAAAAAAAAAAAAAGTATGTTATTTGAATATAACGCTAAGCATAAGTTTCTTTATTTTCCAAAATAGAACACAACATGCGCAAGACAAAGTAAGACGGTGGTACCAAACCCGGGCTAAACAATACAAAACTTTACCCCCACCTAGTCATGATGATAGTGACAATCTAGTCCTTTTGCTATCTGCCTGGCTGAAAGGCAGATGGTATATTTTTTCAAAAAGATTAACCAACTCCGTGATTTTGTATTTAATTACCAAGAATCTTGTTAAATAGTATAAATATAATGCATCGCCGATATAACAGGGTATATATACATACTCAACTGGTAAATAAATTTTACATATACTTCACAGCGAAAAAATTATAGCAATTTACGATTAGATCTTTTCCATTTTTATATCTTGTTAATCGCCCATTAAAATAATAATGTAATTATCGGTTGAATTATGAGTTTGTGTAGAAAAAAAAAATTACAAGCTTAATAGTCGTCTAGTGTTAAAAATGCATCAACATCGCTTATTTATATCAAGTTCGTATGTTCAGGAACTTCATGACCTTAGGTTTATATGAGTAACCAGAAACTTTATACGATATACTAGGACTTGAAGCTGGTTTAAAAAATACCGTTTAAGAGGTAATTAGCGGCTTTTATAAAAGGTTTTGCCCGGAGCGTATGTGAGATGAGAGCGTTCATAAACCTATAAACCAGTGTAATTGTACGTCACGCACAGGACAGACAAAAATTTGAAGCAGCAAACATAAAAGATAAATTTAAAGAAACCTCTTTTTTAACGGGTTTATTATTTAAAAACCCTTACAATTTTGTTCCATATAAAAAGCAGTGTTTTTTGGATTAAAATAGAGCCAAAACTTTACAAATCGGTCCTTACGTACTTGTGCAGATTTACGTTTGAAAATTAACCAGTTACCAAGCCCTGCGATATACTCCTCCTCATTTATTAAACACGAAATTAGAGATTTGTATCGGCTTAAAGTTTTTACGTCTTTTATTTTCTTCATACTATGCAGGTACATTTGTTGTAACTAAATTTCGTAGTACGTTTTGACAAACACACTTCTTGACAACTTGTTAACATTAGTATTGGGAATCATTTACAGAACTGCTAAATCTTTATCATTTGAACTACAAAAATTTAAAAAATTAATCGATAATAAGTTAAGTTCTTTCAAAAAATAATAAAGCCGAATTTTGGGAACAATCTATATTGTATCTGATATATACAACAGTTAAGTCTTATAGCGTTTTATACATTCTTTGCTTTATTAATTTACCACATTAGTAAACCACATACCGAATAAATTATCTGCCTGTCAGGTAACCTCCGAAGCAATAAAGATGTTTACTATCATCATAACTTCGAGGTGGTAAATTTGCCATTCTGATTCTCATCTACTTGTTAGTTGTCCAATGTTTTCACAAAATGCGTATACTAAAAATATACTTTAAGCAAATAGATGTAAATCCTCAGAAAAGATTGCCAATATTACCAAAATAGGCGTAGAATCTGGATCAAATCACATAGTCTCGGTGGTTTCGAACAAATTTGTGGGGATATTTAATCAGTCAGGTGTCACATCGACTGGTGGAAGGTGAAGCTCAGTAGACTAGGTGTAGTACTGGATGGTGTGCGGCCTCCGAGCCGTCACCGGCACATTAGACGCGCTCCCCACGAGGAGATATCCACCAGAGGTCACCACTTTCTTAGCTGTATTTTCGTCGGTGTTTATTATCTGCAAACAATATATCTATATTTTATTAATATTATAAATGCGAAAGTTTGGATGTTTGGATAGACGTTTGGATGGATGTTTGTTACTCAATCACGCAAAAACTACTGAACGGATTTGAATGAAATTTGGGATACAGGTAGCTGATAACCTGGAATAGCACATAGGCTACTTTTTATCCCGGAAAAGTTAGATGATCCCGCGGGATTCAGTAAAAACTTTTATAGTGAGTCGATTCAAGGGAATCGATAAGATAAGGATCACAGAAAACAATTCCGTGATAAGGGTGGACCAAACATCGCTAGAGGACAAATCGATAAGTAGTGGGGAATCAGAACGTCTCAATTCACCGCTATTTACCGGATCGTCTGCTGGGAAGTAACTAGTAATCTTCACTGCCATATTTATACTATTTGTTGTTTGTTAACAAAAAACCTATTTTAGGTTTTCTCTTAGACTCGAGGAAATTCGGTATATCAATCGCGGGGGACGGTTTTAGTTAACATTCTCAGCAGACTATCAAAAAATCGGAGACAGTCATAAGGACGGTTGATAGATGTAAAAACTTAAAATTGTATTTGCAAGCATAGATTTATTATAGCGACATCTACCTACTAGGTCTATAAAAACTGTTTTATGAAAGCCACTAAAGGTGTTCATAAAATAGTGTATTTATATACATATTAATTAATAGTAGTTTATAATACTATTTTACGAACAATTAATACACGCTTCGCATGCACTTAATATTTGTGTTATACATGTTTTATATAGGTACATTATACATGTACCTTAAACATTAGAATGTTGATTTACGAGCATGGATTTATTATAGTGACATCTACATCTATACAAATAAGTAAAATTGGAGTGTCTGTTTGTAATATTAATATACACATACCAAAATAACACTTTTTACGATTTTTGTCTGTCTGTTTGTTTGTTCCGGCTAATCTCTGGAATGGCTGGTGTTCCGTACTGGAACGAATTAATATTACATATTAT
Source organism: Apodemia mormo (assembly GCA_036924255.1). Taxonomy (NCBI): domain Eukaryota; kingdom Metazoa; phylum Arthropoda; class Insecta; order Lepidoptera; family Riodinidae; genus Apodemia; species Apodemia mormo. The sequence continues at coordinate 36,473,293 of JAUPFN010000001.1, read as the reverse complement.
AACGAATAGAGTACTTATCATTTTAAAAATAAGAATAGCACAATTTGGAATATAGAATATCGTTCTATATTATCTTACAATATTTCGTTCTACTGGGTGAAACGGAAAATCCGTCTCAAACGACGTCCTGGTCACGTGGGAGGCGATTGCGCGCCCTCTAGTGAGAACACTTTTTCTCTTTGGAAAAAAAACGGCAACCTAACGAGTCGCGCCCGATTCAACGGCTGCTCGTGTTAAATATAACTAAGTGTTTGAAATAACGTCCGTTCATCCAAGGAACTAGCTTCTCGAAGAACCAGTGAACCATGGACCTACATGTGGAGTAGACCTACTGGCAATAAAACCTGAGCTGATTACCGCCTGACCCCGACACGTGGACACTCGGACGAGACGGTAAGTCACACACCCAGTAGACTACTTAACATAATTTTTTGATCATTCGAACCGGATCTATTATATTTAAACGTATTCCAGATTGTGCTTTCTTGTATTTTAATTATTTGTAGTTTAGCTGTATTTCGTACACGCTACAGATAAGGTGCGCGTGAGATTTTTTAGTACCCGCCATTTCTTTGTTTCGCAAAAAATGTCCGTTGAAGAATCTCCGTGCATACAAGATAGCTTTGAAAGGGATTTAATATTGGACGAACTAAGACGTACCTTACAGTTCGTAGCAACTGATGATTTACAGTTTCGCTCACGAACTACGGACCTTGCTGTCCAAAGAAAATTTAATAAACTTCAAACTAAAATTGAAAAAACTTTAATTAAATCTAAATTATTTAACAAAGAGGAAAACATTAAGATTCGTAACGATTTTAATGATTTGTATTACGCGATAATAACCCATCTTAATAAATTAAAGGATGCCGAACAACGTCGTAGACGTTTCAGTAGGTCATTGACCCGTACAGAAACCGTAGATTCGAATATGAGAAATCTACCTACTTTGCCTTTGCCACAGTTTCGTGGGGATCCTGTAAAATGGACTTCCTTTTTTTATTTATTTAGGTCTTTAGTGCATTTATTTAAACTCGGCTTATAGTGACGTAGAAAAATTTCGTTACCTCCTTCTTTTATTAAAACACGAACCATAGAATCTTATTAAATCCATACCTATTACTGAAGATAATTATTCTGTTGCCTTAGAATGTTTACACAAACAGTATGAGAATAAACGAATTATAGCCCAGAAACATATCGATTGTATTTTAGACATCGACGTTTGTAGTGAACGTTCGGTTCTCAGTTTACGTAATTTATTAAATGTATATCAGGAAAATATTAAAGCTTTAGAAGCGATGTATTTCCCCGTTGATCAGTGGAGTTTCTTACTTTTAAATATTTTACTTCGTAAAATACCAATTAATATCCGTAAAGGTTTCGAAAGGTCACTCTCAAATCCGTCTGAAATACCGGACGTAAAAACTTTAATATCGTATTTAGAACGTGAAATTAGTGCAGATGAAATAATATTAAAATGTAAACAAACAAATCCAAGCACAAGTCATAATAGCCTTTTGCGCACAGCTGATATCATTGATAACGAACGGTCACGTGATAAACATTCCTTAAACAAAGGTGCACCTGCGACGTACACTGGTCAACATAATACTTATATTGCGAACGTCAACCCGCCAGCTGGTTCCCAGCCCAATGCGTCAAGCCATAAGGTCCGATTTTGTTTGAAGTGTAATGGCAATCATAATTTAAATAAATGTGGGGAATTCTTGAACGCGTCAATACAAAATAGGTTTGATTTTGTACAAAGCAAAAACATTTGTTATAATTGCCTTAATGTAGGTCATAGTGTAAAAGAGTGTAAATCTAATTATGTTTGCAATTTATGTCAGAAAAGGCATCATACATTAATTCATTTACCCGAACAAGCACTACCGGTTCAAATCAGTAGCATTCCACCAACGAATTACATTAGTAATGTTGTCCCGCTTACTCTTACGGAAAAGCTTATAAGCGATGACCAAGTTCACAATAACTGTGTGACAGAATCAGCTCCGGTGTTTTCGGGGACAGTTTTGCTTTCAACTGCCCTCATCGATATAAATGTAGGAAACAATCACAGGGCTACGGTGCGCTGTATGGTCGATACAGGTAGTCAAGCTAGCTTTATCACTGAAAATTGTGTACAGAGGTTAGGTCTATTACGTAAACACGTTAGCGTTCCGGTTTATGGTATCGGTGATACGAAACCCGTACGACCAAAGGGTTTGGTTTCGATTTTGATTACACCGAAGGGTAAAACTCAACCGGTAATTCCCATTAATGCCTTAATTTTACCTGAATTAATGAATAAAATGCCGAATCGTTCAACACCGTATGCCAATTGGCCACACTTAAATAACCTTACTTTGGCTGATCCACATTTTAATTCATCTCGTGCAGTTGATATGTTACTTGGAGCGGATGTAATATCCCATATATTATTAAGCAATACGATTACGGGTCCTCCGGGTATACCTATAGCTATGAATAGTGTGTTAGATTGTTTGTTGCTAGGAAAGATTAACATAGATACTTCGAATTCGACTTCACTTCAAGTGTGTTTTAGCTCGTTTGACAATGACAATCTTCAAAGATTTTGGGAGCTGGAGTCATTTAAAGAACAGCAGAAGTATACTCCCGACGAGGAGCTATGTGTATCCTTTTATCAAAAGACGCATAGTCGTGATGAGACTGGACGCTACGTCGTAGTACTGCCCTTTAAGGCCGACGCACCGCCACTCGGCGAGTCGCGGCAGTTTTCCATAGCTCGCTTCCAAAAACTAGAATATCGACTTAAACGTAACCCTGCACTACCATGCTTGTCTCCAGGAGTACGTGGACTGCAACCACATGGAGCTAGTAAATGGTGACCCTCCCGTTGGGGCGAGCTATTATATTCCACATCACTGTGTAGTAAAGCCTAGCAGCCAAAGCACACCAGTACGTGTCGTGTATGACGCAGGAATTCGCTCTACAAGCGGCTACTCTCTAAACGACACTCTACTACCCATCCGGACATAGTAGATATCCTCTTAAAGTTTCGTATTCATTTCATCACTTTTACAGCTGATATAAAACAGATGTATCGCTCTATCCTTGTGCGAGAACAAGATAGAGATTTTCAGCGTATTGTGTGGAGAAAGTCTCCACAGGATTCGCTACGTGATTATCGCCTTCGTACTGTAACATTTGGTGTTAATTCCTCCCCTTATTTAGCGCTACGTACTATCAAGCAACTTGCAATTGACGAAGCTGAACGCTTCCCCCTAGCTTCATCTACTCTTCAACATGAGGTGTTCGTCGATGTCTTAGTGACGGGAGCTAGTGCCGAGACCGCAGCTCTTGCTCTACAACAAGAGCTTATAGGTATATGCCAAACGGCCGGGTTTGAGCTACGTAAGTGGCATAGCAATTCGCCAGCCATACTCGCCGCAGTACTTTCACCGACCCTTCATGGCGAGCGGCCTGAAAGTGTCATATTTTCAGAAATTGAAAATGATACCAAAACTAAAGTTTTAGGTCTTCAGTGGAATCCGAAAACAGATAGTTTTAGTTTTAAGGTTCACATAACTACATGTAAATGCAGTAAAAGAACTATTCTATCTGAAATAGCGAAAATTTATGACCCGCTTGGGTTTTTGTCACCTGTCACATTATTTGCAAAGCATTTAATCCAACTTTTATGGATGGCAAACATTGGTTGGGATGATCCACCTCCGGATAACATTGTTAACTCGTGGAATAATTTTGTTAGTGAGTTATCGATACTAGAACAAGTGTTATTTCCTCGTCATATTTTTAATACTGACGATATAAAATCTATTCAAATACATGGGTTCGCAGACGCGTCTCAAATTGCTAATGCGGGGTGTGTGTATATTCGTCTTAAGGGTAGAGATGATAGAGTTCATAGTTACCTAGTAATAGCAAAAACTCGCGTCGCGCCGTTGCGTTTTTGTTTATCGATACCGAGGCTCGAATTGATGGCGTGTCTTTTGTTATCTAAGTTAATTGAAAAGGTTATGTTAGTTTACGGCGATAGAGTTCATATTGATCAGGTCCACGCGTGGACCGACGCAACTATTGTTCTAGCATGGCTTCGTTCATCTCCCCACGAATGGAAAACGTTTGTGTCTAATCGTTGTAGTGAAATTTTGTCATGTGTTCCTGTGGGATGTTGGCGACATGTACCATCAGCCGATAACCCAGCGGACGCAGCATCTCGTGGCTTGCTACCCAATGCCATGGCAAACCATGATTTGTGGTATCGCGGGCCTCACTAGCTCCGCAAAAACACAACGTTGTGGCCTCTACAAACCCCAACTGTAGACACACAGGAGGAAAGACGTAAGGTGCAGTTTGTTAGTTGTAATGTAGTTACAATACATCAATTCATCCCCGACTTAGAATTTATTCGCGATTTTCATCGTTAGGCAAACTTGTTCGTGTTACGGCACACTTATTTAGGTTTTATCATAAGTGTAAATTTAAACATGTTTTTTCCAAACATATCACAGTACCAGAGTACGATTTCGCGTTAAATAGATTAATTCTTTTAACTCAAACGCTTGCTTTCAAGGATGATAGAGATGCTATTAAGGAAGGCAAATTAGTCTCTAATCGGTTAAGACGTTTAACCCCCTTTCTTGATCGTGATGGTTTACTACGCGTAGGTGGTCGCATTCACAAATCACTCCTGCCATTCGAATGTAAACATCAATTAATTTTGCCTAAAAAACATCATTTAGTTAATCTCATTATTGACAACGAGCACATAACGCAATTGCATGCTGGTCCTCAGGCTACAAGATACTCGCTCTTACAGCGATTCTGGATAGTCTCATGTCGAGACATCGTGCGCCAACGCATTCATAGTTGTGTGCCTTGTTTTCATGCTCGTCCTGTTCGGTGTCAACCGCGGATGGGGCCGCTACCCGCATCGAGGCTGCGCTCCTTTCGTCCATTCTTAAAAACATCAGTAGATTTTGCAGGACATTTCTTTGTGCGTGCTAATAACGTACGCAACGCTAAAATAATTAAATCTATGTAGCAGTTTTTGTGTGTTAAGGTTATTCATTTGGAGTTAGTTTCTGAGCTTTCAACAGAAGCTTTCTTAGCGGCTTTGCGACGTTTCACGTCTCGCCGGGGATTGTGTACCGATATATATTCAGACTGTGGAAAAATCTTTGTGGGTTGTAATAATTACCTAAAGGATTTGTTTTCATTTTTGCGTAACGACACAGTGCAATACGCACTAAATCGTGAAACTTTGCAACAATGCATCACTTGGCATTTTCAACCTCCGTACGCAAGTCATTTTGGTGGGCTTTTTGAAGCAGGGGTGAAAAGCTTCAAACATCACCTGCACCGGGTTGTGGGTTCACGCGTACAAACATATGATGAGATGCACACATTGCTCTGTCAAGTAGAGGCAGTTCTGAATTCCCGTCCACTCTGTGCAATTAGTTCAGACTCTAACGATCCCTTATCGCTGACACCTTCACATTTCTTAATAGGTGAGCCCCTAACGGCGTTGCCGAATACTTCATTAGTAGACGAAAATCCTAGCCGCTTAACGCGTTGGCGTTGGATACAACAGTCACTCCAACACTTCTGGCAAAGGTGGAGTAGAGAGTATCTCCACGAAATTTAACAGAGTTCTAAATGGTTTAATGACCGTGGGTCTGCGCTTCGCGAAGGTGCCGTAGTGGTGGTGTGTGACGATCATACTCCACCTTTACAATGGAAGCTTGCGCGTATTCACGCCTTGCATCCTGGTAGTGATAATGTCACGAGAGTGGTGACTTTAAAGATAGGAAACGCGTTTATCAAGCGACCTGTCGTAAAGGTCTGTCCTCTTCCCATAGTGACAGATTAGTTTTGTTATTTATCTTAATGTTAATCTTTAGTTTTCAATTTTTCATTTTTTTTTTGTTTTCATTTTTATTAGTAATAGCGTATTAAATTAAAAGCCGCTGCTTTTAGGCGGGCGGCATGTTCCGTACTGGAACGAATTAATATTACATATTATAACGAATAGAGTACTTATCATTTTAAAAATAAGAATAGCACAATTTGGAATATAGAATATCGTTCTATATTATCTTACAATATTTCGTTCTACTGGGTGAAACGGAAAATCCGTCTCAAACGACGTCCTGGTCACGTGGGAGGCGATTGCGCGCCCTCTAGTGAGAACACTTTTTCTCTTTGGAAAAAAAAACGGCAACGTATCGAGTTGCGCCCGATTCAACGGCTGCTCGTGTTAAATATAACTGTTTGAAATAACGTCCGTTCATCCAAGGAACTAGCTTCTCGAAGAACCAGTGAACCCATGGACCTACATGTGGAGTAGACCTACTGGCAATAAGACCTGAGCTGATTACCGCCTGACCCCGACACATGGACACTCGGACGAGACGGTAAGTCGCACACCCAGTAGACTACTTAACAGCTGGACTGATTTTGATAGGACTTTCACTAGTAGATAGCTAATGTAATAAGGAGTAACTTAGGCTCCTTTTTAAAAAAAATCACACGCGGACGAAGTCACGGGCACAGCTAGTCTAACTATACATATGGAGTTATTATAGTGACTAACACCCATATCACAAGGAAATAATTTCTTTACATTGGGGTTGGATCAATTCGTGTAATTTGTCAAGAAATATTTATTTATTTATTTATTGTCTACTGGGTTTATAACACATAATTTTAAGAATATAGCTAGCAGGTGCATATACACCTTAAATATCAGCATGTTGATGACACCGACGCGAACCCATACGATTTTCCCCTAGGTGCTACAAATTGTGTAACGCGTCCAAAGAAATTTTCATTTGAATAATATTTGGTGGTGCCACCGACCACACAGCCTATAGACGCCTAATATTTGAATGTATTCTGGCGACTAGCTGAGATAAGGCGAAGCGGGGTTGCAACGCCGTGATTGGTTAACTCAAGGCCACAGTGAAAGATGGTGATGTACAGAAGATCTGATTGGTCGACGCCGATTGAGTATGTCCGCGTGGACATATCGGAACTATAAGTCAGATGTGTTGACAGAAGCCATTCGCCTGTTATTGGTGTCTATGGGCTGTGTGGTCGGTGGGTAGTGCGTACCTGGTTGTTGATGACGACGGGCGTGAGCTGCGGGGGCGCGGGCGGCTTGAACGTGCCCACGCACTTCACCGCCGCGCTGCCGCTGCCGTCCTTCACCATCGACACTGCCGACCACACAACACCCTCACTACACCCACATAACACCGATACACCGCACTTTCACAGAATGCTGGAGACTAACACACGTTAACGTTATGGAACAATTTGTTCCAAACCAGTCTGAGATATTGCGTCTGTGAGAGGTGTCTGTATGCTACGCTCCAATATTGCTTGTATGTAGATTGACTTCTGTTAGTCTTCAGTATTATGTGGCACTTTATCGGATAAAAAAACAACAAATGTAATACTACCGAGGATTAGTGCAATAACTAATCCTCGGTAATATTACATTTATTGTTTTTTTTTAACTTCCCAGTACGTATGTAGATAAGGAAGTTACTGATTTTACCCCGATTTTCGGAAATCGAGTTTTCACCAGATGTCCACAATTTGAGGTCTTAGGAACCTTTTCCGACTATTTTCACGATGACGTCAGTATACCTGTATGTATGTGTGTATGTGTGTATGTGTGTGTGTGTGTGTGTGTGTGTGTGTGTATGTAAACATCTAATAACTTTTGAACGGCTCGACCGATCGAAACGCGGTTGATGGCATTCGATTGGATTCCACTCAACTTAGACTTCCTGAAAATTTGAAAAACTTCCTCAAAAAACTACGTCTAATACATAAATTGCATTAAAATCGGTTTATCCGTTTGGGAGTAATCGTAGACGAAAAATTTAGAAAAAAGTGTTTTTTGACATATCTTCGAAATTTTTCAACCAATCACTTTTTAGTATTCTACGATATTTTAGTACTAAAAAAACTGCGTCAAATACCGTTAATTTAATCAAAATCGATCAAATTGTTTCGGATTTATCAACGAAGAAAATTAAAAATAAAATGTTTTTTGACATTGCATCGAAATTTTTCAACTTATCGATTATTTAGCTTAAGCAATATTTTAGATCTCAAAAACTGAGTTGAATGCCATCATCGTTTTCAAAATATACAGCTTTTCAAAAATTAATATACTGCCATTTTTTAACAAAATAAATGGTGGAACTGAAAAATCTATGCTTATATGTTTTACTCTTTTCAGCGTAAAATACCTTAATTTAGTGGGAAGTTTCAGGGATGGCCCGTAGGGTCAACCATTTACACATTTTTTTATATCATAACATAGTAAACAAGCAGATCGGTCTCCTGATGGAAAGAGTCAACCATCGTCTAAAGAAACCAAAGATGTTAATGGTGCGTATCTTGTGGCGAGGTCTAATGCCACGTGCATAAGTTTACCGGCTACCTTACCCTTCAAACCGGAACACGACAGTGACAAGCACTGACGCTATTGCGGCAGAAATAGTTAAGGCGGTGGTACCAGACCAGGGTGAGACAATGCTGAACTCTACCACCTAGAAGCCACGATGGAAATGACCCACATATCTGATCAGTTGCCTTTTACGACCTGCCTGGCAGAACGGCAGTTGGCCTATTCTTCAAAGAAGCCCGGTACCAACAGGGGAATAATTGTTATTACTACTTGATTTAAAAGTACAATCAGCTTCTGTACACTAAGAATTAATCGGATATATTGTAGTTTCTAATGATTAATTATCATAATATGGAGAAAGACAATGAGCAATAATATTTTTAAGATACAATGTCGGCAAAAAATAGACATGTCATGTGGCAGCAAGTGCAAACCTGGAAGTGTTGCGTCACAATCTTAGATGAAGGGAACTACTACTAGATATGAAATAACAAAGAAAAAACCATATCATTTCGTCCCTAACAATGGCGGACTAAAAGAACAGCTGTTTACTGTCTACATAGCAATTGATAAATTATATTTCAATTGAGCATGTTATTTTAACAATTAGTTTTTATTTCAGATCTAAGGTACACACTAAAATTATAGAAAAATACAAATTTTAGAAACTTATTGCCTCGCACTACTCTGTTGTGGAATCAATTACCGGCAGGGGTATTTCCGAACGGATACGACATAGGGACCTTCAAGAAAAGAGCTTACTCATTCTTAAAAGGCCGGCAACGCAACTGCAAGACCTCTGGTATTGCAGATGTCCATGGGCGGCGGTGATCACTTACCATCAGGTGCACCTCTTGCTCGTTTGCCCCCTCTTCTATAAAAAAATTATTTGACATTAATTTTAACTTATCTACATTGACAGCGTATTTTAGTAATGCAGGAGCTATGCTAATGAGCAGGAGGTGCACCTGATGGTAAGTGATCACCGCCGCCCATGGACATCCACAATACCAGAGGTCTTGCAGTTGCGTTGCCAGACTTTTAAGAATGAGTAAGTTTAAGGTGACGTTAATTTTCTTAAATGATTTGAAACTAGAACACTGACAAAGTTGTTGTAGCTTTGTCTATTATGAAAATTCTATCTTGTTAGACAGAGATAAAGCTATTTTTATTTGTTCAGCGTTGGAATGCATGCAATTTTATAATTTTGATTGTTTATGGAAATTAATGCAAAGTTCTTATCTTTCTCTTGTCAAAGGTTACAACGTAGTAAAACGTCATATTGTTTTTGACATTTTCATAGAAACCAAAGGGTATGTAATGTATGTAAGACCACGGCGTGGTGTCATCAAGACGTCATGACAGTCCGAGGATTTTCGCGGTAAATTTAAATTATAATTTATGATTATCAAAGTACCATATTTAAAAAATAAATAGTTATTTTGGTTCATATACCTATATTAGGTTAAGTATTAAACAATTTTTCAAATTTTATAACCTAGCTATTAAAATAGCTGTCAGTTCTATTGGACTCCACTAGGCAAAGCCCGTGGCGTGGAGACCATACAGTGACTTCCGTAGATACATGTAACAAAATTAACACGGGTGGTGATAAACATAATAAGAAGAAAAACAAACAAACAACAAAAGAAAACAAGAAGAGAAAATTAAAAACGTTAGGCAAAATCAAGCAATTCATTTTAGTCTGCCAAATGCTTTGCATGAATTATGTTTACATATGAAAGTGAATTCAAGGTTTGTGTGAGAACTTGTAAGTATGTATGTGTGGCGTGTTTGTTTGTACTTACACAAACTACGTTAAATCCTTATTTCCCATATACACAAAATATGTATATGGGTGACTAGATTTTAACAAGAATATTTTCGGTTTTGTGTAGTTAAAAAAAGAAAGCCCTCTGATATTCTCTCGCCTTACATGTAAACAGGGCATTGCAGGTAGATTATTTTTTTTATAGTGGAGATTTAGTATGTGGGTCAATGTTAAATTCATCCTATTTACATCTCAGATAAAAAAATAGGGATAATAATAACTTTCAATCGTGAATTCAATAATTGCTACATTAATATGTGAAGCCAAAAATTTCTACCCCTTTTTACGACAAATATGCAAACAGAGGAGTATAGAATTTCAGACAGTTAAAGTTTACATGGCGAAGTAGTGCAAAAAGCTAATTTTTTTAGAAACATCAAATTAATAAAAAACATTTCACACACTACCATTAATTTAACACATCATAATACACACATATATACCTACTATTTTGTTTATAATAAAAATTCGTTGTGAAACTTAAAGATTTCATTGTTCAGTGACTTAACTATAGTTAAACGACCATAGACTAAACTTTATGGTCGAACTTCAATCAGAGGGTGATCGCTAGTGTCCCATAAATTGGACAAGCCATTTTCCACGTAAAATTGTTATAAACATACACTTATTCCATTGATATAAAAAACCCAAGATACACAATCAGTGTCTCAAAAACGTCCTTCAAGAATGAGCGCACAATTTTAAATTGTGCGCTCATTCTTGAAGGACGTTTTTGAGAATTAAAATTTTAGATTTTAAGGTTGGATATGCAAAGATGCATTGTTTTGCCATATCTATAACTATTTAAATGAAATTAGGAATTAACTTTTGAGTGTCAGTTTTGTTCGAGACTGTGCATCTTGGATTTATTTTATATCAATGTCTTATTCGTTAATTGAGCGCTTCTTGATTGGCCAGCCCGACACGCACCGACACCGGCCCGACGTCGGCACCGAAACTAGTGGACGCATAATTCTATGAAATTTTATTGCACGCTGTCTCACTGGCCCGGCCCGGCACCGACATGCCGGTGTCGGCGCCGGCATGTCGTCGGCAGCAAGCCTCCCGCTGGTGTCGGGCCGGCATCTATATGCATGTGTGGAAGGAAAGAGGCACGGAAGAGTGTGTGTGTACACAACACGCACGCTTCCGTGTAAGCGTTCTAGTGGCATAATTACTGAACCTGCCCGCGCAATTTTCATTACCTAGTGCATGCAAGGAATAAATATTTTTTCATTATACTATAGGCATTAGAAAATACTAATCGAAAAACTTATCCGGGTTTAATTAGTTTTTCAAATAAATTGTACTACATGCCATCTAAATGTCTCACTTTGATAATTGGATGCACCCAAAATAGTCTCAAAATACGTCTTTGTTTACGTCTCAAATATAGGTAGTAAATAAAACAAAAACACAATCTATTATTTTACACTAGCATTGCGCATCGTTTTTTTCCATTTCTGGAATTAAATAAAGCCGTGTTGGGTCGGAGCGTGTCTGTGTCGGTCTAATGAAGAATGTAGCTGCCGGTGCCGTGTCGGGTCGTCGCGTCAGTACTGTCGGTGTCGGGCCGGGGCCGGTGCCGGGCCGGCCAATCAAGAAGCGCCCATTCGTTCGATTTAAACAAAGTTATTGCAAAAGTCATATTAGATTATACTTACGAATAATAGACGTGTTCTGCGCTTGCGTCACTCTGGTGGGTGTTATTTTACCGCCGACTGTTAAAGTCGGCGCGGGCAAGTTTTTCTGCAAGGCCAATACAAAATAATAAGCAACATTATTAGCAATATTTGAAAGTTAACACCAATTACAGTAGCTGAATTTATAATACTACACTGCACACTATAAATATATACTCTTGTTCTACAGGCAAGAAAAAGGACATGTGGAAATGCCAACATGTGTATTTTTAGATTGCTGTCAATATTTTTTACTTCCCGCTATGTATGTAGTAAATAAGAAAGTTACTAATTTTGCCCCCATTTTCGATAATCGAGTTTACACCAGATCTCCACGTTTTAAGGTACTAGGAACCTTTTCAGACAATTTTTACGATGACGTCTGTATGTCTATATGTGTATGTAAACATCGCATAACTTTTGAATGGCTTGACCAATCGAAACGCGGTCTATGGCATTCGATTGTATTCCACTCAACTTAGACTCTTTGAAAATTTTAACCAATTTGGTACAGAAGATTTTGAGAATATTTGAAAACACCTCAATAAAATGTATGGCCAATTTTTTAAAAATTACTTTTAGGTTAATGTACCGATTGACTACAAAATCTAATCAGCTCTTTTTTAAAAAACTGCGTCCAATGCAGATTGCATTAAAATCGGTTTATCCGTTCAGGTGTCATCGTTGACGAAAATTTTTGAAAAAAGTGTTTTATCGACATAACTATGAGATTTTTAATATCTTTTTTATATTTTTCAATAATTTTATCTTTTACAATATTTTAGAACTTAAAAAACTACGTCAAATTTTTCAAAAATCCATTTCAAAACCATTTCAAAAATCAAAATCGAATCCAGTTTGAAAAGTTACAGCTTTTCAATTATCACTTATATATTATGTTTACAACAATATTATGTTGTTTACAACAAACTCACTTTTTTTGTAAAAATTACACAAATTTGTAAAATAACTTTCAGACTAATACACCAATTGATTTCGAAATATAATAGCTTTTCTTCTTAAAAAACTGCGTCAAATACTGTAAATTACATTATAATCGATTCATTCCTTCGGTATATTTATCAATGGCGAAATTTTTGTCAAAAAAGTTTTGACATTTCTTTGTAATTTTTCAACCTATCGATTTTGTAGCTAATAAAAAATTTAGGCTCAAAATGGCATTTGAAAAATCAGAATTGATCATCATTTTGTAAATAAACCAGTATTTCAAAAATTAGTCATTTATAAAAATTTTAGATTTTTGAACTCTAAGCTCAAAATCTATGTTTAGGTATTGTTTCTGCTGCTTTGAGCTTAAAATACCTGAATTTAGCGGGAAGTGTCAGGGATGGCCTGCAGGGTCAACTTATTTACAGATTTTTTTGTCAAATTCATTAGACAGTCTCGTGGTCTAGGGGTTAGGCTATTCGGCTCAGACCATGAGGCCTCGGATTCGATCCCTGGGTCGGGTAAGTGTTAAGGTTTTCTCAATGTTTTTCTCGAAATTCCAAGATCTCAGTCGCAAATCAGAATCTAATGGGTGGTGTTTAACTATCCCTATGTCTTGGATGAGCATGCAAAGCTGACAACGGGGATCACCACTCATCCTGCCAAACGACAAACTAATGAAACGTGGTGAAGTGGAAAGTCTATAGACGTTCAGTTCACTCTGCCCAACCTGAAAGGAAACCGGCATGATGATACTTAAAAATCGTGAAATACTTACTGGTAGATTATCCGGAGCAGGCTGTAATCTCTTATCGAGTTGACTTGTATCGTTGCTGTTTTTGTCCTAAAAAAAAAACATTTTCTAAAGTCCCATACCTGAAGAGTTCCAAATAAACTGTATTATTTAAACTGTTGCCCATCCGTTTCTGCAACAGGGTTCTATCTTTAACAGTAGTAAGTACATACTTAAATTTTTTACAGAGGACGTACTGCTGCTATCACAATAAAAGTTAATAATTTAAATGGAGTAAAACTACAACAATCGATTTCGCATTCTCCCATTCCCCCTGAAACCCTGCAAAAGATCTTCATCAAATTAAAATGAGACCACACGGGAAGTATATGCTCCCAAATAAAAACACTTACCGATTCCTGTCGCAATAGCGCCAGTGCTTGTCACTGTCGTGTTCCGGTTTAGAGGGTAAGGTAGCCAGTAAACTTATTTTTTTTTATATATCATAAGATAGCAAACAAGCAGATGAGTCTCCTGATGGAAAGAGTCAACCATTGCCTTTAGACACCAAAGACGTTAATGGTGCTATCTTGTGGCGTGGTCTAATGCTACATGCATAAGTTTACCGGCTACCTTACCGTCCAAACCGGACACGACAGCGACAAGCACTGACACTATTGCGGCAGTAATAGGTAAGGCTGTGGTACCAGACCCGGGCGAGACAATGCAGAACTCTACCACCTAGTAGCCACGATGGTAGTGACTCGATTGTGTCGTAAAAGTCGAGTGTGGTCGTAAAAGGCGGCCAATTGGTCGCCTTTTACGACCTGCCTGGCAGAACGGCAGTTGGCCTATTCTTCAAAGGAGGCCGGGACCAACACCACTTATGCATGTGGCATTAGCTTTGCCATAAGATAGCAATGCAGCATTAATATCTTTGGTGCCTATAGGCGATGTTTCACTCTTTCGAGTTTTTTATGTATATTTATGGATTACCCGAAGACGATTTTTTTTATGTACGTTCACTGATTACCCAAAGACGATTTTTCATGTACATTCACTGATTACTCGAAGACGATTTTTTATGTACGTTCACTGATTACTCAAAGACAATTTTTTATGTACGTTCACTGATTACTCAAAGACAATTTTTTATGTACGTTCACTGATTACTCAAAGACAATTTTTTATGTACGTTCACTGATTACTCGAAGACACCTGAAATGATTTTTTTTTGTAAGTGCATATTTCCAAGTCGTCTCAATTTAATTTAGTGAATATTTGATGCAGGGTTCTGGAGATAACGCATTGAGACATCAGTTGTTTGCAGTTTCAAATTATTACTAAAACATTTAAAAGATTATGTAGTGTTAAATATTGTACGAAACTTCATCTATGAGAGTAACGGCTACACAGATTTAAATAAAATTTGATATACAAGTAGCCTACGCTCCATACATTAATCATAGATTATTTTTGAAGTGAAAACTTCTTTAGGCGCGTTGAGCGTTTTGGTAGAGGGTAAAATCCTCGGTTCGCGTCACCGACATGCTAATGATAATAGTATATCTATAGCTATGTTTTGCATATAGTTTTAATTACTCTCAACTTAATAGTTCCGTTTTCTCTTCTATCGGCAGTCCCACGACTGCTACTGTTTTTTTTTTATGTGCTTGATTCAGAAAAATCTTTTTTTTTATTTTTTATTTTATTTCAATACAATTTAATACATTATCAATAATATTAAAGATACCAAATAAACTCTTGCGAGTTTTACCGGGCATCAGAGTCGTCGACACAATAAGTTTATTTATTATATTAAATAATCGTAACATTATAAACAAAAACTATATGTATGACTTATAAATCTAGGTATGTAACAACAAGAGGTAGGTAGGTAGGTAATAATTATTATAACGAAATCGTCGCGACACAGTCCAGCCGAGCGAATATCATCATCATGCAGAGTTGGGTGAACGGTCTCTAATTTTACTTACTTTTTTATAACTATTAACATCATAACGCATTAAATTCAGTGAGGATGTTCAGAATATTAAACCGAAAACTTTTAAAAAAGTTGGTACAATATTAATTAATTTTCTGTAGGTAGATCATAGAGTAGCAAACAACTAGATGGATCTCCTGACGGAAATATGTCAACGGTACGTTGCTATCTGTGTGGCGAAATATGTCAACCTACCTTGGCTACCTTACTCTCCAAACTAAAACACAACAGTAACAAATCTACACACCACATCAGAGAACTTTATTTCCTAGTTATATATATAGTATAAACTTCTCTCGCCTTTATGAGGTGCTTGGTAGTTGTACGAAGAAATCATTGGAAGATCAATTAGGTATTAAAAATAATAAACCTGGATATCTTTAAGAATCGCCTGAAACATCACTACTTATCTATTGCATAGTTTATCTTGTTTGTAGATTTAGTAAGTAGTCTAAGTCTAGTAAGTAGATTTAGTAAGTAGTAATTTTGTTTTCCATTCTTTTGTTTTGTACACATATTTTTACTACCTTATTGTATTTTTTCTCCTATTTTGAGCTTGCTGAAAGAAATTTATTCAGAGATAAGCTTGCCTTTTGTATCAATTTTGTGTTTATGTTTACTTTTTGTTATTCGTGTGCATAAATGGTTAAATAAATAAAATAATAAATATAATACCGGAATCCGTTGTTGCGTACAGACGGCGAAATGTTGCGACCAATGGGCACGTTGGCACGGGTAGTCGCAGTACGACGTGTTCCAACAACAGTAGAAATGCGCTTCCTGGCTACAGTTGGCACACCTACAACACATCATGGATTTATATACTGGGTTACTTTTTCCAAATTAAGTACTTAATTTATATACTGAGTTACTTTTTCTAAAGTCCTTGGAAATTTATTTATTTACTAGCTGTTGCCAGCGACTTCATCCGCGCGGACTTTGTTTACTCCGCACAGCCCCTCCCCCGTAGATAGCGTGATAATATGTAGCCTATACGTTGACCCGACCTGTTAGTAATATTCATGCAAAATTTTAAGTGAATCCATGCAGTACTTTTTGAGTTTACCCCGGACATACATACAGACAAACAGACAAAAATTCTAAAAACTTTATTTTTGGTTTCGATATCGATTGTAGATCACAACCCAAGTATTCTTTTTAAAAAATATTCAATGTACAGTTTTGAATTTCCTACGATTTTATTATATGTATAGATAGATTTCTTTAAGAAAATCTACAGCGCTTAACAACAAAATACCTAAATATAAAGCGTAGCTTGGGCTTACGGCCACTTGTGCATTTACATTATATATGCAGGACTTATACAACACAATAAATATTGAATAGGGTTTCAAAATAATGTTACTTTTACAAAAAAAAACCATGTGGGAATAAGACCCCACAACAAGGATAGCAACGCACCATTAACATATTTTGTGTCTATAGGATATGGTTGTCTCTTTCCATCAGGAGAGCAATCTGCTTGTTTGTTGCTGTCTTCAGTACACAGTATAAAACAAAGTCGCTTTCCGCTGTCTGTCCCTATGCATGCTTAGATCTTTAAAACTACGCAACGGATTTTGATGCGGCTTTTTTTTAATAGATAGAGTGATCCAAGAGGAAGGTTTATATGTAAAATAGCATCAATTATATAAAAAATAAAAAACGTTAATGTAAAAAATTAAAAAAAATACTGTTATAAATATATTTAGCAAAACGACGTTTGCCGGGTCAGCTAGTATGATATAAAAAAATATTAATTAAAACATAGTGTGCGCTCACCATTGCTTAGACTTGGCAACTTTAACAGCTGCCTCTAGTTCAATCTGCGCTAATCTTCGGGCTTCGCTCAAAGCACGCTGTTTGTCCTTCTCCATCGCCGCCCTCATTTCCACAAGCGTTAACGCTGTAACAATGAAATATACGGCTTATTGAAAATTATTAGTTGTGTCACGCATCACAAACGAGAACATTAAATTTAATCGGGATAAAAAATAAGCTTTAAGTCTGAACACATACATATATAAAATACATGTACAAGTTTAACCCAACTCCTTTCAGTCGTTTTCGCGTGAATTAATTACAAATACGTAGGTCACACTATAAGTTTTGCGTAACTTAAAAAAACAACATGTTACAACCAATATATTATGTTTATTGCTTTTCAAAATAATCTCCTTTACATTTTTAATATTTTTTCATGCTATCAAACCATTTTTTAAAACAGGAGGACCACAGTTCTGAAGGCATGTTTTCTACATGCTGATTGAACGCTATCACTGCCTCTTCGGAGTTGGTAAAAGTAAAACCTCTCATCAAATCTTTGATTTTGGGGAAAATACAGAAATCACACGGTGCTAGGTCGGGGCTATGCGCAGGAGAGTGATGAGTTGTACTTTTTCGGAAGCTAAAAATGACTTTGTTTTGTTGGCCGTGTGTGAAGAAGCGTTATCATGGTGTAGGAGAATGCGGTTTTTGGGTCGTCTTTCGCGAACTTTTTCTAACACCCTGGGTAAACAAATGGTAGAATACCACTCGGCATTAACAATCGTTTGATCTTCAAGTGGTATTATACAGATGGAAGTTGGGACCTGTAGCTGAGAAAAAAACGCAATCATTTTTTTACCAACGTTTCTCGCCTGTCTCACTTTTGTTGGCCTGTTCTCATTTTCAAACACCCATTCACAAGATTGCTGTTTTTTTTTCGGGTTCAAAACAATAAATCCACGTTTCGTCTCCTGTGACAATGTCATAAACAGCATTAGAATGTCCGTGGTCGTACTTCAATAGCATCTGTGACCACCATTCCATGCGAGCCCGCTTCTGCTCCGCTGTCAGTTCACGAGGGATCCAATGACAAACAAAATTTCCGAACTTTCAATTCTTCGTGTAAAATTTTCTGAATTTGGCTCATACCAATCCCCAATAGTCCTCGAATTGTCTCAGGTAATCCGGGGGTTTTCTTCAATTAACAGTAGCCACATTATTTTCGTTGACGGCAGTTGAAGGCCGCCCTTCACGAAATTCGTCATGTAAAGAAACTCGACCTCTCTCAAATTCAGCAAACCATCGCCTCACGGTGCTCAAAAAAGGTGCTTCTCTCTCAAAAGCATTTTCAAGACGAACGACACAGTCTTGCGGAGAAAGAGAACTTTTAAAATCATAAAAAGTCATCACTCTAAAATCTTTTCGACTTAATTCCATTTTCGTTGCGTACGTAGAACTTTGATGTGTGATAAAAAAACAAATGACAAATCATTTCCCGTCAATTGTTTTTTTTTTTTATTACTAAGAAGGTTGCAACGTTTTAAAAGTATAACATTCAATAACAAATAGTTCCCATTAGCTAGAAGTGCAAAACTTTCAATGTGCCCCGTGTATTAGTCACAGTAACAAAGTGACAACAAAAAATTTTGAAAAATATTTTTTTGGGTAGCTCCTCTACATGCAGAGGGCATATTTTTTTTTTCTTGTGTACCCCATAGTATGGGATATCGTTGCAAAGGTTTAAAAAAATATTGTAGGTTTGTGAAAACAGTTTTTGGATAAAAGGAATCGTTTATGAAATTTAAACTTTAAAGTGCTAATTTTTGTCAGAGTTAAGTCCATTTTATCCTTCCGGGATGGAGACGAATACGAAATGATGACAAACGAGCGCCCAATCATGCCGGATAAATAAACAGACACTAACTTGACCAGTCCTCGCGTCGCGTCTTCGCGACAGGAGGGAACGCGAGGTTTTAGTACCGTCATTCTTTCATGCTTTTGCAAATCCACTGACGTTCATTCCATAAGGATTGTAGATTCCGGTAGGAATGAACGTTAGTGGAAGGACCGCTATTGCCTGGCAGATTGCTTTAAAAAAAGGAAACGCGCGTCCATAAAACCAGTTCGTATGGAACGTAGTTAGGGAACGTAGGGCAGTACAAGTGGTCTCTACGCGAGATCTGCAACAGCGCTACTTTCTATTTACGTTTTAGTATAATAACAACCGTTGTTCGTTTATGGTGATCTCGGTATTTTATTTTCACTGACAAATCTCTAAGCTTCCTCCACCAAGGTGACTACGGCTGGTGGAGAAGAAAAACAAAACGAAATACAGTCCACTGCTCTTTGCCGGCTATAGTACACAGTAAGGTATGTAAACAAATAATGTAATGATCGCCTCTGCGGTCTAGTGGTCCGGTGTCGGAGTTGACTACATGAGGTCCCGGGTTCGATTCCTAGGTCGGGCAATTCAAAAAATGTGTTTTTTCAGTTTTCTGATAAAAACAACGTTGCCTGGGATTGGAAAGTGCCCGGTTGGCGATAGGCTGGCCACCTATCACATTGTGGGACGAAGTATCTTCGGCTAATCGTGGGTGCACATGTTGTACCTCTGCCTACCCTGTCGGGGATATGGGCGTGAAGTTGTGACTTGTGAAGAACTGTTTTTTTAATGTTTCGTGATATTTAATACTTTTTGACAAACCACAAAAACACGGCTGTGACATTAAATTGACTAAACCATTGTTTATATTTGCTTTCGAATTATGTTTCCGATTATAGGCAAACTTACCGCTATTATGTTTCAGTTCTTTAATCTCTTGTTGGCTTAGCCACCGAGTCTGCTCCAATTGTAACTTTAATGAGGTGATTGTCGCCGCCGGTTCATCTATCTTATCCAACGTGTCTTCCAACAGGTTTCTGAAGTAATCTGTTAACTACAGGAATCAAATAAAAATTGATATTAGTAAAGGTTTACATTTTAATGTTTAGCCTGCTTTGGTCAGCCCAATCTTGAGATTCCTGATTGGTTAAAAAATTTACTGTATAAAGTTTACCAACTTTATAGGAATCTGTCTGGTGACGATTTGATGCCCTTGTACCTGAGATGAAAAGATAAAACTGTTGATCGATTATGGCAAAGAAGTTAGCTCTCTTAATAGAAGAACCATAGCAAATGTGAAATAGTATTCCCCGTGTTCATTCGGGCTTCTTTGAAGTTAACAATAGATCAATTGCCGGTCTGCCAGGCAAGTCGAGTGAGGCGACCGATAGCTATACGTGTAATGTTGGAGCCACACGTGCCTCTATCTTCCCGAAGATATTAGCGCGCTAAGGTACACGCATGCAAGACAAAACTTTCATCCCTTCTTGTAGGGTTGATTTTGACCCCGGATTTTCAACTATCAAGAAGATAGTTTTCTTAAAAATCGGTTAAACCGTTTAGCTGTGACAGTGCAACAGACAGACTTTTGAATTTATAATATATATTACAAGCACCCTACAGCCCCCTGCTTTATAAAAGTTTTTGGTGAATCCCACGGGATCAACTTATTTCGGGATAAAAATTATCCTATGTACTATTCCAGGTCATCTACAAGTGTCAACTTTTTTCGAAATCGGTTCAGTCGCGTAAAAGAATAACTTAACATATCTTTCCGTATTGGTTCCGGACTACTTTGAAGAATAGGCCAACTACCGTTCTGCCAGGCAGGTCGTTTAAGGCGACCGATTGGCTATTCGAGTCACTACCATCGTTGCTAGATGGTAGAGTTCTGCATTGACTCGCCCGGGTCTGGTACCACCGCCTTACCTATTCCGCAATAGCATTAGTGCTGATCACTGTCGTGTTCCTGTTTAGAGGGTAAGGTAGCCGGTAAACTTATAAACGTGACATTAGACTTCGTCACAAGACAGGAACGCACCATTAACATATTTGATGTCTATAGGCGATGGTTGACTCTTTCCATCAGGAGACCAATCTGCTTGTTTGATTTATTTTCCCCGTATTGGTCCCGGGCTCCTTTGAAGAATTGGCCAACTGCCGTTCTGCCAGGCAGGTCGTAAAAGGCGACTGAGCGGCTATGCGCGTCACTACCATCGTGACTACTAGGTGGTAGAGTTCTGCCGGGTCTGCCGGGTCAATTCTGACCGGGTCTTGTACCACCGCCTTACCTATTCCTGCCGCAATAGCGTCCGTGCTAGTCACTGTCGTTTTCCTGTTTGGAGGGTAAGGTAGCCGGTAAACTTATACATGTAGCATTAGACCTCGGCACAAGATAGCAACGCACCATTAACATATTTGGTGTCTATAGGCGATGGTTGACTCTTTCTATCAGGAGACCCATCTACTTGTTTGCTATCTTATGATATATAAAAAAATCTTGTAATATAAAAAAACACCCATCCATCCATCCATCCATCCGTCTTCAAAAACTTCTGCATTTATATTACTTGTAGGGTTAGTATGAGGTATAAGTAAGGATTACAATAGTAGGGCTATTAAAAATTATACCTTTGCAGCGTTTTGATTTAATTTCGCCGTAAGCGGCCCCGCGACACTCGGCACGTAGCTATGAGGTACGTGCGAATCCAACGGGTTTTGTATCACAGGCCTCTGATGTAGTTGGGGGAGCTTGTATAAAAAATAGGATCACAATAAGATATTATACAACGTTTGTTCACAAATCTGCCTGCATGCAATTGTATGATATAAAAATAAATATCACTGAGTTGGTACCTAGCTATATCCGAGAAGCACTTTGACAGAATAAATTAACACTTAAATCACTTCTGCACGCACAGTGTAATTTTTGGGCAAAGTAACGCCTTCACGAAGCGATAGAATTACAATGAAACGAAAACATCTTAATCCCGCCTATTTATACTATCATTCTTTTTTAATTGTCCATTGTTGTTTATAATTACGTCATTATTTCACAATAACAGGTGCATAAATCACACAGCTGCACCACACCTGGCCGGCTAATACTTATCGTTAAGTGCAGTTGCTAACATATCCTTGTGAAGTATGCAGAACGAACTTTATTTTGACATTTAAACATCGCAACGTCTCGCACGGGTATATGGTATCACCGCATTACCTATTGCTACCTATAGCGTCATTGCTTGTCTTTGTCGTATTCTGATTTTAAAGGTAAAGTAGTTGGAAGAGTTATATATGTGGACTACCATCCCGCTACACAAATAGCAATACACCACTAACATCTTTGTTAGAAAAAATAATTATACAGTATGTAAAAAAAACCCTATCTATATATCTAAAAACTATCGAATCCTGAAACGTATTCTTTGGTAGCTTGATACAATCATACATAATACATCAGAAATTGATCAATGTGTGGTCGCTCCATTTCATACACTGAATATAAATATACTCATAATTCAATAGTTATAGTTTTCATTCAGTTGTTTACTACATTTTATGTACTTATACACTAATTTCAACTAAGATGGCAATGTATGAATAAATAGTCGTGGTAAATTTGACATGGACTGGTCTTGTTCCCTCTCAAATACAGAATCCCCAAATTCCTCTCCACGTCAGGTTAGGCAACTCTATATAAATTCAGCCAATTAAGCTAGGCCATCACACATGTTCGCCAACATAACCAACTAAACAAGTTAGCCAATCACTCACATCACTACATAGTATAAAACAAAGTCGCTTTACCTGTCTGTCCCTATGTCCTTATGTATGCTTAAATCTTTGAAAGTACGCAACGGATTTTGATGCAGTTTTTAAAAAAAATAGATTGGTTCTTGAGGAAGGTTTTAGTATAAAAACATTTCCGATATTCCCACGGGAACAAAAATTACGCGGGTGAAACCGCGGGCAGGTCGCTAGTTTATCAATATAACCAACCAATCAAGTACGAGCATCATAGATATTGACCAATTATAATCAAATAGAATTCCATAGACTACTTATGCTATGATTGTGTAACAAGAGCAAAATTAATATCCACAATCTAAATTGTTGCCAACTTGAAATCAGTATTGCCCTCCGTGTCAACCCTACTCAAGCATCTTAATACTAGATAGGTGGTTTTCATCAATATGACTTCAACATATTATATGTTATTGTTTTTTGGATATATATTTTTCCAAAACAAATTTTCTTTAATGATATTTCAAATATTATAGCAACACAAAATATTGAGCAAAGAATGTCTGCAGATGATGGCTACGACACCTCTTTAATGTCGTAACCTACGTGTTGTCCAGTTTAGAATATTCCCTTAATTTTAAGGAAATTGAAAGGCAATACTTACAATTCTTTCCGCTAAGGAATCTATTGGTTTCACATTGATTTTGGAAAATCGAGTTTTCGTCAGATCTTGATGTTTTGAGGTCTGAGGAAGCTTTTATGATTATTTTAGCAATGTCACTAGTATGCAAACCTCTCACAAATTTTTGAAAAGCTTGACCGATCGATATGAGGTTGACATAGTTGGATTTGGTTTCACCCAACTTAAACGTTCAATACGGTCTAATATTTAATAAAGTGACACCTGATAGATTCAGGTTTATAATAAAATATTTTATTTTTTCGTCGTAAAATTTAACGTTTATTAACTTTAACTATTTACGTCACGTTAACGATTATTAAATGGAACATTATTATTGTATATTATTATGATATTGACATAGTGTATCGACATAATATGTTTCTTTATTTTGCTCCATCATAGACCGAAAATAACATACAATGATAATTCTACTTACTCCTTCATGGTTATGAAGGATTAGCCTCGTAACCTTTGTGCGAATGTAATTAGAAGAAACAGTACCATAAAATTAAAGAATTTATGGAACAAAATATGTTAATGAATTAAGAATTTGAGAAGGAATGAATTGAACGAATATTACAATATTCTTGTCTGCTTTGTCACGGGTCGCACAAACATCACCTGCGGGCCACAGTTTGACGATCACTGGTATTATACCAAAGCAGTTGCCGCGACGTAGTTCGCGATCGTAGGCCGAAGTATTACGTAGCCACGAGGTTAAACACACTTACTTCTGTGATAGTTGTGGTGCCATTGGCCCCATTAGTCATGGGTTGTATACACGATATATGTGCACCGCTCGTGTTTGCGCTGGAAACCGCTACTGGAACTATGGTATTTGAACTTCTTTCTGGTAGACCATTCACAATTGGCGTCGGTGTTGCATTCTAGAAGATAAATGTAATTCCATTTTTTAAGATACATAAACTAAAGCTATACAATAAAATTCCTTCCGAATTTGACAGCAAAATTTACCCATAAACAAAATAGAATACATAAGCTATACAAATAAATAAAATTGGAGTGTTTGTTTGTAATATTAAAAAACTGCTTTCTAATCTAATGCTCTGAAACGGATGGACTGATTTCTACGGGAATTTCACTGGCAGATAGCTGACGTAATAAAGAGTAATTTAGGCTACTTTTATTTTAGAAAATTTTCCACGCGGACGAAGTCGCGGGCACAGCCAATATGTGTATATTATAATGCGTATCGAATGAATGGTAGTGTGTGTAGTGTTAATTTTTATTAATTTAATGTTTATCGAATGCATGTTATATAAAAGTATTAGTTTTCTGCACCCTCTCACCACGTAAACTTTAACTGAGCCCAATTTTATATTGCTATGCTTGCGTAATTGTCGTAAAAAGGGGTACAAAATGTTCGTTTCACATATTAATATTACTAATCAGCCTCTGGTATAATAAATATATATATATATATATATATATATATATATATATATATATATATATATATATATATTTATTATACCAGAGGCTGATTAGTAATATTAATATATATATATATATATATATATATCACGAAATAAAAAAAACAATGGAATTGGCAAGTACAAACATTTGTATCAGGACCTCGATCGCCACACTCACACATAAAAAAAAAAAAGCATTATTGCATATAAACTACTAATGCAAACATTGTTTCATTGGTCGTTTTCATGTTAAGCAACAATAATCCGAAACACACAAACAGAACATTTAAAAATATACCAAACTGCGTTACAATAAATTTTATTTTGCTACAAAAAAAAAGAGTATTTACGTCCTTTTGTAGTCTATTCAAAATAGACTCATCTATTTGTACAATAGTGAAACTTAAGATCGTAATAGTTTCGCTATTCTACAATAGATGGCAGCATTGATTTTTCCGTAGTTTTCAGTTGATCATATTTGAGTAGAGAACTTTCTAGAACGATATACGTAATGACTGTCATTACGTATATCTTTCTAGAAAAATTAGGTCAACCTAAAATGAACTTTATATGTAAGGTGTACGGCTGATTTTAGCTTGACTTTCTATTATATCATTAGAGATTATATTAAATCAGGAATTTAATTAAAATAAAATGAAAATTGTACTTTCGTTATAAACTAATTTCGTAAACAGTATATATATATATATATATATATACTTTATATATATATATATATATATATATATATACTGTTATCCGCGACTTCGTGGAATCAAAAATGCAGTTACTTCAAACAAACAAACCTTTCGTCTTTATAATATTAATATTGAATTAAAACTTGATATTTACAATATACGTATAAGTGTGCTTTTTCATGCAATACAAAACGTTATTACAATAACTTACATCAACTCCTCCCACGGACATGACTGGTTGTAGGCTGAAGAAACATTGTCCATTTACGGAGGTGATCACCGGCACCGTGTGAACTGTGGTAGGTATTTGCCCAACAGTGGGTACACATGGCATGCTATTCGTTAGCACTGATGTGGTCGAAGGGGAATTCGAAAGAGATGTCAAAGAAGACGGAGTATTCATTTGATTAATTGTACTGCTACCTGAAACTGAAAATATATGAAATTATTATGTATATACATACATATTTTCTCGCCAGATTCCTTACATGGTAGGCAGAGAGAACCGAGTGCCATACATCACGATCCTTGCAGGCTTGTCTCGCTTCTTCCACATTCATCACTCTTTTCATACACACACGCCGGTTGCGAAGACTCTTGACACCACCTTCGGACAGTACTCGATCAATCTGATCGTGGTATGTCAGTCTTGGACTTCCCCGGTACCTACATCCTTCCACATTCGCCTTGTATATCTGTTTTGTTAACCTTTCATCTACCATTCTTTCTACATGACCGAACCACCTTCGAATTATATATATACATATAGTGTGTAAAGAAAACCCTGTTGGATAATTAAAGGTGTTATTTGGTATCGTAACATGGTTACATATGTGTAATTTATTTTATGGATATTAATTAGTTTTCCCAATAAAAAAAGTAATCTTAAATGCTATTTTTTACATTAAGTATAACAACACCTATAAATATGTAAATTCTATTATCAAAGAATGTCGCGCAAGTCGGTTACTACCGAAGGATACACGGCGCGCATGGGACGCGTTTAAAGTTCGTTTGTAAAAAGCCGAAAAACGAACACCACGCCTTCGCATGATGTTTGTGCGAAAGCCGCCAAAGCGAAACAATGAAACAAACAGCGACAAGGTGTTGTCATTTTTAAAATATATATTTATATTTTTGCTTATCTCTAAAAATACGAATATTAAAAAAGCGATATCGTTTTATTTTTTGAAATAAAGTCATTTTAATATTTTTTTCAGTAATGCGTTTAAGCAACTTATATGCCTCTTTCGAATCGGACAGGGTTTTCTTTACACCATGTATGTTAAATAGTAAATAATTTAGCCCATGTAGCTTCGCCCGCGAAATCATATCAGCAGTTTAAGAAGTGGGGGGTCATTGGCCAGAAGCGTGCTCGTCGCGACCCCTGCCAGTCCACTGGACTGCAATTCTGGCCCGAATAAGTACCGCAGTGCGGATTAGGGCGTCCCCTGGAGGCGACGCGTACCGATCCGCCCCCGTCGGTACGAAAAGCGGCGGATGCGGCGATGGGGGCCGCCACCCATCACGCCAGGCTCGAATAGGCGAGTCGAGGGGAGCAGAGTGCCAAATAGGCACGTGGAATGTAAGAGGTGGGTTGGAAGATAAGATGCATGAATTGATAGACGTAATGAATGAGAGATGCCTGGATGTTTTGTGTGTAACAGAGACTAAACGTAAAGGTAGTGAAACCACTGATCTCCCCGGTGGCATGATGGCTCTGTGGTCTGGTGTGCCCCAGAGCGATCATGCTGGCGCCGGAGTAGGTATTCTTCTATCGTCACGCTTAGTCTCTGGTCTGAAAGATTATGGGATGGCTGGCTCGAGACTTCTCTGGGTCCGGATCAAACTGGGAAACACGAGAGTCTTTTTGGTCGCATTATATGCACCGGTAAGCTCTTCGTCGCCCAGTGACCTGGAAAAGTTTTGGGATTCTGTAAGGGATGTTCTGGATATGGTTGATGACAATGAAAGAGTCATTTTGTATGGTGATTTGAATGGATGGGTCGGGACTAAGCGGCCTGGTTTCGATGCCGTTCTTGGTCCGTATGGTGACAGTAGAGTGAACGACGCCGGTAAGCACATTGTGGATTTATGCATGGAAAGGAATCTTCTTGTGGCTAACACAATATTCCCTCATAAGGACATACATTTGTATACATGGAGAAGGAATGACCAAAAGAGTGTGATAGATCTGATTTTGATTGATAGTAGACTCCGCAGTTGTTTAATGGATACGCGCGCCTACAGAGGTCTCAATCTGGAAACAGACCACTATTTGGTAATAAGCCGATATAGGGGTCTGTTTAAGAAGTGGAGACATTGGCGACAGCGTGTTCCATTCGGAGAGCTTGAAAGGATAAAGAGCGAAAAGTTGCAAGACCCGACTATAAGGAGTATGTATGAGATTCAGGTTCGAGATAGGTTGGCGAAAGTGAACCTACCGGACTTGGATGGAGACGAATGTTGGAAAGTTTTGAAAGATAGTATGATAGTAGCCGCGAAAGAAGTATGTGGTAGTGCAAAACTGTGCAAGTCAATGGAAGGAGATGCATGGTGGGATGATGAAGTGAAAGCTGCGATTGAGAGAAAGAAGAAAGCATGGCTAGACTATGTATCATGTTTGCAAGCGAATGATGGTATGAAAGACAAGAAGAAAGAATTGTATCGTTGTTGTAAGAATGCCACCAAAACCTTAGTGAAAGAAAAGCGTGAAAGAGAATGTTTGAAAGCGGAAGGGAGACTGGTGAGCAACTTCGAGGCAAACACCAAACTTTTTTGGAGGGAGGTGAAGAAGTCTAGGAGTTGTTCGGCAGCCTCCAGAATGAATAGGATTAAATCTAAGGATGGTGACATTCTTACAAGCACAGAAAGCGTGTTAAAACGATGGAGTGAATATTTTGGAGATATGTATGATGCTGTTCAGGACGCTGCCTCCGTCTCTGACTCAGTAAGTGACTCAGAGACGGTGGAGGCGTGCCAGGACATTACTATGCAAGAGATCGTATGGGCGATAAGAAGTATTAAAAACGGAAAGGCTGCGGGAATAGATAAGGTGACTGCTGAGATGATCAAATACGGTGGTCCTGCCGTCTGGGACTCTTTTTGGGTCCTCTGCAATACATGTTGGAGGACCGGTAGAGTACCCGAAGACTGGCGGCGCGCGGTCATCGTGCCCTTGTATAAAGGCAAGGGTTCACGTATAGACTGCAATAGCTATAGGGCCATCAATTTAATCAGCTTAGCATCGAAGGTGTATGGTAAGATCATCGAAAGGAGAATGCAAGGGAAGTCCGAGGGAATGTTGTGGGAGGCACAAGGGGGTTTCAGATCTGGAAGAGGATGTATGGATCAAGTTTTCTCACTCCGCAACATCGTAGAGAAGCATCTGGCTGTCGGCCAGAAGGTTTTCTGCGGTTTTGTGGATTTGGAGAAAGCGTTTGATAGAGTTGTGCGAAAGAAACTTTGGGACATTTTACCCAGTTATGGGATAGATGGGCGTCTGCTGCGTGCTTTGCAATCCATGTACTGGGATTGCAAAGCATGTGTGCGGGTGGACGGCAACATATCGCCCTGGTTCGATGTCAATATCGGCGTCAAGCAGGGTTGTGTGTTGTCAGCTCGTCTGTTTATTCTATATCTGGATAAGTGTCTCCAAAGATTGAGGTCATTGAATGTGGGAATGCACATGAGTGATCTAGTGGTGAACTGCCTGCTTTATGCAGATGACGCTGTACTTTTAGGCTCAACTCCATCTGAGCTGCAAACACTGGTCACAGTTATAAATGAGGATTATAAGAGTATGGGCTTACATTTGAATGCGAAGAAAACTAAAGTTTTGGTATTTGAAAGAGAAACAACCAGAATGGATGTAAGAGTTGTGGTCGATGATGTAGTGCTGGAACAAGTGGATGAGTTTGTATATCTTGGATGTGTTTTTAGCAGGGATGGAAGGTACACCGCTGATGTTGAAAGAAGAGTGTGTGCATGGAACAGAGTGAATGGAGCGTTAGGGAGATTACTTAATAGCACAATTTTAAGTCAGGGTGCCCGTCTAGCCCTGCATAATCATGTGCTTATCCCAACGCTATTGTATGGAAGTGAGAGTTGGGTATGTCAGAAAGGGCATGAAAGTAGAATCAACGCGGTCGAGATGAGGTCGCTAAGAAAAATATGTGGTGTAACACTCGCGGACCGGGTTCGTAATGTCGAAGTGAGAGAGAGGTTAGGTTTGAAAGAAAGTGTCGGTGTAAAGATGAGAAAGGGCATGCATCGTTGGTTCGGTCATGTAGAAAGAATGGTAGATGAAAGGTTAACAAAACAGATATACAAGGCGAATGTGGAAGGATGTAGGTACCGGGGAAGTCCAAGACTGACATACCACGATCAGATTGATCGAGTACTGTCCGAAGGTGGTGTCAAGAGTCTTCGCAACCGGCGTGTGTGTATGAAAAGAGTGATGAATGTGGAAGAAGCGAGACAAGCCTGCAAGGATCGTGATGTATGGCACTCGGTTCTCTCTGCCTACCCCGTAAGGGATCTGGCGTGAAGATATGTATGTATGTGTAGTTTAAGAAGTGTCATAACTGTTAATATTTTTACATCAAATATAAATGTGTAAATCGCTTAGGACTTTCTGAAATATAAAAGGGCTTTAAGCTATGGTCTTATTTGATGTAGCGGGGGTGTTAATATTTTTACATCAAATGAGACAGCTAACGCCATCTATTGTCGCTAACTGAGCCCTATTTATTGTATTAACAAATGTGGTGCCTCCAATAAATTCTGTCTACCTAATTCTGTCTTTGTTCTCACGAAACCGAAGCGTGAACACATGTTTTATTACATACAATATTCACCACATAAGTAAGTGAATTTCGAAAAATCCTTTCTTATAACTCATCTACATCAGATATATAATCCCTGTGAAAAATGTTAGCCTCCTATGTATAAGGGTTCATTTCCATTGGTCGTTAGTGCCGCATTCAAGGTACGGGAGATTTCTGTTTAAGCATACCATAGCGTCCGTATGCGATAACTGTTTTCATTAGTCGATGGCGCCCGCATGCTAGATATTCTTTATATATTTATTTCATATAAATTATTTGTTACATTTCATTAATATAGGTAGTATCAAAATGTTTTTACCAGTTAAGGCATTTGTAAATATGTTAAAAGATCAACCATATATATTTCTACTAGTTTAAGCATTTGTAAATAGGTAAAACAATCAACCATATTGCTGTCGTACAGCATTAATTCCCATCTTATAATACTCGTGAACTAAACTCCCGCACTATGCTTGCTTTACACCGATTGATAAATTTCACTAGGCGTTAGGCCGCTTGTGGGAAATAATCGTATGTTTTATGGAATTAAACATTGACGACGCAGTTTCATTAGTCGATCAAAACCAATTTATCGACCAATCAAATGAACCTTTAAGCTGGACGTTGATATGTCAGTCAGTGAATCTGAATTCATTTCATTACAATGACTTGATTTCTGCAAAGGAACATATTCTATAATGTCTTCCTTAATAATAGTTTGGAAATAAAAACGAAAAGGGGTATTTTTCAAGTTATTTTTTAATTTTTGCAATTTATTAAAAATTGCTGTGCTGAAATCCTTCCTTACATTTCTCTAGTCAACATTTTGAATCGAATGAGCCATTGCTCATATTTTTAAGAGCTTTTAACACATTTTTAAGCTTGTTAAATAGACTATAGGGGATTTCATGTACAAATGATTATATCGAGATAGGCATATGAGTTTTGACTAGCATTTACTAAAATAAAACTGCTTTAAAGTTTATTTTTGAATACACCAGTTTCTTAATCTACAAGTCCGAAAATCTACAAGTATAAATCTTTATTTAATCTAAATATTTTTTTGTGTTTTATATCCTATTTATAAAGGATCTTATATGAGCTATATGTTATCACATTGTTACCTTTGGAAGAGAAGCAAATGCAGGTGAAACTATGGGAAATAACGTAGAGTATAAAAGTCTTAAATCTACTAAAGAATTAATTTTACTTACCAGAAGTTGTCATTGTTGTCGGAATAGGCCTTAACATAGCACTGGTATTGAGTGTAACCGGCCGATTTTGCCGAACAGGAGCTTGAGTAGTCGGTGGTTGTATGGGAATATACACCATAGAATTCTTGCCGTTCAAGTCCGATCTTGGTTCCTCAGGTTTCTTAGGCTGAGGAAATGTTTTTCTGGCTTTAACCCTGACTTCCGCAGGTTTTGTCGGTGGTGTTTTACGTGCGAGAGGGGCGACAACAACTTTATTTATTCTCACATCCCGTAAACTCGTTGGAGGAGGATTTACAGGGCGAAGGTGAAACACATTCATCAAGTCCATCTTCTCATTATGTCGGTCGATATCATCTAGGTCCATTGGCTCTGCTTTAATTTCTACTTCAACATTCTCTTTAGGTGGAGTTTTTTCAGCAGATGCCATACGTGCAAATGCGCGAACCCCTACTCTACCTACAGAACTACTAGTCTGTTCTGAATCAGTTCTAAGCTTCTGTAATTTATTTACAGCTTCTTTCATGTTTCGTACAGTTTCCGTGCTTGTTGGTATAAAAATACTAGAATCAGAATCAACTTCAACAGTTATTTCAATGCTTTTGTTACTTGAGGTTGTATTAATGTTAGCATTGTGTGACGTTGAAAGACTTCGTACACTACTTATAGTTGGAAGTCGAGTCATGTCATTTTTGGCAGTTTCTCGAGCAATCAATGCTAGACTGGTATCATCATCAAATTGGATTCTGTCCTTAGCTGACTTGGGTGTGTCAATTGTTGATGATTTACTATTGTCCAATGATCTGTCTAGGTCATTCTCTTTGGTTTTAATATTATTAACTTCTTTTTTCTCCAAGTTTTTGTCTTTTACTAACTGACTATTGTTCAAAGACTTGACTTTAGAACTTCTTCTCTTATGGGATTTTTTATCATCAGACTTTTCTTTATTAACTTGTACAGTGTTTTCTATTCTGTTGGGTTTTGATTTTTGTGTCACTATTTTATCTTCCTTTTGTTTTGGTGTTGCAGTTTTATCCTCTTTTTGCTTTGGTGTCGCAACTTTGTCCTCTGTTTGCTTTGGTGTTGCAACTTTATCCTCCTTTTGCTTTGGTATTGCAATTTTATCCTCTTTTTGTTTTGGTGTCGCCATTTTATCTTCTTTTTGTTTTGGCGCTGTCGCTTTATCTTCTTTTTGTTTCAGTGTCGCTGCTTTGTCTTCTTTTTCTTTAGGTGTACTGGTTTTCGGTATTTTAATTTTACTTGCTTTTAAGGGGGTCTTTTCTGTTACAGAATTGTTCGCAGGACCATTAGGCGTATCTACTTGAACAGTTTTCGAAATTATTGAGCTTTCTTCCTTATCTTTTGTTTTATCAGCCTCTTTATTCTTTGACTTATTATGAAGCTTATTTTTATTATCCTGCTGCAATACGTTTTTATCATTATTTTTATTTTCATTTTCTATTCGTTTCTTTTTATCAGCAGAACTATCAATTATAGTAATCACTGCTTCTTCTAATTCAGATCGTCGACGTTTTCTAGGTACTTTATCTTTTTGCTCCTCTGTTTCCTTTATTTTCTTGCTGCAAGAAATAAAAATGTGTTGTCATTCTGTAACATGTATGTATTTTGTCAATACTGTTGAAGAAATGAATTAAATATTAACAATTTAAGTGTATTTGAGAATAAAAATACAGTATCAAGACGACTGAATACAATATGATAAATATTGTTAAAGAATTCATTCTTACTTTTCAGATGAGATTTCAGTGTCCTCTTCCCGCGCAATTTCAGCCCCTCCCGACATTTTACGTATGGGTGTAATTTCAGTGTCTTCACCGTCACTCATTTCACTAAAAAACAAATATAAATTGGAATATGAAGAGTATAAAATATAAATTGAATTGCACTTTTACTATCGCATACTATTATCGCTACTTAAACTCTCCTAGGCTGCGCGCCTGCATAAACAAACTATACGAGTTTCTGTTACGAGTTTCGTCATTCAATAATACAACTTTCAGTTGTTCAGTCTAGTAGTGTCAGCGGTGGTGCTATATCTTTGAAGTGGCACAAGGTGTACAGTACCCGGCGATAAATATTGCACATCGACCTTTGGAAAGAGACAATCGGCTAATTTCGGCTTCGTAGAGCGTTATCTCTGTCGCACAAAATACAAACAGTCCGGTACCTATTAGGAGCTGTTAAAACAAGTATGATTTGCTTCTTTTGATATTTTTATTCTTTGTATAAAATACACTAATTTTTCTATAAGTGATGGCTTTAGGTTGGGGTAAAATAAAATAAAAAAACATTTTTACATTATGTTTACGTATTTAATTATTTTGGAACATTACAGCTTTAGTGTACATAATAAACACCATTATACCTATTGCTAAAATGAGACATTGCAATAAAAATAATAATAATTCTAATTCTCAATTACTTCCATTTCACTATCTGTGCTCTCAAAGAGGTCAATATCACTGTCACTATCAGCCGTATTTATTACTAATCTATCAGTGTAATTGTCTAAACTGTGTTGAATGCTTCTATATTCATTCTCTTCATACATAAATCCCACACTAAAGGGAAATCTTGGAGTGACGATAAGAAAAAAGGAGTAAAAAAGCCAATTTCAAAAGGTCAACGTTTGATAATAGTTCATGCGGGAAATGAAAAAGGCTTTGTACCCGGTGCTTTTTTAACGTATAAATCCACGGACACTACAGGTGACTATCACAATGAAATGAATAACGATAACTATGAGAAATGGCTGGTTAACCAATTAATCCCAAATATACCCAGTGATTCTGTTCTAGTTATCGACAACGCACCCTATCACAACAAGTATGTTGAGAGACCCCCCAACTCAAACACCATTAAACGGGAAATGATCAACTGGTTAAACAGACATGAAATTCCAGTTGATCCAAAATTAACAAAAACCCAGATTAACGCTATTATATGTCAGCACAAGGAGAGGTATACAGAGTTTTCTGTGGACAAAATACTTGCCGAACATGGGCACACTGTGTTGCGATTGCCACCATATCATCCGGATTTTAATCCAATTGAAAATATATGGTCTCAACTGAAAGGCTATGTAGCCTCTAGAAATGTGGGTATGAACTTAACTACAGTAAAAACATTATTGACTGAAAAAGTAAACATGATCGGCGCTGAAGAGTGGAAAAAGGTTTGCGATCATGCAATCAAATGTGAGAATGAATATAGAAGCATTCAACACAGTTTAGACAATTACACTGATAGATTAGTAATAAATACGGCTGATAGTGACAGTGATATTGACCTCTTTGAGAGCACAGATAGTGAAATGGAAGTAATTGAGAATTAGAATTATTATTATTTTTATTGCAATGTCTCATTTTAGCAATAGGTATAATGGTGTTTATTATGTACACTAAAGCTGTAATGTTCCAAAATAATTAAATACGTAAACATAATGTAAAAATGTTTTTTTATTTTATTTTACCCCAACCTAAAGCCATCACTTATAGAAAAATTAGTGTATTTTATACAAAGAATAAAAATATCAAAAGAAGCAAATCATACTTGTTTTAACAGCTCCTAATAGGTACCGGACTGTTTGTATTTTGTGCGACAGAGATAACGCTCTACGAAGCCGAAATTAGCCGATTGTCTCTTTCCAAAGGTCGATGTGCAATATTTATCGCCGGGTACTGTACTTGTAATTGCAACTCTAATGATATTTTTTATTTTTTATTGCTTGCAAATACGAACTCCTACATTTTTTTTGGAGGCACAAGGCATACTTGTAATTGCAACTCTGATATTTTTTTTTTTAATTTCCTGCAAATACGAACTTCTATATTTCTTAATTTTGCCTACTATTTCTGTAGGCCGAAGAGTCATTAGCTAATTCTGCTGCAAATAGTTAAAGAGCTTCATCCCTAGCATCCTTATTTTTGTATCATGAATTTTGAGTGTTTCGACACATAAAATTCCTATATACATTTTTCGAAAATTTTACCATTGTGTGGCATACCAAACTTAACGGTTTTTGACATTTTTAAAAACCTCCTGCCTATGGAAAATGTAGATCGTGGATGGCGATTCTCGTGTCAAAGTCAGTACAACGTGATAAGCGCGGATTTCCCATCGCCACTTGCGATTATCGCACGAGCATTGTTTATACAAGACGAGACACTTATGTATCTATAGATCTACGATTCCTCGCCTGGAGTGTCAGCATTATAATAGAAGTCTCACCTATGATACTTGCATTCGAACATCGCTTTATTAATACGATATTTTGTAAAAATGTAAACAACCGCAAGCGAGAATCGAATGGCGAGTTTTTTGGGAAAATGCGAGTTCATGTCACACGAAGTTATAAAATATTTTAATATGATTAATCAGAGGCTCTCACCCATCAATTGTTGAATTCTTGGAGGACTTCGAATTTGATCTTCTTTTTGGTTTTACGACGTTTGGCGAACTTGCTGCTATTTTTTCTTTACTAGATGTTGTTACAGGTGCATGTAGTTCTCCTTCAAAGTTAGGTATCTATAAAAACGATAAACTAATTAAAATTAATAATAAACGAAGAAAGAAGCAGATTGATTAAACTTCTGAACATTTAATACTCTAATTTATTTGAACACTAACCATCATTTTCAGTTGTTCGGTGAGTTTAGTTGGATCAAATTGTGTTTTGAAGGGCGGATAAACGAACTTCCCGTATTTTCTTGATATATTTCTTATATGTTGTTCAGCTTCCTAGAAAAAAAAGTTACAAATAAATTCCGACTCTTCGATTTGTAGCATATCTAAATAAAAAAACAAAGACAGCTCTATCACAGCAAATTCATTTTATATTTAAACTGTTCATTTATACATATAAATTCACAGGACAAATTACACCTACTGATCTAACTCCAAAGTAAGCAAATTATTTGCTTGTATTATGGTTGTTAGTC
This sequence comes from Apodemia mormo, assembly GCA_036924255.1. Lineage (NCBI taxonomy): Eukaryota > Metazoa > Arthropoda > Insecta > Lepidoptera > Riodinidae > Apodemia > Apodemia mormo. The sequence goes on along the minus strand of JAUPFN010000001.1, from coordinate 36,436,444 downwards.
AACGATACTAATACATAGAAATATATTAATATATAATATATTTCTATGTATTAGTATCATACATATATAAATACTTGAATATATTTAATAAACACCCAAGCCTGGAAATACAAACATTTATGCTCATCACACAAATGCTTGTCCCCATCGCTTTCCATTTCACGCTTTTTGGTAAAATTTTAATTGACATAGTTGAAATTGTATGTATCCTTAATTGCAAAATAATGGAATTTTCAACTGTAAGAGTTTAAAATAAAGTGTTTATAAGACATATACTAAAAAGAGGGCTCTATAATTCTATTATTACATAAAACATGTTCTAAACATAACATAGGCATCAGGCATCGCTCCATTTTCATAGTATTATTATTTTAAACATAATAAATGTTAATATTAATACCTGCATGCTATCAAGTATATCCTGTCGCTTAGTTCTAAAGTTATTGGGATCTTTTTCGGAGTAAAGGAAGCAGTCTTTTGCCGGTACCCAAGCTCGATCGTGTGCACCAAAGAATCGAACGTCAACCATTCCATGGTTGTTTATAGTCATGCCTTTAGCTGGCCAGTAAGGAAAACCTGCAAAACGATTCAAATTGTTACTTACATAGACATAACCATAGATAAGTTACGATTTTTAGTATATAATAGAAAAAAAAAACACTTCTCTCTTGTCTTCAGTGCAGACGACGGGACGACACGATTTTGCCTTCAGCTTCAATCTCTTTAAAAACGAACGCTATAACGGCGTGGTGGGGGGAGGCGGGGAATATACAAAAGTGGACTAATTATACGAATTGAACTGTCAACGAATTGTCAACGATATTTGTACATATTGCATAAATACTCCTCCTTCTATATTATTTAATAAATACCAACCTAGAAATACAAACTTCTACGCTCGTCACAAAATGCCTCTCTGTTGGGTATCGAACGTGAGCCCATTGATTGCGCATTCAGTGTCACTAATTGACCAACGGGGCAAAAAAGACCAGTAGATGTTTTTATATAATTAGATACCAAGCAAGCAGTTGGTTCTCCTGATGTAAAGAGAGACCATCAACGTTGATATAGATTGAAGTGTGTACCCAGAGCAGGTTGTCCGTTTTTTACGAACTACCTGGAAAAAATGGCAAATAGTGAAGACTAATTTATTTAATTTATAACTAACTATTCCACATAGACTAGTATAATTTTAGATTATTTTTAAGAGGCAGTTCACACTTTAGACCAACTTTTGACAAGAAATCAAAATTTTCCAACTCCTAATTTTTCATATTCTAAGGTACTTTTATTTAATTAAATGGTACCATTAGATAGTTTATTCTGCAAAATATTGCCTCCATGAAACAGATTTTTTAATCATCAATTGTATTTCTTATAATAAATGTTCTCCGAAATCAAGTTTCGACAATTACGCAAGGAAGCTATTTTTCCAAAAGTATTGTTACTGCTTGAATCAACAAACTTAATTAGAAAAAATACTTAATTACCAGAAACATCTATCAATTGTCCCTGAATGGATTACTTTTTTCTTAAATTATCTATTACTATATCTAATTAATTAAGCAAATATGCCTATTTCAACGAAAAGTAACGAAATATTAACTGGGTTTTATGTTACCAAAAAATGACATTTTCCTATAGAAATTGGCATAGAATAAAATTATATTCTATTCTTATGCACAAGTAAGTGACTTAAATAATATTTATTAATTTTTTATTTCAAAAATATAAAATCCACTACGTCCGTGTGCCAAAATTAGTACCGCGTAGTAATAATTAAAATATATAAAAGCATCAATACTATTTTCATTTTACCAGCACTAGGTGCACTATATGGACGATGACGTCCAGCTCTCGCATCCATTAGAAAATATCTAAATTCCAGCTGGGCGATTTTGTGAAATGGCTCTTAAAACATACAAGCATAAGCAGTAATAACGACGGCTGACGTCATAATTGCATCAAATATTAACTAGGATGCTTTTTCTCACGGTTTAAATGGATTCGCCTTTTAAGACAATTTCTTAGTTTTTTTTTATATCATAAGATAGCAAACAAGCAGATGGGTCTCCTGATGGAAAGAGTCAACCGTCGCCTATAGACACCAAAGATGTTAATGGTGCGTTGCTATCTTGTGGCGAGGTCTAATGCCACATGCATAAGTTTACCGGCTACCTTACCCTCCAAACCGGAACACGACAGCGACAAGCACTGACGCTATTGCGCAGGAATAGATAAGGCGGTGGTACCAGACCCGGGCGAGACAATGCAGAACTCTACCACCTAGTAGCCACGATGGTAGTGCTCGATAGCCAATCGGTCGCCTTTTACGACCTGCCTGGCAGAACGGCAGTTGGCCTATTCTTCAAAGGAGGCCGGGACCAACACGGCGGTAGTTTGTTAGTGTAGCTTGCATTTACACACAGAAATACAGAGTTATACTACTTACCAATGAAATAAAATCTCATCAAGGGTAATTTTTAAACCTTGCTATCTCATTTGGTACAATAAAGCGTACAACATAGTTTATTTCTATTTTTCATGATATAATGTATTTATAAATGTATGATATTTTTGAGTCATAGGAGCGTTTGCTCATATGCGCGGCGACACGATTCCTTCGCAATGGCGTATCTATTAGTATTCATGTAGTCTATGGTTTTTCTATATATAGTACTAATGAAGAATGTTAACTAATTTTGATTATTAGCACTCCATATTCACTGTGAAAAATAAAAAATACTAGTGAAAGAATTACTTCGATACGTCAATTAGTTTCCGATTTAGAAGTAAAATAAGTTGAACCGCACGACGCTGGCTGCCGTTGACGCTGTGACGTCATCTCACAACACGCTCAGTCTAGTTCGCTCGGCGGCCGGCGCTCGCGGTCGCGCGCCCGTGCCGTCGAAATTACACCTCAATACTTTTCCAAAAAATGTCCAATCCAAATACTAGGAAATCATGAGTTGTGCCTACTGAACGGATCTGGACGAAGTCTGGAATAACTCACGGCTCCTTTTAATTCTGGGAAAATGTACAGTTCCCGAGGTTTTTTTTTTTTCGAAATGTCTCAATTGCTGTTAGCCTTATGGGCTGTTACAGCTTCACCGGTCGCGGGGGCGAGCAGAGTGCTCAGCCAGAATTTAAAGGTGTAGGGCTGTACGCTCTCCGCCCTAAGGGTGTCTCCTGTGAGACCGAACCTCGGCTTAGGGTGGGGTCGTGATTTGCGATGAGAGGGCTAGTGGCATTGTTTTGTCCGTCCGCCGAACCTTGCCCTTGGGCTCGGTTCGCCGAAGGGCGAAACAGGGGTCCTCGTCGCCGCCGGCGGCGACGGTGTCGCGAATGTAGGTGTGTAGGGTTATCGTGTAAACCGTTGGTCAGAGTTATCGGGTCATCGGGATCGGTAAGAACGTGGCGGGGCCTACGTAGTTTGGGATCGGGATTAGGGTCTGGGATGTAGTCAGCCGCGGCTACCACCAGTGGGTTCGGATGCGAGATGGCACGATCGAAGTATCTTTCGGAAATGTCTTTGAAATGCTTTGCTAAGCTCGGCAATTCAAGATCGTTATGGAGGTCTACGTTGCGCATATACCACGGCGCTCCCGTGGCAATACGCAGGAATTTATTTTGTACCACTTGCAACGGATGCAAGTCCGTACGGGGGAGATGGGCAAACGCTACGCAAGCGTATGAAAGGATGGAGTTTCCGAGGTATTTATTTAAATTAAGAAGAACGGTAGGTACCTATACACGTACATATACCTACGTCCTACGTACCTACCTATAGCTACAAAACTAATACATATTTGTTGTCTTTAACGTAAAAATTTAATGGTAGGTAGGTCCTTCTATTGTTTGAGTTGCATTCTTTCATTACGACATTAGTTGGGTATTTTGTTTTGATAAAATAATTTAGAACAGATAAACTATTAAGCATAAGTAGTAGCAAGGAAAGTTTTCTTACCTTTGCATTTTTCTTCCTCGCATTTCGGCGCCAACGAAATGACCGCCCCGTTGGTCGAGTGGTTAGCGACCCTGACTACGCAATCGACGGGGCTCGGGTTCGATCCCCGGCGGGGACAAGCATTTGTGTGATGAACATAAATGTTTGTATTTCCGGGTTTGGGTGTTTATTATATATATTCTGCTATTTATATATGTATTTCTATGTATTAGTATCATTGACTAACACCCATAACACAAGCAAATATTTGCTTACTTTGGGGTTAGATCAGTAAGTGTAATTTGTCCCGTGAATATTTATTTATTTAATCACTATTTGTTGATAAATAATGCGCAACCATTAATCCATCTATTTTAGGTAAAATATCCGATTGCCCTTTTTCGAATCCTTCATTCATTTTATTAATCGAATAATATTTACTATTAATAGACTATTAAAGTAATACGCTGACGAAAACAACAAAATGCTGCGCAAGCTATTACACCTTACTATACTATAACCGCTGGAGACTTGATTTGATACTAAGCGAAGCGCGGCGCGTTGTGTCATGACGTCACAAGCGGTCACGTGGCTGTTAGCGAGACTTGATATTTTTCGAAACTTTGAATGCCTATAAAATCAAAACTACTAGGTATTTTTTACTACAACAAAAACTAGTGTATTTGTATACATACAGGCTTTACTAAGACAAAATTGCAAGCGATTTAGCATACCTAGTAACATTCTTCATTGTGCTTGCGCATTTTCAGTTTGAAAAAGGAGGTTGTCTGTTTGACCTGAATGTATGTAATATTATTGGAACTGGAAATATTTGAGTATGATGATCTATTTATGCGTCCAAGCACGTTTGCTAATCTTTGTAAGTGTATGTATGTTTATACATTCGTATGTAAGATATGGGTATAATTTACAGATATTGACGTCGGTTTTTTTATATCATAACATCTCGGTCGGCTCACGCGATCAGTGTTCTAGTTACATGCTATAATATAGTAGTTTGTAGTCTATTTATTTATTATTTACTAGCTATTGCCAGCGACTTCATCCGCGCGGACTTCGTTTACTCTGCTCTGCTCCTCTCCCGTAGGTGATAGCGTGATAATATGTAGCCTATAAGTTGACCCGACCTGTAAGTAATATTCATGCAAAATTTGAAGTAAATCCATGCAGTACTTTTTGAGTTTACCCCGGACATATATACAGACAAACAGATAAAAATTCTAAAAACTATATTTTTCGCTTCGATATCGATTGTAGATCACGCCCCAAGTATGATTTCAAAAAAATATTCAATGTACAGTTTTGACTTTCCTACGATTTTATTATATGTATAGATTAAAACTTTTTATTGCGCAAAATATACAAAAGGCGAACTTAACGTCTATGAACATTCTCTTCCAGTTAACCTTAATTTGTAGAAAATTTGTAACACGCTATTAACAGTCTATATAACGCTATTATAAAATAGTTTATTTTAACAATACTGTAGTGAGTGACCTTTGAGCTTGGCCCAGAGCAGCATGTGCGGCGTGGTGCACACGTCCGTGAACCAGGTGGGGCGGCGCGCGTGCGCGGCCGCGTAACACTCGGGGCACGCCTCTATCTCGCCCAGCTCCGCGCGGCACGAGCGCACCAGCGCGCGCGCGCCGCCCGTCAACTTCGATTGTACTGAAACATTTAACCTTCCTTGTAGTATGTGAGCCCAAGAGAGGATTTTTGCATTTACGCGATCGCGTCAGATTAACATAGAGGAGTCCTTCAGATACTGTTGCGGATCTTCATTAAATAATATAAGCCTTTTATATAGAGGCGAGTAACTAGGACAAAAAAAATTGCAATAGCTTCGGCTTGTGGAAATTGACAGAATATATTTTTTTGTTATTCTTACATCATTTCTTATATAACAAAGGAAAATTCCGACGCGCTCGAGAATATCAAAACTTTTTCTTTGCAAGTTGTGAACCTCCCACTACCTTATGCTGCTATACTTGAATCGGCAGATTTTCTAAATTTTAGGTGGCAATTAACCCACCATAACTTAATCTGACGCGATTTAGTGTTTCCATGTCACAGTTTTTATATAAACATTTTTTTATGTGTAGATTTTTTCCACCATTGAAATGAAAAACATTATATAACCTTTTATTTTTCCTATAATTTAATCTACAAAATCCAATAGGTCCCTATGACACTCGAGTAACTATCCATTTAACATCTCAGGCTCTCCTACTACTGACAACTGTTGTGGACAGCCAATATCTAATAAGCAGGATTCGAAATTATCAAGATACATATGCATCTTGATCATTATTGTAATAACAATCAGGATAGCATTAATTATAATCAAACAGACATTAAGCCTAACAATTTTTAACTTCCTAATACTTAACAACATTTACTACTTCCTACTTCCTAATATTTAACAACAAACCTATTTATTTACTAAAATACATGTTACAAACACTTATTTTAATAAATAAATAGGCTTGTTGACTAAATTTAAAAAACTCTTTAATAATTTACCTTAAGTATTATAAATATTAACCAAAGAGAGTAGGCAGATGACTTTGTAAGACACTAAGGCTACTTACATGTATTAAAAATGACACTGTTATGTAGAATCCATTGCGCATCAGCCAAGAATGCCTCAGTACTGCCATAAAGACCTTCATCAATATTATTTTTCATAAGAGTTAAGTCCATTGGATGCACGACGTATTTATCGTAGTCTGGAAATGCCGTCTTATCTACTGGCTGCATGAATGGTTCGACCTGGAAGTATAAGACATTCATCTTTAGAAAAGAGCAAGTAAGAAGTATTTAGCATTGGTGCCTAGTCAAATTATTATTCCTACAACAAATAATTATATATTTAAATGATAATTTTGCGAATATTCTAGAAAAAGTGAAGAGTGAGTAATACTGAAAAAAATCTATAAATAAAGAATGAGACAACTGCTTTTAACAGTAAACAATAAGTCCGTTTACCAAACAGCTATGCCCTAATGTACCTTCTCGCTAAGCATTGTTGTCGCATGACATTCTGATCATGATGGCAATTCCTTTTTTTTTTTTTTTGTAGGAAATGCAATACGTGCGTTTTATAATTTTTTTTCTTATTTTCACGCCACGCAATGTAAAGCGTACATTGCTCGGACGTATCACAACAGCGGACTCTTGAACTAGCCGTTTGCTGCATGCACGCCATAATAATACGCGCATAATACATTGCTTATTTCGTTTATTTCTTTGAAATTTTTTTTTTTTAGAAAAAGCTTTGCAGAATATTACAATAAATCAAGTAATACAAAATTAAGGTAAAAAAGTCTTCAAAAAAATCAAAAATTTATTATTTTGAGTTTTCACAGTACACCAAAAAACCCACACTAAAATAATATTCCGCAATATTAGCACGGGTAACAGTAACAAAATTATTTTAGTGAGGTTTTTGGTGTACTATAAAAACACAAAAGCTTAATTTCATTATTTCATTTCTTGATTTTGATTTTTTGTATGAGCCTTTTATAATCATCCAATATGTTTCTTTGTTATTTATTGTTTAGTAGCAGCGTGCAGCCCGCTGCATATAAAAGTTTTGGCAAATCCCGCGGGATCGCCTCATTTTTCCGGGATAAAAAGCAGCCTTTGTGCTATTACAGGTCATTGTCTACCTATGTGCCAAATTTCATCCAAACTCATTCAGTAGTTTTTGCGTGATTAAGTAACAAACATCCAACCATCCAAACATCCAAACTTTCGCATTTAAAATATTAATATGTATTTTATGGCGTGTATGTTTATTAAACACAAAGTCGCTGCGCATTTTGGTTGTTACTCTGCTTATTTCTTTGATCACACGACGGATTTTGATTCGATTTTCAATGTTGCATAAACGTTTTGGGGAAGTTTTTATTCTCATTTTGATTTTGTGTAAATTGTGCCAGAGATAATATTATGTTATCCATATATCGGTGGTTGTCAATATAACATAACATATTTGAGATGTTGACTGCCTGGTGGTGTAAGGTATAGCTTATTCGGCTCAGATCGTGAGGGTTCTGGCTCAGTTCGTGAGGAACTGGGTTCGATCCCCGGATCGGGCAAAAATGTGATTGTGATAATTTTGAGGGTTTTCTCGAAAAAAACATCTCAGTGGCAGTTGGGAGTCTGGTGGATGGTGCGTCACCACTCCCGTGCCTTGGATTAGCACGCAAAGCCGTCGGTCCCAGTTATCCCTAAAAATAGTCGATAATCGTTATCAGATCGGTAAAATGTGGCGATGTGGATCACCACTCATTTCGCCAACCGAAAAAACGGTGAATCGTGGTGAACTGGAAAGTCTGCAGACGTTCGGTTTACTCTGCCTAACCCGCAAGGGAACCAGGCGTGATGATGCTTACTTGCGATGTTCCATTTTTGGTTTTAGGATGTCATATAGCATTATTTTTATTTCTAAAACCATATTCGAATGTGCGAAAGTTAAATACCATGGGCTGGTAACTTGCCCACTACTTTAAAATTCAACTGCAAAGATCCCACACTAATCCATACTACCACACAAAAAGGCAAAACATATGTTATCAAACCAATATATTTGTAATCTTGTAATATTATGATATTGTGAAAAAAATATATGGAAGAAAGACAAGCCCGTTGAGTTTCTTCCACAGAATCTTCACAGTGTGTGGTCGCGTTCGAAGACCCTTGACAACTTTGGATAGCACCCGATCTATATGTTTGTTGTAGAAAATCCTTTTCCAGAAAAAGGACAAAATTTTGTGCATTACGAAGTTAAGTATTCAAATTTACATTTTATTAGCGTGAAGACAGCATAATAAAGCATATTTAAAAAAAATCTTCATGTAATATGAGAAACATGAGAAAAATCATAAACACACGCACACCGGAAATTGATCACGTACTTAATTAATAACAACTTCGTGGACGGATATCATCCTACCTGTCTGTTGCTGGATCCTATCTACCTACTGGGTTCAACTATAGTTAATAAGTTTAACGGTGTCTTCCAGGTGACATCTAAGAGCCAAAAGGTTTAAATAAAAAAAAATATATCGGAATCGGTATAGCCGTTTCAGACAAGCGTTACGAATTAGAAAACACGTGTTTTTAAATTTATGACATATTACAGTACAGTATCTCCTTTCTTACAATCGCTCCATTATTGTTAAGGTTTTAAAAGACAACTTCTGCACAGCTACCATCTTTCTCAAAGTCGCAAAACAGACATCTATTTAACGTTTTTTTATTTCTAAAACTTAAATACCTATGTTTAATAATAAACAAATATAAAATGTATGTAAAATATCTATATAAGCAAATAAAATGGTAAAGATACGCTGTTGTGCGCGTACCTATCACAAAAAATCTATTAAATATATTTTCGATCAGTATTTTTTAGTTTTATTTCTGAGAAACTTGAAGTTAGATAGGTAGGTATGTGCTTAAAAATAGCATGATATATTCATTTATAAGCATTACGCGCCAAGCAATGTGTGGTTAGTATAATAATAAACAACGCAGACGAAGTCGCCGGTATCAGTTAGTTTGATATATAACTAGTCATAGACAAATTATATTATGTAAAGAGAAAATGTCGACCACAAAGCAACGTAACAAAGCGATCTCTGTACAAAGTTTATTATTAGCATAGAGCGAGACAGAGACGAAGCACGCGTATCGATTATCGGGGGCGGGAAAGAGAAGAAACATCAGTGGGGCCTGTAGATAACTTGTCGAGCAAGGTCATTTCACTCCGCCCGACGCGGCGCATGACGATTTTCGCATTCTTATTACTTGGTATATTAACATCAGAAACATACAAGTACATAATATTCTTTTAAATTAACGCCTATTTAAAATTGTTATCGCGTTTTTACTGTATGTTAAGTAATAAGATCGACTATATTGCAAAATAATATGCGAAAGCTTAAGTACCAAGTAATTGCAGATTACATTCCTTCAATAAATATATGTAATTGAAAATGTAAATGTCCTACCCACATTATAATCATACATTAGCAGACTCACAGTAAAACTCAAACTATCCTTGATTTTCCTGCCAATTTTACTGAGATCTTTAGACCATAAAAGAATAGTTTTTTATTGACATGACTGATACAACTTTAATTAATACTTCATAATACATAAATATTGATTTAAGTCTTTATTTTGTGGATGTTTTAAATTGTTGTTATATTGGTGTTTGTAATCAATTGCAATTGGAACGTTCTTAATACTATATACTTTTTCTTTTTAATGCCAAAGCAGTCAAATACTAGTGACATGTCATTCAAGTGTATAAATGGAAATGACATAATCACTAAGGATCAAGACTGTTTTGTCTTTTCACCAAAGATCTATATCTTACCATCCACACTTGAACACTAGTGTTTAGATGTAAGTATATAGTTCTTAATACTTAGGTCTGCTTACACTAAACTATTTAAATACTTTTTAAATGAATTTAACCATATTAAAATTCATTTAAAAGTATTTAAATAGCTTTATACAGCTGGACCTTAGTCTGATTTAAAAATTAGACAAGATCAAGGAATATGCTAACTTGTTAGATGCACTGTTGAACAAAACTTCCTTTCTTAAAAATTGTTAAGACATATAATTTTATTCTAGACTTTCCTGAGTCCCAAACTTTACTGAATTTTTGCATTTCCATTAAAATATTTGAGGATGTGTTAACAAAAATGAGATCTCAGGTGGGTATTTGAGACATTAAAAAAAACATTGGTTTCTTTATTTTTGATAACTATAGTATATCCATTGATATAAAAAACCCAAGATACACAACCAGTGTGTCAAAAACGTCCTCCAAAAATGAGTGCACAATTTTAAATTGTGCATTCATTTCAAATAGAATCGCGTCGACCGCGTCACTGTCAATTTTATTTATTTTCGTACATTGCTTTGTAAAAACAACTATAAGTCTTGCACTTAAGGTTGGATATGCAAAGACATATGTTTTTGCCATATCTATAACTACTTAAATGAAATTAGGGACACTTTTGAGTGTCAGTTTTGTTCGGGACTGTGTATCTAGGGTTTTTTATATCAATGAGTATATCAAACGGGCAGATGGCCCTCCTGGTAGTAAGAAATGGTCATCGCCTTTAGACACTAAAGATGTTAATGTCGTGTTACTAACCTTGTAGCAGGTTGGGAATGCCAGATATTTTTTGCAGTGTGCCATGTGCAGTTTATCGACGACCTTACCCTCAAAACCGGAACATTACAATGATGATTGATTGACGCCATAGCGCCGTGAATAGGTAAAGCAGTGTTTACAAAATCGAGCGAGGTGTTACCAAAGTATACTACTTAAAAGTCACGACGGTAGTGACACTTTCGGCCAATCGATGGACATTTACGAACTGCCAGGCAAAACGGGAGATGATGATATATTCTTCGGAGGAGTCAGATCAATACCGTGAAATAACGATATTTCACGGGTTTTAATATTTACATTCCATATGCTTCTTTATTTTTTTACCGTTTTCTTAAATGCTATCATTAAATGTATTTAATTTTAAATTATTAATAAATAAAATTTTAAATTAAAATAATTCGTTATTAATACAAACATAAAAAAGATTTTACCAACATTCATGTCTTCTATAAGTCATCAAAATTAACACTTTGAAACAGAGTTGTAAACCCAAAAATATCCAATATATTAATTTCCATTTAGCGTCCGCCATTTTGTTTCTACTGTTACGGCACAAAGTCAACATTATAATCATGTTTGTTCTAGGAATTCTTTTACCTAACACAGCATACATTTCCCTTAAATCATTACATAGTATAAAACAAAGTCGCTTTCTCTGTCTGTCCCTATGTCCTTATGTCCCTATGTATGCTTAAATCTTTAAAACTACGCAACGGATTTTGATGCGGTTTTTTTTAATAGATAGATTGATTCTTAAGGAAGGTTTTGGTGTATAAACCTTTCCGATATTCCAACGGGAACAAAAGCTGCGCGGGTGAAACCGCGGGCAGGTCGCTAGTATTTTTATATAATATAAAACAATACTCACTATTGCGTAATAAATAGGAATGAAATCAAGAAAATTACTCATGTATAAAAAACTTCAAATCACTTTTTAAATCAGGGAACTATTTTTGTGAGAATATCTTTCGTATTAACAATGGGGTACCTCCTAAACATCAAACACAAATTGGTTGACTGATGCCAATCTCAAATATATTCAACTTCAAAATATCGGCTAAGTGCGTATCAGGCCACGCGACTATAAGGGTTCCGTAGTTGCGAATCACAACAATGCGGGCTAAGAAGGGAGCTTATTATTGTTTCATACTATAAAAGTTTAATCTACTTATTCAACACCATTTACCAATTCAAATCAGCACTTTAACGTTTATTATTTTACAAACAGAACCAGTAATTGAAAAATTGTTTTCAAAGTTTGCAATATTTTTTATAAACCTATCTAAAGATATCCCACAATATAGGGAACGCCAGAAAAAAAAAATAAACATCCATGTAGTGGAGGTATCCTATAAAATAGAAATATTATTTTATCATTTTGTCGTAGTAACTAATAGATCATCAATTCATGAAGATATATTTATGTCAAATTAAAGCTTTCTAGTAACAATAAATACTGAAATAAGCTGCGGGCGGATGGATGGACATTGCGAAACTGGATTTCCGGTTAACTTTGGAACCCAAAAAAGGTCCAACATTTATAAAGATCTACTTATAGGTTCCAGAGATTCAGGAATTTGGAAGTTGGCTGTTGAAATGCAAATTCAATTTAATGCACTGGTGTAATTATGACATAAGTATATGATAGTTACTTAACATGTAGTAATTCGAAAATAACAAAGTAGTATGTTAGTTTGTTACCTAAACAGCCAGAGGCGCCGTATAAATTTCCATGCAATTTGGACCACAGATATACTATTACTGACCGACATTTGCCGAAGAATACTAAAAAATATTTAACGCCAAAATTCTTTTAACAATAGATGACACTGTAAGTAATAAAGTAACTAATTTAATAACTTGGTCACGAAGGCGAAACTTTGAGTAGTAGCTTAATAAATCAAGGATCTTCTCTTTTTGTATGGTGATCAAAAATATTAAGCAATGCCTACAAAGAGAATATAGTATTTGAAATAAGCTGTATGTTTTGACTGCAAAATTAGTTTTGGTACAACTACATCTAAATTCATAATGTATAAAATCAATAAACATAATATGTTAACATGCAAATATATTTTTACTTCAATTATGCATGAGTTATTCTAGTATTATTTACTTTACACATATTACGAGTATATAAACCTGGCAACTGATTTTCCATTAAAGACATACTGTTAATGACATTTTTAATGTGTATTGATGGTAAAATATAACAACTTACATCTTTTTTTATATCTTAGGATAGCAAACAAAGATAACTTTCCTGATAGAAAAATATATGGTCCAGTTGACCCTGTAGGCCATCTCTGAATCTTCCCACTAAATTGAGGTATTTTAAGCTCAAAGGAGCAAAAACTATACTTAATCATAAATTTAAGAGGTAGAAAAGTGCAAAAATCTAAAGTTTGTTAAAAATGACAGTATTTTAATTTAGAACAATGTACATTTTTAAAAACGATGATCAATTTTGATCTTTTGAATGGCATCAAAACAGTTTTGAGCTCCAAAATGTTGCCTTAGTTACAAAATCGTTTGGTTGAAAAATGATAAAATAATGTCGAAAAAACACAATTTTTTAAATATTATTTTCATTGATGATCCCAAACAATCAAGCTAAATAGATTCTATTTACGGTATTAGCTGATTAGGTTTTGAAATTGATCGGTACATTAGTCTGTAAGCTATTTTATAAATATAGAGTAAGTTTTTTGTAAACTATATAAATTATTTGTAAAGCTGTAACTTTTGAACATTTGATTCGATTTTCATTTTTGAGACGGCATTCAACACAGTTTTTTAAGTACTAAAATATTGTAGGACTAAAATCAATTGATAAAAAATTTCAAAGTTATGTCGAAAAAACATTTTTTTTAATTTTTCGTCTACAATAACTCTCAAAGGGATACAGATTTGAACGCAATTTGTTAAGGAAAAAATCTGATAAGATTTTGTAATTAATCAGTCTATTAATCTGGAAGTTACTTTGCAAACACATTGTTTTTGTCAACAATTTTTTGTAGTTTTTTTGAACATTTTTCAAAATCTCTTAGACTGAATGGGTCAGATTTTTAGATGTTTGGCAGAACCTAATTAATTTCACAGTCGCGCCTTACAGAAAATCACAAATACTCAATGGATTTGAAAATATGAGGTGTCATATTTTTGTGCAAGTATAGACAGTGAATGAAACTAAGTGTGCGGATGGAGAACATACTAGAGCGTGTTACTAGAGCGAACATACTAGAATGTGTTTAGGTATTTGATAAAATTCATCTAAAATTAAACAAAAATAATGCTCTTTGGCTCTTTACGTAATTTGTGATAGAATTTATAATTTATTATTTTTTTCATTTTATAGGACAGCGTTTCTTAACCCTTTTCAGTCACCGGACCCCTTTGAAAATCAAACACAACTTCAAGGACCCCTTAATAAAAAACGATGGAATTTATTTATTGATTTAAACGTTCATAGATAAGACGGCAGACCCCCATGCACATATTCCATGGACCACAGGTTAAGAAACACTGTAATAGGATATCACAAAAGCAGATGATTCTCCTGATGGAAAGAGATAACCATTGCCTATACCAAAGATTTTAGTGGTGTGTTGCTATCTATACAGCAGGGTTGGTATACCACATGCATAAATAAGTTCATCGATTACCTTACCCTCTGAACTGAAGAGCTTTTTAATTTAACTTTGTGGCTTGTTTGTAACAAATTTTCTGTACACATTATTTATCAATCATCAATTGTAATCACAAAGAAAAAAGTCAATACACATTTTTACACATACTTCTTCCATACATACAAAGATTGTTGAATTATATAGCTATAGTAACAAAAATAACATAATATAAACATATTTACCCCATTCAGATCCATCATACGTTGCAATGCATACCGAAGCAAGTCACATAACTGCCCTAGGGATATTTTTTTCATAGCTGGGGATCTGAAAAACATAATGTTTGTATGTAATCTTGTAGTACTTGCAGATTATAAAAAAATAATAAAACGAATAAAAATGTGCAAATTTCAACGTTGTACATGCCTCAGGCTGAGCCAGAACACACTTTTTAACTGAAGGACATGAAACCATCTCTACAGTTATTTCATTTTGTATTTGAATGTAATTCACACAGATCACAACTAGGTACACACTGTTCAGTTTAAATCATATAAAATCGGTCACAAAGAGAAGAAAAAAGAATAAGAAGAGCTTTGGTCGACTGGGAATATACAGAAGGGAAAGGCAATGTTAAATAATATACACATACACTGTATCTATCTGTATTTGAGATATATACAGTAATACAATTTACTATATGTTTGTGAAAACTAAAGTTACAGGGCTTTAAAAATAATAGATTCATATAAATTGCATTAAAAGCTTTGTGTATCATGCAGTCTGTCCTTGACTAGCTTCAAATCGCAAATACGTAGTTAACAATTTGCAAGATGGCATGGCCTCAGATGTGCTTCATGCCATACGGCCAAAATCAGAAAACCTCATAAGTACCTAACTGACAAACAGTTGAACTAGATCAAAAGCATTAGACACAAGACAACACAAGACTTTATTATAATAGTCATATCCCTTAACTATGACTATGAGGTAAAAAAACTGGCTGAGTATGAGTCAGACTTGCACATAAATGGTTCCATATCATCATCTATAAGAAATGGCAAAAAATTTTGATTGTTGTATGGGAGCTTCCTTAAATATTTATTTTATTTTAATTTAATTACTTATTTTTAAAGTGAATATATAACTAAATATTCTATAAATATTTTAGGTGTCTACTAGTTGTCGTTATTAAGATTGAAAAAATATCACATTTATTGTATGGGAGCCCATCTTAAATATTTTTTACTATGTTGTTATAACGGCAACAGAAATACATCATTTGTGAAAATGTCAACTATCATGGTTCATGAGATACAGCCTGATGACAGACGGACAGTGAATTCTTAGTAATAGGGTCCGGTTTGACCCTTTGGGTGCTGTACCCTAAATAGAGAATATATTTCGAACAATTATTAAAAATAGGTTTTTTTTCACCAACTGCTAGGAAATACTTGTTTTTCTATCTGTTAACAGGTGTTAAATAAAACTTTTATGTGTTCCTGGGTGTTTATTATGTAAATGACAGTATTTATATACGTATTAGTATGTAGTAGTGTCGTTGACTAACAACCATAAAACAAGCAAATAATTTACTTACTCTGGGATTTAGATCAATACGTGTGATTTTTCCAGTGCTATTATTATTATTATATTTAGTAAACACAACTTTCTTTCTCACCTAGTTTCTGAGCTTTCCGCATGTAGCACAGCCAAGCATTCTGGGCAGATACAAGTTGTGTCTGATGTTATCTTTGTTTTCTCTGTAGCTGATAAACACTTGAAGTGAAAAGATCTGGGACACACTTTGCATTGTAATGGTGGGTGACCTTTATCAACAGCAATCTGCTCAACAGCCCAGTGACAACGCCAACAATATGGATCAGAACGGAGTTTACTGACTGGATCCTATATTTAGAAAGGAGAATATATTTTAATATTTTAACTATTTATATTAATAAATTTTAACAATTCAGTATAGCACAATTAGACATTTTTTAAGTTTCGATTGACATCCAATATTGATAAAATGCATACTAAAGTAAACACTGTTTAATGGAGAGCATCACACTTCATTTTGATATGCAATTTACAAATACTGACATAATCAACTTGGATATATGGATTATGATGCTTAATTCAAGTAGATTGGAATGGAGCTTAGGGGCCATCCATAAATTACGTCACACGTCAAGGGGGAGGGAGGGGGGTTGAAGTGTGACATTGTGTGACAAGGGGTACGGAGGGGTCACAAATTTTGTGACATCACATTTTTTTTTAAATATAATACCTGTAATTCCAATGTAAAATTGTAAAATATGTGACATCACACTAGGTAGGGGGGGTCTCACAAATGTGACCAGCTATGACAAGGATGGGGGAGGGGTCAAAAAATCATGAAATTCGTGTGACGTAATTTATGAATGGCCCCTTAGGTAAATTTTTGCAGTGTGTAATGAAGCCTGTGTCAAAGCATAACTTTGAAAACTATTACAGGATGACTACATGATGTGCCTGCCAGATCCGTAAGCCCGTCCGTAAGTAAGTTAAAATCTTTCTTCTGGAAGGAGGAGGCCTAGGCTAAAATGAAGGTAAGGCTGTTGACTTTCAGTCTCTTAATGATATATCTTGTGTATATGAATGTAAATTTTTTAAAAACCGGTACTAAGGTAGCATGCATGAGCATGGGTTGCTTAGAGCATCAAGTAGTTTTAATCTGCAACTGGTCAGTGGTATAATTTATTAACATTAGTAATATATCAAGAACAGTGTACTGAAATATATTCTAGAAATAATGTATTATTGTTAATAATTCAAATTTGCAATGTTATTCATTTTAAAATTTAATACTCAGCCAAAATATGTAAAACTAATTGTTACATACAAACATTCCACCATTGTGTACTATATTATTTTACTAGCTGACACGCGCAGCTTGGCCTGGGAATAGATTAACATGTCAATATAGTTTTTCATACAAAATTCATCCCCTATTTCAGCCCCTTAGGGATTTATTGTTGAAAAAAAAGTTAGCCTATGTTTGACCCTGTATCTTCAACTATTTCCATGCCAAATTGAATGAAAATCAGTTCAGCGGTTTAGCCATGAAAGCGTAACAGACAGACAGGCTTTTGCATTTATTAGTATGCATATCAATTATACAATAATAGAATATTAAAATCTCTTTAAAAACATAGTATAAGCATAGGCTAAATATAACAATATATGAATAACATAGATAGAAAAAAGTAAAGTAACTAAGGGAAACATGGAACAGAATATTTGTTTGTGAGGTGCTAATATCCTTTAAGTTCCATTTAATGTTTTAAGCTAAGAAATTATATATATACTTTTTCGCAAGCTCTAAATTTCACAAATTTACACTAGCAACAACAAATTAAAACCTGATAGGCATGGGTGCACCGAGGGGGACAGGGAGGGACAGCTGCCCTCCCCCCTGGAATTTGTTTACCTCTGTATTAATTATCTATTGTTGTAGATATAAATATCTACAACATCTACCCATCCTGGCCCAGAGCCAGGGTACCTCCATGCTGATAGGTATTTATACATAATTGCTTTTCATTTCGGTCATATTGAAAAATTATAACACATTTATACCCGTTGGTCGAGTGGTTAGCGACCCTGACTACGTAATCAATGGGGCTCGGGTTCGATCCCCGACGGGGACAAACATTTGTGTGATGAGCATAAATGTTTGTATTTCCGGGTTTGGGTGTTTATTATATATATTTTGGTATTTATATATGTATTTCTATGTATTAGTATCATTAACTAACACCCATAACACAAGCAAATATTTGCTTACTTTGGGGTTAGATCAGTAAGTGTAATTTGTCCCGTGAATATTTATTATTATTATTATTTATTATTTAGTGCTATGTACTCTCAAGGGAACTGAGACTGTATTTATTTATTTTTCTGCAAAAAATATATTTTGTCTTATGTAATTTTCCTTTTAATTTACCACAGTAAATAAACTCACATATAATTAAAACCATACTATAACTTACATCCTGTTTCTTCTTTTTAGGAGATGGGGTCATAGTTTCTCTCTTATCCCTCTTACTTTCATCATTTTCATCATCAGAGTCCACCTTGCTGTTTTTACCCGTAACAGAATTTAGGAATAGTTTAACCTTATTCACAAATTCTGGATTTTGTGATCTCATTGACCTCTTTATTGGTGCTTTCTCAACAGGCTCACTAGAATTACTTATCTGTGATTGACTGCTTGAACGCCTAGTCTGAATCTTATCTGGATCTGAAGAAGTGTTGAGACTTGTATTGGAAGAATCTAAAGCAACTCTAGATTTTCTTGTTTTACTTTTAAGCTGTGTACATTCACTAATAATCTTTGATTCTTTGGCAGATTTTATTAATGATTTAAGTTCTCGACTGATACTCTTATTGTTATCTTTTTCAGAAAGATCTGATGTGGATTCAATATGTGAGTCATTGGACTTCTCACAAATATCAACTGAAACATTATAAATCATTTCTTCTTTTTTGTCTTCACTTACAGCAACATCACTACTTTCTGTCTGCTCCTTAATTGGGGATTTAGGTTCGTCTATTAAGGGTTTCTCAGGGGGTGGACATACAGGCTCTGATGTGTCAAAAGAATCTGCTAATAATGTTTTTTCAGGTTCATCACAAGGAATTAAACTTGGACTAGAAGAATCTACTATGACTTCAGATTCAACTGTAACTTCTATTGGCTTTATTGGAGACTTCTGTACAGTATTTTGCACTACAGGAGAAGTTTCTTTGTGAAAATCTTTTAAAGGTGAGTTTTGTTTTAAATCAGCAACTTGTGAGCATGTATCAAGAGAATTTTGAGCTTCTACATCCTTCTGAGGAGACTTTTGTGAACTGGTATCTACCTCAGTTACCTTAGGTTGTTTTTCTTCAGATAACTGAGTTTCTTTAGCATTTTCAATAATCATGTCTTCCTCCATTACTTCCTCAACAACAATAACAGTTTCAACATTACCATGGCTGCCTGAGACTTCCTGAATCTCTGGCACATCACCTGTGGTAGATGACACATCTGTCTCCATGTCAAGTCTGGAACTTTCATCCATCTAAAGAAAAAATAATAAATTAAGAATTTTGGCAGAAACATGAATGACAATTATTATAAATGTTATCGTTTTACATGTACTAATATATATCTAAATATTGAAACCGGTCATTACCCAAGCACAATCGTGTAGCTAGCTAGTTACCTACCTACTTTCAATACAATCATACAGAATTTATACAGTAGCTTACCACAGCGTTTTTGTTTATTCTCTCAATGTACAATTCACTACGTATATCTAGAACTCCAATTTAGGTAATTTACAAAAATATTTGCTTCTCCATGAATAGTAATATAACAAATCTTGGTAGGTAAGAATTACAATTATAACGAAGGAAAGAATTTACACATTGCCATGGCACAACTGTCTTTCTTCGTATATCGCATTCTATCTTTGGTGTTATTGGTTGGAAAAAGGATAGAGTGATAAACGGAAACGCAAAACTATACTTTATCTCTTCTATTAGAATTATCTGTCTCTCTTACTCACTAAAGCTTGGTTTGAAGTTTGTGGAAGATCGCCGATTATAAGTAGATAGGTACCTACCTAATTTTGTTTTTTTTCAGTTTCTATACCGCTCTCTTTCTATAGAAGAACGAACAAGTTTTTTGTTATGGCAAGTAAACTAATTTTTTCACTTGGAAACATTGAGTAATTCCACAGATTACCAATGATCATAAGTACGGAATTACAAAGCTCCAATGACGTGTATACATTGACATGTATAATATATTATACACGTCAATGCGTGTATAATAGGTAGGTACACACATCATTGTATAGCTCGCATCCTCTCGTAGAGAGTATAAGACGTGTTCTGTGGCTCGCATTGTGGCGCCGCTGCAGCTGCTGGTCCTTAACGCTAAAGGATCATAGTGACGGAACCAGCGAGCCAGCTTCTTGTCAGAATGACGTCGTAAACTATGGAGGTGGATGACGTAACACAAGGACAAGGAAGAGGAAAAGGAAGATCTTCCCAGCCAGGCAAGGTGTACTGCCTGGGGACCGAAGTCCATTTGAGAGGCGTCAAAACTTGTATATAGTGTGTACAAACAAATAATTGTGATATCGCGATTCAGGACTTTATTTTGAATTTCATTTTTTTGCATTTTTTATTATTTTTCCTGGTGGCGTTTGTAGATTGCTTGAACCGCTACAGTACTTTCCCCTAAGACCGAAAGTCGGTCTAGTTGAGCCAGTGAAGCGTATATGCCTTGAGTGCTTGAATCTGCGGTGCGTCGTGGCGAGCAGAATATGCACGGTGCTCGGTGAACCGGGACCGTGGTCAGGACAAGTGCGCGCCGCTGTGGTGTTCGCAATGAGTCGGAACGAGTGGGTCAGGGTTGCTGCATGGAGATCCAGTGAATGTGTGCAGTTCGAAGTGAATTCCGGAAAGCGTAGATGAGGCATAACCTATGAACCTGGCTGATGCTGTTGGAAGCAGAAGGGGTATCAGGAGGCACTAATGGTCAAAAGGTTGTAGCTTGCTCAGTGCTGTATTGTCGAGGGTCACCACTGTGGCGCGTTGATAGTGATGGACCCAGCGGGCCAGCTTCTTGTCAGGATGACGTCATAACTGTGGAGGTTGATGACGTCACACAAGGACAAGGAATGGGAAAAGGAAGAACTTCCCAGCCAGACAAGGTGTACTGCCTGGGTGGAAGAGGAGACAAGAGCGAAATGATGGGAAAAGAGAGTAAAAAAAGGGGACGGATGAGGAAAGAGGGGAAAGAGGAAAGCGGAAAAAGAAGGAGAAGTGCTATTTTAACTGTTTGCAACAAACAAGCACAACAACAAAAGTGCTTTTACCTTTTCTATGTAAAAATTCTTACGCGACGGTGGCATTCCCATTCTTGGATGCTTTTTGATGGGCGCTTCTATCCACAAAATTGGTCTTACTGTTATGGATGGAACTTGATATAATTCATCCGAGGAATTATGAGCATATTACAAATATTAATTGAAAGATAGAAAACATGTCCTAGTCCGAAACCGGCTGGGCTCTGAAAAAAATTGCTTACTCCAGCTTGGTCACAGAACATACTCTTTGCTACACCAAGTACTTGTGACGTCATTTTCGTTGATCACCCATGTTAGTCTCATAGAAATATATCTAAGGTCAATGGTTAGTCTTAATACGAAATTAGGGGACTGACAGCTAATTGATGTCAACTTTGCACAGTGATCATCACTTTGATTATCAATTTAGATAGGCAATAGGCCCCCTGGTGCCAACTCGGAATAAACACAACTCGAATTAAAAATTCACTTAACTCGAGTTGAACACGAGTTACCGAACTCGAGTTAGCAAGACGAGGCGTTAAATAGGATAATTGTTTGTGACTGCTTAATTTTTTTAATAATTGTTAATTTATTTATTATTTTGTGACAATTATATTGTTACACTAAGTAGGTGGTAAAAATGTTGTTTTTAGTACCTAAACGTTATAAACTTTTCGATTTATGTTTATGTCTTGTAGCTTTACAGAATAAGTGCCTATGTTTGTTTGCCTCATTTTTCGGGTTCCGAAGTATATGGGGCACACTAAAAGTTTTGCACTTCTAGCTAATCAGAACTATATGAATTTCGAATGTTATATTTTTAAAACGTTGCAACCTTCTTAGTAATAAAAAAAAACAATTGGCGGGAAACTATTTGTCAATTGTTTTTTTATCACACGTCAAAGTTCTACGTACGCAACGAAAATGGAATTAAGTCGAAAAGAATTTAGAGCGATGATTTTTTATGATTTTAAAAGTTTTCTTTCTCCGCAAGACTTTTAGGTTTACTCCGCAACACTTTACCAATTTATTTCTTGAAAAGGCTCCTCCGATGTAGATATTTTAATGGAGATATCATTTCTATTCGCTAATGACGGCCAAGTTAAAGAATTATTTTTGTCAACTTTCGATGCTTCTTTTTAATATGATTAAGTAAAGTGATCGTATTTCCCATATATTCGAAAGAATTTTAACAGTTTTTACAATTTACATGTCCACTCTCTGGCTGTTGAAACTCGTAAACGTGATTTCTTTCAAGGTCCCAGGGTTTTTGTTTCCTAATTTAAATTATACTTTTATTTAAAATCTGTCTCAATTTTGCTACGTATTGTCATTATGCATGTGAATAGTAAATAAATGGATACAGTCTTACATAATCAACAAATCGCGCCAACCTACAATCGCTTGCCTTCCTCGTTCATTCGCGCCAAGGAAGTTACATTCTACCCGGAATGCTTACACGCGCTTCAAAATCGTTCCGAAGAGTACCACGACATGAGTGGAGTGTGTCTCTTTCTACTAAATAAAGCGCCAATCGCCATATATAAGTGTGGCCATGCGTAGTTTGCAAATTACTACTAAGTAATTCTACCAATTTGAGAAACAGTTTTTGCATTGCATAAGTAATTACATAATAATTAAAATAAGCACATTTTAGAACTCACTATGTTAATTACAATATATTTTACCTTAATGTATTTATCGACGTGTATGGATAAAAGGGATTTATCGATTACCGAATATATAAAAATCTACCACCAGCAGTTTTATTTTAACACTGGCAATTGTAAGAAAGGGACCACATCCACTCAAGTCGTTGTCTTGCTCAGAACGCTTTTCCCCTCTGTTAAATAAGAAACAAATGTCAACTTTAATAGTAACGAAATAAAGTACATTTTTATTTTTCAAATATTGCTTCGTAACAATTCCAGTTATCATATATAAGTTCCTTGATTCGCGCACAGCCAAAATTCAGAGTTTACAAATCTTAATTCGAGTTCAGGGCAGGCGAATCTAACTCGAGTCAACTCGATTTAAGCACAACTCGAGTTAACTCGAGTTAGTAACTCGAGTTGACATATCACTACTCTTTGCATCCATTGACGTCATTTGTCAATTGTCATCTCAACTGTCAATAGAAGTAAATAATCGGTATTATACATTTACATACATTTTTATTTATTTTGTATTTAGGAATGGATTTTTATTTCCATTTATATTAGTTAGAAAAAGTGAAATGGAATTTATTGAACTTATTCTGATCAACAAATTGGATGGAGTTATATTAAAATATCCACATCATGAAAACGTAGACGGCACGGTGTGTATTACAGGACATCATCTAATTTTAAGCTCTAGAAAAGAAGGCGTTCGCGAATTATGGGTAAGTTTTACTATTTTGTAACTTTAACAAATTTAAATGTATATCGACTCATGTTATTTTAACATTTTAATGTTCAGTCTCACAAAAAATGGCTTAGAACTAAGTATATTACTACATTTTTAGGTTTCCTTTACTCAGGGTCAAAGAAAAACTGTTCTCGTAAGTATTAATATATAGTAGCTTTATTTTGCATACAAACAGTTTATAGGAACAGCTGCTACTTACTGTGTATCCACCATTAAATTTTTCATTTAAGTTATATAAACCAGTGCATTAAAAAAAGACATGTATACATAATTTTAAACATTGAAGATTAATATTACTTTCATGAATAATAAATAGGAGTAGAGTTTTAAAATGTACTGCTTCCACAGGAGAAAGATAAAGGTTTCCCAATAACATATCATTACCTGTAATTTCAATAGTTGTAAGGAACATTCTGCTATAAAGGACACTTAATTTTGCACACAGTTAATACACATTATTTTGAATAAAATTTGAAAAGCTAATAAAAATAAGCCATGGTCCCCTTTATATCTTTAAAATTTGGATACAAAAGAAAAAGTTACAACAACTAGGAACAAAACAAAATGCTTTTTTTGCTTTTCTGAAAAATGATGATTATATGCTATGATGATGCTCACTAGTCGGTACGAGATTTGTAAAAATATGGCAGCTTTAATTTATTAAGCTTAAACCTCTAGCTGATACATTTTCTAGTTGTAGAAGATCTAGTTAAAAATAAGTTTTTATTATAATGTTAATATCAAAACTTCTAACAACAAAGATCGTAAAATACATTTTGGTGAAAATGAGCTTAGAATGCAGCCCTACTGCATATTAAGTGCTGCATCAATCTAACAATATGAATTTAGAATTAACCTCCAAAAATACTTTTACTCCCAAATTTAAAGAGAGATATATATATTTTTGTTTATTGCCATAAATGCTATTTTGTTGCTTACAACTTTTGTTCTTGGAAACATTGATAGTTAAAATTAAGAAGTGAAAATAAAAAATAAAAAAAAGGTAATAAAATACATTAGAACACACGTCTTGGCGAACACATTGTCCTCTCTCTGTCTCTTTTTAGTATATAACTGTACTACACCAATGTACATCTACAATATATGTCACAATAAGTGTTAGTCAAACTACAGGTTTTCAACAAAGTGGGATATTGATATTGTTTTCTTTTTTTCATTTATTGGTTAAATATATATAAAAAGGTCAATAACCAGCACCTAAAAACCACACAGGTGCAGAAACCTAGTGCTGGGTAAGTTTACTTTTGTACATGTATGATACAAAACTTATAATAAAAAACATTTGCTATAAGCATTAGGTACTAATCATATTCATCACAAAAAGTAAAAAACACAAGAAAACAAAATAAACTGCATATGCTAAGTGTAACATCTCCTTTGCAACAAAATGCTACTTTATACAAATGTACTTGATACAAAAGCTGCAATTCGCCAACCATATTTTTATATGAATAATTAATAAAACATTAAATAAAACGGAAATAACAATTACTCTTTGAGTTATCGACAGACTTAGTTGTATCAGTGACGCCTCAAATGTAAGGTCACCCTACGCATAAATGAACCTGATCGATCGCCCACACCCGGTAGATACTATTAAACATATGATGATAACATTACCCATCATACTTAAAGGCTTTTGACTATCAGGGGTAAGAATTAAGTGATTCAAGTAAGGAATAATTAGGTAAATAAACAAAATTTTACTAACAAACTAGAGTGTCCACATAAACAATTATTTTATAGATTTTTGTAATAAAATATAACACACTTCAAAAACTATTGCAGATTCTACAGCTGATTCTGAATAAACTAGTTTCGGCTTTCGTATTAAGTAAAAGACACCTTGTATATATCAAAAGGGGGATGTAATAAGTATACAAATATGTTACATATGCATACACATGCACATCTATATTTCTATATTAATACTATAAATGCGAAAGTTTGGATGTTTGTTACTCAATCACACCAAAACCACTGAACGGATTTGAATGTTTGGTACACAAGTAGATGATGACCTGGAATAGCCTATATGCTATTCCAGGTCATCATCTACTTGTTACTACTACTTTTTATCTTGGAAACATTAGCTGATCCTGCGGGATTCACCATAAACTGTTATAATGTAGCGGGCTGCATGCTGCAGCTAGTGTATAGATATAAGACCCATCCTTTTCATTCGCCCCTCTTTCATCTTTCAATGCAGTGTTAACTATTTTAAACAATAATTGTTCTACTAAAATGTTAATTGCAAGTTTCAAAAAATAAGTTCTTTGTATTGAAACTAAAGAATAAGCCAATATTAAACATAACAGCAGCAACAACACAAGTTTGCTTAACACATTATGTTTGGCACAACTGTATTGCCTGGGGCTAAGAAGTTACCCCTAGACCACGAAGCAGTCTGGTTTCAAGTGGTGGGATAATCGAAATAGTGATTCTATCATTTAAATAAAAATTGACCTTTCATTTATTTTAAATTTAATTTAGATTGTGAAAACCTAAGCTTCAAACAAATATATTAAAAATAATGGTAACTTGATTGGTATGAGAAGCTTCCAAAAATATGTTTTTAAAACTTTAAAAAGTAATATACTATTTAAATTTCTGAAATGCTATCTTTTTTTTAAACCTTAGACTTCAGTATACTTTATTTCTTACACAAAAGTTAACAACCCTATGTGCACAGCTAAATTGGGGACCAAACGCAGACAGTCCCTTTTATTTGTTGCACAGTGTGATAAGGTGGTGGCATAAGTCAATCTGATTTCTGGTGGTGGTATCTGTAATTGATATCAGATTAACTATTCTATCTTCTTCTGCTTTTTCTGTTTGAGTTATGTTACATTAAAGAATACTTATTTACAAAAAGTCACAAATTGAATAACTTATGACTTTTTAAGCATAAAAACAAATTGAACTATTCTTTTGTATATATATTTTTTATGCAAAGTTTTGTAGTATTACTAGCTAATATTATATTTATTAGTTTATTTTTATTTCAGCTTCTGCATAAAAATATAGACTGTATAGAAAAAAAAGAAAACAAACTCAGTGGTGGAGTGGTACAAGGTGGTTCACTATATTTAAAATGCAAAGATCTCAGAATATTTCAATTGGATATAAGTAGTACTACAGAATTAAACTTAGTTGCACAGACTCTAGAGAATCTAGCTAGTTTACAAGACCCAAGTCTGTTTTATCCATTTTTTTACAGACACATGCATCCAATTGTGGAAAATGGTTACACATTATATAGGTAATATGATACATTTTACATAAATACAGCATTAAATCATTTATTAAATCTATAAGTTCTTATTCAGGTACAATTTCAACCTTAGGCTGTGGTCAATCCTGATAATAAGTGATTATTAAGAGAGTGCTTTCTTACGCCAGTTATCTTGAGTTGTGCAAGTTGGTAGTAGTAACTATGAAGATCTATATAGCAAAGCATAAATCATGTTTTGTATTTAACAACTAGGTGTTGCCTGCGACTTCGTCCATGCGGATTTCGTTTACTCCGCACAGCTCTTCCCCCGTAGGTGATAGCGTGATAATATGTAGCCTATATGTTGACCCGACCTGTTAGTAATATTCATGCAAAATTTGAAGTAAATCTATGCAATACTTTTTGAGTTTACCCTGGACATACATATAGACAAGCAGACAAAAATTCTAAAAACTATAATTTTGGCTTCAATATCGATTGTATTCTTTTAAAAAACGCCCCAAGTATTCTTTTAAAAAAATATTCAATGTACAGTTTTGACTTTCCTACGATTTTATTATATATATAAATAATTATTTATTACACAATAATTGTTTGGTGCCATTTGCTGTTAATTTCTATCTTTATGGTGCCATTTGCTGTTACTTTGTATCTTTAGATTAATTTAGAATATACAATTTAAAGGACTGCAATATACTTATAAAATTTCAGCCAGATTTTTTGTACTTTTGGAATTGACTATGTCTCATGCTGGAATTAACATTGCAATAAATTCTTTGATTTATAAATTGTATATATGATTTACTAACTGTGTAAAATTTATTCTTTTTATTAAATTAAATGGCAAATTTTGATTTGATTGGATGCTTCATTTTCTCTAAATCATAGAATAGGTAACTAAAAATATCTTACTCGATGAAAACGCCATTGTCTACAAGGTATCAAGGATGTTAACTGTTTATTGCCATCCGTGTGGCAGGAATGTTACGACCTTGGTGACTATATCTTGTGTTGTTCCCCCAGGTTTAGGTCCATTGCTACCTACTTTTGTTACTATAGTGTCAATATTTGTCACTGCCGTACTCCAGTTTGGAGGATAAAGTATTACCATACTGCCACATGCATAGCAATGTACAATTAACATCTTTTTTGTCTATAAGCAAAGGTTTTCTCCATTAGGAGAGCAATCCGCTTGTTTTCTATAAAGAATATATATTTTGTTTTCCTTAAATACCTATGAAAATTTTATATGACTAATAAAAACTAGATATTAGAATACTATTACATTTCTGGGTTATGTAAAAAAATGCACTTAAAAGACATATCTGAAAATTTCCTACCTTTCAACTTAATTATGACTGTTATTATTATGTACATATAAGCAAGAATTAAGTAATTTACAGTTTGTACCTTCATTAATTATTGTAAAATATTTCTGGAAAATATATAATATTTCTATAAAACATATTGTACAGTACTTGATGTGAGTCTGAAATGCAGGCATATAGACCTTAGTTGTGTATCCTAGTTTGACATCTTTCGGGTTAATCAGTTTGAATGTATCTTCATATTTTATACAAAACATTTTTGGTCAATTTTTAATTTATATTTCCAGCATTGAAGGAGAGTTCACTAAAGTATTGGCAACCGATGAGTGGCGGATCTCAAGAGTAAATCAACATTACACAGTATGTCCAGCCTATGCCAAAAGTGTAGTAGTTCCTAAAAGTATAGATGATGACACATTAGCAGCTGCTGCGAGTTTCCGACAAGGAGGCCGGTTTCCTGTATTGTCTTATAGACATAATAATGGTGTAAGTTAATGTGTATATTTAGTTATCAATTATGGCAGTGGATTTAAATGAAATTTAGTATACAGATAGACTATTACAGATAGCCCACTACAACATTAAAGTTTATGGTGATTCCCACGGGAATAACTTAATTTTCCGAAATAAAAAGTATCCTATGTGCTATTCTATGCATTTCCTGAACCTACTGTACTTTAACCCACATACTACGGGTCATTGTGAACAGGGGCTACCGAGACTATTCTAGACACACACTTTGTTACAGAGGTCTAAGGAACTTCATGGGCTTTTATTTATCTCCTTCAAGGTTTTCATATCTCCGAAGAACTAAAGTAAATTAGTTCCTGTATTTGTTATTAAGCCACGTTTTTATCAGTTCTAGTCTATTAAGTTTAAGTAGCTTCATGGTGGGTTAGGTTAGTTACAATAAAAAATACTGGGAATTGCAGGAAGAGTGCAACAGATCAAGCATTTCATGAACTTAAATTTGGTGGGTGGGTAAACCAAATTTGAGTTTATGCAATGCTTGATCTGTTTGCATTCTTCCTGCAATTTCCAGTATTTTTTATTGTTCACCTGAGAAATCTCTTTGATACATGGTTTTCACCCATAGAAACATCGAAATTCTAATATTATTATCCAAGTTATTATCAATAAATTGCCAGTAAAAGTAATTACTTAGTTATCCTGTGGATGTGGTGTTTGTAGCTGCATGCATCAGCTATTTACAATTTAAATTATAACTTGAGAACTGTTAAAAAACTTAAAGTAAACAAATTATGTAAATCAAGGTTTTCTATGGTATTGATCCTCTTTTTATGTTTTTCAGGCTGTATTGTTAAGAGCTGGCCAACCTTTGTATGGTCCCAAGCATCGGCGGTGTAGGCCTGATGAGGCTATATTAAACTCAGTGGTCAGTGCGGGGATGAAGGGTGTTATTTATGACTTACGCAGCACCAATTCAATTTCACAACAGCAAAATAAAGGTAAATCAACTTTTCTGTCAGAAATCAGAAGAACTTTATTCAATAAAACCTTTTTACAAGTTATTTTGACACGTCAACATTTTTTAAAAACTACTACCGGATCGGAAATGCGGCTACACACTGAGAAGATCTGGCGAAAAAAACTCAGCGGGCTTGTCTTTTTTCATATATAATTTTTTTATATTACATGATTACAAAAAATATATATGAGATTGGGATGAAGAACAATTAATTCCAGGTTTTTTGTTTTCTATAATAATCTGAGAATTTATAATACCCTTTTTTACACAGTTTTATTTTATCATATTTTTTTAATATATCAACTGGTAGATCTCTTATAGTTTAGGGAAGTTTATTGTAAAAGCGTCTAGGCATTTCAGGAAATTTATTGTAAAAAAGTCGAATCTGTTATTCTGATTAGCCCACAAGATTGTCTTGATTGGTTTGGGTGTTTTACTTTGTGACAATTATTTCCTGCCCTTGAAATTTACCACTAAATATCACATCCAAATTATATGTCAATCATCATTTTTATTGTTAACCACGCCGTTGGTCAAGTGGTAAATAAGTATTACATTAGTGATTTAACTTTAAATGAATTACGGTCGAATTTTGTCTAGTGGACGATCATTATATAACTTACGTTTGTTATTATTGCTGTGCTAAGCATCCTTGCTGTGTTAGGGTGTAGACAGACGAAATGCATTTCACCTGCAATCCGATTGCTAAATGGCAGTTCAGATGCAGTTTGGTAGTTGACACAACTGCAATTGAACTGCAAACCAACCGTGCAGTTCGATTGCAGTCGGAGTGCAGTTCACACGGCTGCACGCCGACCGCTGCACGCCGACCGCTGCAACTGCAAACCAAATCCGATTGCAGTTCAATTGCAGTCGGCGTGCAGTCGTGTGAACCGCACACCGACTACAATCGAATTGAACGGTTGGTTCGTCAAGGTTGGTTTATCCGTTCAGGAGTTACTGTTGCCCAAAATTTTGAAAAAGTGTTTTTTGTAGATAACTTCGAGATTTTTCAAATTTTAGTACTTAAAAAACGGTGTCGAAAGCCGTTTTAAAATTTAAAATCAAATTAATTTTATATTAACATGATAGGTATTGATTACAACAAACTTACTTTAGATTTTTAATATAACTTTTAGACTATATATATCAGCTCTTCTAAGTAAAAAATTGCGACAAATACCGTGAATAGCAGCAAAATTGCTTAATTATTCCAGGATTTATCAAGGACATTTTTTTAAAAATGTGTGTTTTTGACATTATTCCCTTCGTAAACAACAAATTAGAGCTCCAAAATTGGGCTGAATACCATTCGAAAGATAATCGATTTTTTTGAATTTTGGCCGGCTCAGCCCGTCCCACTGTGTTCGCCGCGTCTTGATGTCTTGATGATATAAAAAGCCGATGATACTTTGTTTGACTCGGGAATCAAACCCGAGATCTTGTCTTAGCAGAAGTCTCACCACAAGCTCAAGGTAGCAGTGGGTCGGGTTGGTAATTAGTATTTAATTAAAATTTAACTTGAACGTGTTTATTCAGGTGGAGGTACAGAAAGCACATCAAATTATTCCCAATGGAAGATATACAATAGAACAATGGATGAAGTAGACAATTTACAACCACTACTAGAAAGTTTTTCAAAGTTAATTGATGGTAAGCTATATCTATACTTCTATACTTATCATATTACTAGCTGTTGCCAGCGACTTCGTCGGCGCGGACTTCGTTTACTCCGCACTGCTTTTCCCCCGTAGGTGATAGCGTGATAATATGTAGCCTATATGTTGACCCGACCTGTCAGTAATATTCATGCAAAATTTGAAGTAAATCCATCCAGTACTTTTTGAGTTTACCCCAGACATACATTGACTTTCCTACGATTTTATTATATGTATATAGATAAAGAGCAAACAATAGTATTTTTGTATGTTTATAATCTATATATGATTTCTGTGTTTATAATAAATAAACTCAAAAACTACTGGAACGATCTCGACAATTTTTTTACTATTAGAAAGCTACACTATCTAAGAGTGACAAAGGCTATGATTTTTCCCAACTGAGTAAAAGGAAGTCCAAGAGTGACATAGGCTATTTTTAACCGACTAATCAAATGGGAATCATGATTTTGGGTTACGCGAATGAAGTCGCGAGTAACAGCTATTAAACTTCATTGAGTAATCCATATAACAAGCTAGTATTTAATATTGTTACGAGCTTAGAGTTCGTATTATGCAATAAAATACCACTTATATCAAAACCCAACAAAGGTACAGTACACCACAATACAATACGTAAATATGCATTAATTAACCCTAATCGTACTGTCAATAGATTCACACTAGAAACTGGCTAAACCAAATCTCTAAACTAACACACTTTCCGTAACACTTTTCACTTTCTATATCGCTTCACACTGATCGTCCGAATTATCGCTTCCGAATCCATACTAATATTATAAATGCGAAAGTAACTCTGTCTGTCTGTCTGTCTGTTACGCTTTCACGGCTAAACCGCTGAACCAATTTGGATAAAATTTGGTACAAATATAGTTTGAGACCCAAGAAAGGACATAGGATAGTTCTTATCCCGGAAATCCCACGGGAACGGGAACTATGCGGGTTTTTATTTTAGAAATTTTTCTACGCGAACGAAGTCGCGGGCACAGCTAGTCGCTTTATAAAACTGACTCGCTGTTCACCAACACGTCCTTATTTATACACAAGGTAAAGTTCGACCATGTTCTCGAAAGTTCTGAAAACGACTCGTAAATAAGATGTAAACAAGTCATAGTACACGCTAATTTCTCAATGCGAGTAGTAACTGCAGCTATTTTTATCGAAAGCAGCTGTCTCTTTCTTTTATTTCTGGACTTTTCCAGTATTCTCACTTTTTATTTTTCTAGAATATCCGCAACAATATTATTATTAGTTTACTTTAATTGATTTAAGAATCTAACATCAAAAATTTGAGAGCCTTAATATCAGATTAACTTGAGAGTTTATAGAAAATGCCTTACAATTGTGTAATGTGGCATTATCATTGCAACCACTTCAGTGATACATTGTATGATGACTCACCTGAAGGGTGTTCATATTCTGATTAAACATGTCACTACAAATTCAGTGTTTACCACTCGTATAGACTCCCTTGGAGGGCAAGACATATTTGCGCATTAGGATCTCAATTATTGCAGCAAATCATAAACCTTAATACCTTGTCTGTTGGTGCTTATTATAACCCTAATCATCAGAAGAATGATCTGCTTGTTTGATGCCTTATAATATGAAAAAAAACTATTACAATCCTAACTTTTCGAACTGTTGTATCAGTTCGAAAAGTTAGAATTGTAATCGTTTTTTTTAATGACTCTACATTCAAGAAATGACAAGATTTTCCTCTTGTCATTTCTTGAATGTAGAGTCTTACTTGTTGGTCTGGGACCTGTTTAAAGAATAAACTATATACCATTCTACGAGGCAGTTCGTAAAAGGCTGACGATAGGCCTTTTCATCATCAGATGAGCGCAAGCGTAGCCGCCATGTTGAAA
Source organism: Apodemia mormo (assembly GCA_036924255.1). Taxonomy (NCBI): domain Eukaryota; kingdom Metazoa; phylum Arthropoda; class Insecta; order Lepidoptera; family Riodinidae; genus Apodemia; species Apodemia mormo. The sequence goes on along the minus strand of JAUPFN010000001.1, from coordinate 36,402,725 downwards.
CGGCGGTAATTCAAAAAATTCGTACTGTTTTAATCAACAATGGCTGGACAAGGACTATTATCTCCACAAAGAAATAAATTATTGGAAAAAACCATCGATGGTGCTTCACTTATTTATGATTCAGTTGAAGCTCATAATTGTGAACAATTGAAAAGGTGGCTAAAATTGATTTTAGCCACCTTTTCAATTAATTGATTATTATTTGATTTGTTTGAAAAACAAAAAACCTTATTAATTGATTTATCAATATGTTGAAATTCTTGATAGCTTAAAGGATCAGGGTTTTGTTCAGTTGGACCACTTTCTCCAAGAAAATGTAGTGAGCAAATATAAGTATCCTTAGTAACATTATCAATAGATCTAAAACCTCGGTCACTTCTGCCACATTTTTTCACCCATAACTCACATTTCGCACATTTTACACATGCTTTAATGTGTAATTTGCTTGATGATTTGATTATTTTTTTTCGATATTCAAGACAAGGCTTTGGAAAATTTATAAAATAGAATCTATTGGTTTTAAATGATTTGTATCGTGTATCACTTTTACATACTCCATAACAACACCGTTTTGTTGTTCCTTTTCGTACAGACAACATAATTATAATGGAGTACAAAAATTTTTTTCCGATTATTTTGACTTACTACTTATTTATTTTTTTCACTTTTTTTTACAATTAATCAACTTTGATTTATATTTTAATTTTTGATACACGGATAGCGGACAATTTAGCATGGTTGTTTACAAAAAACAGTACGAAAAAGATGGCTGATTCTGACGCATGCGCACAAAAAATGCGTTTCTCTAAACTAACACACTTTCCGTAACACTTTTCACTTTCTATATCGCTTCACACTGATCGTCCGAATTATCGCTTCCGAATCCATACTAATATTATAAATGCGAAAGTAACTCTGTCTGTCTGTCTGTCTGTTACGCTTTCACGGCTAAACCGCTGAACCAATTTGGATAAAATTTGGTACAAATATAGTTTGAGACCCAAGAAAGGACATAGGATAGTTCTTATCCCGGAAATCCCACGGGAACGGGAACTATGCGGGTTTTTATTTTAGAAATTTTTCTACGCGAACGAAGTCGCGGGCACAGCTAGTCGCTTTATAAAACTGACTCGCTGTTCACCAACACGTCCTTATTTATACACAAGGTAAAGTTCGACCATGTTCTCGAAAGTTCTGAAAACGACTCGTAAATAAGATGTAAACAAGTCATAGTACACGCTAATTTCTCAATGCGAGTAGTAACTGCAGCTATTTTTATCGAAAGCAGCTGTCTCTTTCTTTTATTTCTGGACTTTTCCAGTATTCTCACTTTTTATTTTTCTAGAATATCCGCAACAATATTATTATTAGTTTACTTTAATTGATTTAAGAATCTAACATCAAAAATTTGAGAGCCTTAATATCAGATTAACTTGAGAGTTTATAGAAAATGCCTTACAATTGTGTAATGTGGCATTATCATTGCAACCACTTCAGTGATACATTGTATGATGACTCACCTGAAGGGTGTTCATATTCTGATTAAACATGTCACTACAAATTCAGTGTTTACCACTCGTATAGACTCCCTTGGAGGGCAAGACATATTTGCGCATTAGGATCTCAATTATTGCAGCAAATCATAAACCTTAATACCTTGTCTGTTGGTGCTTATTATAACCCTAATCATCAGAAGAATGATCTGCTTGTTTGATGCCTTATAATATGAAAAAAAACTATTACAATCCTAACTTTTCGAACTGTTGTATCAGTTCGAAAAGTTAGAATTGTAATCGTTTTTTTTAATGACTCTACATTCAAGAAATGACAAGATTTTCCTCTTGTCATTTCTTGAATGTAGAGTCTTACTTGTTGGTCTGGGACCTGTTTAAAGAATAAACTATATACCATTCTACGAGGCAGTTCGTAAAAGGCTGACGATAGGCCTTTTCATCATCAGATGAGCGCAAGCGTAGCCGCCATGTTGAAACGGCGGTAATTCAAAAAATTCGTACTGTTTTAATCAACAATGGCTGGACAAGGACTATTATCTCCACAAAGAAATAAATTATTGGAAAAAACCATCGATGGTGCTTCACTTATTTATGATTCAGTTGAAGCTCATAATTGTGAACAATTGAAAAGGTGGCTAAAATTGATTTTAGCCACCTTTTCAATTAATTGATTATTATTTGATTTGTTTGAAAAACAAAAAACCTTATTAATTGATTTATCAATATGTTGAAATTCTTGATAGCTTAAAGGATCAGGGTTTTGTTCAGTTGGACCACTTTCTCCAAGAAAATGTAGTGAGCAAATATAAGTATCCTTAGTAACATTATCAATAGATCTAAAACCTCGGTCACTTCTGCCACATTTTTTCACCCATAACTCACATTTCGCACATTTTACACATGCTTTAATGTGTAATTTGCTTGATGATTTGATTATTTTTTTTCGATATTCAAGACAAGGCTTTGGAAAATTTATAAAATAGAATCTATTGGTTTTAAATGATTTGTATCGTGTATCACTTTTACATACTCCATAACAACACCGTTTTGTTGTTCCTTTTCGTACAGACAACATAATTATAATGGAGTACAAAAATTTTTTTCCGATTATTTTGACTTACTACTTATTTATTTTTTTCACTTTTTTTTACAATTAATCAACTTTGATTTATATTTTAATTTTTGATACACGGATAGCGGACAATTTAGCATGGTTGTTTACAAAAAACAGTACGAAAAAGATGGCTGATTCTGACGCATGCGCACAAAAAATTTTTGTGATGAAAAGGCCTATTGGCTATACGTGCCACTGTGTTGGTGGTTGTGTTGGTTGTGTGTGTTGTTGTGTTGGTCCCGGCCTCCTTTGAAGAATAGGCCAACTGCCGTTCTGCCAGACAGGTCATAAAAGGCGACCGATTGGCTATTGAGTCACTACCATCGTGGCTACTAGGTGGTAGAGTTCTGCATTGTCTCGCCCGGGTCTGGTACCACCGCCTTACCTATTCCTGTCGCAATAGCGTCAGTGCTTGTCGCTGTCGTGTTCGGGTTTGGAGGGTAAGGTAGCCGGTAAACTTATGCATGTGGCATTAGACCTCGCCACAAGATTGCAACACACCATTAACATCTTTGGTGTCTATAGGCGATGATTGACTCTTTCCATCAGGAGACCCATCTGCTTGTTTGCTATCTTATGATATAAAAAAAATAAAAAAATAAGTGCACTATCGTGATTACTAGATGGTACAGTTCTGCAACGTCCCGCCCGGGTTTAACTGCCTTACCTAATCCTGCCACAATAGTGTCAACACCTGTCACTGTCGTGTTCCGGTTTGGAGGGTAAGGTAGCCAGTAGACTTATACATGTGCCATTGAAGTCTATAGGCGACTGTTTCTTTTTCTATCAGGAGAGCCATCTGCTTGTTTGCTATTTTATGATATATAAAAAAATAAGTATTATTTTGGTTAGAATAGTTGATGATATTAGTGCAACGATATTTACTGATATTCCAGCTTGCGTTGATCGAGACATCTCGTGCGACAAATGGCTGTCGAGGCTGGAGTCTTGTGGGTGGCCGGAGTCCGTTAGAAACTCTCTACACACCGCCTGCATTGTAGCGCAACACATACACCAGGTTTGCTTGTTTATATTATCATAAGATAGCAAACATGCAGATGGCTCTCGTGATAGAAAAAGAAACAGTCACCTGCAGACTTCAAATATGTTAATGGGTAATAAATAATCTCCCGTCTTGGGCCGGGCTGTTTTGAAGAATAGACAAACTGCCGTTCTGCCAGGCAAGTTGTAAAAGGCGACCGATTGGTTATACGTATCACTACTATCGCGAATACTAGGTGATAGAGTTCCGCAATGCAGCGGCGTGCACAGGATTATGACACTGGGTATGCGACAGTATAAACAGTATGCAAGGAAAACAATATAATTTAATCGTGTGTACACATCCACACAACCAGTTATACGTTTCATAACTTTCTGGTTTAATTGTAACTCGGGCACAACCTATCTTTAGACACAATTTGAATCTTTTCACAGAATGACAATTGTGAGAACTTGTTATTTTTAATAAACACACATTTTCAAGACAAACTTCACAATCAAATAACATTAAAGAAAATCAACAATTAATGCACTAGTAGAAGCAAATCACTACAATTATTATAGTAACTCAGTAATATACTGTTAAATGTACAATTTTTCAAATGTTAAAATGAAAATCTTCTAAGAAAACTAATAATAATTATATGGCGCAAACAAAATACTATACAATGCTCATCACATAAAAAATGGATACAAAATGGTTCACGCAAAATAAAACATTTCTTCTATTAAAACAAATAAAACCTTACTAAACAAAAATGCATTATGTGCAGTACGTGATTTATTACATTTCCATCTATTATTTTTAGTCGGATTATAGACATTAGGCAACGAACATTTCTGATTACTCTTGACAACTGCCGAACGCCGTAGCATGCCCCTGGAGTCGCGCCAGTCGCCGCTTTAGATATTCATGAGTGTATGCGTTTGCAAACTGTGCACGCATAGCAAAATTACTACAAACATGCGAACAAATATCCTGCTAATTGTGGCGGCATTACTTGGTTGGAGATACCAAACGCCTGGCAAACATAATGTTTGTGTGCTTGCAAATAAGTGTTATTTATAAAATATTAGGCGTTTTTAAGTTATTATATTTTGTTTATTCATTTTTTACTATAATTAAGGTCATCTAAAACGTACGAACGTTTTATTAAAATATCTGTGAATGGCAAGAAAAGCACTGCATTTATGCCTTCAAGGAGCGCACGCCGCTGCCGCAATGTCTCTCCTGGGTATTTATTACCGCCGCCTTACTTCCGCAATAGCGTCAATGCTTGTCATTGTCGTGTTCCGGTTTGGAGAGTAAGGTAGCCGGTACAGTTATGCATGTGGCATTGCCATCCCGGCGCACAGAGCAACGCACCATTAGCATATTAATTGGTCTCTATAAGCGATGACTTCTCTTTCTTTTAGGCGAGCTATCTGCTTGTTTGTTATCTAATGATATAATAAGTAGATTTATTTAAGGTACCTTATTTCTACGTACAAGGAATTAATTTAAGTAATTAGTAACTCATTTCAAATAATGTTTACATATTTGAATTTTTATTAGAATTTCACCCTTTGTTTAGAATTTTGCACGTGTGATGAAATCTAATAATATAAAAGATCCGTTCAAGATCCGCCTAAAGAGTTACGAATACGGATACGGATACTGATCTTTCTTTTGCCTCGGATATTAGCGGATACGGATACGGATATCCGGCACATCACTAGTTACTATAGAAATATACATAGGAAATCAGTATTCAGTAAATGCGAAACGCATAACCTTAATGTTTGCAAGCAACGTTGATGTGAAAATTACCCTTCGTCCCCAGGCGAACACTGACAGAGCTAACAAAACAGTTATGTTTTATGTTAGATGTTAGAAAACAATAAAGTGTCGCAGGAGACCCGGCTTTATTTTAATAATAAACATAATAAAAATTTGTTCCAATGGTTCCAAAATTGAAATAGATATTGACTGCAGTCCATCAGGTCTAAGATTGGAAACCAAATTAATAATGGGAAACCTGCTTTCAATGAAGTCAAAAGAAAATTAGGTAAATTAAATTATTTCCTTGCATATTTTCGAGAATAGCATTATATATACCTCGGCGAAAATGGCGATTGTCTGTCTTGTATAATCGAAGCCCTCATCTGCAATTGCATGATATATCGACATTACCATCCGGGCACACAGATACCAATGCACTATTCACATATCGTTGCTTAAGTTCTAACAGCGCGTAAGTAAATTTTTGGCCAAAATACGTTAGGCATAATATTCGGTAGGGAATCTTAAAACGCATTATTTGAGAATTCAAACATGACTGGACCATTGGTGAGATGTTATTCAAAAATGAAAAACACTACGTGTTATCGTGCTGTACAAAAAGCAAAAGCAATAGCGCGTAACTCAGATTTATTTCATAGTTAGTCGTTTCGTTTTTCAGAGAATTTTAGCGAATTTGGTGTCATATATAAAGATAAAGAATTATCACAGCAGTATTACTAATATTTCAATCGAATTCTCATTTCCTGGATCTTTAAAAGTAGACTGAATAAGTTTGTTTTGGATAGGGGTGTACTGCTTTCATCTTCATGACACTTTCAATCAAGTGAGATGGAAGACAAACGCCTATTCCAATTAAAATAAAAAAATACAATTTAATTGTTTTTTTATTGCAGAAAGCGGAGCCCGTACTTATTCATGGCACGCGTGGGGAAGACGCCACTCTACTAGTGTGTTCTTTAGTACAAATTATTTTGAATCCTGACTGTCGGACAATACGCGGGTAAGTTTTAAAAAAGAATACAGGTCGCCTCAGTGATCCAGCGTTCTGGCTGCAATATGGATTCGCATAAAGGCCTGGGTTCAATACAGGATCAGACGATAAGTTTTAAATTAGGTTACCTAAAAGGTGGCTGGCCTGGTGGTATTATTTTTCTTAAAAAAAAAACACGACACAACGGGTGTGGTTCACCACCTGTCATTCCCTGGGCCTTGACTTTCCCATGTAGGTCCGGGCCCCCTTTGTGGAATAAAACATCTGCTGTTCTAACAGGCAGTTCCTAAAAGGCAAACATTGGCTATACATGTTATTTTCATCGTGACTACTAGGTGGTCATCGCGTTGCATATTCTTGGCGCAGTAGCGTCAATGCTTGTCATTGTTTTATCCGATATGGAGGGTGAGGTAGCTGGCATATTTATGCATGTGGCATTAATACGCTGCTACACGGATAGCAACGCGCTTTTAACATTTTTGGTATATATGTGCAAGGTTGTTTACCTTACTACACACTCTAACGTTAAAAGTGGATTATTTTATGCAGATAGACGTAAAACGTTATGAGACAAAAAAAATTTATTTGTAAAAATTAAAAAGTCTTATGTCCAATTGCACTAACATTGTCTTAGCTTAGGACAATCCTAAATAGTACGCTGTCACTTCTTAAGTGAAAAGAATACATATATGTAGAATGCTGTCATACTATAATATGTAGAATGCTGTCATACTATTTAGGATTGTCCTAAGCTAAGACAATGTTAGTGCAATTGGCCATTAGTCTCTTGAATAACATTCTTATGGCTGGAAAAACCTTAAAAACAGCAAAGAAAAATATCGACACGCGGGATTTGAACCTGCGACCATTTCCCTAAAGCCGGGACGCTCTTCCGCTGAGCTTATTATTGTCGATATTTTTCTTTGCTGTTTTTAAGGTTTTTCCAGATTCCCAAGCACGGGGTGAGTGCTATAAAACAAAAATAATTAGAAATACGAAAGTACTGATCAAAATTATAAATGTGAATTTCATCTGTAACGATGAACTCATTTAACTAGTTATACGTATGTATAGCTAGCGATCAGTACAATCGACGTAATCGATCATATAGCAAAGAAGAATTTCGCCGCCTCGAGCCTGTCGACACTAGCTCAGCGGAAGAGCGTCCCGGCTTTAGGGAAATGGTCGCAGGTTCAAATCCCGCGTGTCGATATTTTTCTTTGCTGTTTTTAAGGTTTTTCCAGATTCCCAAGCACGGGGTGAGTGCTATAAAACAAAAATAATTCTTATGGCTGTATATTATTTATTGGTTAGATGGATTTTGGAAGGACCTTATATATAAAAAAGTTGATTAATATTAGTATTAAAATGAAGCATTCAATATACGATAATGTTTTTATTTTTATAAATAAGTTTTTTTTGATAATGTAATTGAACTTAAATGTATCCCTCTTTCGGGTCGGACAGAATGTTTGTCGTTCTAAAATGGTAACATAAATTTACAGGCTCCAAGCGCTAATAGAGCGAGAGTGGCTACAAGCTGGGCACCCGTTCGGCACGCGGCTTCGCTGCGGGCCGTACGCGGCCGCGCAGCCCCGAGCCGCGCCCACCTTCCCGCTGTTCCTGGACTGCATCAGGCAGTTCCTCGAACAGTTCCCCTGCAGCTTCGAGTATCGACAGAGTTTTCTAGTCACGCTTTTTGAACATTCTTATGCTAGTCAATTTGGTGAGTTCAACTTATTTTTGTTTTATTTTAATCAGGCAAAGATACTAGACCAAAGGTTCCCAAACTTTTTGTCTCATAGACCACTTTCAAAATATTGCTGGTTCCGGTGGAACTCTGAATCTAAATTTCTACCATACTCCCAAAACTTAAGACTAAAAGTCACGCCAACATAGACCCCCATAATTCCTCATAATTTCCCATAAAAGAACAAATGCATTATATTTTATATTTTTAATCAATTTGCTATCACCCGTGCAAGTCGTCGTATAACTAATAGAGGTACACGATGGTATTGCAAAGTTTAACCTACGCCATCTTTCATTTATATTTTCATTTTATTTCATCTCAGGTACATTTCTCTGTGATAGCGATCAAGAGCGAGAAACGCGAGGGGTGTACGATCAGACCACGAGCGTCTGGTCGTGGGTGAACCAGCCAGACGAGATCTCTAACTACATAAATCCATTATACGATCCTACACCCAATGTAATCTGGCCGTCGGTAGCACCAATGAGCTTTGTTCTATGGGAAGGTATGTTCTTTTTTTTTTTTTATCATAAGATAGCAAGCAAGCAGACCTGATGGAAAGAGTCAACCATCGCCTATAGACACCAAAGATGTTAATGGTGCGTTGCTATCTTGTGGCGAGGTCTAATGCCACATGCATAAGTTTACCGGCTACCTTACCCTCCAAACCGGAACACGACAGCGACAAGCACTGGCGCTATTGCGGCAGAAATAGGTAAGGCGGTGGTACCAGACCCGGGCGAGACAATTGGCGGTACCAGACCCGGGCGAGTTCTTACTGTTGGAAGTCTAAATTGATATTTTTGGAACGACAGGTATTCGTTGAAAGTTGAAAAAAAATGAAGCGTTGTGGAGGTGTACCCTATCCGCCAAAATCGTCCATAATCTAGGCTTATCGAATAAATATTGATACATCGATATTTTCAATTCGATATATCGATTTTTTTTAAAAATCGTTTTCAACAATATCGATATCCGCTATCGATATGTATCGATACTTTTTTTGCATTTCCGACTATGTAATCCGTAACGCTAAATAATAGCGTAAGATTTTAATATAGTCTGTATGATGTGATGATGAGTGTTACATAATACCGCGAGTTAAATCCGAACTGATCCATCTATGATCACGATGTGTAAACTTTGTAGTGGCAAGTGGATTACTAAGTATCAAACACAAGTATCATTTAATTACTAATTAAACACTTTCTATAGAGAATTGATATAAAAAACCCAAGATACACAATCAGTGTCTCAAAAACGTCCTCCAAAAATGAGCGCACAATTTTAAATTGTGCGCTCATTTCAAATAGAATCGCGTCGATCGCGACACTGTCAATTTTATTTCTTTTTGTACATTGCTTTGTAAAAACAACTATAAATTATGCACTTAAGGTTGGATATGCAGACATATGTTTTTGCCATATCTATAACTGTTTAAATTAAATTAGGGACACTTCTGAGTGTCAGTTTTGTTCGGGACTGTGCATCTTGGGTTTTTTATATCAATGCTATAGAGTGTCTAATGTATATTCTACGTGATGCCTGTATTATTATTGCAGTTTGCTATTATTAATTTGATTTGTATCTTTAAAAAAATCATAATAAAAATGTGTACTTACCCGAATAATTATTTTCTTTATACTTCGAAAAAAAATATCTTCACGCCCGTATCCCCGAAGGGGTAGGCAGAGGTACAACAAGTGCACCCACGATTAGCCGAAGCTACTTGGTCCCACAAATGTGATAGGTCGAAAGCCTATCGCCAACTGGGCACTTTCCAATCCTGGGCAACTTTGTGTTTATCAGAAAACTGAAAAAACACCTTTTTTTATTGCCCGACCAGGGAATAGAACACGGGACCTCATGTGGTCAACGCCAACGCTGGACCACTAGACCACAGAGGCGACAATATACCTCGAATAGAACTTGAAATTAATGTTTTTATAATAAGGAATTTCGTTCCTATCTACGATGTCAAACAGTTTTTTTAATATATACCTAATACGACAGTAAATGGCTCTATTTAAAAGAAAAACCATCGTTCAGACACCAAAGAGTAATAAAGGTTCGTTACTATGTATGATATTCCAGCTGACATGATTTTACTACGTGGTAGAGTCCCGCAACGTTACGTCCGGGTTTTGTACCACCGCCTTACCCATTCCAGCCGCAATAGCGTCAATGCTGTCATTGCCGTGTTTCGGGTTATAGGGCAAGGTAGCCGGTAAACTTATGCATGGTGCATTGCCATCCATATGGAGAGCAATGCATCATTAATATATTTTGTGTCTATGGGCTGATGGGGATGGTTTCTCTTTCAATCAGGAGAGTCGTCTGCTTGTTTGCCGTCTAATGATAACGTCTAAAAAAAGACTATCACAACATATTTGTTCAAATGACAAAGCGGTAAATCGTGGCAATCCAGGAGCTTTTTGGACGTTTGGTTTGCAGCGCCTTACCTACAAAAAAACTGGCGTGGTGATATATTTTAAAATTATAACATATTACCATACTGTCGCCTACATGGTCTTGAAGTTGCGTTTAGCGTTTTCTGTATAGACGTATGAGGTTGTGGGTTCGAATTTATGGGTCGGCAATTTCGTTGTGAATAAATCGATCGATCAATCGATCATATAACAAAGAAGAATTTCGTCACGTCGAGCCGTCGACACTAGCTCAGTGGCAGAGCGTCCCGGCTTGAGGGAGATGGTCGCGGGTTCGAGTCTCGCGTGTCGACATTTTTCTTTGCTGTTTTTCGAGTTTCCCAAGCACGGGACGAGTGCTATAAATACAAAAATAATATACACACAAGGTCGCCAGTCTAGCATCAAATTTTACACCAGTGCCAGATTTGTCGATGGATTGGCGACCTGTCACATCATAGTATTTATCATACTATCTATATATTAATATGTGAAGGAAAAACTTTGAATCCCTTTTAAGACAATTGCGCGAACGGTGTAGCATGAAATTTGGCACATTTAAAGTTTATTTGTGAAGTACCGCAGAAACATAATATTTTTAAATAAAATGCAATTAGAGATACATTAAATTAAACTAATACAAATAAACATTACACACACTACATTTATGTGACTTACATGATATAAAACACACATGTATAACCTATTTTCTTTACGGCTAAAGTCAGTTGTCAAACTTAAAAAGAAGAAAATAAAAGATTTTATTGTTTAGTTTATGGTCGAATTTCGGCTACAGGCGATCGCTAGTTTAATACCATTGGTTAATCATGGTTGGACTAGTAACTCTCCTGTCTATTTCTTGAGGAATAAGGGCGTAATATTTATTTTAAAACAAATGTTCACAGAGTTGTATCTCCGATGGCTTGTAAAGCAGAATGTAGAAGAAAGAGAAGAACAGTACCGGACAATACGTACACGGGAACAACAATTACGTTCGCAAGCGCAACAGTTACGTAGAGAGCTACTGGACGTCGCTTCACAATACTACGCGATGGACAACTAAACAGGTTGAATTTATTGAATTTAAAAAAAATACATTGAATGAAACAGATCATTTTGGATTACATTCAGTTAGTTCGCTTTGTACAAGTTTCTATGTTGAAAGTGATGGTTACTTTTAGTTGAAACTAGTTTATCACTCACTTGTACTTTTATTTCACTAGTGAAATAAAAGTACAAGTGAGTGATAAACTAGTTTCAACTAAAAATAATGGAATTTCACCAAGTGCCGACGATTGAAAGTGTAAAATCTGATGGTTACTTATTGATTTTGTTTTTCTAATGTATGTTGTTATTGAAACCTGACTAGAAAAATAAGAAACCCCGCCGATGGGATTCGATTAATGAGTATTATTCGATTAATCAGATTAGTGAGTTCATAATCAAATTTTGTATCACGGTTGCCAGAAGAATAAATATTGTTTCCTTGATTACCCCCTACAGGGGAAGGCTTGCTATTTTTCTGGACGCAATGTAAAGCAAATAATTGGCATTATATTATAAAAATACTACTACACAAGCAGCTGAAAGTAAAGGCAAATCGAGGAATGTTCGTTTTAATATAATTTCTTTTAGAAGAAGGCATATGATCTTTTAAAAGAAATTATAAATAAAATTAAATTTATATATTATAATATCCATATCCACAGATAGGTTTTACTATTTAGTGTAACTCATAAACTATTATAACATATATAATATAGTATGTTTTTCTATAACGTGATAAATGGGTATTAAATTTTTAAACTAATTTTACTGTCCAAAAAATTAAAAAATAAAATACGGAAGTCAGTTTCTTATAAACTTTTAATTACACCTACTTCACAGTCAAAAAATTATAAACCTTTTAGTACAAAAATGTCTGTATTTTTTAAATTATAAAAATAAAATAAGAAACACTCTATTCATGGAAAAATTGTAAAGTAGCAGCTTAAAATATTTTAATGTATGAGTTTCCGCCTTAATCTGCAAACTATCTTTAAATGTTTGCTTTTTACATTTTTGTAAAGAATGATATATTTGATTTAATATAATACGTAATAATATAATGGAAAAACAATGTATTTGTACTGCGTGATATAAAAGGCTTTAGTAAAAAAATTAAGCATAATCAGTAAATGAATTAGAAGTGTTTTCAATGATTATTTTGTGTTTCATAGTGCACTAGAAACCCCACTAATATAATTTGGCTACTACTATACGTACTAATATTTTAAAGTATAATATGTTCTATATATTCTACAATACTAATACTTGTTCAACTATAAAAAATATAACTGCCATAAAATTCTATAACTTTGTGTACTAAATGTTGCATTTTCTAACTTATCATTAAATATTTTATGATATTAATCATGTCATCAGATCATTCGCATATTTATGCATGCAGAAACTCCCCACAGAAAATTTTCCAGTAAAACTGTATGCTTATAAATTTTTTACTAATCCCATAGGACCTTTTTGCTCTGTGAGCACATCTTTATATCAATTCGTTTACATATTTCGTATGCTATACCTCCTAGCAAATAATTTCTATAGGCTGTTTGCTATGATTATTTTTCAACTTTCAAATTCTTTGTGTCACTAGCGCATCCCAATAACAGTTCATTTCTTTTTGTATGCAGTACCTCCCACCGAAAAAAATTACAGCAAGGTTTTTGCTACTAATCTTTTAATAAACTACTAATAATTTTTTTTTATCGAGGGTGGTTCAAAATAGTTTCATAACTTCTCAAATTATGATGTATGGCACTAAATTCCCTATGCTTACTCCGTATAGTATTTAATCTGAGGATAACTATGTATATTTGTAAATAAAACTTCTATTATAATGTTTTCATATGATTTTAGAAACAAAATTATGTTCCATTTTTGTGCATATGTAAAGGCATTTTCAAAAATTTTGCGTATGCCTAAGATAATTATACTCTCTCACTTTATCTCTCTCTTTACTCCTTACTTTAAAATGTGTCGGTGCAGAAATAAATCACGTCGGTAAATGTTTTGTACATAACATAATTTATATGTATTCAAGTACTATGCTCGTGCTAGGACCAACTTAAAATATTTTTAACCACTTGAAGGCTGTCTCAATCGATGCTTTATGCCAATTACGCAAGTGTCTAGTTCGGTGTATCGAAATTATCTTCACTTTATATTATTTGTCAATTACGCCAAATGGTAGCTAGTTATAGACCTGTATGACAATCCTCAAATCTTAAAAATAGGTACTTACATGTTAATATTGATTAAAAGACTGATGTATTCTCTATAAATATTACAACTCGATATGACATTCAGGTTTATAAATTAAAGGGTTTTTCATTCAGTACTTATTTAGTGGAATTTGTGGATTGTTATTGCACTGGGTGTTCGGCAAAACGGGTCATAGCCGTTAAGTAGAACTATGATTATAAATTTAATTATTCACACATACGGGCAAGCAACGCCAATTATGCTACATTTACAGAGGCTTAGCAATCCTCCACATTCTCCAAGCCTTACAAACGCTTGGATGCCTTTTACACGCTTGCGAGTGCGTTAGTGTGTTTCGGACATGCAAGCATGGTGGACGTTGGAGTTATGTTTGTTATTGCATTTTTCTTAACATGTTTTTATTCAAAACAGTATTATACAATAATATTCAAAAAATATCTGTTTATACCAAACATTAAAGTAGCTAAAGTTCGGTAGAAAAGGTGAAGGACTTTAAAAATCCATATGAAATTGTAACAGCGACACCAAATATGTGCCAACGTGTAAATGCGCTTGGCGCAAGCTTTCTTTGATCTGTGTTCAAAAACCGACACCCGAGCGAATCGGCCACAAGCGTCCTAAGCACACACAAGCCAAGCCAAACACCCATTACACGCTTGACCATGTGGATGCTTGTGGCAGCTTGCCAAGCGTGTAAATGAAGTAAAATAAAACCGGTAGTTACCAATATTAAATCAATAAAGACTTTGTTGCACTAAAGGTTGGAAATATAACCTCAGACGAATTAGTGCAATCTTGCTCATAAGCATACGGTGGGTGTCTCGATCGCGCGCACACGTTGTCCAAAGCGGGATGCGGATTTTATTCGGCCAAACCCAATGCCTTATTGGTTTAAATTATTTTTATATGTCGAAAATTATAGCTAGTTACAGTTAGTTGCAACCTTTTTAAATGTTAGCTAATTTACCCAAAGTATAGTTATAAACTCGCCTCTGTGGTCTAGTGGTCCAGCGTTTGCGTTGACCACATGAGGTCTCGGGTTCGATTCTCGGGTCGGGCACTAAAAAAAAGTGTTTTTCAGTTTTCCGATAAACACAAAATTGCTCAGGATTGAAAGTGCCCGGTGGCGATACGCTTGCCACTCATCACATTTGTGGGACCGAGTATCTTCGGCTAATCGTGGGTGCACGTGTACGTCTGCCTACCCCTTCGGGGATACGGGCGTGAAGATAGTTATAATCGCTGTGAACTGTACAACAAAATTATTTAAAATTATGAAAATGTTTCCTTAATTTAAGGTCCCGTTTGTTTGACCACTCTATTGACATTGTTACCATCACCAGGTTCGACTTACAAGCGGTTATTTTTGTTAAACGGCATGTGTTGAATGGTAACGCCCACCACGATGTGTTAAGATGTCCGCAACCACAAAATCACGCGATGGTATTGGATCCCGCTTTAAGCCAACGTCACCGAGCTGGTTAATGGTTAAAAAGTATTTTATATCCAACAAAATATGCCAATAAATATGTTACAAATAGGTTGACTAAAAAAATTTAGTCCAGAATATGATTAATTAAGAATTATTTTTTTAAAACATTTCACTGGTTTGGTTAATAAACAAACCATACCAATCGAAAGTATGAAAGCCTATTAGACTTAAATTTTTTTTCCCATGTCTTGGGTACACAGGTTAAAGTATCGATTTAACTATTTATACCAGTCTACCCAAGAGTTATGACAGGAAAAAAATATTCAACCTAACGTTTGCATATTCTATAGACTTCATACTTTCGATTGGTATAGACTATAGAATTAGTCTATTAACACTTTAACAGCCGACTATTTTAAAGCGCGCCTTTCCTGGTACGCGCCGTTTCTGGTTTTTTTTTTATAAAAAAAACTATTTGTGATACATCTATCATTTTTTATTTTTTTATACAATGGTCTCTATATTTTTAGGATAGGAATAAAAATATTTATAAATTATATATTTATATTTGAAAGTTTTACATAAAAATAAGATGAATGTGAAAAAAATAAATAAAACTCAAACATGTACATTTTTTATGAATGAACGTGTGTATTTTTAAAATACACCAATATAATATAATAATTTACCTTCTATTTGAATATCAGGGGCTTCTTCAATATCCGAATCATCAGCATTCAGCAATCTACAGAAAATATCCTGTAATTGAAATCGATAACTACGCTGAACGGTTGCCATTTCGTGCCAAAATTACTATGGAGCCTATGCGCCGTGCGGCGCTTGCTCGCTTACCCCGCCCACACCCTGCACCTCACATCGGTGAATCATACATGCATGAGTAGCTTAAGAGTTATTGTACACTGGGGTTACACGCAAATCACGAGTTACGTGCGTCATTTTAAAACAAAGCTAAGAAAGTCGTCACCGTACTACAAAATACTAAAGAATATCAGAAGTCAATGTACATATAAAAGTAATATTGAGCAACACACACATCTCACGGACCTCTCACGGACGCGATATCTCGGAATGGTTCGGGACAGTTTGTTCCACATGTGTGCTATGCTCGAATATTACTTGTATGTACATTGGCTTCTGTTAGTCTCTAGTATTCTGTGGCCGTATTGAGCGCGTGATCAGCGTCCTGCGACAATCCCATCCATCCGCACCCAGTACGTGATAGGCTGTTAAAGTGTTAACCAAACCAGTGAAATGTTAAAAAAAATCTAGACTGCATTATTTTTTAGACAACCCATTTGCAAAATATTTATTGACATATTTAATTGGATATAAAATGCTTTTTATTTATTAGCCAGCTCGGTGAAGGTCGTTTTATAGTGGGGTCTTAGACTAGTAGTAGAATATGGTGCGTCATATCAAATATTCCGATAACACGTGTTGCGATGCATGTAAATGCATGGTTTCTCTGGCAAGTATTGTGTTACAAAAAAAGATAATTTCATTCCAATATTAGTCCGAGTACAAATCAAAATGGTTTAGTTTTCAAGGTTTTATTGCGTACATTAAAAGTCCAGAAAGGCGTGAATGGAAATTGAATTGTTTTCAAAGTGTCAGTCAGGCATGCTGATATCATTGCTCATGAAATCATTTTTTAAATTTAACTCTTAAGGCCTCTCTTAAAGAATACTTACGAGATAATATTACATAAGGAGTATGCGCTCGACTTATATCATTGACGCAAATTGAAAAAAAAAAACGCTTTGTCACATCTAAAAAAATGAATGTATCATTAATATTATACGTCATTAGAGTACAATTAGTTAAGTATACTGTGGCAAAAAAGTTGTTGTTTGAATTGTTTGTTGATGGATAACGGGTTTTTATTGTATGAATCAAACAGGCGAAAGCAAACAAAACATGCATTGTAATTTATATGGCTTACCTATGAAATATTTTTATAGAAGAAGAGCAAAACGAAATGTGGCTTGCCGGTAAGCGATTATCACCACCTATTGACATTTGCACCCAGAAGTTTTTTCCCACTTCAATATTATTGTTAATGAAATTCGTAGAGTATACTCGTAGGGCACAATTCCCATGAATGCAAGGGCCAAAACTATTTGTTACATTAGATAAGGTGCATTGCGTCCTTGGTTTGATAGAGTTAAAAGCATTATTGTCATTCAGAAATCAGAAATCAGAAGTACTTAATTCAATAAGACTTTTTATAAGTTATTTTGACGCGTCAACATATTTTTAAAACTATCGGACCGGATAAAAACTGGATCGGGAACGCGGCCACATACTGAAAAGATCCAGCGGAAGAAACTCAGCAGGCTTGTCTTTTTTCATATATAATTTTTTTTCACAATATCACTATATTACAAGCTTGAAACAAGAAGCGGCTAATATTATAAATATTTAAAGTAACAAGGATATGAGCCAAAACACTCTTCTAAACCCTTGGTACGGCACACCCGAGGGTTAAGATATTATTGGCCTCGGACATTTTTGTACATTTAAGTCAACAACACTTTATCATTTTAATGTTTTTTAAATGGTCCAAACAAATTGTTTAGGCTCAATATTAAGCAAACTTTAATACTAAACGATCGAAATTGGACAGATTAAAAAATTGTAATAAATTGTTATTTTGTCATGCAAATTAAGATGTCTGTCATAAGAGACTCATTTATTTAGCAGAGAACACAGACGGTTTTTCTTTTGTTCATCCGTTGTCTTTCGGAGTAACGAATATTAGATAAACTAGAATAATTTTCTACGTTTTTTTGTATATCATAAGATCGCAAACAAGCAGATGGGTCTCCTGATGGAAAGAGTCAACCATCGCCTATAGACACCAAAGGTGTTAATGGTGCGTTGCTATCTTGTGGCGAGTTCTAATGCCACATGCATAAGTTTACCGGCAACCTTACCCTCCAAACCGGAACACGACAATGACAAGCACTGACGCTATTGCGGCAGGAATAGGTAAGGCGGTGGTATCAGACCCGGGCGAGACAATGCAGAAATCTACCACCTAGTAGTCACGATGTTAGTGACTTGCATAGCCAATCGGTCGCCTTTGACGACATGCCTGACGTACATACGTTTTTTAAATTAATTAAATAAAGTATATCGCTAGGAACATCATATAAAAAATATCGAGAATTTAATTTGATCGACTTCTATCATATTTAAGTGTTCCCATTGTTCAAAATTTTAATTACATTTGCATTAAAACAATAAGTTTATATATCATAATTTTCTTTATAAGTGTCAAAAATTCTCCCAGTTTTTGTACTAAAGAATAGTTTAAAGCTAATATCTTTTTGTTATTTTAAGTATCTTAAAAGTGTCTCGGCAAAATCTTAGCTCAGAATTTTGTCAATCTAACAAAGGTTTTTGAGATTAGCAGTTGTACTAAAGATACCCAATGACAAGATAAATACCTAAGCACTTACTACTAAAGAGAGAACTGAATGTTTACGTTAACCTTTCCTAAATTCCAACTTTATTTAGATATTATTCTCCAAGTTGAAAAAAAAATTATTAAATGAGGATAAGTTATAAAGGAGTTGATATAAAATCTAACGGAATATATTAAACTTTAAGGCAATAACTAAAAAAACTTTGAATGAAGTCTCGCCATTGTCCATTCTTGGTTTATGCTAATTGATTTTGTTAAATTTTTGTCTTAGATGGAACGAAAAAAGAAGAGGTTTCATTCCACACACAAACTTTAGCTAATTAAAAAGTTTTAAAATTAAATATGGTGTTATTAGAAAAAAAATATGAAAGTGATAAGAATTCGATATATTGTTATAGCAATTGTTAAAAAAACTAAAGAAATAGACACTAGAATTTTACCAATTACGTTTTATTTTAGTATATTAGCGCTCGTCGATGCCTAAAATCTAACGCATAGCGTATATGCGTGGTTTCATAAACAAATGTTTCATTTCCGATATAATACACATGTCTAAGGAAAATTCTATAATTCGTCCGTATAGAAATGGCGTCGTTAGAATGCAAAGATAAATACTTAAAAAAATGCCTTACACCAGTTTGTAAAATATCGTCATTATATGTACATGACATTTACAACCGCCGTTACAAATTATCCCGGCATATTGTTTAAATTACTTGTAAATGGGTTTTTTATTTAGATCTAGAACCTTATCCGGGTTCAGTTTTAAAAAGATGTATGTTTGCTAGGTTGTCTTTAAGTTCGACACACATAGGCTCCTTTTCCCAAACCTGGGAAAAAAAGTTGCAGAGTTCCGTCGGCCGTCGGAGACATCAGAGTTTATAGTTGACATTGACGCGATATATGACACCAACAATTATGTTTATATGCATAACGACGACATATAACAACAACTCTTGTATAACGAAGAAATATACAAATTGCCTACGATCCACATAATATCTAAAAAATATACTCGGCGAGCAATACAAATTTTCGTGACACACAAAATATTATAAAATAATTGTGAATTTTAACTGAACTAAATTAAGTAATTTCTAATTACTTTTTATGTAAATTAATATGTAATTGTTACGGGTGAAATGATTGGTATAGTAAAGAAAACGAACAATTAATTGTCACCTATACAGGTTGGTAAAAGACTGTACATATTGTAGTACATGATAGGAAATAGTTAAACTTCTAAATAATAAACTTCAAAGACTATGCGCGGACTTCCGTACGTTATATAAAAAAGTATTTTAATGTCCTTATCCCCGTAGAGGTACGACAAGTGCATCCAAGATTAGCCGGAGATACCTAGTCCCACAATGTGATAGGTGACAAACCTATTGCCAACTGGACACTTCCAATCTCGGGCAAAGTTGTTTTTTATCAGAAAACGAAAAAAAAAAACATATTTTTAAATTGCTGGACCCGGGAATCGAACCTTGGAACTCAAGCGGTCAAAACTGACACCGGACCATTAGACCACTTTATATATTTGTTAAATAATTAGGTAAAATTGTAATGTAAGTAGCTATTTTTTTACATATTCGCTATTTGAATCGATTACTGAACACCCTCTTTCAGTATTTACAATCTTTTACCTGTCAACTCGTATAAATCACTAAAACTGTAGAAAAAATTATATATGATTACAATTTTTATGGATCTCGGTGGAATAATCCTTTCTGCTGTTACTGCGGCCCGTCGTGCCGTTCTATTATTTTGTATCAAAGCGCCAAAATGACGTCATTGACGATAGGTGCATAACTAATGTGACCGTATTGTAATAATGTATACTTTTTTATATAATTGTAAATATGCATTATAACTACGAGATTGTAAGATGGCCTCTATATTATTTGTATTTTTTACCTGCCTAAAACGGCCATCTCTCTATCTTGACTATATAATAGAATTATAAGTAGATATCTATGTATATGATTTCTGTGGAGGAGGGAGTGAAGGTGTCTTAAAACTGAATGTTATTTAGATTCAAGATTAGTTTGTTGCAACTGTCTGTCTTGAAGGAGCAAATCAAAAGATGAAAGTAACACATTGCAGGGTTATAGATAGTAATCTATACGTATATCTATTTTGTTCGGCTTGTTGTAGAAAGAGGTCTGCCTGGTATGCGATCAATAAATATCCTTTTTATTAATCTTGTTAAAGAATATAAGAAATGTATTATAAGGATAAGGTAACAATTTTGGTGCTACATTTGATAGTTTAGCTGGTTTAAAATAACTGGTAAACGGAAGGGTTTGAGCACCGGCCACACAGCCCATAGACGCCTAATAGTAGACAAATGGCTCCTGACAACACATCTCGATTTCGATCAATCAATGTCGACCAATCAGATACTCTGTACATCACTATCTTTCACTGTGGCCTTAAGTTAGCCAATCACGGCGTTGCAACCCCGCTTCGTCTTACCTCAGGTAGGTGCCAGAATGCATTCAATACGGAAAATCAAATATTAGGCGTCTATGGGCTGTGTGGTGGGTGGGCTTAAAGCATTTGTTAGCCCTAAACCGGGCATAAAAAGAGGCCAATTCTAATAGTAGGGAAGCTCAAGAGGGGATTTTTGCATTTACTCCAGCGCGTCAGATTAACATTAACAAATTAACATTAACACGTACCTCGCATACTGTTAAGTCTCTCCACCAAATATAAGCCCTTTAATGGCGGGTAACTAGCGCAGAATAAGAAAACAAAATTCCAATAACTTCGGCTTGTGGAAATTGTCAAATTATATTTTTTTCATTATTCTTACATAATTTCCTGTATAAAAAAAGAAAATTCAAAATTTAAACGCGTTCGAGAATTATCAACGTTTTCTTTGCAACTTTGTGACCCTCCCACTTCCTTACGCTACACTTGAATCGGCAGATTTTCTGAATTTTAAATGGAAATTAACCCATCATACCTCAATCTGACGCGATTTAGTGTTTCCAAGTCACATTATTTTTAAACATTTTTTATCCGTAGATTTTCCCCCACTATCTAATATATTCCCCTATATATATATACATATACATATATATATATATATATATATATATATATATATATATATATATATATATATATATATATATATATATATATATAATCATTATATTTTTTTCTATAATTTAATCTACAAAATCCAATAGGTCCCTACGACGCTCGAGTAACTACCCTTTGAAAATTAAAATGAGACACCTTCATTTTATTCTATACATTGTAGTAATTTTTAAAAAATTTATGAACTTTAGTTTAATTATTATGGATAAGTTATACAATGTACCTTGTAAATTAAGAATTTGATGACATGACAATTTATTTTTTTGTATCTAGCTTTCGTGTTTTAAAACCGATGTATAATTGTGTTAATATAAGCTCTACATTCCAAAAAATATTATGTGAATTTTTAACTATCGTATAATATATTAAAATACTATTTAACTGTTTTTGATAATCTATGCTTTAATGTGATATATTTATTTTATATAATGAATATGTATTTTTGGTATAATATGTATGTCAATTTTAACATTATGAACTTATTTGTTGTCAATTAAAGATTTTCAGAAGTATTTGCCTCTTTAATACATATTGCCTTAATTCGTAAAGAATTGTACTACAGGTATCCAAAATATTTAGGACTCTCTAAAGGCGGGGAAATTTACCAGAATGAAGTATTGACTATCGTCTCATTGGTCTAGTGGCAGTCTCAATGCAGTTTCTTCAGATTGAGACAAATACCAGTTTGGCCGAAAAACACTCATGAGAAATGTACTTTGTTTCTCCACATTTTATTTTTATGTCACTAGATAGCAAATAAGTAGATGGCTCTGATGATGGAAAGAAACCTTCGTCTATAGAACAAAGATGTTAATAGTGTGTTGCTATCTGTGTGTTTGGATGGTAGTGCCACATGCATCAGACTATCTGTTATTTTTTAAATTTTGTTAGCGAATTATACCAGTTACCTATTGTAATACAGTCCACCTTTTATTTTAATCCAGTAGGACCCTTATCAGCGATTAATTACATTATGCTATGCTGCGATCGAGCAGCATCATTGTTATGCTGATGACAGTACAGGCGATGCTTTATACTCTGGCCGCAGCGGAATTTCTCGGGAATACGTCAACGAGTACCGGAACAAACTAGTGTCAGAAATTAAAGCACAACTTTCCGTAGGTTTGGAGTGGGGTCGATTAAATTTGGTCCAATTCAACCCCATTAAGATACAAGTTTGCGCGTTCACCGCTAAAAAATCAGCCTTTGTCGTATCGCCTCGTTTTGAAAATACTTCCCTGAAAGTAACAGCTAGTATTGGAATACTTGGAGTCAATGTATCGAGCGACGTTCAGTTCCGCGGTCACTTGGAAGGCAAGGCTAAATTAGCCTCTAAAAAGATGGGATTTCTCATTGGCCGTACCGGCCCATCGCTTATTGCTTTATAAAGCGCAAAACCGTCCACATAGGGAGTACTGCTCTCATTTACGGGCGGGGCCTCGACAGTACCAGCTCCTTCCTTTTGATCGCATTCAACGTAGAGCGGCTCGAATCGTCGATGACGGGACTATTTCAAATCGGCTTGATTCTTTGGCGTTACGTAGAAATGTGGCACCAATCTGTATCTTTTATCGGCTCTATCATGGGGAATGTCCCGAGGGACTGTTTGGATTAATTCCTGCCGCCGAATTTCACCATCGGACATCGCGACAAAATTCGAAGTTCCATCCTTACCATCTCGATGTCTGGAAATCCACAACCGTGCGATTCTCGAGACATTTTTTGCCCCGCACTACTCCTATGTGGAACCAGCTATTGGCAGATTTTTTTCCAAACGGATACGACTTTAGAACCTTCAAGAAAAGAGCTTACTTATTGTTAAAAGGACGGCAACGCAATTACAAGACCTCTGATAGTGTAGTTGTTTATGGGCGGCGGTAGTCACTTACCACCAGGTGAGCCTCTTGTCCGTTTGCCCCCTCTTCTATAAAAAAAATACGATACAGAACCCTACCATCTAGTAGTCACGTTGGTAATAACACGTACACATGTAATCAATCGTTGGACTTTTACGCACTGCCTGGCAGACTAGCAGATAGTCTATTTTTCAAAGGGGTCCGGACCAACACGAACCACTACGAATCGATGGAGCTTGGGTTCGATTCCCAACAGGGACAAAAAATTCTGTGATGAGCATAAATGTATGTATTTCTGAGTCTGGGTGTGTATTATGTATGTAACGTATTTATTATATACTAGCTGTGCCCGCGACTTCGTTCGCGTGGAAAAAAATCTAAAATAAAAACCCGCATAGTTCCCGTTCCCGTGGGATTTCCGGGATAATAACTATCCTATGTCCTTTCTTGGGTCTCAAACTATATTTGTACCAAATTTTATCCAAATCGGTTCAGTGGTTTGGCCGTGAAAGCGTAACAGACAGACAGAGTTACTTTCGCATTTATAATATTATAGTATGGATGTATTTCTATGTATTATTATCGTTGACTAACACCCATAACACAAGTAAATAATTTGGTTACTTTGGGGTTAGATCAATTTGTGCAATTTGTCCAGCGATGTTATTATTAGATATTACAATAAAGCATGGCGCAAGACGTGCAAGTCTTAGTTTTCCCCAGTATTACATTACAGTATATACCTATTTATTCACATTTCATAGCTATGCCTAGTATAACTTTTATTAAAGTTAAAGTGAATTGGTAAGAAATATTTTAACATACATCCGTTAGTAACACCGTAGACGCTTTTCATCAGACGGATACAGCCATAGCACTGAACTATCAACTAAATTATTTCCACGCAGTAAAACTGTAACAACAGAAACCAACCTACTGTGCCACGGAACACAGATTCAGATCTTTGTAAAAGTCACATTCTCTTAAACTTTATAATGACGCTCTATTTAGCAGAGTGAATAAGTAAGTGATTAACCCCGCCCATTGAAATCCAAAATAGTAGATACTAAGATTGTAAACTCTTCATGTAGGTCTCTAAATCGTATCCGATCAGAAAAACCTAAGAGTTTTCGAAGGGCCTTAAACGAACTTTATTGCAAGTAAATAATGGCGCTGTCGAGGGCCTCAAGTCTTCGAAATTTTACTATTTCAACTTTTTTGGCGCGATGTCCTTTGTCATGTTTGATGTTGCTGCTTGTCCAAAGGATGTTAATTCTACTTCGAGTACCTATCATCAGAGTTATCTCTTATGAAAATTATCTCATTCAATTTTTTCATGGTCATAAAAGCTCGTCCAGCGAACTCACTGGTAAATAAAGTTGATCGATTATGCAGTTTAGCTAGGTTTTCATGTTCATTTTTAACGAATTTTATAACTTTCCGCAACGTATGTACATAGATAAGGAAGTTACTGATTTTACCCGGATTTTCGAAAATCGAGTTTTTCGACTATTTATTTATATAGGTTTGGTAGGTATTATATAGGTACTTATATAGGTACTGTATGTATGTATGTGTGTGTGTGTATGTAAACATCTCATAACTTTTGAACGGCCTGACCGACCGAAACGCGATTAATGGCATTCGATTGGATTCCGCTCTATTTAGACTTCCTGAAAATTTGAACTAATTCGGTCCAGAATATTTTAAGAAATTTTGATAAACCTCAAAAAATATTTGGCGAAACAGTACTTTTTACTATAACTTTCAGATTAATGTGCCGTTCGAGTACAAAATTTAATCAGCTCTATCCACGAAAAACTGCGTCTAATGCATATATTGCATCAAAATCGGTTTATCTGTTCAAAAGTTTTTTCCTCGTGTTGGTCCCGGGCTCCTTTGAATAATATTCCAACTGCTGTTCTGCCAGGCAGGTCGTAAAAGGCGACCGATTGGTTATACGAGTGACTGCTACTAGGTGGTAGAGTTCTGCATTGTCTCGCCTGGGTAAGGTACCACCGCCATACCTATTCCTGCCGAAATAGCGTCAGTGCTTGTCACTGTCGTGTTCCGGTTTGGAAAGTAAAGGTAAGCCGGTAAACTTATGCATGTGGCTTTAGACCTCGCCACAAAACAGCAACGCTCCATTAACACCTTTGGTGTCTATAGGCGATGGTTGACTCTTTCCATCAGGAGACCCATCTGCTTGTTTGCTATCTTATGATATAAAAAAAGAGTTATCATTGACGAAGAATTTTTGACATAACTTCAAGATTTTTTAACCAGTAATTTTATCGACCTTCTACAATATTTTAGCACTTAAAAAACTACGTCAAACGCAGTTTCAAAAATCATAATCAAATCAAGTTTTCAAAAGTTAAAGGCTTTTTATATATTAATATTTTGTTTTTTTTTTTAGCAAAATTACTTGATATTTTTGAAATAACTTACGGTATATTAACCGATTGACTTAAAAATCTGATCAGCTTTTCTCCTTAAAAAACTGCGTCAAATACTGTCAATTGGATCCAATCTTGATTTTTATTTATTTCTGAAAATAAAAGAAAAACATCGAAGAAAACATTTTATGGGCGCCGAGGAAGCTGTAGCTGCGTTTCAAAAGACCGTTGAAAAGACCCTTAAGGATGAGTGGGCAAAGTGCTTTTCTCAGTGGTTCCATCGAATGCAGCGATATACATGGACGTACCGAGGGGGGGGGGGGCAGGGGGGGCAGCTGCCCCTCCCCCCGGAACTTGGTTACCTCTCTACTAACTATCTACTGTTGTAGATAAAAATACAATAAGATAAAAATATAGTCTTAAAATGTTACGGTTGCCCCCCCTGGCCCAGAACCTGGGTACGCCCATGGCGATATATTAATGTATATATACCTATTGAAAATATATAATAAAATTAATAACTTGCTAACTTGCTTAGTTTTTAATTTTCTAAGAAATTTCAATTTGATCATCGTACTAGGTCGATAAAATACGACGATGGGGATCTCCACTTATCTCGGCAAACGATAAACAGTACCATTATAAACTGCAAAGTCTCTAGACGTTCGGTTTACTCTGCCTACCCTGCAATGGAACGGGGCCTACCTACCCTGCAATGGTACGGGACCTGCCTACCCTGCAATGGGACGGGGCATGATGATACAATAAATACTATATTTAATGAATGACTGAGTGCTGAGGATGGTAACAAACAAAAAAATATGTAAGACGGTTGACCCTACATGCCGTCCCTGAAACTTCTAGCTAAATTGAGGTATTTTAAGCTGAAATGAGTAAAACGTATAAGTGTATATTTTTTCAATTCAAACGTCTATTTTGTTAAAAATGGCAGTAGGTATATTGATTTATCAAATGCTGTATATTTTGGAAAAGATGATCGATTTGATCTTTCTAATGGCATTCAACTCAATTTTTGAGATCTAAAATATTGCTTTAGCTAAATAATCGATAGGTCGAAAAATTTCGATGCAATGTAAATTTTTTTTCAAAAACTTTTGTCATTGATCTGAATTGACCGATTTTGATCTTAATAACAGTATTTGACGCAGTTTTTAAAGGAGAAAAGCTAATAAAATTTTTAAGTCAATCGGTGTATTAGCCGTATTAGTAGTAAGAAGTTTTTTTACTACTAAAATATCGTAGAATACCAAAAAATGATTGGTTGAAACATTTCTAAGCCATGTCGAAAAAACACTTTTCTCAAAATTTTTCGTTGGCAATTTACTCCCAAACGGATAAACCGATTTTAATACAATTTATGCATTAGACTTAGTTTTTTTGAGGAATATTGCTGATTAATTTTCGTACTCAATCGGTACATTACTAGATTAATGTACCGAAGTAATATTAAAAAAATACTGTTGTCGTCAAAAATAACTTTTTTTGGTTTTTTCAAAATTTCTCATAATCACCTGGGCCGACTTGGTTCAAAATTTCAGGAAGTCTAAGTTGAGCGGAATTCAATCGAATACCATCAACCGCGTTTCGATCGGTCAGCCGTTCAAAAAATATGAGGTGATACACACACATACAGACATACTGACCTCATCGCGAAAATAGTCGGAGAAGATTCCTAGGACCTCAAAACGTGGAGATCTGGTGAAAACTCGATTTTCGAAAATCGGGGCAAAATCAGTAACTTTCTATACGTAGCGGGAAATTAAAAATTACAGTTGAATCAAGAACCTCCTCCTATTTGGGAAGTCGGTGAAAACTCCTTCCGAGCGGAAAGCTTATCCGAATCGATTGTATCTACGATTATTATTTATTGGTGCATGTAAAGGCAGCATAGCCTTGGGGTGAACGACCGCGGCCATTACAGTAACCACATCATTACGGAACCAGCGAGCGAACATACCGCGCAGCGCAGCCTTCCCCCAATCCCATTATACTTTTTACTGCGTTACTTGTAGAGTATACAGCCTAGGAAAATAAAGAAATGTCACTAGACAAATTACACGCATTGATATATATCCCCAAAGTATGCAAGTTATTTGCTTGTGAAATGGATTTTTTTAAATTATTGATAGGGAAGCTCTTGATTACGATCTCGCTTGATGGTAAGCTAAGATGCGGCCTAAGATGGAACGCGCTTCCCTAGAAGGTACCTGTTCACTCTTCTCTTGAAGATCCCTAGATTGTACACGTCGGAGAACACAGACTCAGGAAGCATGTTTCAGTCCCTTGCGGTTCGAATGAAAGAATATTATGCTTACGATACATATACAATATACATACATGCATATGTTAACGCCAAATCCCTTACGAGGTAGGCAAAGAGAATGAAATGCCACATACCTATCACAATCCCTGCAGATTCGTTCTTGTTACCACCACATACTTCAGGAGAGTCATCTGCTTGTTAGCTATCTTTTATGTATAAAATTCTCGTGCCACAATTTTAGTTACCATACGTATACTCCGACTTTTGAGCCGGATGTTTGCATTGATTGATAATAGAGCTGAAAGTAGTCCTCGAGAACACTTAAGCTAAACCGGTTAAGTCCATGGAGTTTGAGCTAATTCGGTTTATACTGTCAAATTCTTCGGAAGGTGACCATCCCAGCTAAATATATGAAGATAAAGCTGGCTTTATATAGTTTTTTTTATATAAGATAGCAAACAAGCACATGGGTCCCTTGATAGAAAGAGTCAACCATCGCCTAACAACACCAAAGATGTTAATGGTGCGTTACTCTCTTTTTTTTTTAACGTGGGGAAACCCGTCATGGGTACCACCCTATCACGGGAGTGACAGAATGGTTATGTCGGACTCGTACCGACTAAAACCCCACGATTACCGCCTTCGGCGTATATGAGGAAGCCCCGGGACCTCCAAAAAGGAACTCACACAGTGCTTCCACAAGCGCTTTGCTGCAGTGCGCAGCTCTTCTCTAAAGAGTAAGATGGAGTCTCTTTTACAAGTTCCTTTTTTTTTCGAGGGAATCATGCAGGCAATTAGGCACTATTCCTCCTTCTCTGGGTTGCTAATAATGATGCGCAAGGCCCCCGCCCTACACAATTAGCAACGCCAAGGTAAAGGGCACAATCAGTGAGGTCGTGTGCTCCAGCGGCGTGTTCCGCGGCGAGCGGGATTGTTCCGCTCGCGTTCGCGTTCGGCACTTTCTTTCTGCGTCATTACCGCATCGCAAAATGAAAGTACCGCTCTCCAATTGGTTTCACTTTCCACCATACTATGCACCAGGACTGGGAGCGTCAAGTCATCCCCTACCGTGGCTCGAAGCGCACAGCGCTCTTGTGACTAAGCTGAGCACACTTGTAAGGTGTGATCAGCAGAATCTTCTGCTTCATCACAGTGGTAGCAGGCAGCATTTGGCTCTCTTCCGATTTGACACAGATACCTTCCGAAGTAACCATGCCCCGTTAAGATCTGTGTCATGCGGAAAGATAGGAAGCCGTGGCGCCTCTCCATCCACTGGTTGAAAACTGGCATTACCGCACGAATGGTCCTAAGACCCGATACGGCGATCGCCAGTCTTCTGGCCCATGCCTCTTCTACTTCTTTACGGAGACGAGTCCTCCGCATCTCCATTTCAATAAGAGCTAGCCGAAAGTCCCGGTTTCGCTGCACCTCTTCTCGCCAATGGAATAATGACGAGAGGGCCCTTGCATCGAGGTCCCAGGGTATAGTCCTAGCTAGCACACATACTGCGTCATATGCCACAGTACGATATGCTCGGGCTGCTCTAATTGCCATCAGCCGTTGAGGCCGACGTAGATGGACAATATTTCGGCATGTTAGCGAGTCAGCCCAGACAGGAGCTCCGTATAATGCTATCGAACGCACGATGCCTATATATAGATGCCGGCACGCGTTATTCGGCCCCTTCAAGTTAGGCAGCAATCTACCAAGCCCCGTTGCTACCCGCAGCAATTTTGGCGACAAAAGCTCAAAGTGAGCGCGGAAATTCCACTTGCTGTCAAGTATAAGGCCGAGGTATCTCATCGTTGACTGGACAGCAATGGTGACTCCCCCAACAATAAGACTGGAACCTGCCGGAGGCGCATTCCGAGGCCCGTTAAAACACAAAGCCTCTGATTTGTTAAGAGCAACCTCCAGCCCCAGTCGTCGGATCCTACTTACGACCTGGTTTACGCCTATCGCAGCTAGATTCGATGCTTCTCTAAAAGAATGCCCGCTTGCAGTGACCAGGGTATCATCAGCGTAGCATGTAACCTCAACGCCGTCGGGGTTAGCGCCTCGCAGCACCCAGTCGTAGCCAATATTCCATAGGAGCGGTCCAAGGACTGACCCCTGCGGGATACCATACGACATGGGCCACCGCTGCCAACCTGACATGCTGGGGTACTCAACCGATCCTTCCGCAGGTGGAAAAGAGGTTCCGAAGCCTCAGCCCTAACCACTTTGTTACCAGAACTAGTACTCTGCCGGGAATTCCATCAAGCCCAGGGGCAGTATTTTTGGCCCGTAACCGCATTAGCGCCGCATTAAACTTGACGTCAGTTACAGCAGGTCCCTCTTCTTGCTCTCCTGACATAGGAGTCATCACTGGTGGCGAATGATTGTTTTGTTACTCTCTTATGGCAAGGTTTTGCAATGCATAAGTTGATCGACTAGCTTACCCTCTAAACCGGAACACGGCAGTGAAAAACACTGACGCTATTGCGGCAGGAATATGTAAGGCAGTAGTACCAGACCCGGGCAAGATAATGCAGAACTCTACCACGTAGCAGCCACGCTTAACCAATCGGTCGCCTCTTACGACCTACCTGGCAAAACGGCAGTTGGCTTTTTCTTTAAAGAAGCCCGGACTAACACAGGGGAAAACCTACAGCAGAAAGTCAACTCCCCTAAATAAACCAATGTTACATGCTATATAATATTCATACGCAAAAGTATTTTATGTAGTTGTAATGAGTAATCATGCAGCGGGAAAATTAAAATTTAGACCTTGTTTGCAAAATAATGATTGACAGAAGATTCGCAGGGATTGCTAGTAGAACTAGACGGTAGCCGTAGAACTCCTAAACTAAATAAAATAAACCGTGTGTGTGCGTGTGTAAATCGAATGTGATCTAATCCATACTTATGTAATATTATAAATGCGAATGTCTGTCTGTCTGTCACGGCTAAATCGCTGGATCGATTTTCATGAAATTTGGCATGGATGTAGTTGAAGAGCCGGGGTCAAACATAGGTTTTTTTTTCAAAATTCAAACATTTGTTTTTCAAAAATCAACCTTTTAAAGGGTTAAAATAGGGGATGAAATTTGTATGAAAAGCTATCTTGACGACATGTTAATCTACTCGCGGGCGAAGCTGCGCGGGTCAGCTAGTTTGTTATATTTTTGCAAATAGGTACTCTAAATCAGGATTATTTTCAGCATTACGTGGTAGTGCTAAAAGAAGGCCATGGAAGCTTGCAATAAAAAAACTCAAGCTCGTTTATTAAGGAATCATGGTAACCTTAACTCGATGGTGCAGAATTTGTTTCACGTTTTGCTCTTAAAGTGATGTGTAAGCAGAATGGCGGTCTTAGCATAACAGAATGTGTCGGGAGTTGTTGTTATTTTTAATTTTATCTTGTTACTTATATTTTTTGCTGTACAAACTTATATTTTTTGCTTTAAACTTTGATCTTCTTGGGCCTACAAATCTATACTTAGGTTTATTTTTACTTCTGTAAGCTTAAAATATCTCAATTTAGCGGGAAGTTTAAGGGATGCAGGGTCAATAGATATACAGATCTTTTTATTTCATATAAATAAAATGCTCCCTACCTCCTGAGTGGTCAAGACTTAAGGTTAATGTTGTACACATGATAGACTAAACCATAAGCCAATAAAAATGCAGCTACAATATTTACTAGAAGCTAAATAGCATTTGCTTCTATTCTCCCTGACTACAAACGGAATATACTGTGTAATTTTTCCCCGTGTAGGTTCCGGGCTCCTTTGAAAAATAGACCAACTGCTGTTCTGCCAGGCAGGTCGTAAAAGGCGACCGATCGGCTATGCGAGTCACTACCATCGTGGCTACTAGGTGTACCACCGCCTTGCCTATTCCTGCCGCAATAGCGTCAGTGCTTGTCACTTTCGTGTTCCGGTTTGGAGGGTAAGGTAGCCGGTAAACTTATGCATGTGGCATTAGACCTCGCCTATTTTTTTATATATCTTATGATATATAAAAAAAAATATACTATGGAATAAAACGAAGTATGTACAATGTACATAGATTTTTCAGTTGTAGGTACCTAGTAATTTGATATCAATGATTTTCGTGTGAAGTTTTTTTAGGTGTTCAGCCTAGAATTTTAAATCGGTAACTACTAGCCCAAGATCCTGGGGTGGGCACTACTATGGACTCCGCCCACCCGGCTTCCCCTCTATTAATGCCAATGTCCGTGACCTTATGTTCTGAGCCAATTACGTTAATTTCATAGATCACGAGACAAGTCTTTAAGAATAAAAAATCTAAGTAGGTATTTTAAACGGTCCACTGTATTTGAGATAAATTCTAATGTACCAAATCGTGTGATGTTTCGTTTAAAGTTTGAGATGCTATTGGCCGGGTTCGTTTCTTTTATTTTAAGTATTTTAAATGTTCCGCTACATTTGTGAAAAAATTTGTTTATAATTACATAGAGAACTTGAGTCATCATCGCTATCGAGACAATGGATTTACACTCTGTTTAGCAGGAATGTTGAAACCTCCCGTACGCCTAATTACCTGTTGCGGGCTATTGTTCAACTTATTTCGCTTGGTGTATTTTTATAATACTGCCAGCTTTTGCTTGCAGCATCAGTCTCGTTGATTTCAATTTTATCCATTTCAAACAATTTCCCAAAAAATAATGTTTTTATTATTTATTTTATATCATGCGATAGCAAACAAGCACGTGGCTCTCTTAGTGGAAGGAGATAACTCTCGCATATAGACACCAAAGATGTTAATGGTGCGTTGCTATTCTTGTAACGGGCAGTGTTATGAGACCCGAGTAAGGCAATCCATATCTCTGCCACTACATACCTATGGTGGTAGTTACTCGCATAGCCAATCTTTCGCCACTTACGAACTGCCTGGTAATTCTTCGAATAGAACCCGGACCAACAAAGGATAAAAACAGGTTTCTTAATTCGTCTGTATTTTTTAATGTTTGTTACCTCGTCATTCATTTATTAACCAATTTTTATTGTTTCTGAGAACGTGTTTTCTCTTTGTGTGTTCTTTAGTAAAGATCTAATTGGAAGGAATTTAAACTCTAAAAGAAGAATGTAGTTGAATAAATAACGTAAAATATAAAGCTGTTTAGTTAACTTATTTTTATCTATACATACAAAAATACGGGTTATTAACACAAATATTCTCATTGTATTTAAATCTATATCTTAATACGTGAAGCAAAGTAGTTTACTTCGGAACCCTAAAAACATAAACGTAAAACAGTTGATTTAACTATTCTTTATAAAATCGTTAACTGGCCTTACCATTCATTCTTATTCATAACTTCATTACCCTCCAATTTGCTGTTTGTGGAATGTAAATAAAACACAACGCCAGCTATTTCGATATTCAATGCAACATTTAGTCGAGATTATATCATGTATCTCATATAACCAGTCAGCGCGGAATGATATATTGAAGTAATTAACATATTAAAGTCATACAGAAATGTATTTTAAAATAATTGATTGACTTGAGGTAGCTGTCAATCATTCACTGGAACTTTGATTTGTGAACAATATAGATCGGAATAAAATTTAATAAAATTAAGTAAAATAAGATTTTGCCGCGATTTTGCCAGTGAATACTGGAACTTTGATTTGTGAACAATATAGATCGGAATAAAATTTAATAAAATTAAGTAAAATAAAATTTTGCCGCGATTTTGTAACGTTAGGTATCTGTGTGGGTTACGCCAGAGAATTCCACTGCCCCACTAGTTATAGGTAGTAGTAGTAGTAGGTATACAAAGCAAGCAAAATAAATCTAGTGATATTATTTCAAAAAGGGCATAAATTAATTCATAACCGATTATTTACTTCATCTAAATTTCTTTTGCATTTTAAATTATTTTCGTTTATTTTGCTGCGGTCAATGATCAAATCTATGCCATTTTGTTTTCCCTGTGTTGGTCCGGGCTCCTTTGAAGAATAGGCCAACTGCTGTTCTGCCAGGCAGGTCGTTAAAAGCGACCGATTGGCTGTGCGTGTCACGTGTATTGTCTCGCCCGGGTCTGGTACCACCTCCTTACCTATTCCTGCCGCAATAGCGTCAGTGTATGTCCGTGTCGTGTTCCGGTTTAGAGGGTAAGGTAGCCCGTAAACTTATGCATGTGGCATTAGACCTCGCCACAAGGATAGCAACGCACCATTAACATCTCTGGTGTCTACAGGCGATGGCTGACTCTTTCCATCAGGAGACTCATCTGCTTGTTTGCTATGTTATAATAATATAAAAAAAAAAGAAATATATATTTATTTATATTTAGTACTTGAGTTTGAAAGCTGTTTTAAGTTTAAACCTGTGTATTTTACATACATATATACATACACATACATATATTCACGCCAGATACCTTCCGAGGTAGACAGAGAGGATTGAGTGCCACATGTTTTTGTTTATTTTTTTTTAGTGTTTCCTCCAAATTCATTACCTCGTCATACAAAAGCGTCAATTACGAAGACTCTTGGCACCACCTTCGGACAGTAGATACCAAATCAATCTGGTCATGGTATGTTAGTCTTGGACTTCCTCGGTGCCTACATCCTTCCACATTCGTATTTTATGTAGTTAATGATTACTTTTGTATTTTCTGTGTATTTTATTTAATTAGGGCGAGCGAAGCGAGCCCTACACTAGGCCACTTTCTATGCACTTTTTTTACTGAAAAATTATCGTACTTTTAGGTTTGAGCTTTGACGTGGTAGTTTAAATTCATGTCTATATATGATATACCATTAAAATACCATTTTATAAAAATTAAAAAAAATAGAAGATACATGTTGTATTAGAATTTTATTACTACTAACGCCATCTATTATAAAAGTAACGAGTTAAAATGCTTCAAAGCTACACTAGGCGACGATCTATGCCTTTTGTGGTACATATTTTTAATGAAAAATATCGCACTTTTAGGTTTGAGCTTTGACGTGGTAGATTTAATTCATTTTCATTCACTTTATTTTAATACAATATTAATCAATTATACACTTGTACTTTTTAAGTTCCTGGTACGTATGTAGATTAGGAAGTTATTGATTTTGCTCCGATTTTCAAAAACGAGTTTTCACCAGATGTCCACATTTCGAGGTCCTAAGAACCTTTTTCGACTATTTTCGTGAAACGTCAGTGTGTCTGTACTCTGTATGTGTGTGTGTGTGCGTGTGTGTGTATGCGTGTATGTAAACATCTCATAACTTGAACGACTGGACCAATCGAAACGCGGTTGATAGCGTTCGATTGGATTCCACTCAACTTAGACTTCCTGAAAATTTGAACCAAATGGGCCGAAGGAATTTTGAGAAATTTTGAAAAAACCCAAAAAAAATTGACGAAACAGATTATTTTAATATAACTTTCAGATTAATATACCGATTGAGTACAAAAACTAATCAGCTCTATTCTTCGTCGTTTACGTCGAATGCCATTTTAAAAACCAAAATCGAATCTTATTTTCAAAACTTACAGCTGTTCAAATATTAAAACTACGTTGTTTTTAGCAAACTTACTTAATATTTTTTAAATAACTTTCAGGCTAATATACCGATTGAATTCAAAATCTTATTAACTTTTTTCCTTATATATTACTAAGACATTTTTTGATTTCGAGAATTGATGTGAAACCAGGAACTTCCCGATTTTATAAAAAAAAAAACTATTTATCTTAGCGAAATGTTAAAAATGTATTTTTCTTTATAAGATCAACTTTCATTTTCAAAACTCGTTTTTCCTTGAAAACTATTTTATAAGAAAGCTACCATAAATAAAAATTGATTTCTACCAATATTAGAATTTAATAGCGAAGTGGTGACGCGAGATGAATCTGTTACATATTATATATACATATTATAGGTAAACCGTACTATATAGGTAGACCAGAAAATATGGTGTAAAATTTTAATAGATAACCTTTATATTTGTTTTGTGTAGATAAAATTGATAGTAATAAAAATCGTGTTTTTAATAATTTTTAATAAAATTTTAAAGAATTGTTTTTTGTACCTACTAAAAGAATTTAGTCTTAAAAACATGTTTTTTCATTTTGGTTTTATTTTCTTGCGCTCTCCTAGACCAAAGCCTGACGACGCCTTTGATGCGAACATAATGTTTGGGTAAAAAATACGCTGGATTTTTTTAGGTTAGATAATTAATATAAATAAAGTCCATACATTAAAAGATGTAATTCTCATAAAAATACTTTTCTAACAATATTACTAGATAGTATAACTTTGCGAGCCCTTATAAAGCTTGCTTTTTGCTAGTTTATTATTACTTGCGTGTTTTGGACATTGATTTTTAAATACACTGAAGTACTGACGTACCTACCAGCGTGGAGGAAGCCAGATAAGTCTGTTTGGATCGTGATGGCTGGCATTCAATTCTCTCCGTCTTCTATCCCATAAAGAATTTGCTGTGAAGTTATGTATGT
Source organism: Apodemia mormo (assembly GCA_036924255.1). Lineage (NCBI taxonomy): Eukaryota > Metazoa > Arthropoda > Insecta > Lepidoptera > Riodinidae > Apodemia > Apodemia mormo. The sequence continues at coordinate 36,365,860 of JAUPFN010000001.1, read as the reverse complement.
ATGTGTAAGTACCAATACTTCAATGTTTATTTCAATACAAAGAACATTTTTGGAAGGAAGTTCCTTATCGCGCGTTGTGAAAGGAGGCTAGACTGAAAAAATTCTTACGAAAAGTTGTCACGACACTTTTTGCTATAGTAAGCTATTGTAAGCTGTGCGGCGTGCGCATGTTTCTCTCTCTCTCTCTCTCATAGAAAGCAAGCCAGATATTTTCATTTCTATTATTATTACGAAAATTGAGCCTACTGATTAAGTTTATATTACATTACATTTGTTAATAATAAAAAAAATATTATTATAACTTAAAAAAATAAAATTTTATTACAATTCCTTCACTAATTAATCGAAAGGACCTTCGTTCCATCCGGGTGTCCTTTGACACCTCTCAAGTTTTTTTGATTCGACTATACAAAAATCTATCGTTAGTTACATATATTTTTATTTCGGACCCAAATGACAGTCAAAAATATAATATGTTTATGTTATAAGTCGCTTAGGCCCCTGGGCCAAAATTCTAACGTCTGACTTGTCTCCAGGTTTTGTATCACTACCTAATCTATTCCTGCAGCGATAACATCAGCGCTTGACATTATTGACTCTATTGTGCCAAAGTAAAGCTTTTGCTTCGTAAATGCGTCGCTGCTACGGTTTATATAATGTAGCCTACCTCTTCAGGAACATGGTATTTTCTCAATATACCCACTAAATATCCCGCAATTGATTTACGACTGGGTTTCGTACTCTTGCACCACATTTACGATGTGTTGCTGTAAGTCTAAGAGCTTGTGTTGCAATTTTCAGTGTGAATTTTAATATTCAGTGTGAATTTTATGCACTAATATGGCGTTATTATAGATAATTAAGACATTTATCTAAACTTTTTTGACATTGAGATGAACATATTTAATATATTTTCAATATTTCAGAGCGTATCGTTTTTTACCTATATATTTTTTTTGTGTTTTTTACCGTACTAAACTAGTCGGTAGAGCTCACGGATTAAATGGATGCGCCTTTCAAGACTATTTCTCAGTTTGTCAGTGTAGCTTGCAATTACACACAGAAATAGAGAGTTATACTACTTATCGATGAAATAAAATATATCAAGGTTAATTTTTAAACTTTTTCATCTCATTCGGTACGATAAACAGTACAACATGGTTTGTTTCTATTTTTCCCAATATAATATAACCTACAAATGTATGAAATTTTTGACAGTAATAGGAACGTTTGCTCATATATGTGGCGACACGTTTCCTTCCCAATGTCTATTAGTATTCATGTGGTCTATGGTAGAGCTATTTTATATTCATTAAATTAATTTAATAAATGTGCAAGATGGATTTATTTAATTAATTATTATGCACAAAAATCACTAAAGCAATATTATTTAAAGATTTTTTTTATTTCGAGGACATACGAGTAGGTAGGCATATTTTATGTCGCTGTTGTAGTATAACGGTCTAGCTACAGTTACGCGCGGCGCGTCCTGCAACGTAATTGCGGCGCGGCGAGCGACGAGCGACGAAAACAATTAAAGTACAAAACTATGAACCACGGCTTCCGACGCGAATTAAGTGAAGCTCGACCGTGCCGCACGGTGTGATGAGCGAATAAAAAAAACGTATTGAGGTGGCTGCAGCTCAGAGCGACGCGATCGGTGAAATTGTGGGATGCATTTGACATCGCGCGAAAAAATTAAAATATTTTGTTTTTTTCGAGTGTGAAGTTTCAAGTTAATCATGGACATTGAACAAATTTAAAAATTCTAAATAAGTCCACCACCGACGCCGCTTCGCGCACGGTCGCAACTAATCGAGCTGTGGTTTTCCCAAGAAACTGCGTGACATGCCAGACCGCAACCTTTATCGCAGTTCGCATCGCGTTTGCTGCGGCTTGGCCGTAAAGGATCGAGCAGGGGGGCCGGGCAGACCGAATCGCATTGTAAAATGCATCATAGCACAAGGGGATCTTGCAAATCATATAGCTCTTTGTAGTCTTAAACTAAAAATTTTAACCGTTTTTCATCCATAATTACATGATTTAATAAATTAATACTCAAAATACAGAGAAACAGTTGCGTGCGATTCCACTTGCCATCGTACAATGGCATGGGACCATTCCACCGAACAAACATCTATTCGTCTCGATGCGGCCCACTCCGATACTTCATATAAAATGTATAAAAGCGATCTAGGCGAAATTTTGCAATGCGCCCTGGCCCGCCTCAGTGTAACCGGTCCTTGATACAATTGACAGGACCAATCGTTGTTTGGCAGAAATTCATAAAAATGTCTATAATGTTAATGATAGAATAAAAACAGCGCAGTTAATGGAATCAACTCGCTGAAAGTCTGTTAAGTAAAGAATACCCCTACGACATAGTATTTCCAGTTTTTCGAAATAAGACTTATCGGATACTTATTTTGTAATTAGCTTAAACAGAACTGCATTTTTCTAATTCACGTTTGAAATAGGTTAAAAACTATTTCAATTTCACTAATTTTGACTGTGACTTTAGTTATGAATTACTGCAAAGTAACGCCTCGATCTATAAAATGTTACCAGTTTGCTTCGTGGCAGTGGCAAAAAATCTATAAAAGACATGTGAAAAATTTTGATCTACCTAAATTTTTTGTAGCATCAAAAATAAAGGTGTAAATTTTTGGGCGCGATTTTCTCTGCTGCACCCAACATGCACTTACGGTCGACTAAATTAGCAGGGCAGAATAGTATCAGAATTATTTAATTATTTATTTTGTAATAAGCATCTTGTTCAACTACCCCCTCGTCTATTATTTTTTTATAGATGAGGAGGCAAGCGAACAAGAGGCTATCAACACCGCCCAAGGACATCCACATTATCAGAGGTTTTACCCATGCGTTGTCCTTCCTAATGTATCGCCTACATAAAATACCAAAATTTATAATTTCTTTATTAACAATAGCAGGTCACTAAAACAAAAATTTCCTAATTGTATACATTAGGGAAATAATATCATAAGCTCTTGGAGTGTACTACACGCTAAACACGTCACTTAAAAGGTGCTAAGCTCTGGGTAGCAACAGTCATCAATGTTTATTGGTAATGACTTCAACACAGAAAAATCAAATGTGCCTGCCTATGTATAAGAAACATTATCCTATGAAATGGATTCTATATAACATTTCGTCGTTGAACTTTAACTGACATTAAATTTATTGCATTGCTAATAATTGTGTGTGTCGTTATAAAAACAAATTCCAATGCATTGTGTAATAAGTGTATTGATATAAAAAATTGGTCAAGTACAAGTTACGCTCGCATACCGAGGGTTCCGTACAAACTACATATATATATATTTATACCTTAGTACGTATATATTATTATATATTTATACTTAGTACCTTTTCCGTACCTTAGCTACATATATATTTCAAGATTCTTAGTCAACGGAATATATCGAAAGTTTTGATTCTCTAGTGAAATCGTAAAATATGCGGTTATATCTTTTGATTGCGTTTTTTTTGTGATGTGGCTAAAAAAAATATGGTTTTCGGTTACATGTACTGTAAGACATTTCTTCTTCCTGAATTTCATAATTTTTGGTCAACGAGAAGTAGCTTGATTTCCTTTTCAAATCGCAAAAAAGAGCAAAATGTGCGACATAAATAGTCATATCTTTTAATCACGTTGACTTACAAGTTTGATTTTTTCACCGTTAAGAGGCATTATAAACCCAAGTATTAGACATGAATTTCAATTTGATTACCTCAATGAGTTCCTGTTACTAGACGGACAGACGGCCAGACGGACAACGAATTTGATCCAGTAAGGGTTCCACTTCACGAGGTAGGGAACCCAAAAAAACAGGGATTATTAAGAGATAAAATCAAATAATTTAATATAATGACTCGATAGTGCACAAAAAAATTCTTGTGAGTTTATGTTGCACCTCCATTTTTTGTCATTTTATATTTTTATCATTATTAGCCGTGCCCTGCAGCCCGTTACATTATAAAAGATATTGGTGAATTCCACGAACACAATTTATTTTTCCAGAATTAAAAGTATCTGTGCCATTCCAGGTCATCATCAACCTATGTGCCAAATTTCACCCAAATCAGTCCAGCGGTTTTTAAGTCACTAACACCCACACATCTAAACATCCAAATATACAAACTTCCATATTTTTATTATATATTTTAGCAATTATTATATTTTTTATTGTTATATAAAAATTGACAAATTTTGGTAGACATATATTTATCGCTGCTGTAGTGCTACTTCAAAAGTAAAGATAATTTGCAAATTCAGGCATTACTATGTAAGTAATTTAAAAAATAAAGTAACGTAGTTTTTAAATTTCCGCGAACATGTGTATTGTACCGCTGCTGGAGTTTTATTCAATACTTGCTGTACTCGCGACTTCGTCGCGAGGAAAAGTTTCTAAAATAAAAGTACCTAGGCTAAGTTACTTATTACTATATAAACTATTTGCCAGCGAAAGTCTCGTCAAAATCGATGCAGCCGTTTTAAAGATTAGCCGGAACAAACAGACAACAGACAGACAAAAATTGTTAAAAAATGAAATTTTGGTATATGTAGCGTGTATACATCTATCTGCATTAAGTAAAAATCGGTTATTTTAATATTACAAGCAGACAGTCCAATTTTATTTATTTGTATCGATAAGTATAGAAGCTATATCTATGTATATAAGATTACTGCATTGGCCTAACTGCTAACCTAAGTCTGGTGTTGTGTACTTCGATAACCACAACTTTGGTTATGGTAACCAACGCTGCAATTGTAAATAATGACGTATTTTACCAACAACAAACTGGTGAATCTTGGTGAACGTGAGAGTCTACTATGGTTTGGTTTATTGCAATTTGGAATTTGGAATTGTTAGTATTTGTAAAAAAATGAGATGAATTGCGAACACCTATCGTTTTAGAAGCAAGTTGAAAAACTTTTCCCTATTAGTCCAATCTCCAGGATTTTCTATTAGACAGTTAGTTATCAATATAAGCCATAAAATGAGTGTATATTGTTAATTTGAGAGCCTTAAATGGGTTAATAACTAATTAATGTAATCTAATAAAACTCGATATCACTGTTCACTACAATCTTTTTACAAGGACTGCAAAAATTCTAGGAATTAAGTTCTAGTTTTAATTAACTGACAGATTAACGTTTATAGCAAGACAATGCGGCAGTTGGCTGTGCGTTAGGTTAAAACGAGAAATTCTCTAAATATCTGTCTGTCTTCCGAGACCTTTAACGGTATTATTTATAAACAAGTTTAATTGCTTTTTTTCGAAATGAATTTCAACAGTCGTTTTGTATGTTAGTTATTGCGAAACCGGGCTTTTGGGGTAGCTTAAATTGGTGGGCTAAGCCCGTCCTAAATACATATCTTGTGAGATCGAATCTCGGTTTAAGCACTTGTACTACGGTTTTTTTAAAACTTATTATCGAAACTGTTAGATCTTGAACTAATCTTTATTATAAAGAAAGTTTACTTGTTACGTTAAAACACTTTTAAATTAACCTGTATCATAAACTGAAACCAACACGTAGCACACAGCACGGATTAAAATGGCGGGTTAATTTCCTTTATTTATCCCCAAGAGCATACTTGAAACAACATAAAATTAAAAATTTCAAAAACCCCCGACACTGTTATGCTAAGACCGCCATTCTGCTACATATTACTTTGAAAGCAAAACGTGAAAGAAATCCTGCAGCATCAAGTTAAGGTTTCCATGGTTCCTTAATAAATGAGCTTGAGTTCTTTTATTACAAGCTCCCATGGCTGCCTTTTAACTCTACCATGTAACCCTGATTTAGAGAACCTGTTTGCAAATATATAACAAAGTAGATCACACTCGACAGGATTATTTTATTTAGTTTAGGAGTTCCACGGCTAGCTTCTAGTTTTATTATCAATTCCTGCGAATCTTCTGTCAATCATTATTTTGCAAACAAGGTCTGAATTTTAATTTTACAGCTTTATGAATACTCATTACAACTACATAACATACTTTTGCGTATGAATATATAGTATCCACTCGTCTAATATTGGCTTATTTAGAATTGATTTTCTGCTGTAGGTTTTCCACTGTGTTGGTCCGGCCTCCTTTGAAGAAAAGCCAACTGCCGTTTTGCCAGGCAGGACGTAAATGGCGACTGATTGGCTAAGCGAGTCATTAACATCGTGGCTACTAGGTGGTAGAGTTCTGCATTGTCTTGCCCGGGTCTCATACCACTGCTTTACATATTCCTGCCGCAATAGCGTCAGTGCTTTTCACAGTCGTGTTCCGGCTTAAGGTTTAAGGCTTAAGGTAAGCTTAAAGCTTAAGGTTTAAGGTAAGCTAGCCAGTAACCGTAGGTATGTGCTATTAAGACAACGCCACAAGGATAGCAACGCCCTATTGATATCTTTGGTGTTTTAGGCGATGGTTGACTCTTTCAATCAGGGGACCCATGTGCTTGTTTGCTATCTTATCTAATAAAAGCTATATAAAGGCCAGCTACATCAACCCAAGCTCGATTGATCACCTTCCAGTTCCATCATCAGATCCTAGAAAATATTTAGTATCTAAGAATTTGTCAGAATAAACCGAATTAGCCAACACTCCATGGATTTAACCGGTTTAGTTTAGGTATTCTCAAAGACTTCTTTCAGCTCCATCATCAATCACTGGAAACCATCTGGCTCCAAAGTCCTGAAAAGTACAAATCAAAAAGCAATCATTGTATAGTAGTAAGTTCCAATGACCACATTAAAAGATCCTGGAAGTCAATTACCATCAGAGTATTTGTCAAAACAGAACAAGTAAGGCCAAACTTGGTAGGTTTATCTTGTTTAGTTTAGGAATTCCCATAGCCATCTTCCAGTTCCATCATCGGATCCCAAAAATCATCCAGCACCAAGATGTATATCAAAACCAACCAAATCAGCCCACACTCAAAGAGTTTATCTAGATCAGCTTAGGAGTTCTCATACACTTTTTCCAGCTCTAACATCAGGCGTTGGAAGCCATTCTGCTGAAAAGCCCTTAAAAGAACGCATCAAACAACCCAATATCGATAGTATTGCTCTATTTTATTCTTAAATTCCAATGATCTCATTTCAGCTCTATCATGAGGCCCTGAATATTGTCTAAAACTAGGGTGTTTGTAAAAATAGAACGAATGAGTCCAAACAAGATGAGTTTAGCTTATTTAGTTTAGGAGTTCCCATGGTGACCTTTTAGTCCATCATCAGATCCTAGCAATCTAGATTCTAATACGAAATGTTAGCCAATACAAGACAATTGAGTGCTAACTCAATAAATTTACCTTGTTGAGTTTAGTAGTTCACTGTTCCTTTTTTTTGCATTATGCATCTGGATTCGGAAATTTCTATCTTTGAAACCTCGACATCACGAGAAAGAAATTACTTCAACGAAATAAATTCTTACAAACTCCACTATCTTAGCGCTTTTCATCTGTGACTTCCAGTAGAACTCTTTTAACTCCATCTTCAGATCCTCGTCATCATGAGTAGCAATTAAACTTAGTGTGTATTTATAGCAACAAAACCGCTGAGCTAAAAACTCGGTTATTTCGTCAAAACTCAGCATCTGCGAGTTCCAGTCTCTACATCTAGGCTACATTATGGGATCAGGTGGATGGTACCATGAGGTAGTATTGTCGTTAATTTATCTAAGTTTGCCATGTTTTAATGCAAATGGACATCAAAAAGTCGCTGGAAAATGGTTTGCAATATTTAGAAAATCGGTTATTTACATACGAACATTGCCAGTTAAATAGAAGCTGGTGATTTTCAAATAAGGATCTAGCAGCATCAGGTCAAGGTCACCATGTCATTACAATATCATTGAAGTTACAGAATAGAACATTTGATGTCAACAAAGCCTTTATAAGTCGCTTGATTTCTTTCATCAATTTGAAAAGAGCTGATAATCTTGACACGGCTGAACAGATTTTAATGAATCATAGCTAAGAACCATCTCGCAAAATAGGGCTTTCATTTAAAGAAAACCGCAACCTAATCAAACCATCCGCCTGGTCGCTATAATGCCACGGACAGACACACAGATAAACACATACACAGATACACAGATCCACAGATACACACCTGAAACTTATAACACCCCTCGTTTTTGCGTTGGGGGTTAAAAAGAATGAAAACTTGATGTCATTTTGTACAATCTATTTTGTGAGTATATATCACTACTCTTCTTAAACAAGCGAATATTTTACATAAGTATTGAGTACATATTATATTAAGCACACAAATATGTAATGTTATATTATAATTACTTAAATTTCTCTCCGTGTTAGTCCCGGACTCCTTTGAAGAATAGGCCAACTGCCGTTCTGCCAGGCAGGTCGTCAAAGGTGACCTATTGGCTATTCTAGTCACTACCATCGTGGCTAGTAGGTGGTAAAGTTCTGCATTGTCTCGCCCGGGTTTGGTACCATTGCTTTACCTATTCCTGTCGCAAAAGCGTTAGTGCTTATCACTATCTTGTTCCGGTTTGGAGGGTAAGGTAGTCGGTAAACTTATGCATGTGGCATTAGATCTCGCCACAAGATAGCAACGCACCATTAAAACCTTTGGTGTCTAAAGGCGATGGGTGACTCTTTCCATCAGGAGACCCATCTGCTTGTTTGCTACGAGGGGCGTTCAATGTATTCTCGGTATCGGAGTGATTTATTAACTATATGGTTAATGTAATTACATTACTTGCTAATGACACTATCTGAGGGTATAATTATAAAATTTTACCCATTTATGATAATTAGTTTTTTAATTAGCCTCAGTGAAAGACGTTCAAATTGACTGACGCTCCAGTGATGAAAAAATTGAGCATCGTGCGGTTATTAAATTCCTCACTAAGCAGGGGAAAAGCCAAAAAACCATTCACGAAGTGATGGTCGCTAGAAATGTTTACCAAGACTCTGCACCGTCATTATCCATCGTTCAAAGATAGTCAAATGAGTTTAAAAGGGGCAGGGAAACCATTGAAGAAGACCCTCGCCCAGGCGGGCTTGATAGCGCCATCACTGAAGAAAACGTCACAAAAGTTGAGAAACTTGTAGTCGAAGATGCCCGAATAAAAGTCAAGATGTTAGCAGAAATGACTTACTTATCCGTGGGTACCATCCGTATCCGTGGGGGAGGGGAGGGGGAGGGGGAGTGAGAGAGAGAGAGGCATTTTTAAACATGGCTGGTGCTATCCTTTCACCGAATAAAAATGTCGCAACTAAAAGACGCCACTGCCAGGGCAAACATAATCAGCCAAGAGGCTGCAAATTTAATCCTTATTTGTAAAAAAATGTTTTCGTCTATCTTGAAGTGAGTTCAAAAAACATTTCCATCCACAGTCGTTTACGGCGTTATCCTTGCTCCATTGACAGCTATCCGCTGTTTAACGCTGCACGTTTTAGTTTATATTTGTTATATTATGTGCAACGTTTGTCACGTCATAGCCGGTTTCAGAGTGCTAAGTGTGAGTTTTTCTTTTCGCATTCGATCGTGAGCACGTTTGGAGTTTACTAGGAATTTCTATGTGATTTGTACAGCGCCACCTAGTAGTAAACTGGTTTCTCACGTTTACCACTAGGTGGCGCTGTACAAATCACATACATATTCCTAGTAAACTCCAAACGCGCTCACGATCAAATGCAAAAATAAAAACTCACACTTAGCACTCTGAGCAGAAGGCTCGGTCAATATTTCTTCAGGAGTTACTGCGTACGAAATTTTTTAAAAAAATGTGGTTAAACTTACTTTGAGATTTTTCAACCAGTTAATTTGGACCAAGACAACTTTTTTGCATCTTCCTATAACTGCGGTTAATGCTGTTTGAAAGATTAAAATCGATAAAATCGCGATCAAAAGTTACGGCATTAAAACTTCAAAATATATATTTTTGGTTTCAACAACCTTAGATATTATTATCATAACAACTTTAAGATTTTTTGAGGGCAAAATATTAAAGGTGAAATTGGCTTGTACCTAGGTTCTTAATGGGCAACGATGATTACTCAAGCTAGTTTTAAAATCCATGGTGTATGTCTGATAATTAACAATATCTGACTCCTTTGCAGTAGGCGAAATTTGACTACAGACCTATTAGTCAGGGAGAAATAAATAGTATTTGTTTCCAGTAAAAGTTATAGCTGCAATGTTATTATTATTAAGCATAATATCTTGACCGTGTAGGAGGTTAGAAAAATTTTGTTTAAAACAATTTAAAAACGGCTTTTTGCAATTTTTTGCCAATATTTCGTAAAATATGCGTGTTATCGACATGTTTTTTTTAAATTATCGATAGGGAAGCGCTTGACCACGATCTTGCCTGATGGTAAGCTAAGATGCGGCCTAAGATGGAACGCGCTTCCCTAGAAGGTACCTGTTCACTCTTCTCTTGAAGATCCCCAAATTGTACTCGCCGGGGAACACAGATTCAGGAAGCATGTTCCAGTCCTTTGCGGTTCAAATGATGAATGTTGAGCCTAACCGTTTTGTCCGGGCACGTGGAACGTCCACCATATGGCGATGCCTAGAATATGTGTGCCTCGACGATCGGCAGAATGTATATTAATGTATTTGGCCTATAAAAATTCACTTTTTTTCGAAATTCGAAATTATGTCGTAAAAACACTTTTGCAAAATTTTTCGCCAACAATAAATCCGAACGGATAAATAAATTTTGATGCAATATATGCATTGGATGCAGTTTTTTGAGAAGCTCATTAAATTTTGTACTCTATTGGTATATTAATCTGGAAATTGTATTCAAAAAATACTGTTTCGCCAAAAATTTTTGTGAGGTTTTCCAAAATTTCTCAAAATCTCCTTGACTGAATTAGTTAAAATGCTCAGGAAGTCTAAGTTGAGTGGAATCCAATCGAATCCCATTAACGGCGTTTCGATAGGTCAAGCCGTTCAAAGTTATGACATGTTTACATACACACATACACACTCACGCACACACACACATACACACATGTCATCATGAAAATAGTCGGAAAAGGTTCCTAGGACCTCAAAACGTGGAGATCCGGTGAACACTCGATTTTCGAAAATCGGGGCAAAATCAGTAACTTCCTTATCTAGATACGTAGCGGGAAGTTAAAAATATTTATGGACCTAATTAGGAACATGAAAAGTTATTTATTCAGGTTTATTTTTTGAATATTTTTTATTTAAGGTACTTTTCGTAGCGAGAATATATTAATTAGCACATGGCTTGTAGTTTGTTATTAAAATAAAACAAAATAGCCTTTGACTAAGAAGTTTATCTTGTTCATTGAAAACAATTTGCAATAAAAAAAATCTTGCACTTTTCTTAAATTTATTATTATTATAATTCTCTAAAAGATATTTTTAATGTAAATTTTTATCATTTTCAATAAGCAAGATAAGCAGTCAAGGGTTTTTTTATTATAACAAAACTACTCTGCCTCATGGTCTAGGGATAGCCTATTCGGCTCAGATCAAGAGGTCCCAGGTTCGATCCCCGGGTCGGGTAAAGGTGTAGGTGTAATTGAAAATTTTCTCGAAAATCTAAAATCTCAGTAGCAACTCGGAAACTGGCGGAGTGGTATATATATTACCACTCTCGTGCCTCGGATGAGCACGTAAATCTTTCGGTCCCAGGTATCGCTAAATATAGTCGATAATCGTTAACGTGTCAACTGTCAGTATATGCGGCGATGAGGATTACCATTTATCTCACCAACCGACAAACCGATGAATCGCGGTGAACCGGAAAGTCTATAGACGGTCGGTTTACTCAGCCTACCCCGCAAGGGAACTGGGCGTGATGATACTTTAATAAAAAACAACAAAGCCACGTATTTTTTCTCTCACATTTTTGATTTTTGATTCTCACAAATAAAGGAAAGTTAAGTATCTTTTGATTGAATTTGTTTTGATGAAGTTATCTGTGTCTAAAGTTGTTCTGTAAGATGTTGATTTTATTCTGGACTGAACTTATAAGCACATATTCGTATATTCTACTTAACAATTTTAAGTAGTTTTAGTAATAAAAGTATTTTGGAGTCCAACTTTAGTGAGTATACTAAGTAGCTTAGGCACTTCAACATCTACACTTTGCAGAAGTTTCATTCATTTTAAAAGATAACTGATTGATGTATCTAATTTTGAAATATTACGTATGTCCGGTGTCGTCGTTGACCATATGAGGTCCAGGGTTTCTATTCCCGGGTGAGGTAAAACAAAATGTGCTTTTTCAGTTTTCTGATAAAACAACGTTGCCCATGATTGGAAAGGGCCCGGTTGGCAATAGGCTTGCCACCTATTGTGTGAAATAGTATTTTCGGCTTATCGTGGGTACACTTCTTGTGCCTCTGCCTACGCACTCCAGGATATGGGCGTGTAGATACTTTTTTATCCTTTTTTACGTTATGCAATGTAAAAACAATGCGAAAAACTGAAAAATTACTTGTTTTATTTTCAAATATAATTATTCTTATATAAATAAATAAAATGTTTAGGTTTATATTTTACACAAATTTTACTAATTTTTAAGCTAGTAAAATTGCATTTATAACATTTTAATAAAAAAAGTATATATTCTAGAACTGATTCTGTCGCGTTATATCCATTATACAAACACCATGAAATGTGAAATGGTAGTCTAACTTATAAAGAGCCGTGCGTTCAAAAGTTTTGTATACATTCCGGGTGTCACATTCAACTGGACTTACCACCCGGAAACCGTTGAAACTTGTGATGTCTGTAACTTCTAAGTTATAAAACTCATGACCTTAAAATTTTTAAGGGATAATCTTTATAATACTTACTTTTGAACAAAAAAATAATAAAGGATTTCGGACTACAGGTAATGAATTAAAATTAAATATACGTTTTTATTTTCATCCCCTATCCCACGGGAACTGTACTGAATTTTGGGATAAAAAATATTCTATAACCTTCTTCGGAGTATGAACTCTAATTATGGTAAATTTCATTTGAATCTGTTCAGTAGATTCGGCGTGATGCGCGGCCTTGATACAGACAGACAGACAGACAAACAGACAGACAGACAAAAATAAAAAAAAAATACATTTTTCGCTTCAGTGTCGATTAAAGAGTATTTTCCAAAAAATTTTTTTAAAATATCTTCAATGTACAGAAATCGGCCTACTAAATTTCAACTGGACTACACGAGTTCAGTAGAGTCGAGTCAACGGCCAAGGTCGTCGGTCAATTTGATGTCACGGCCCTGTGTTTGAAATTTTTGTTTTGCCATACTAATATTTGATATATCATTTAAGATTATTTAATTGTATCTAGGAAAAGTTATCTATTTATATCCACAAAATAATAACAAATATATTGTGATTGTATTAAGCTACCAAAAAATGCCTTTGATGATCGAACAGGGTTTTTTAGCACTGTATATGTCGCGGTCAATTAGTAAGCTTTGTCTTTATACAAAAGTCATCTTGTATTTATAAACGTACACAAGTATAAATACAAAGTGTCGGAGGCAAATTTTCGGTGATTTACATGAATTTCCCCGTGTTGGTTCCGGGCTTCAATTAAGTATAGACCAACTGCGGTTCTGCCAGGCGGGTCGTAAAAGGCGACCGATTGGCTATGCAAGTCACTATCATCGTGGCTACTAGGTGGTAGAGTTCTGCATTGTCTCGCCCGGGTCAGGTACCACCGCCTTACCTATTCCTGCCGCAATAGCGTCAGTGCTTGTCGCTCTCGTGTTCTGGTTTGGAGGGTAAGGTAGCCGGTAAACTTATGCATATGGCATTAGAACTCGCCACAAGATAGCAATGCACCATTAACATCTCTGGTGTCTATAGGCGATGGTTGACTCTTTCCATCAGGAGACCCATCTGCTTGTTTGCTATCTTATAATATAAAAAAAACAATATCAGGTTTAAACTCCGACACCGACCACGGTCGACGGGGCTCTTTTTCTAGGTGTGGGATCTAAACGAAACCAAATCAATTTACCTCATGTTTATGTAAGAAATAAAAATTCAAGTAGGTTTTTAGTTTTACGTGAACTACCCATTTTAATAACAACTAATTTCAACAGCATACCGCGATAATTTGTTAACTGCGGCGCAAAGGTCAGAACGTATTATAAAATTGGGACATTTTTCATTCGGCGTAAGGTATTTTCTAAAACGTATTTATCTTTCTTATCTGGCGACGTTGTTTGTATATAGACGAATCATAGAATTTGCCTGCGATACCTATATACAAATGTCAACTTTTCTTACATGGACTTCGATCCCCAAGCAATAATATTTTTCCTGGCTGGAAAGCACGTCTCTTTTCCATCCTTTCGTGACGTCGTCATCCCTCGTCATCAACCTCCACAGTTGTGACGTCATCTCGATAACCATCACCCCCAATAGAAATATTTAAACAAAAAAACTATATAATATTACGTTATATTTTGTATGTAAAAATAATCAACATATTTTACAGCATCCGGTTAAAAAGAAAACAAGTTTTTAATCTGTTCCTTCCCTAAAGTATATGGGCAGTGAAATATAAAAAGTTTAGATGTTCTTACCGCGACCACCGTCAACGCATCTCATATTGCGAAGAGCACAGTTCTCTGAAAAATTAACGTGAGATTTACAAAATTAGCTCGGGTATCGAATCACTATTGTCAGCTCCGTTTAGTCTTTAGCATAACAGGTTTTTTTAGGATAGCAAACAAGCATATGGCTATCTTACTAGTAGAAATGACAACGCCTCTATAGAGTTTATAGGCATTGTCTATACCAGTGTTTCTTTAAAATTTGATAGATATGGACTACCAGAACTTTAAAATTACCACGGACATATGTTGACAAAATATTGTGGCAAAAAAAAGTATTCAAAAAATTTGTTATATTTACTATTCTATTTTGGATACTATATCATATTTATCTAGGTTAAAGTGAAGATTGCCGGTTTGTTTTTTTTTGCCTGAAGATTGTTTGGTTTTTGTATGATGGACAAATGACAACATAAAAAAAATACGAATTTTCACAATAGCCTACCATTAAGTGAAATTTTATAAGTAAAATTTATTCATATAAATGTCGATTACACGCATATTTTCCGAAATATTTGCAAAAAATTGCATAAAACCGGTCTTGGAATAAAACGGTCCTGACCTACAAGGTCAAGATATTAGGCTTATTAATAATACAATTGCAGTTATAACGTTTACTGGAAGCAAAAAGTATTTATCCTGACTCATAAGTCTGTTGTCAAATTTAGACTATTGCAAAAGATCTAGCATGCACTTTGATCATTTAGAAGAGACTAAATGATCAAAAGTGCATCATGGATTTTAAAAATAGCTTGAATAATCATCGTGCCCGTCAAAAACTCTAGTTAAAACCGATACTTCCACCTTCAATCTTTTTCCCTCAAAAAAGTTGTTATGATAATATGTAAGGTTGTTGAAACCAAAAATACCTAATTTTTTAAATTTTTACTTTAGATCGCGATTTTGTCGATTTCGAACCTTTAAGCAGCATTAACCACAGTCGCAACAAGCTCTAAAAACGTTGTTTCGGTACAAAATTAACTGGTTGACAAATCTCAAAATTATGTTGGAAAACATTTTTTTTTTTTCATTTTTCGTACACGGTAACTCCTGAATGAATGACTGGGTCTATTTAGGGTCTATTGCTCTGAAACCACCTATGACGTGACAGACATTGCACATATATAATCAGATAATAATATAATGTATAACAAGCATAAACTAAACTGTGCAGCCGTTAAACAGCGGATACCTTTCAATGGAGTAAGCGATAATGCCGTAAATAACTCGGAATGGAAATATTTTTCTTGGACCGACTTGGAGGTAGATGAAAACATTTTTTAATAAATAAGGTTCTAATTCGTAGCCCCTTGGCTGATTATGATTGCCCTGGCAGTAGCGTCGTTTAATTGCAAAATTTTTATCCAGTGGAAGGATAGCCGCAGCCATGTTTAAGATGATAATACGTTTAGAGACATTTGCATCACCGTTATGTGACATTTCT
This sequence comes from Apodemia mormo, assembly GCA_036924255.1. Classification (NCBI taxonomy): domain Eukaryota; kingdom Metazoa; phylum Arthropoda; class Insecta; order Lepidoptera; family Riodinidae; genus Apodemia; species Apodemia mormo. The sequence goes on along the minus strand of JAUPFN010000001.1, from coordinate 36,349,809 downwards.
TACAATAAAAATTGGTTTTGCAAAAACGTTCTATAATCTAATATAGTCATATGGAATAAGTATATAATGACAGATTAAGAAAACTGTAAGCTTGACTGTAAAAAATATAAAACGTTGCGACAAGCCTGTGTTAGGCGTTCCAATACTGTTTTGTGGTGACTTCAGTTAAACACTGCCTAAAGCTCCACAAGGCACAAGGGCAAATGGCAAAGTCAACGCGTTTTCAAATCCGCATTAATATGTATGTTTCTTGATAGAAATGAACTTTTTTGTGTGGCTGGAAGTGACGGTGAAGGAAAATGTTTCACCATCCAAAGTATTACTGAACATCAGAAATACTGTAGTCGAATACGAATAATTATTCTGCAAGTATGGCAATCGTTTACGAAGTGGCGGGTACAGCTAGTTACATACTAGTCCGGTGTCGGTGTTGACCACATGAAGTCCCGGGTTTGATTCCCGGGTCGGGCATTACAAAAATGTGGTTTTTTAGTTTTTTGAGAAAAACAACGTTGCCCGGGGTTGGATAAGAGCCCGGTTGGCGATAGGCTTGCCATCTATAACATTTTGTGGAACTATCTTCGGCATATGTTGTACTTACCTCTACCTACCTCTACGGGGATATGGGCGTAAAGATACCTATATATACATTACACACACTGCATACATTTGACACAAATCGTAATGTACACATATGTATACTATTATGTTTACGGCGATAGCCACTGAGTTAAATAAACATATATGTATGTATATCAATGGCTATAGTCTGTTGTTAAACTTAGAGATTTTATTGTTCAGTCTATAGGCGAATTTCGACCACAGGGCGATCACTAGTTTTTTTTTAAGGTGCCTGGACTAACACGGGGAAACACATTTCTATGTTACTGGTTAATTTGTTTATTTATTGCAATATCAACCATTTTGAATGAATGAATTTATGAATTATTGTATCAAAGTATCAAAGTTAAACAATGTATAACAACAAAAGTTTAACATAATTGTAATTATACACAATGGCGGTTTTATCGCTAACGAGCGATTCTGTCCAACAACCTTTATGTAGAGGAGATATTATAATTAAGTAGTATTACGATAATAACAATATACTTTTGTATACTAAGTCTTACAATTTAATTATTCCTGCCGTAATACCGTCAGTGCTTGTCACTGTTTTGTTTCGGTTTAGCGAGTACGATAACTGGTATACATGGGGCACACTAAAAGTTTTGCACGTCTAGCTAATCGGAACTATTTGAATTTTGAATGTTATATTTTTAAAACGTTGCAACCTTCTTAGTAATAAAAAAAACAATGGCGGGAAATGATTTGTCAATTGTTTTTTTTTATCACACATCAAAGTTTTACGTACGCAACGAAAATGGAATTAAGTCGAAAAGATTTTAGTGCGATGATTTTTTATGATTTTAAAAGTTCTCTTTCTCCGCAAGACTGTGCCGCTCGTCTTCAAAATGTTTTTGGGAGAGAAGCACCTTTTTCGAGCACCGTGAGGCGATGGTTTGCTGAATTTGAGAAAGGTCGAGTTTCTTTACATGACGAATTTCGTGAAGGGCGGCCTTCAACTGCCGTCAATGAAAATAATGTGGTTACTGTTAAGCGGTTAATTGAAGAAAACCCCCGGATTACCTATGAGAAAATTCGAGGACTATTAGGGATTGGTATGAGCCAAATTCAGAAAATTTTACACGAAGAATTGAAAGTTCGGAAACTTTGTTGTCGCTAGATCCCTCATGAACTGACAGCGGAGCAGAAGTGGGCTCGCGTGGAATGATGTCCACAGATGCTACTGAAGTACGACCACGGACATTCTAATGCTGTTTATGACATTGTCACAGGAAACGAAACGTGGATTTATTGTTTTGAACCCGAAAAAAACAGCAATCTTGTGAATTGGTGTTTGAAAATGAGAACAGGCCAACAAAAGTGAGAGAGGGGAGAAACGTTGGTAAAAAAATGATCGCGTTTTTTTCTCAGCTACGGGTCCCATCTGTACAATTTTTTTTACTAAACACATAAGGTTTTACTTTTACCAACTCCGAAGAGGCAGTGATAGCGTTCAATCAGCACGTAGAAAACATGCCTTCATATCTGTGGTCTTCCTGTTTTAAAAAATGGTTCGATCGCATGAAAAAATGTTTAAAATGTAAAGGAGATTATTTTGAAAAGCAATAAACATGATATCTTGGTTATAACATATTGTTTTTTTAAGTTACGCAAATCTTATAGTGTGACCTACGTACTAATTCATGCAACAGCATTACGTCCACCACACGGACTGTTACGCACTGTTAACATCCTTCAGTGTCTATAGGTGATGGATATATCTGCATCAGGGAAGCCATCCACTTATCTATTGTACTATACTATAAAAAGTCAATGATAGTGACCCATGAAAGGGATGTTGTAAATTTAATATTTTATCGCCTCTGTGGTCTAGACTCTAGTTTTCTAAAGTCGATGTTGACCGCTTGAGGTCCTGGGTTTGATTCCCGGGTTGGGCAATTAAAATGAGTTTAGTTTGTCAGCTTTCTGTTAAAAGCCACGTTGCCTGAAATTGGATAAATGCTGGGCTGGCAATAGCCTTGTTACCTATCAGATTATAAGACTAGGTATCTTCAGCTAATCGCAGGTGCACAGGTTATATCTCTACCTACCTCTTCGGGGATACGGGTACGAATATATTTTGCAAAATTAAGGACTTAATTTTTCAGTTAAAATATTATTTTTACATCATAGGATAGTGCACATCGAATGGCTCACCCAATGGAAAGAGACAATCATCGCCTAAAGACACTAAAGATGTTAATGGTGCATCGCATGTGCAATGGTAGGTGTAATGTTTACACCTACCATTGCACATTGCAACTTGCATTTAAATATGTTTCTATAAACTAGCTTCCTCTTTGCTTTGTAAACCATTTGAAAAAACAATATGGTGTGCAATTATTAAACCCATTAAAACGGTAAATCTTAATAGAGTATCGTGTGAAAAGCAATCTAGAACGATGAGGGTACTCGTTGTCCTCGTGACATCAAGAGGGTTGATAGTAATATTAACGGTAACGTGAAACTACCCGCACCAGCCACGTGCCGACATGCGGGCGCGCAATCTAAGCTGAATTAATTAAACCATTCTGTTCATTCATTGCTTATTGAATGTTTTTTTTTATATCATAAGATAGCAAACAAGCAGATGGATTTTAGGAGAAAACATCGCCTACAGACACCAAATACGGTAAGCAGTGCCACATGTACTAATTCACTGGCTATGTTACCCTCCAAACCAGAACACGACTACGAGAGGCACTGACGCTATTGTGGTCGATATAAGTAAGGCGGTGTTACCGAATACTCGGACGAGATGTTGCAGAACTCTACCACCTAGTAGCCACGACGGTAGTGACACGTATAGCCAATCGGTCGCCTTTTACGACCTGCCTGGAAGTACAGCAGTTGGTCTATTCTTCAAAGGAGCCCGGGCCAACACAAGTTAATGTTTTAAGCTCTTATAATGTAAAAAGCTTTTATAATTCCGATGCAAGAGGCAGGGATATTCGATCACTTTGGCCCCAGGACGCAGATTATAAAAAAATATTATTGTAACCTCAGGCTCAGATTATATAGTTACTACTTTATAAGTACTAGTTGGGTGAGTACATTTTTTCATGTGAAAACGGATTATCTCGGAGATTGCATTTACCCTGATCAATTTTATATTAAAAGTTTGTCTAAATACAAAATTTTGCCAAAACCGTTAGAGAAGTTTCAGAGAAATCAATTAGGTACAGACAAATGTACAAGAATTGTTCGTTTAAGATCCGAGCAGATTGAGGCGGGGCCCGGGGAGGGGGGGGGGGGTGGCTAAGGCCGGGCTGAAAATCCACCTAGTTCGCTCAGATACATTTAAAGGAACGCACACTTATCCGAGCCGAACGCGCCGAACGTGTTGAACGAAACGAATTTTAGAATTCTGTATATGAAATCGCATGAAACCTCGCACACTTACCCGCGTCGAATCGACATTGAATTCATGAGATCATATATACAGAATTCTAAAATTCGTTTCGTTCGACACGTTCGGCTCGAATAAGTGTGCGTTCACCTTTATATGAAGTACCACACACAACGGCGGATCTCAGCGGGGCGGATTTGTGCTTGGTGGACTTCGATGCACTGCGCTTCGCCCCGCTACTGTGTGTAATGGCAAGCGGAATTGCACGCAGGTTTCTTCCGTGTTTTAAGTATTAATGTATAAAATCACGTAATTGTTGATGAAGAACGATTAATAATTTTAGTTCAAGGCTACAAAGAGTTATATTTGCAAAATCCACTTTATGATGGTCAACTAAGGAGAATAACATTAATTGGTAATAGTAATATAAAAACGTATAGCGCTGCGTTGGGATGCGGCTCACACCGTCTCGTTGGAATCCATCCCAGTGTGCTCGATCCTCTAAAGCTAAGGCTCCCAAACTTTTTTCCTCATAGAACACTTTCAAAATTTTACTGGTTCTGGTAGATCCCCTGAATCTAAATTTCTACCATACTCCCAAAACTTAAAAAAATATTAAGATTAGATCTAACTATGGAAATTTGGGTTGCAGCTGAGCTTCAACCGTGAATTAACAGTTTTCGAAAAAAAGTAAGAATTGAATGGGTAATTACTTAATTGATATTTTTACTTCGCTTACGAATTGTGACCCTCATTTTCGTCACGGCTACGTAGACCCCCGTTGAGACCCCCGTGGACCTCTGGTGGTCCACCTGGATCACTTTGGGAATCAGTGCTTTAAAGTATAGGATAGGATATGGAAATGACTACATACGATCTCACCGTGAAAAGCAATAAGACATAAGCATTGATATAAAATACCCAAGATACACAGTTCCGAAAAAACTGACACTCAAAACTGTCGCTAATTCAGTCTAAAAAGTTTATAGTTATGGCACAAACGTGTTTTTGCATATTCAACTTTAAACGCAAGATTTAAAGTCATTAAAAAAAAAAAAGTACAAAAAGCAATAAAATTTTTGACTTAAGTTAGCCGGTAGGACAAGGCACATTTGGAGTCGAATATAAATATTTTTATGCATTGAGGTAGTATTTTTAAGGGTTTGTTAAATTTATATAAAAAATATTGTCGAAAATCTGTTTTTGCGTAGAACATTTATATATCAATAAAACAAATAATGACCATTAAAATATATTTCAAACGTTATAGGTTATTGGTTCTATTACACAGAACGTACACATATAGGCAAACTGTGGGTTTATAGCCATGTAGTATTTGACGCTTGATATTGATACATTTGGTTTGCATAGTCTAATAGATTAATACTGAAATAGGAAATTTACTGCAATGGTGACTATGACTACGTTATAAAGTTCATAGATTCTTACATGATAACAGACACGATTTTTTTTCAGACTTATTATGTAATGTATCGACAACATAGTAAGGAAACGCATTAATTTCCTAGAAATAAGTATAGCTTTTCGTAGAATTCTCGTTTTGAATTAGATTTCAGTTTTTCTGTTTTTTTTGCAGTATTATGTAAACGAACATTTGTTTAGTTATAGTATCTGCCAGCGATGGATTTACACTAGGGGAAGTCCGGGCAAGTGCCCAGGGCGGCAAATGTTTTAGGGCGGCAAAATTTTGAAAGTGATTAAAACTTGTTTTTAGTCTTAATTCGATTCCCCAATATAATTAATTGATTCTATTAATTTATAATTTTTTGTTTAATTGATAATTCAAGAAATTCAATTCATTCATTATTTATGAATTATATTTTTTTTATTATTAATTTATATTTATGGAAATTTTTAACACTATTCTTAATTTAAATTTATTAAAATTTATTTTCTATTTTTTAGTTTGATTTTCTATAAAAAGCGTGTTTTGAGTTTTTTAAACTATTATTTTTGAATTTAATAAAGTTGATTATTACCTAAAAGCTATTGAGGTATTTCAAGTTAACTTGTCGTAAAATATGGAAAAATATAAATATGAAATAATGAAATAACCTGATAGTTTCAATATATAACATTAATTTTCATACCTTAAAAAATTAATAAAAAATCAGCATGAAAACGTCTTTCTACACGTATTTCTCCCCTTAAGTAAAATTCTAGTAATAGGGCTGACTTTTTTCCGGTGCCCAGGAGCGGCATTGATTTTAAATCTGGCCCTGGTATCTGCAGACGTACGAGCGAATACTACCCATAGACATTTGAAACACAATAGATTAGTTACTAATGCGATGTCGGCTTCTGAAAATTTTATTGACCCTCGTATAACAAATTCCAATAAAACAATTTAGAGCTAAAAAATTGTGTTCAATGTTATTCGGAAGATCAAACTCGTTGATGATTTTGAAAAAATATACATCTTTTTAAATACTGAATAACTAAGTATCATTTAAAAAAAAACTTTGGATTTTTGAACTTTTTAATTCAATAGTCTATGCTTAGGCATAGTTTTTTCTTTGAAGTTAAAATACTTAAATTTAGCGGGAAGTTTCAGTTGGCCTGTAGGGTCAACCAGATCACAGATTTTTTTAATATAGTTACATTAGTTGGTTACATAGGTGTGTAACATACACAGAAATCCTAATAGATACGTATATTTAGTTTGGAGTATAGTTTAGTACATATAATATTATTGTCAAAGGTAATTTTAGATTAGATATTTCCTGTTAATTATAAATTTCTTTTATAATTACGTTAGTTTTTTTGATAGGTGTGTTACTAATAGGTATTTTTAGTTTGAGGTATAGTTAGTTATGATATTAGGTATAGAAAATTTAGAAGTTATAGGAAGTTCAGGTCTTACGTTTTTTACTTACATTTTAATAACAAAAATGTCGTATATAAATAATTAAGATGAATATGTAAATATTATTTTTAACGTACTAGCAGCCCACCCGGCAATGTAGAGATTTTTAATAAAATAAAGAAAGGTTAAATCAGTTCTAAAGTAAATATGCGCGAGCAAAGCCGCGGGTAACAGCTAGTATGCAAATAAAACAACTCGTACATATAAACAGTCACTTAACATTTATACGAGACTAGCTGCAGATCTCTGCATTAGGATAAAAGTATTCTATGTGCTATTCCAGGTCATCTTATATCCGAGTCCAAATCCAAATTGGTACAGCCATTTTTTACTTGATTGATTATCAAACATCCAAACATACAAACTTTAACATTTATAATATGTATAGTATAAGATATCCGCAATCCAAAACAACATTTTATTAAAAATAAATTATTAAATCAAAAAATAAACATTCTTAATGCAACCTGTGCCTTCCACTTAAGAAGTCGTTATCAACAACACGTGTAAACAGAACAAAATTCGATGCTACTTATGATTTTCTATTGTTATATTAAAAGTTTCGTAATATATCTCCAAAGTTCATCGTAAGAATCACAATTATATATTGTTATTTTATATTCGTACAAATAGAATAAAAAGAATCACCTAACTTGGTCCTCAAAATAAGTAATCAATATAATCAAACATTTTAAAATCGTCAAATTGATCTCCTCTTCTCTTTTGGCAGTTGGTTAACAACTATAAAAGGTATTCAAAATTATTAATGAAAAAAATTAATCTTATTAAAAAAAATGAACTTATTAATGAAAAAAAATCGACTCCACTAATAATTACAGGATCAATTTGTATTATTCGACTAAATTAAAAGGAGGTTGTAATGCACTGTCCTTTTACTGGAAAAGTGACCATTGAGATTTTGTCGTATTATATTTGGAGCGTCGAGTACATTTTTAAGACAAATAAAATGAAAATCATACATTACACCCTATATTTAGTAACATAAACGAAAAAATAAATCGATAAACTCTTATACTTACCGAAAATACAATATCTTATATTTTTTTAACGGTCATTCATTTTACAATTTATCAGAGAACAATTCTGTATTTTTGACGCGCGGGCAGTGACGTGGCGACGAGCTTCTATTTGAAGTGAGTGCACAATTTTAAATTGTGCACTCATTCTTAGAGGACGTTTTTGAGACACTGATTGTGTATCTTGGGTTTTTATATATCAATGGACATAAGTAAATAATATTTAAAAAAAAAGACTAAAAAACACGCTTTTATAAAAATCAAACAACAAAATAAAAAATAAATTTAAATTAAGAATTATAGTGTAAATAAGAAAAAAATATTAGTTTTTTAAATATTATTTATTTTTCAGAACGAAAAAAATCTCATAATCTCCTCTAATCTTCATATTATTTGGTGTAACACTCGCGGACCGGGTTCGTTATGTGGAAGTGAGAGAGAAGTTAGGCTTGAAAACTGACGTATCATGATCATATTGATCGAGTACTATCCGAAAGTCATGTCAAGAGTCTTCGCAACCGGCATGTCATACACACAAGAGAGTGATGAATGTGGAGGAAGCGAGACTGACTGTGCAGCACAGACATGTTTCGTTGTAAATATTGATGTAAATATAGATAGTAAGGCAGGATAGAATGTATGTTTCGTTTAGTTCGTAAGTTGTTTGTAATAAATAATATTCGTTTTCGCCTTTTATTCGCCCTAAGACCTACATACAGCTTTGTTGTATAGAAATAATAAGGCTTTATGTAGTATGATCTTTGCCTGTTAAGGCATATTACGAATAAAGCGAGTTCCACGCAGTCGACGACATTACGAGTCGACTCTTGCGAGATAGTATTTATATGCGGGAACTCGCTATTACGAAAATCCGAAAAGTGCAGAATTCTTTGTTAAAACAAAAGTTTTATGATTGCAAAAAGTAGGATTTTAACAAATCCAGACATTGTGGCGCCACACCCGGCGCCGATTGTCTTTGTAGATTTCCGCCGACCGTCTGGCCGCGCACTATAAATATCGGAGAGCGCGGCCATACATTTAGTTCCGTTCCGGTTCCGTTCCAGTAAAGTAATAGTTTCGTTACGACTCAATAAGTTTCCCAGACAAGTTCCTGGGCTTTAGTAAATATCCATAAGGTACCGGCTTTAGAGTAGGGCAGTGCTAGGGCAAGTACTGGCTCTCCATAGAATAGGTCAAATATTTGCAACGGTGCTAGCTTTATTGCTATTTCGTTACAATAAAGCGCCTTTGCAAGGAAGTTGTGGTCTCAATTAATTTCCCGGTATCCGGCTTGCAGAAAAGCACTACGGCTGGTGGGGCATCGAAGAGAGAAGAACCAGATTTACAGTCCGCTGGCTCCCCCGGCTGTAGTGCACATTTTCTGGTCGCATTCGAGCCGGATCACTGAACCATGCCGATCGAGACGAGGAGTACGTCGAGTCGCCGAGAAGAAGAGGCCGCTAGTCGCGAGGAGGAAACGAGCGGTACCACCACGTCCGCTACGGAGACTAGCGGCACAACAACGACGGAAAACACCGAGGCGACCGAGACCACAACGAGCACCGTTGCAAATAGCGAAAAGCCGGTACCATCCGCAGTCGAGTCGCCGCGTATAGTTTACCTACGCGCCAAATTAGAGGAAGCGCGCTTACGAGCAGAAGAGGCGCGCTTACGGACGGAACTCGCGCGCGCTGTTTACGAAGAAGGGCAAGCAACTGCCATTACGAGGGTCGAAGATTGGATGGACTCCGCTCGGCCAACCCATACGGATCGCCAGCCGGCACCAGAGCCGCTGGCAATCACCAGTTCGGTGGCACTTATGCCACACCCCATACGAGAGGCGGCACCAAGGCCGCAATACGAAGAGGCGGCGCACGCGCCGCACCAAGAAGATTCGGCGGGCCATGAGTCGCCCGCACTACGAGAGGTGGCCCAGGCGCCACAAGCTACGTCGCCCGCGCAATCGGCGGGCATTTCAGCGCGCGCTGTACGTCCGGCGGAAGATGATGTGTCCGTCGTAGAGAAGGCGAAGATTTCGACGCCTATTGAAAATACGGCACCAAAACAAGAGTCTGGTGCATTGAAGGCCGCAGATATCACCGCGCTCGCGTCCGCCCTGGCAGAAGCATCACGAGGGGCGCCGCGCTATAGTATGGAGTTACCAAGTTTCGATGGCGCTGGTGAAGAATGGTTGCAGTTTAAAGCGGCATATCGAGATACGGAGAAATATTTTAGCAAGACGGAAAATCGGGCAAGAATTCGAAGATGTTTACGTGGAAACGCCAAAGAAGCCGTCGCCTGCATGTTTTATGGGGAAACCGACCCAAGTGAGATCGTCGACCATTTGGAAATACAGTTTGGTCGGCCCGACGCACTAGTGAACGCAGAATTAGAAAAAATCAAGTCATTGCCGCGAGTGAAAGAAAGTGCGCGGGAAACGTGTGTGTTCGCCAGTAAAGTGAACAATATCGTCGCTACGATTCGAGCTCTCAACAGAGAGAGCTATCTACACGATACGGTGGCAGTGAATAGTTTATTAGCGAAGTTTAATTATACGTTGCAGCACAGTTGGTTCCAGTACGCAAGACGGGAAGATAGAAAACCCGATCTACAAATGATTAGTGAATTTTTAATGAAAGAAGCCGAGATGTGTGCTGCGTTGGTGCCACATGAACCTACGAAAGAAAATCAGCAAGTTTTTAAGAAAACACAGCGAACACACACACAGAAATATGAACAACAAGTGAAGAGAGATAAATGTGCGATATGTCAAGATGCACATACTAGCTCTATATGTGAACAGTTTACGAAAGCTAGTGTTGACGATAGGTGGGCTATGGCAAAACGTAATAATTTATGTTTCAGGTGTCTACAAAAAAGAAAGCCAAAACACGAGTGCAAGTTTCGGCAGTGCGGCATCGACGGGTGTAAGAGTTCGCACCATCGGCGGCTACACAATAGCCGCAACAGTTATACGAAGAAGACACCTGAAGATGAAGTAGAAGACAGCGACGCCGTGGTGACGTCAACGCAGTCAAGCGCGCCACGCGCCTACCTTAAAGTAGTACCGATTGTCCTGACAGGTTCCAGAGGCAGCGTGAATACATACGCACTATTGGATGAAGGGTCCACAGTCACGCTGATAGAAGAAAAGGTGGCTGCACGGATAGGAGCTCGCGGGCCGGTAGAGCCGTTCCGCATCGAGACAGTTGGCGGCACGCGACTCAACGCAGAGAGGTCGCGCCGCATCGCAGTCACCATCAAGGGCCTTCATCACCATCAGCGACATCGGATAATAGGAAGAACTATAGGTAACCTTAACCTATCGCCACAGTCTGTTAGTAGATCCATCGTCAACAACTGCAGACATCTGGAAGATATAGAAGAAGATGTCATCATGGAGCGCGCCGTGCCAACCGTGCTCATCGGCCAGGACAACTGGCACCTGATTGTGACAAGGGCTGTGAAGAGCGGAAGACGTGGACAACCAGTAGCATCGCTCACGCACCTTGGCTGGGTGCTACATGGTGTGGACTACCGCCACAAGCAGCGAGTCCACCTAGTGCAGAGAGCTGCCTATGCCGAACAGGATGAAGATATAGAAAAGGTAATAAGAAATTATTTCGATTTGGACAGTGTCGGCATCACTCCGCGCCAGCCCATCAACAAGAACGAGCAGCGAGCCCTGCAGATTTTAGAAAGTACGTGTAAGCGCTTACCTGACGGGCGCTACGAGGCAGGGCTATTATGGAAAGAAGATAGCCGCGAGTTTCCTGATAGCCGCGGCCTGGCTATGAAAAGATTATACAATACAGAGAGACGTCTGGACAAGGACCCCGCGCTAAAGGAGGCATACGAGAAACAGGTACAACATTTATTAGATAGTGGTTACGCCGAACCTGCCTACGAGTCACCTAGCCAAAGCAGCTGGTACCTGCCTCACTTTGCAGTAGTGAATCCTGCAAAACCTAAGCCGCGAATAGTGTACGACGCAGCTGCGCGAGTCCATGGAGTAAGTCTCAACGACATGTTATTAGCTGGTCCAGACCTTCTGCAGAACCTACCCGGAGTGCTAATGAGATTTCGACAGCTGCCTATCGCCGTGACAGCAGACATAAAAGAAATGTTTCTGCAAATACGTATACGACAACAAGACCGGGACGCATTACGTTTCCTATGGCGAGGAAGCGATAGAAAAGATTCGCCACGTGAGTATAGGATGACCAGCGTCGTATTTGGAGCTGCGTCATCACCAAGCACCGCTATTTTCGTAAAAAATAAGAACGCACAAGAATACGCCAACCTCTATCCCGACGCCGCTACAGCCGTGGTAAGAAACCATTACATGGACGATTACCTGCAGAGCTTCGATAGTGAGGAAGATGCCATCAGAATAGCCTCGCAGGTTAGCCTCATTCATCAACAGGCGCATTTCCAGCTGCGCGGATGGAAAACGAACAACTCGGCCGTAGCTAAAACGCTACTAGTAGCGCCATCTCTGGGCGGCGATTGGGAACTAAGCACAGAAAGCGAGAAGGTTTTGGGATTAAAATGGAAACCTCACAACGATAAGCTAGGTTTCAATGTTAAAGCGGTGTACGATGAAGATAAAACACCTACGAAGAGACACGCGTTACGGGTAGCTATGTCTATTTTCGATCCTTTAGGTTTAATTACACCTGTAACTATTCACGCGAAACACCTACTTCAAGAAACGTGGCGAATCGGATTACCATGGGACGAGCCTTTACCTGCGGACTTAGAGAAGACATGGAGAAGCTGGCTTCAAGATGTGAGAAGAATGGAAAACCTGGAAATACCTCGCGCACCTTCTAACCTGGCGCGAGCGCGAGATCGGCAGCTGCACATCTTTACGGATGCCAGTGAGTCTGCCTATGCAGCGGCGGTCTACTGGCGCATAGTCAACGAGGACGGCGAAGTCAGCGTCAGCCTAGCAGCAGCCAAAGGAAGAGTCAGCCCGCTCAAGTTTACCTCCATACCAAGGTTAGAAATTCAAGCAGCTTTACTAGGTGCCCGCCTAGCTCAGCACGTCATGGAGGAGTACGAGTATCAGCCAAGCCGCAGGGTGTACTGGACAGACAGCCGCACAGTTTTATCGTGGCTACGCACAGGCTCGCGAGCATTCAAGCCGTTTGTTGCCCATCGAGTAGCTGAAATTGAAGATATTACAAAGGTCGCAGAGTGGCGATGGGTGCCGTCTCGCGACAATGTAGCTGATGATGCTACTCGCCATATCCCGGAAGAATTTGGAGACCGACATAGATGGTTCGTTGGTCCGGCCTTCCTATACTTAGAAGAGGACAAGTGGCCGCAAGATGTCGCTACCAGTAGCGAAATAACAGGCGAAGAAAAACCGTCGGCAGCTGTAAATAATGTAAATATTGTAAATAACATTAGAAAAATTATATGTATTACAGAAGCACTTCCGGATGTGACAAGATTTTCGTCGTGGCTTCGATTAGTGCGTGCAACAGCGCGCGTGTTGCAGTTCATCGAGCTCTGCAGACCAAATAAGAAATGTGTCGCCGGTGTGCGTAAGCGCACAGCTCCGAAAGCCTCCAACGATGAAGATTGGGGAAAAAAGTATACGAAAAGCTCGGGGAAAACAGAGAAAATTAAGAAGCCACGAAGTTTGGAAGAAAAACGACGTTACGTGCCGCTAGATGGCGCTGATATCATTAGCGCCGAGAAATTGTTAATAAAGTCGTCACAGCAAGAAAGCTTTGCTAGCGAAATAGAAGCTATTACGGGCGGGAGCACGATAGCAAGAGACAGCCGGTTGAAGCAGTTATCATTGTTCATCGATCAAGAAGGCATTTTAAAAATAAAGTCACGAATAGCGGCGGCAGAAGATATTAGTGAAGAATTACGAGAACCGGCCGTGCTAGATGGCCGTCACCCATACACCCGCCTCTACATAGAACATGAACACCGGCGTCTTCACCATAGCGGGGTGGAAGCAACTACGAGTGAAATATTACAGAAATTTTGGGTTTTACGGCTTCGCCCCACCGTGCGTGGCATAATAAAGAGCTGCGCGCTTTGCAGGAGAAGAAGCGCTATCCCGCCACAGCCGCCTACAGGCGACCTACCGAAATCCCGGGTCGCGCACCATCAGCGAGCCTTCACCTACGTGGGCCTGGACTTTCTTGGGCCATACAGCGTGACCATCGGGCGGCGCCACGAGAAGAGATACGTGGCGCTTTTCACCTGCCTTACTTCAAGGGCGGTTCATCTGGAGATAGCCGCCAACCTGACTACGGACTCCGCAGTAATGGCACTGCGGCGCATGATGTCGCGCCGCGGGTGCCCCACCGAGGTTTGGAGCGACAACGGCACCAACCTGCGCGGCGCTGATGCAGAACTGAGGCGCGCCGCACTAGACGCCACTAAGGAAGCAGCAGCCAACTACGCAATCAAATGGAAGTTCATCCCGCCGAGCGCGCCATTCATGGGAGGCGCATGGGAGCGCATGGTGCGCTCTGTCAAGGCTGCACTGTTCGCCGTGCTGCAACAGCGGCATCCACCAGAAGAGGTACTGCACACACTGCTGGTAGAGGTCGAACACACGCTCAACAGCCGACCTCTCACACACGTGTCGGTTTCACCAGAAGACCCGGCACCACTGACGCCCAATCACTTCCTGCTGGGCGGACCATCACGCGTGCCTGTCCCGGGCGCGTTCTCCGAAGGCGATACCATCGGCCGCCGCCACTGGCGGCACTCACAACAGCTGGCCAACCACTTCTGGTCACGCTGGGTACGAGAAGCGCTTCCGCTACTCCAAAAGCGGCGGGAGCCTCACGGAAGAGGAGCAGAGCTGCGCGTCGGCGACATCGTCCTCATCGCTGACGGCGCGCTGCCAAGAAATACGTGGCCAACGGGGATCATCGAGGCAGTACACCCTGGAGCAGACGGCGTGGTACGAGTGGCTGACGTACGTACGGCTGCAGGAGTCATGCGAAGACCGGTTAAGAAGTTAGTCTGGCTGCACCATATTTAGTATAACACTGCGTGTTATAGGCGGGAGAATGTGCAGCACAGACATGTTTCGTTGTAAATATTGATGTAAATATAGATAGTAAGGCAGGATAGAATGTATGTTTCGTTTAGTTCGTAAGTTGTTTGTAATAAATAATATTCGTTTTCGCCTTTTATTCGCCCTAAGACCTACATACAGCTTTGTTGTATAGAAATAATAAGGCTTTATGTAGTATGATCTTTGCCTGTTAAGGCATATTACGAATAAAGCGAGTTCCACGCAGTCGACGACATTACGAGTCGACTCTTGCGAGATAGTATTTATATGCGGGAACTCGCTATTACGAAAATCCGAAAAGTGCAGAATTCTTTGTTAAAACAAAAGTTTTATGATTGCAAAAAGTAGGATTTTAACAAATCCAGACATTGTGGCGCCACACCCGGCGCCGATTGTCTTTGTAGATTTCCGCCGACCGTCTGGCCGCGCACTATAAATATCGGAGAGCGCGGCCATACATTTAGTTCCGTTCCGGTTCCGTTCCAGTAAAGTAATAGTTTCGTTACGACTCAATAAGTTTCCCAGACAAGTTCCTGGGCTTTAGTAAATATCCATAAGGTACCGGCTTTAGAGTAGGGCAGTGCTAGGGCAAGTACTGGCTCTCCATAGAATAGGTCAATAATTTGCAACGGTGCTAGCTTTATTGCTATTTCGTTACAATAAAGCACCTTTGCAAGGAAGTTGTGGTCTCAATTATTTCCCCGGCAGACCCGGCTCACGGCCAAAAGCACTACGGCTGGTGGGGCATCGAAGAGAGAAGAACCAGATATACAGTCCGCTGGCTCCCCCGGCTGTAGTGCACACTGACTATTTATATTATTACATTGTCATCGCTCCTTGATAAGACTGCAGTTTCAAATTAATCCTAAAGTTTAAAGTAAGTCAAATCCATGTTCAAAGTTTCCATTACTTACTAAGATACGAACGAAGCTAATAAAAGCGTGTTAAAAAGTTTAGTAGTAGTAGTTTTTTAGAAGTATAGTTCTTATAAAAAATATAATTTAAATGAAAAATACTTGCATTTTCATGTTTAATAGCTATGTAATGGTGTCCAAATGATGTATGTTTATCCTGATCATAATAGTTTGCATTATAACATATAGGTACCTACGATTAAAACAATGTCCAATATAATAAATCTTTTTTAGTATGAATTTTGGTATAAATCTTTTCCGTGCATTGTTGACATTTATGTTGCATTCTTGTTTGAATAAACGAATATTAAAATAAAAAATGAGGTTTTAATTATATTATTATATTAATACGTGAAGTGGAAACGTTATACTCTTTTGTAAGAGAAATGTGCGAACTGAGAAGTATGAAATTCGGCATAGTTATAGTTTAAATGAAGGAGAAGTGCAAATGCTGATATTTTCAACGTAAAAACGGAGGTTATCAGTTCGACACGTAATCATGTATAATGTAATATTGTTAGAATTGGATAATATTTGAGTACGATGATCTATTTAGGCGTCGTAGCACGTGTACTAAATTTCGTAAGTGTATGCATGTTTTATATTTGCATGTTTGAAGTCTAAGTTTCATCAAAATCAATTCAGCAGTTTTTAAAATATGAGTATATTTTAAAAACTGCTGAATTTGTTGAAGACAGAATTGAAGACAGCTATTTTTTAAATTATATTATTTTTTAATATGCATTAGACAAATATTAAATAAAAAAACATAATAATACTACAATGCATTTGACACACACACACACACACACACACACACACTCACACACAGACGCGCGCGCACTAGCACACGCACAAGCACAAACACAAACACACGCACACACCCACACACCCACACACCCACACACCCATACACCCACACACACACACCCACACACACACACACACATACACACACACACACACAAACCCATACACCCACACACCCACACACCGACACACCGACGTAACGAGCACCGACACACCGACATACCGACATACCGACACACCCCCACACCCACACATCCACACACCCACACACCCACACACTCACACCCATACACACGGAGGAGATTTAAGTATGATTAAAAACTGTATAATAAATAGTTACAATAGTCATTATTATATAATCTGTGGTAATAGTTTGTTTATTCTATAGGATTATATTTATAAAAATAATCATATATATTATTTCTAAAAGGTGTTTATTCCTGGAGTGTCTCGATCTCTTTAACTACTTCACCAAAAAAAAAAACCAGTTAAAGCTTATGTTTTCGACTTTGGGCGAAAAATATGAAAGAATTCGAGCAAATCTTTTTGTTAAGTAAATATAATTTTTCATTAAGTAAATATAATTTTTTAGACTTTCATACTTGAAAAGCGCTAGATGGCGCCGTGCGAAATCGCACGGGTCAGCTAGTTATCTAATTGATATTTGTGCGATTTGAATAATTTATAATTTATCTAATATATATTTATGCTTTAGTATTGTAGATTGGTCAACAAGTTCAAAAACGTGTTAAATAGAAATAAAGCTCCTAAAAGATGTGCGATAGCTCATACGATTCGGAATGACGTCTAGAAAAATGTTTTTAAGAGTTTATTAACACATACAATATTGCGATTATTAGTAATAAATAAAGATAATAAAAAAATATATTTCGTTTTTCGTTAATAACTTCTAAAGTTATGATATTTAAGAAATTTTGGATTAGTATAAATAACAATTTAAAATTTTGATTAAATTATAGTGTTATAGTATATATAATTATAACACACTTGGCACTTGAACGAAAAAAATCTTGTTGAAAAAACATTTTTATGTCGATTTTTCAAAAAGTTTCACCATTGTTAATTAACTAGTTTTTTTGCAATCTCTGTTTTAATAAATTACGGAATGTAGAGTGTGTCATTACACACTATGTAGTGACTTGTGATTATTTTTATCAATTTAATGTGTTTCTTATGCATATCATATCAAAATATTAGATATCTGCACTCCTCTGTTAATGTTAATGTAAAAGTTAACCGTGCCAAAATTCATATTAGTCCGTTCGCGTAGGTACCTTAAAATGAGAATTTTTTTGCTTTACGTATACAAAATACGCGCTAAGTATATAAAATTCTCCGTAAAAATTTAAAGTTTTTCTCCGTAATTTCTCCGTAAAAGTTTAAAATGCAAGAACTGTTTTCAACGATAAAGCCATCCAAAATCTCATAACTCAGATATAAATACAGTTCGTGTTCGCCACGTCTTTAATTCGCAGTCGGCGAGGTGACATACAGTTCGATCCTCCAGTCACCATTTATTATTTCCCGATGACAAGCTTTATTTTGTGTGTCTCCGTTTCTATATCATATATCACTTCAGTGCTACAGAAGAAACTGGTACATACATATATAATCGATAAGTAATTAGTAAGATGTTTAATTTAAGTATATACATACTAGCTTATACAGAAAGATAGACGGTTATTCTTCAATATATGTATTTTTTGGCACATAAAAATATAAAGGACTAGCTGCCCCGACAAAAGTTGTTTTGCCTTTTTAACTACTCTATTTTTTTTCTACATTTTCTCACCTTTTAAACCTTCCCTGGACTTCAACAATTAATTCAAAACCAAAATTAGCCAAATCGGTTTAGCCGTTCTCGAGTTTTAGCGAGACTAACGAACAGCAATTGATGTATATATATATATATATATATATATATGTATATATGTATATATATATATATATATATATATATATATATATGTATATATGTATATATATATATATATATATACATATATACATATATATATATATATATATATATATATGTATATATGTATATATATATATATATATATATATATATATATATATATATATATATATATATATATATTTGGCTAATTTTGCTTTTGAATTAATTGTTGAAGTCCAGGGAAGGTTTAAAAGGTGAGAAAATGTAGAAAAAAAATAGAGTAGTTAAAAAGGCAAAACAACTTTTGTCGGGTCAGCTAGTCCTTTATATTTTTATGTGTCAAAAAATACACATATTGAAGAATAACCGTCTATCTTTCTGTGTAAGCTAGTATGTATATACTTAAATTAAACATCTATGATATATATATATATATATATATATATATATATATATATATATATATATATATATATATATATATATATATATATATATATATATCTTAGAAATTAACGGAAAAAGCTTTCAGACACCGCAGCTTTTAATAATGGAATACGTTTAAGATTATACTAAAATTAACACGTGCATGTGTGCAAGTTAATGTTTCAACTTATTTCAACATTAAGTTACCAAACTAAGCATATTGTATACCAATGTAGTTATTAAAATGCTAATGCTGACTGCAGTCCGTTTAACTGACAAAATGCATAGTCTACACTACTACACAGTGGACCTAAAAACATAACTTTCCACAGGCGTTACTTATAGAAACACTACGAAAAGATATTTCAAAAATTTATTTTCTAAACAGAATAAAACGTGGGTGGGGTAGGAGGGAGGTTCTAAGAGACAATCGTAATTGTGTGCACATCTGCTTATAGGTACACACGAATTTTTTGATCATATTTAGATTCGTATTTGCTCTTTGCCTTCTGTAGGTACTTTATTACACAAATGATTACTGCTGTTGATATCTACAACATGAAGAATTTTCATAATTCTTTGCTAGTGTTGGAATAGTAATTTAAAATAATTTCGATAGAAATATTTATTCTTTAGCACAATTTTGATGTTGCGTGTGAAGCAATCTTTAAATATAAATTCCTATATTAGATAGTAAGTCATATCTACCTAACGATATTACTGACGAGTTTTAATATATTTTTTAACAGATATGGACACAAACAGTTTTTGGTTCTAAGCGGGCCCGGCAGGATTGTTGTTGGATTCTACACAAAAGGTGTTGCTAATTTATAAATCCAATAATAAACACTATTAAACAAACCCATGATTTCTTAATAAATATAAGTTAACTTAATAATATTTTGGCGTCTATATCGGAATTGCACAATTTAACCAGCAATCAACCGTCGTGTAATAATAAAACCAATTGATTGTTAAACTGTCTCTGCGGTCAGCGAACTTATTTTCCACTCGGCTCCGTTTCGAAATTCCGCCCGATTTGTTCTACTGATGGTAAGGGTCTATTCTCACGAGAGTTAGTGCACATTTGTCGAAATTCATTCACGTATGAGTCACGCTGCTATGTGATTTTAAAGTTTGCTAACTGTGGAAAATTGCGGTGAATGAATTTTATCGGTCATATTATTACGTGTGTGAATATAGGGCTGTCGACATAATTCAATCGCAAAAAATATGCAATGACTAACTTCGGACTTGCACATGGGCGTTGCCAGGATTTATTTTGGGGGTGCATATGCATCTATACAATATACAATTACTAAAATAATACGTGTTTTCAATTCATTATTCAATAATACATATTCATGTAGATAAATGCAATGTAATGAATAAATTTGGATAGTAACAATTTTTATTCAAACAATAATATGTTTTTAACTTTTTACTCGTAGAATTCGATTGAAAACTATTTCAATTGAAAATTATACTGACAGCAAATAAGATAAACTAAAATATAAAAGTTGTTTAAGTTAAATATGTTTTCATATAAAAGATAAAAGAGACATTAGGAGCACGTAGTACCCGAATCCGAATCTGAATCAATAGTAATTTACAAAAATAAAAACGAGTAGGTAATTACTATTTAACGAACTTCAATAATAAATTTAACCATTGTACAAAATTATTTTCACCACGATCTATACTATAAACTATTTGATGATATCTAAATTGTAGACGGCAAATTTTATATCTTGTATGGAAAACCAATATTCCAAGGGGATTTTACAACTCTTGTGGAGGAAGGCCCCATAAGCTACTGTTTGTAAATCTGACTTTTATTTGAAATAACCATAATTTATTATAAGATAATCTGTAAAAGTAAAGTAGAAAAGAATAATAAGTGGAAGACTTTTATTACTAATTCCAATAATAATTGTTAATTTTATTACCATAGTACATGATAATCCTTAAACCTATTTATTAATTAAATAAAAAATAAATAAAATAAACTCATTTTCTACCGGCTTAAAAGTAGAGATAAAAATTGGTATTGGTAAAGCGCGTGCCGGCCCACGGGCAATGTAGGATTCTGAAGATGCCAATCACAGTAAAGCGAACTAAGAGTAGTGCCTTTATACATATGTAGTTTCATACTATAAACATTCAAGCTATTCAACGTCAATGACAAATATATATTCGCGCCACAGGTTTACCGCCTATAAAAACTTCTCTAAGTACATTTTATAAGTTGGTCGAATGTTACTTAAAAACTTGTAAAGCCTTCTAAGCCGTGATAGTTTTCCTTTTAACTTCGTTATATTTACTACTATCATGATTTTTTCCACCCCCAAAACTAACCGTTTGTCTTGCAGAGGGGAAGGATACTTGACTCTAACAAAAATTAGCACTTAAAAGCCTAATATTTTACAAACGAGTTCCTTAATCGAAATTTGTTTTCACAAACCTATAATGTTTTTAAAAACCTATCCAACGATATCCCACACAATGAGGTACGTAAGAAAAAAAATTAACATCCCCACTTTACATGTAGGGGAGCTACCCTGAATAAAATATTTTTCAAGATTTTATGTTACCACTTTGTTGACGTAAGTAATATGTATATTCGTGCCAAATAAATCGCCGCGTTGGTCCCGGCCTCCTTTGTAGAATAGGCCAACTGCCGTTCTGCCAGGCAGGTCGTAAAAGGCGACCGATTGGCTATCGAGTCACTACCATCGTGGCTACTAGGTGGTAGAGTTCTGCATTGTCTCGCCCGGGTCTGGTACCACCGCCTTACCTATTCCTGCCGCAATAGCGTCAGTGCTTGTCGCTGTCGTGTTCCGGTTTGGAGGGTAAGGTAGCCGGTAAACTTATGCATGTGGCATTAGACCTCGCCACAAGATAGCAACGCACCATTAACATCTTTGGTGTCTATAGGCGATGGTTGACTCTTTCCATCAGGAGACCCATCTGCTTGTTTGCTATCTTATGATATAAAAAAAAATAAAAAAAATATATATACATTGTTACATACTCAGGTTCGTAATTGTAAGAAAACACCACTTATATTAAATCCGTGTATTTACGATACACACAATACACAAGACAACACAACGTAATACTGAAATACACTTTACACACTAGTCACTCACTGTACTATCACTGACTACACAATAAAACACTTCTCGCTTCGCACTGTTCACTTTAAGTATCGCTCTCGACCGCTTGATAAAAACTGCCCTGTATTTGTCAACTCATCTCTATTTATAGCCAGGGTAAAGTTCTACCTGGATCCAGAAAAATCTAAATGTATCGGGAAACGATGAATCACTTCTTATCGTAATCAAGTTATGAGTTATAAATCCTAGTACACGCTACTTTCAACCTTATGCCATATACCACAAAGTCCATTATGGCATAGCTTAGGTCAACTATTTGTTTGTCAATAGGAGTAGCTATCTCTTTCTTTTATTTCTAGATCTCTCCAGCGTTCCAACTCTACACGTTTCTAGATTATTCGTAACAATATTATGTACTAGCGCGGACGAAGTCGTGGGCTGTTGCTCACGACTTCGTCCGCGTGGTCTTCGTTTACTCCGCACAGCTCCTCCCTCTTAGGTGATAGCGTGATAACATGTATATGTTGACCCGACCTGTTAGTAATATTCATACAAAATTTGAAGTAAATCCATGCAGTACTTTTTGAGTTTACCCCGGACACACATACAGAGCTGTCGTGCGGACGGACGGACATAGCGAAACTATGAGGGTTCCTAGTTAACTTCGTAACTCTAAAAAAGAGAATGAGATTATCAATTTGGCGGTATTTTTCAATTTTTTTATTTTTAGAACTAAGTCATTTATTTTGAAAATTCGCTTTGTTTTGGGTTAAGAATATACCATCTGCCGTTTTACCAGACAGGTTGTAAAATGCTATACGATTGTCTATACGTGTCACACATTGACATCTATCTTTATATATAAAAATCAATTACTGTTCGTTAGTCTCGCTAAAACTCGAGAACGGCTGAATCAATTTGGCTAATTTTGGTATTGAATTAACTACTCTTGTTTTTTTTTTATATTTTCTCACCTTTTAAACCTTCCCTGGACTTCAACAATTAAAAAGGCAGAACAACGTTTGCCGGGTCAGCTAGTATAGAAATAATATTATGTCAATGGTGTCACAGATTAATTTTCTACGTTTTTCGTCACTCCAAAAGACACACAAGATGGATGTACAGAACCAAACCCTGTGTTCTTTCGTCTTTTGTGTTCACGTATTAAATTACCGTTAGATTTATATTTTCGTGCTAAAATTTTATATGACTTGTTTAAATATGCAACCTTAAAATTTAATGTTATGTAAACTTAGCACTTATTTCCTAAATAATTAATCTTTACGTATAATTTTGTTAGTGATTAAAATAAAAAATACATTTTCCTTATATTTGCAAGTATTTCTAAAATATTTTCATCAGTCGTATTAAGAGTATGCAACTTCTTTAGGCAATAAAAAATTAAATAAATCTGTCCCAATCATTGCTTGTGTGGTCTAAGTGAAATAAAAATTTTATAGCTTTTGATAACGATGACGATATAAACGATAAATATACAGTTATAAAATCGTCTGTCGTACTGTCACATAATATCTTATGGTACTGCTTCTGTCTGCTACGCGCAACTTAAATAATTAATCTTAATATCGGGCGGAGATTAACCGTACACTGTAGATCACCACCCATTTCAGCATAAGACAAATTCAAAAATTATAGTGAATCGAAACGTCTATTGACAATAAGTTCACTTTAACGGAACCGGTGTTAAAATACGTATTATTCGTTCAATAGGCGATAAAATTGTCTTATTAATAGTCAGTCTTTTTTTATAAGTCTCATTTTATTTGTGTTACCTATCATACAGGTCTCCTCGTACCGACCGCGACACCAGGCCGTGGCATAGATCAGACGACAGAAAACCTAGTTTTAAATTTAAAAAAAGATAGACACACAAATACACACGTTAAACGTAAGTTATAAGACATCTCGTCGGGGGTTAATATCAAATATCAATTATAAAGTCAATACCAGAGATTGTACTGAATACATTTCTGAATATATTTCTGAGGTAGAGTTTCCTCCGTAGTTGCATATGGATGAATCAGAGATAGGTGACCGGCCTTGACATGACTCACATTTTTTCTGATGCCTCCAAAAAACGAACCACGTCATTAAGAGAATATTTCAAGTCGCAGTGGCAAACATTAGCTGGCAAATGATTTGCTTTTTGCTATAAGGCACAATTTACGTCTGGTAGTTAGATTATTTGCATGTTGGTTGAATTTGTTGGTTTGAATGGCATGGTGTGAAAAAATCATTTTGTGTATAAAAATCAACGACTTCTATGTGCTAAGTACTAACGTACGTACGTACGTACGTAGTACATTAATCTCTTTGATAAAAATGAACCTATTTCCCTGATCACTAACCTAACCTAACTTAAGAACGATGTTATCGATTTTATTAATTTTGTAAAGATTTCTAATATTTTACAGAAGCTTATTACGAACTGAAAAATTAAGGAAATTGCGAAAAAAAATTTGAAAATTCAGAAACTTAACCTATGCGTGTTTGACATTTTGTGTGCCGTCCATTTTATTTATTTATTCCAATCACAAAACACAAATTCCATGATTCCAATAGTCTAAGCGGGGACCGTCAAAAAGGGTCCCATCCTTTTCAATCAAAAGTAAGAACAAAAATGGACTTTATTGCTTTTCGGGCATTAGATAAATAATAATCTATCGGTCTAAATATTTGTAAATTCTCCAATATTTTTTGGAAAGATTTATTTCCTTTTTTTTTAAAAAAAAATATGACATAATGTTTTAGAATTTGAAGATGTTTTGATAAGAAATGCCACTGTTATTCTTGATAAAATTTTTACTAGACCATCCTCAACATATAATGTTTAAGTTCATAACTCAAGTTATGAAGGTTCAAAAAAACGATAAAGCGCTTCGAAAAAATGTAGGTGGTGCCCTTGTGCTTCGCTTGGGTTGTCGTGGCGGGGGCATTACTGTACTCCCAAATATAAATATAGACAAATTTTTAATAAGCATTTCAAGCCAGAAATATAAACAAAGTAATGCTCAATACGCAAATGCTTGTCCCTGTCGGGAATCGAACCCGAACCCCGTCGATTGCGTGGTTAGAGAAACTAACCACTCGACTAAAAGGGCGGTTATTTAAAATAAATAAATAATTGTTAATGATGCAATACTATTCTGTGGCAGGTTGAAATATCACATTCAGAAGTTAACGTTCCGCCTTACCATCTATACCGTAATACGACGGTTAAAAATTTGTCACATTATAAGATAATGTCAGTCACATTACGAGATAATGTTGTCACATTAATGCTTATTGCAGCAGGTATAGTTAAGGCGATGCAGATATTTCAAAAGCCGGTCAGACATTAGAGAACCCCAGTATGTATTAAAACGTGAATAAAGTTATTTTCCGAATCCCACAGAAACATTATACTTTACCCTAATATAGTTTTCATATTATAGAATACCAAACAAAGAAATGGATCTCTCGATAACACCACCTATAGACAAGAAAGATATTGATCATGTACCTACTGCCATTCTATGCCTGGTTGAAATGTCACATGCATAAGTTTGCTGTCTACCTTACCATAAATACCACGGATAAATACCACAATATATTTTTCCCCATGTTAGTTCCGGGCTTCTTTGTAGAATAGGCCAACTGCCGTTCTGCCAGGCAGGTCGTAAAAGGCGACGCGCGTCACTACTAGGTGGTAGAGTTCTGCATCGGCTCGCCCGGGTCTGGTGCCACCGCCTTACCTATTCCTGCTGCAACAGCGTCAGTGCTAGTCACTGTCGTGTTTATAGGCGATGGTTGACTCTTTCCATCAGTAGACCCAGCTGCTTGTTTATTATCTTATGACATAAAAAATGATTAACAAATATTAACGCTATCGAAGCAAGAGTAGATAGAGTGCTGAATTTAAGCTAGGGCTACACTTTGCAGAACTCTACCATATTATACCTATATTACACCTCTACCATATTAGTGTATGTGTATGTGTGCGTTTTAATACGAAGGCAGAAGCTCTATACTTAAAAATGAGCACGTACCAGGATGGCATGGTGATATTTATTTTAACAAAAATTAATACATAACTAGCAGAAACGACAAATGCTAATGATTATTCACTACCTATATTTTCCCCGTAATGGTCCGCGTCCTCTTTGGAGAATAGACCGTTTGTCACTTTACTAGACAGTTCGTAAGAGGTGAACAATTGTGTAAACATGTCACTACTGTCGTGACTACTAGGTGGTAGGCATGGATCATTTAACAGTTAACATATTAAATTTCGTACTAAACTTTTTTAACAATTAACAACTGTTATTAAAATTAGCAAATACTGTTAAAAGTATATTTTATGCATTACTAAAATTACCAATAACTTGATATATGATAATGTTATTAAAAATATTTGAGAGAGCATTTTTTTTTACTCGCTAACTTGATTAATGATAATACTGTTATTAAAAATATTTCGAGAGACCTTGGTAATAACAACTGTTAAATGTTATCAAAACTATTTTAGAGGACCTTTTTGGTAGCTTCGTGTTTTTACTGCTTCTAATAGGTACTTATGTGCTACTGATATAATATAACATAAACAAATAACTGTTAAATATTCATTAACTTTAACAACATAACAGTTAATCTGATTTAACAATAATTTCCATGCCTACTAGGTGGTAGAGTTCCGCAAGATCTCGCCATATTACCTATAACTGCCGTGAGTTTCAGTGCTTGTTACTGTCGTGTTTTGGTTTAATAGGTAAGGTAGCTGTTAAAATTATGTATGTGGTTATCCGTATGCCGAGATGGTAACATCTCGGCATACGGATAGCAACATAACATTAACACCTTTGGTGTCTCTATGCGATGGTTGTCTCATTCAATCAGGAAAGCCATCTGCTTAATTGTTATCCTATGATATAAAAAAATACGAATAACCAATTTTATTTTGACACACCGGCCTACAGCTCGCTAAATTATAAAAGTTTGGTTGATTCCCACAGAAACCACTTATTTTTTCAGACTAAAAAGTATCTTATATTCATAACACAAGCAAATAATTTGCTTACTTTGGTTAGATCAGTAAGTGTAATTTGTCCCGTGAATATTTATTATTTATTATTATTATTATTCCAGATCGTTATCCCAAATTTCATCCAAATCATTCCTGTTGTTTTTGCGTGATTCATTTACAAACATCTTAATATCCAGACATTCAAATATCTAAACATACAAATTTTCTCATTTAAAATGTGAATGAAATTTACTACGTTTGCTCAAAATTAAACTATATATGCACAGCCATTTTGTTTCGCTTTATGCTTAGCGCAGACAATATATCTACGCTATGGTCTGTAATGCGTAATGTGTGATATGATACTAAATTAAAGTACTTGATAATCCATTAATATTAGACAGAATCCAGATAAGTATTAGATATGGGCAATTGCTGTAATTATTTATATCTAGCCACCTGTCCATCCCGGTTAACACTAATACTAATCGTCAAGCCAAACTTCAAGATCAGAGTTTTCGAAGTTCATAAATTGTTCATGGTACATAAATCGTGCTATAATGATAAGGAACAGGTTTATGTTCCGGCTAAACCAATGATAACCCGACGCGAATTTGTTTTAAAACGCGTTTGTGATGCGAACCGCGTACATATACACTAGCAAAAAGCAGAGCTTTGTAAGGGCTCGCAAAGTTATACTATCTAGTAATATTGTTAGAAAAGTATTTTTATGAGAATTACATCTTTTAATTTATGGACTTTATTTATAATTATCTAACCTAAAAAACAGTGTATTTGCATCTAAACATTACATTCGCATCAAAGGCCCGCGTCGTCAGGCTTTGGACTAGGAATATTTGGCTTTTGTTTGTTGGTATTTTCAAGGAAAAATGAGTATTAAAAATGAAGGTTGATCTTAAAAAAAAAAACACATTTTTAACATTTTGCTAAAATAATTGTTTTTTTTTTCTAAAATCAGGAAGTTCCTGGTTTTACGAAATCAAAATTAAAAAATGTTTTATTTAAATAAACCTTCAAAATTTTTGGACTTAATATTGGACTTAACGCAGGCACGAAGAATTGACGGTAGACACTCAGCGAATACATTTTTCGAATTGTTCTCTCAGAGAAACCCTCGGAGTTCGACTCCAGAGTCTGGCAAATGAAAAATGTGATTTTTCAGTTTTCTGATAAAAACAACTTTGCCCGGGATTGGAAAAGTGCCCTACTGGCGATAGGCTGGCCACCTATCACATTGTGAGACTTAAGTATCTTCGGCTAACCGTGGATGCACACGTTGTACCTCTGCCTACTTCTTCGGGGATACGAGCGTGAATATACATTTTTTAGCTTTTTACCCTCGGGCTAAGATTGGGAATTGATCTCAATACAATATAAATCAATTAATACATCTGTACTGTTTCTCAATAAGCATATTGTGAAACCTTCTAACGCTCTATTTACTCTGTTCCCCGCAAACATCCCTACTCTAGACCTAAATTCCCCTTGTGCCTCCCACAACTTTACTTCGAACTTCCCTTGCATTCTCCTTTCATAGATTTTATCATACACCTTCGATGCCAAACTGATCAAACTGCCCTATGGCCCTATAGCTATTGCAGTTTATACTTAAACCTCGCCTTTATACGAGGGCACGATGACCGCGCGCCGCCAGTCAAATATGAAGAAACAATTCATGAAGTAGTCTCTTAATAAGTTCAAAAATTCTAACACAAAATGTATCTTCTATCAATTTAAACTCTTTAATTTAATAAGAGATGGCGTTAGTAGTAATAAGATTCCAATACAAATTGTACCTTCTATTTTTTTATTTTTATAAATTGGTATTTTTATGGTAAATAACAAATCTAGACACGAATATAAACTACCACGTCGAAGCTCAAAGCTAAAAAATGCGATACTTTTTCAATAAAATGTACCACAAAAGTGCATAGATCGTGGCCTAGTGTAGGGCTCGCTGCGCTCGCCCTAATAATATTAGGTTGCATATGAGAAGATGCTGTACACGTCTCAGTTTCTTCGGTATGCTCTTGTTTCTAACCGAATTTACAAAAGAAGAGGTTATCATTCGGCTGTATTTTTTATGTTTGTTACCTCAGAATTTGGTCATTTACGGGCCGATTTCGATTTTTATGTAATTTCCCGCTACGTTAGTAGATAAGAAAGACTGATTTTGCCCCGATTTCCGAAAATCGAGATTTCACAAGATCTGTGGTGAGCTTCCAAAAACCTTTTTCGACTATTTTCACGATGACGTTAGTATGTCTGTATATATGTATGTGTGTGTGTGTGTGTATGTAAACATCTCATAACTTTTGAACGGCTGGACCGATCGAAACGCGGTTGATGGCACTCGATTGGATTCTACTCAAATTAGATTTCCTGAAAATTTGAACCAAGTCGGCCCAGGTGTTTTGAAAAATTTTGAAAAAGCCCCAAAAGATTTTTTGGCAAAACAGTATTTTTAATATAATTTCCAGATTTATGTACCGATTGAGAACAAAAACTATTCAGCTCTATTCCTCAAAAAACTACGTCTAATGCATAAATTGCATTAAAATCGCTTTATCCGTTTGGGAGTAACCGTTGACGAAAAATTTTGAAAAAACCCCAAAAGATTTTTTGGCAAAACAGTATTTTTAATATAATTTCCAGTTTTATGTACCGATTGAAAACAAAATCTATTCAGCTCTATTCCTCAAAAAAACTACCCTAATGCATAAATTGCATTAAAATCGCTTTATCCGTTTGGGAGTAATCGTTGACGAAAAATTTTGGAAAAAGTGCTTTTTCGACACAACTTCGAAATTTTTCAACCAATCATTTTTTTGGTATTCTACGATATTTTAAAACTGAAAAAAATACATCATATGTCGTTACAAAAATTAAAATCGAATCTAATTTTCAAAATTTACAGCTTTTTGAATATTAAAATTACTTTTTACACTTTCAATCGTCGGCACTTGGTGAAATTCCATTGTTATTAGTTAAAACTAGATTATGATCACTTGTGCTTGGTATTTGTAGTGAAATTAAAGTACAAGTGATCATAACCTAGTTTTAACTAATGTTAAAATTACGTTGTATTTAGCAAACTTCCTTAATATTTTTTCAGGCTACACCGATTGACTTAAAAATCTTCTCAGCTTTTCTCCTTTAAAAAGTGCATCAAATACCTTTAATTGGATTAAAATCGGTCAATTTGTTTGCGATATACCAACGACGAAATTTTTTTAATAAAAAATGTATTTTGACATTGCTTAAAAATTTTTCAACTTATCAATTAATTAGTTAAAGCAATATTTTAGATCTCAAAAATTGAGTTAAATACCATTCGAAAAATCAAAATCGATCATCGTTTCCAAAATAAACAGCTTTTCAAAAAATCAATATACCGTCATTTTTAACAAAATAGATGTTTGAACTGAAAAAATCTATGCTTATAGTTTTACTCTTTTCAGCTTATAATACTTTAATTCAGTGGGAAGTTTCAGGAATGGCCTGCAGGGTCAACCGTTTACAGATTTTTTTGTTTGGGAAGGTATATCCCTCGTGAAGTCTCATTTTAATTTGGTGAAGATCTGATGCAGGGTTTTAGGTTTTAGGATCAGATACAGGAAATGGAAATCGGTTGTTGCAACTCTACGTTTTTTAAATAAATTAATAGTATTTTTTTGTGCAATGATTCGAATTTATATTTGCAATATGTGGCCTTTGTTATTTGTCGTGTTTTGTTATCACTTCGTGAATATTACATTAAATAATGATTAAATCATTCACGAGTAATAGTCTGTATTTTTTTACTAATTAAACTTAAAGAAACATGACATATTATTAATAGTGTTACGGGCTTGTAGTTTGATATTATCACTACATAGTATAAAACAAAGTCGCTTTCTCTGTCTGTCCCTATGTCCCTATGTATGCAATATAAAGATTTAATCTTTAAAACTACGCAACGAATTTTGATGCGGTTTTTTTGATAGATAGATTGATTCTTAAGGAAGGTTTTAGTATATAAACCTTTCCGATATTCCTACGGGAACAAAACTACGCGGGTGAAACCGCGGGCAGCTCGCTAGTTGTGTAATAAAATGCAACTTATATTCATTAAGCCCTGAAAGTATGATCGTAAATCGAGAAGCTGACATTTTTTTATATTGTAGAATAACAAATAAACATATCCTCATACTGATAAAAGAATTTAAACAAATATTAATGTTGTATACATTTTTATTAATGTTGTATATATTTCCTAAATTTACATTTTGTTTTCCTATTATTATACATTGTTTGACTGTTTTTCTTGTACTCTCTTTTAATTTTTTTCTGTTATTATACGCTGCCTAGCTGTTTATTATTTTGGAATGTGTTCTTTTGTGATTATTTGGTTATCTGATTATTATTTTTATGTATACGATAAAGTGTTGAATAAAAAAAAAAATTACCAATGATAAGTAGACGTGCGAAACCGATTATATTAACAATTATGTGTAATTTAAAACAATATTACGAGTGTTTTTATTCGTAATAACATGTAAATTAATATTAAAATTGAGTTTTGCCAAATGTTGACGAAAATCAATATTGAAAGTGTCACCTATATACACCAAAGAATTTTCGATGGTGTAGCGTAGAATTAATGTCACATGCGTAAGTTTACCGGCTACATTACTTTGCGAACTAGAACATGACAGTAACAAGCACTAATGATATCGCTTGTAGTCATGTTGATAGTGACACATAATATAGTCACCTTCTACAATATGCCATGATATGCCATGCAGAGATCCAGGTGTTGAATTCTTTAGAAGGGTTCCGGACTAATATAGAAAAAGTGATTGTGTATACAAGCTTATAATAATTGAAACGGATTTTCACAATATGCTCAATTTTTTTATATACTTTTTAATGCGTTCACCGAACCGGCCATATTGTATAGCGCTCGTAAAATATGTAGAGGAATTGCTTTTGTTTCGCAGTCGTTTGATTGCGATGGTTTGGCTGCAGCCTTATAAAACCGTAACTTTCATGTCGACTGTGATAATTTTCTACCACGAACATTATGAACTCGTCAATAAACTGTTGCAGACATCATATTCATCTTTGTATTTTGTTTCTCAGTTAGCTAGCGATTACTTTTTAGATAAACAGTTTTTATGAATGACTGTCCTTTAAATTTGTTATTCAGAGTTTCTAAAAATTAAGCCTCAAGCTAAGGCTGTATAAACATAAGCCTAAGGCACTATTAGATGCATGAAATTGTTTTCTGTAATTAGATGTGTTAGCCAGCTAAGTGCTTAGGAGTTTATGGTTAAATTTTTAAAACGTTAAAATTTATCTACACTATATAACCTTCTAAAAGTATTTATGAATGTCGAAATAATGGAAATACTCATGGGCGTAGCTATGGCGTTATTAAGGGTGGGGGGGCAATGGTTTTAAAATTATGAGGCTAAGGATGATACCAGTAAGAAATTTCATAAACGAATAATTTTAATCAAATAATATTAATGTTATTAATGAGGAAAAAATAGTAAAATATTATTTACATTTAAGTATTTTTTTTTCAAGCAAATAATATCAGACTTACTAAAAATGTAAATAATGTTAAACAAAATTGATAAAAGTGCTAATATAGTGTGAATGAATACTAATGTCAATAAGAGTTATTTCCATACCTCCTTGCCATGTTTCCTGCGTTCAAGTTCAAGGGCAACACCTTGAATCTCTACAATCTTAATAATAGACGAATATCTATACATATAAAAAAATCGTAGGAAAGTCAAAACTGTAGATTGAATATTTTTTTAAAAGAACACTTGGGGCGTGATCTACCATCGATACCAAGTCAAAAATACAGTTTTTAGAACTTTTGTCTGTTTGTCTGTATGTATGTCCGAGGTAAATTCAAAAAGTATTTACTTCAAATTTTGCATGCATATTACTAATAGGTCGGCTCAACATATAGGCTACATATTATCACGCTATCACCTACGGGGGAGGAACTGTGCGGAGTAAACGAAGTCCGCGCGGACGAAGTCGCGGGCAACAGCTAGTAAATAATAAAAATAGTTTTAACCTGTGCGGGAAGTTAAAAAAACATTCTATGTCGTACATTGAATGTTTTTTTAACTTCCCGCTACTTATGTAAATAATAAGTTTCTGATTTTGCTCCGATTTTCGAAAATCGCGTTTTCACTAGATCTCCACGTTTTGGGGTCCTAGGAACCTTTTCCAACTATTTTCACGTTGAAATCAGTATGTCTGTATGTATGTGTGTGTTTGTCTGTATATATGTATGTGTATGTGTGTATGTAAACAAATCATCTTTTGAACGGCTGGATCGATCAAAAACGCGGTTGATGGCATTCGATTGGAACTTGGACTTCCTGAAAATTTGAACTAATTCGGCCCTTGAGAAATTTCGAACAAACCCCGAAAAAAATTTTGGCGAAAGAGTATTATTTTTATATAACTTCCAGATTATTGTACCGATTAAATACAAAAACTAATCAGCTCTATTCCTCAAAAAACTACGTCCAATGCATAAATTGCATCTAAATCGGTTTATCCGTTTAGGAGTAAACGTTGACAAAAAATTTTGAAAAAGTCTTTTTTCAACACAACTTCGAAATTTTTCAATCAATCTTTTTTTGGTATTCTACAATATTTTTTTACTAAAAAAACTACGTCGAAATCTTTTTCAAAAATCAAAATCAAATCGAATTTTCAAAAGTTACAGCTTTTCAAATATTAAAATTACGTTGTTTTTAGCAAACTTAATAATTTTGAAATAACTTTCAGGCGTTTCAGGCGTAAAAACTGCGTTAAATACCGTAGATTTGAACTAAAAATACTACGTCTAATGCCGTTTCAAAAATTAAAATAACATCAAATTTTCAAAAATTACAGCTTTTTAAGTATAGAATTACGTTGTTTACAGCAAACTTACTTCATGTTTTTAAATAACTTTCAGGCTAATATATCGATTTATTTAAAAAGCTAGTCAGCTCTTCTAATTAAAAACTATCTACGTCAAAGATTCGTTCGGGGTTCGTTGATTCGTTTGGGGTTCATCAATGACGAAAATTTTTGAAAAAATGTTTTTTTGATATTGCTTCGAAATTTTTCAACGTATCGATTATTTACATAAAGCAATATTTTAGAGCTTTAATATTTTATTAGTTGAATGCCATTCGAAACATCAAAATCAATCAGCGTTTTTAAAATATATACAGCTTTTCAAAAATCTATATACTGCAATTTTTTACAAAATAGATGGCTGAACTGAATTGACTGAATCTATGCTTATAGTTTTTACTCTTTTGATCTTAAAATATTTTAATTTTGCGGGTAGTTTCAGGGATGGCCTGCAGGATTTTTTTATAGCAGAGGGGGCAAACGAGTGGTGGTATAGGTGGTGCACCTGATGGTAAGTGATCACCGCCGCCCATGGACAACTGCAATACCGGGGGTCAAAGGGTCAACCGTTTACAGATTTTTTTTATGTTATTAGATCGCAAACAAGCAGATGACTCTCCTGATGGGAAGAGACAACCATCAATTATAGACACCGCAGATGTTAATATTGATTTGCTAACCGTGGAGCGGAATGGTATTGCACCATACATAGGGTTACCATCTACTTTATCCTCAAAACCGGAACACAACAGTGACAAGCATTATCGCTATTGCAGCAGGAGTAGATAGGGTGGTACCAAATACCCTGTTGAGACATTGTGGTATTCTACAACTTGGTAGTTACCTGCAACTACCACGTATAGTCAATTGTTCGCCTTTTGCGAACTGCCTGGCAGAATGGCTTGTGGTCTATTCTATAACGAGGGCCCCGACCCACGCAGGGGAAATTGTCTATCAATGTTATTTATCTTATTTTAATCTATGTTTGTTAATAAGATTGTAAGTGGTTATCTTTTTAAGCTACATTTTTAAGAATTAAGAATTAATGTTTAGCGCTAAAAGTGGCTTTAGGATTTTCCTCGATATTGACAGCAAACATTGATATAAAAAACCCAAGATACACAATCAGTGTCTCAAAAACGTCATCTAAAAATGAGTGCAAAATTTTAAATCGTGCGCTCATTTCAAATAGAATCGCGTCGGTCGCGACACTGTCAATTTTATTACTTTTTATACATTGCTTTGTAAAAACAACCATAAGTCTTGCGGTTAAGGTTGGATATGCAAAAATATCTATAACTATTTATGTGAAATTAGTGACAGTTTTGACTGTCAGTTTTGTTCGGAACTGTGCATCTTGGGTTTTTTATCAATGACAGCAACAAAGCTTTTCTTCAGATAGCTAGAGATGTGTTTGACAGCTAAGATGTAGAGCTGTCAAACACATCTCTAGTTATAAACGAACAGTAGTCCGTAAATGAGCCACATGCGAATATGCGATTCTTCAACCCATCTTGCCGTCAAGTCGTTTAAGTCGGAAAGCAAATATCAAAATAAAAAAAAAATATTTAGCCCGGTTGTACTTGCAAGCCACCCCTAAAGCTTCCTGCTAAATTGAGGTTAAGAAACAAAAACAATGAGTTTGAAAATGTAAAGTTTTTTAAAGAAAAGATTTTTTCAAAATGATGATCAATTTTGATTTTTCGAATGGAATTCAACGCAATTTTTGAGCTCTAAATTGTTTTATTAGCTAAAAAATCGATAGGTTGAATATATGTTGAAAAAATGTAAAAAAATTTTTTTCAAAAATTTTCGTCATTGATCCGATCCAAACGAATCCGATTTACGGTATTTGACGTAGATAGTTTTTAATTAGAAGAGCTGACTAGCTTTTTAAATAAATCGATATATTAGTCTGAAAGTTATTTTAAAAATATGAAGTAAGTTTGCTAAAATCAACGTCATTCTATTTTTGAAAAGTTGTAATTTTTTAAAAATTTGATGTTATTTTAAGTTTTGAAACGGCATTAGACGTTGTATTTTTAGTAGCAAAATATCGTAGAAAATAAAAATAATGATTGGTTGAAAAATTTTATAGTTAAGTCGAAAAAACATTTTTTCATCGACGACGACGACGACGACGATATTTTTCGTCAACGATAACTCCCGGTTAAAAAAAATTACAATATAGGACGCAGTTTCTTAAAGAATTGAAAAGGATTAGATTAGAGTCTATTCAGTTCAAATTTTCAGGAAGTCCAAGTTGAGCGGAACCTAATTGAATGCCAACCGCGTTTAGATCGGTGAAGCCGTTCAAAAGTTATGAGTAAAGATTCCTAGGACTTCAAACCGTGAGAACTGGTGAAAACTCGATTTTCGAAAATCGGGTCAAAATCAGTAACTTAAGGGATCCGTTTTTGCCATATTATATACGGAAACCTGTAAAATTATTTCGACATACATTATTCTTCACTCTACTCCATTCAGTCGTAAAGCTGAAAGATCGATTAACATTTCTCAACGACTGTAATGACGGTTATATTTTCCGAAATGCTTGAGGGTTCAGAAATGCTCTAGTTTGAGATATTTCGATTTAGTCTATTCCATTAGATTCCCAACAAACAAAATTTTTCCCGCGCTCTTTCATAATGTCAATCCGGGAAATGTCAAATTATGGACGCGTTCAGAAACGACGCGGCCGACCAGAACATGACGAATTATGAGCGCTCTCGAAAGCCGGTCTCGTAATTATTGTGGACAAGGCACTTTTTGCTTCTGACAAATAGTAGAAGCGTGGAATGACTTCGGAGCTTTGTGCGGCAACTAATGGCACTCGTGAAGAAGCGGGCTCTAATATTAACTATTTCTTTGTAAGACCAGACTTGGTTTTGCTGCTTTCGTGCCATGCTTGGAAGGGGCAACGACCTCCCCATTATTTGTTACATTACCAACATTACTTGAGCGTTAAGCCGAATTTATATTTCAAAATTACTTTCATATAAGTTGAGATTACTTACTCAAAAGATAGCTCTTCTAAATACTTGTAAATACGTGTTCTACTTTAATAAGTACAGTAGCCGGTAAGGTAATAAGCTTACCGACTACTGTACTTACTAAAAAAATACTTTTGGTAGGTATAACATCCATGCAATACCAAAAATAAGTAAATCTCATGTAAAACATGACCTATGACCAAGTATATAATATGTATTGGCTTTTTCAGAAATAATGTTTCTGTGCATTAAATAAGAGGGTAATTAGACGTTTTTTTTTTCATAACATAAGATAGCAATCAAACAGATGGCTCTCCTGTTGGAAAGAGACAGCCGTCGCCTAAATACACCAAATATGTTATTGATGCATTGCCTTGTGGTGGGGTTAGGAAACGCAAATTTATTTTAATAAGCAATTAATCTGTACTTAACATAATTTTTACAAGCAAATGATCCATTAAACACAGATTCATTGCTTGTTAACATTAATTTGCTTTTCAGAAAACGGCCGTTAGTCGTCTTAATTCGTTATCATTGTACATTTCTGTTAACTTTAAAGTGAGAGGGAGTATGGGACTGAAAGAAAGTGCTAAAATAAAATACAATACGAAAGCGAAAGGATTTAGGTCCCGCGGGAATCCAAAACTGACAACATGATCAGATGCTATTCGAAAATCTCTCTATCAATCTCAGCCCAATGACCTCCCTGAGAGACAAATTCAAATAAATCAATATCTTTATCGTAATTTCGCAGTATATATTTGAAAACTTAAGTATGAGTGTAAAATATTTACTTATTCAAAAAGAATAGTGATATTCACTCCCTAAATACAAGGAAGAAAAACAATCTTGCTGTACATACTGTGCTACTGAATAAGCAACTCTTTTATGGGACAAAGTATAACGCTTCTACAATAAGCTGCCTGATGCCATTAGTGATTTACCAGTTAACAAATTTAAAAATGTGTTAAATCAAAACTGTGTAAAAAAGCTTATTGAAAAATATCTGAATACCTAGATGACAAGAAAGCATGGGATTAACTGCTCATGAGGAACAATCTTTATTATTCATTTACACACTTACAAATTAAATATGTCTTGTTTTAAAAAAATATGCATGAAAAATGACAAGTCCGCTGTTTTCCGTCGTATCTTCCGTCGGATCTTCTCAGTGTGTGGTCGCGTTTCCGATCCGGTAGTAGTTTAAAAAAATTGACGTGTCAAAATAACTTCTAAAAAGTTTTATTGAATAAAGTATTTCTGATTTCTGATGATGTCTAGAGACTACATAACGTCAAGGGAGTCATAAATGTGTAGCAAAAAAGGCAAGTCTACCGCGATCGTAATGTACTACACTGTCTACACCGTAAGGGATTTAGCGTGAAGGTATCTATGTATGAAGACGTAAAGTAAATATTGAAGCTAGAACTTTACAAGTGAAGCCGTTAGTGAAACTAATACAATGAAAATAATATCTTGCCATTAGTTTCGTAATGTAAGCTCGGCAAAATTTTTAATGTTGAAGACGCTAGTGATGAGCTCGAGTTTCCTTCCCTTGTCCAACAAGTTATTCCGACACGCAAGCCTTACGATGGACATCAAATTACCCATTGATGCCGTTGATATAAAAAACCTAAGATGCACAATCCGAACAAAAGTAACACTCAAAACTGTCGCTAATTTTACACACACACACACACATATATATATATATATATATATATATATATATATATATCCAACCTAAGCGTAAGATTTTATAGTTGTTACATCGCGACTGACGCGATTCTATTTGAAATGAACGCACAATTTTGAATTGTGCGCTTATTTTTGGAGGACGGTTTTGAAACACTGAATGTGCATTTTGGGTTTTTTATATCAATGATGATTGATTTTAATGTTGGTACTAAATATAACCTAGTCGTATATGATTACTAATTGTTACCGATATTAAAATGATTCTTAACCACCATTTTAATATTGGTATCAATTGTTACCTAAATGACCCTATATAGGAAAACGGATTTTACCTCCAAATAAAAATGATTTCAAGAAAACAATATAATCAAATACAAATATATTTATTAAGCAACAAATTACTGCATAAGTTATTGGTGGTGGAGTTTTGTAACGTCTCACCCTGGTCTGATACCACTCTCTTACGTATTCCTGTCGCAATAGTGCCAGTGCTTGTCAGTGTCGTGTTTCGGTTTGGAGAGTAAGGTAAGAAAGCCGGTAAACTTATGCATGTGGCATTACCATTCCGCCACGCGGATAGCAAGGTACCATTAGCATCTTTGGTGTCTATAAGCGATGGTTTTTGCTTTATCCATCTGGTTTTTTGTTATCTAACGATATAAAAAAGCACATGGGCAAGTTTAATTTATCCCAAAAATATTCATTGTTCCTAAAGAATTCAGAAAAGAATTTATAAACAACATAAACTGGCCAAGTGCGTGTCGGGCCACGCGACTAAGAAGAAGGCTTTCTTACAGTTTCATACTATGAAATTTCAACCTACATATCTAACGCCAATGACGGATTTATATAGGCGGTGAAAGTGTTAAAACTTATCCAAGTACACTTTGTTTAAACTGATCGACTATTACTCGTAAACTTGTAAAGCCTACTTAGCCGTGATACTTTTTCTTTTAAATTAATTACACATATACACTATTGTCATCACTTTTTTACACATCCAAAACCAACCGTTTAGCTGGCTGTGGAGAGGGAGACATTTGACTCTCACAAAAATTAAAAAATAATATTACACAAACGAATGCCTTAATCGAAAAGCTATTTTCACAAACTATAGCGCGTTTGTAAAAATAGCGCGTTTTGAAATACTTATTTATTTAACGATACTTTGGGGAGTGCAAGAGAAAAAAATTAACATTCCCACTTTATGTATTCATGAGGTACCCTAAAAACACATTTTACAAGATTTTATTTTACCACTTTGTGGACGAGATTAATATGTATATCCAGACCAAATTACAGCTTTCTATTACAATTAATCTCTGAGCTAGGCTGCGGACGGGCGGACAGACAGGGCCAAACTATTCCTGACTTCGGAACTCTATGAATGTCACGTCATGTTAATAACTACTAACACATTGCCTCAAAAAAGGATAAAAATTCTCTGTAGTGCTTAAAAATGTAATTCTAATTATTATATATTTTTTAATTATTTTAAATGTCAATTAACTTTGTTTTGTCTTTGGCATGTAATTCATTTTTTTAAGTTTTACTTTATTCGCCGTGTTGGTCCCGGCCTCCTTTGAAGAATAGGTCAACTGCCGTTCTGCCAGGCAGGTCGTAAAAGGCGACCGATTGGCTATCGAGTCACTACCATCTTGGCTACTAGGTGGTAGAGTTCTGCATTGTCTCGCCCGGGTCTGGTACCACCGCCTTACCTATTCCTGCCGCAATAGCGTCTGTGCTTGTCGCTGTCGTGTTCCAGTTTGGAGGGTAAGGTAAACTTATGCATGTGGCATTAGACCTCGCCACAAGATAGCAACGCACTATTAACATCTTTGGTGTCTATAGGCGATGGTTGACTCTTTCCATCAGGAGACCCATCTGCTTGTTTGCTATCTTATGATATAAAAAAAATCCTAGTTTCTTTATTTCATGTAATTTCGTTGCTTGTTAGACTTAAGACTGCCTTTTGTTTTAGATTGTTAGCCTCAGATTATAATAATCACGGATTAAATGGATATGCCTTTGAAGACAATTTTTTAGTTTATCAGTGTAGCTTCTACACACAGAAAAACAGAGTTATAATGCTTACCGATGAAATAAAATCACTTCAAGGGTAAGTTTTAAACCTTACCATCACATTCCGTATGATAAAACGGTACAACATGACTTATTTCTATTTTTTCATGATATATCTACGAGTGTATCACACTTTTGACAGTTATAGGAGCGTTTGTTCATATGCGCGGCGACACGTTTCCTTCCTAATGGCGTGTCTATTAGTATTTATGTGGTCTGTGATAATACTCATTTTACTGCATTTTTTTGGTATACAATAAAACAATTATATCAGGTGCACATTTATACCTTCAAGGACGATAATTGCAAAGGTTCATTGTGTAAACTAAGAATAAATTAGGTACATACCTACTAATGACTCGTTAAAATCCTTAAGATCAGTTTGTGTAATAAAAAAATAAGTTTTATCTTAAAAGCATTTGCCGTAAAACAATATTCAGTCGTAAAACTGGACTTGATTTCTTAATAAAAACCATAAAACTATTTTGGCAATTATCATAGATACAATGCCATATATATGGTCTACTCTATATAAGAGGCACAGCTCAGTGTTAGGAAATTCCAATAACAAGGTCATTCAGTGAATATGGAGCATAAATTATGGTTAAAAAATAAAGGCGAATGATAAGCATTTATACATAATCGCTAGAATACTAACACACAGTGTTATTTACATATACTATAAATCCATTGAAATAAAGGAAAGATTTGAGGTTACTTGTATTTTGAAAAAAGATACCTACAATGATCATCACAATCTATATTAATTATTATTATATTATTAATATTAATTAATTAATTAATATTAATTAATTAATAATATTATAAATGCGAAAGTTTGGATGTTTGGATAGATGTTTGGATGGATGTTTGTTACTCAATCACGCAAAAACTACTAAACGGATTTGAATGAAATTTGGCACACAGGTAGATAATGACCTGGAATAGCACATAGGCTACTTTTTATCCCGGAAAAATGAGGTGATCCCGCGGGATTCGCAAAAAAATTTTTATAATACAGCGGGCTGCACGCTGCAGCTAGTAAACCATAAATAATACAAGTATGTTTTTGTGCGCTACTTAGTACTTACCAATTATCTATAGGTATATATAAAAATCAATTGCTGTTCGTTAGTCTCGCTCAAACTCGAGAACGGCTGAACCGATTTGTCTAATTTTGGTTTTGAATTAATTGTTGAAGTCCAGGGAAGGTTTAAAAGGTGAGAAAATATAGAAAAAATAGTAGATAAAAAGGCAGAACAACGTTTGCCGGATCAGCTAGTAATTAAATAAAACAAAAAAATTGATGTCACTTGTTTTTTTTTGAGATATGCGAAGATCAATTTCAACCGACAACAAGGGGGAGGCTCTCAATTCGGCTGCATGTTTTTTAAATGTTTGTTACCTTAAAACTCGGTTATTTATGAACCGATGTTGCCGTGTGGTCGGAAATAAAGGAAATGGAAAATCGTTTGCTGTAGTTTTATTGTGCTAATGTTTTAACAAATTATTGTGTGTTTAAGTTTCGACTATTTATCTATAGTTATTGTTTCTTTTTTTCATGTATTTTACATGATTTTTTGCGAAATTGATTGTTAAAACTGAAACAAAGCTTTATGGCTGAAAGTTACAGATTGCTCATTTTAAAAGTAAAAAATAATCACCACATATTGGTCCGGGTTTCTTACAAGAATAGACCAACTGCCGTTCTGACAGGCAGATCGTAAAAGGCGACCGATTGGCTATACGTGTCACTAACATCGTGACTACTACCTAGGTGGTAGAGTTCCGCAACGTCTCGTCCGGATATTTGATACCACCGCCTTACTTTTCCTGCCGCAATAGCGCCAAGGCTTGTCATTATCGTGTTCCGGTTTAGAGGGTAAGGTGGTAGCCCGTAGACTTATGCAATTGGCATTGCCATCCCGCCACCCGGATAGCAACGCACCATTAACATCGTTGGTGTCTAAGCGACGGTTTCTCTTTCCATCAGGAGAGCCATCTGCTTGTTAGCTATCTTATGATATAAAAAATATATACCTACTTTAAAAAGTTCATTGCTTCTTATTGTTTCCATTTTTGAAAGGCATTAGCAATAAAATGGTGTACATTGAATACTAATCCGATTTTATTCAGCATTCTATTAATTTAATAGTTTTGGTTCAGGTTACATTCTTATTGGGCTCAAGGAGGGCTTTAGTTTAATCCCTTTTAGTTCACTATCAACCTGACTCTAGTTCGTGTAATTTAATGAGAAATGCACTTAATAACGTCAACAAAATATACTACACAAATATAAATAAAATGAAAATGTTTAGCTAAGTGTATATTTATCTAAAGTAATTTTTGCTTGATATTTATTGGAATTAATTGTTCAATTATAACTTTCATATCTTAGATTAAAATATACTCTAATTATTCCCTATATCTTATATGTAAGACTTCAGTAACGTATTTATTTATTTGCATTCCACAATGTAATATAATATGTTAGTTACAAAACAGTTGTCAATTATTGTGGACCCAGCAGGGTACAGCAAACATTTTTAGAAAAGAGGCGGATATTATACAATAATTATATCTATACTAATATTATAAAGAGGAAAGATTTGATTGTTTGTTTGCAACGAATTAATTCAAAAACTATTCGATCGATTTTAATAGTCCTTTCACCTTTAGAAAGCTATATTATCCTGGACTATCATTGGTTATTTTTTACCTAACTGAGCAAACAGAAATAATGTTTATTGATCACGTGAGCAAAGTCACGATTGACTGCTAGTATTTTATATATGTCCTTAATTATTATAGTCTGTCATATTAAAATTTTCATCAATAAAGTTATAATATTATGTAATAAGTAATACTATGTCAATCAATTTTATTAATAATCATTCATTAATTTAAAAAAAATGTCAATAATTTTAAATAAATTATAATTATATATTTAAAATAATATACAATACAATACAATACAATAACTCTTTATTGTGCACCAAAAGTAAATGACAAAATATACAACACACATGACTATTTCTACATATATTAGATACACAAAGGCGGTCTTATCACTAAAAAAGCGATCTCTTCCAGACAACCTTAAGAATAGGATAATAATATATTCTAAAAGTGGTGCTAACCACAGTACATTTATAGTTTTTGCTTCTAAAAGAAATAAAGACAACATTCCAATAATATAAAAAAACAAAAAAATAAAAATAAGCAAACAGATTACTGGTAATATGTAAACTACTTACATTACATAAAATGGATAAATTACAATTAGGTGTATAGAAAGTGACGTTTAATCATATTCTTGAAAATGTTTAGACTCGGCGCTTTCCTAATATCCTCAGGAAGAGAATTCCAGAGTGTCACAGCTTGAGAAGTGAATGAACGGCTGTAATAATTAGTATTTTGAATTGGCATTAAAAGAGAACGATTGTTAGCCGATCTCAGATATTTGTCTTGGTTGATACGGAAAGTGAATCTTTCCTTCAAATATACAGGAGAATTTGGATCATAAAGAATACAGTAAAGCTGTGAGAGAATAGTGTATTCCGACGAAGATGAATTGGTAACCATTTGAGCATGATGCGAAATTCGGAAATGTGATCATATTTGCGCAGACCAAATATGAATCGTATACATAGATTTTGGAGTCGCTCAAGTTTATTAATCTGTTCTAAGGAGAGATTTACAAAACTAGCGTCGGCGTAATCTAAAATAGACAGAAGTAACGAATCAGCCAGCATAATCTTGGTAGGAATCGGAAGGAAATACCTGAGACGCTTTAGAGAACTCCAACTACAAAAAAATTTTTTACTAATCTCTTGAATCTGCTTGGTCCAAGAAAGAGTGTTATCTATATAAACACCCAGATTTTTAACATAATCACTATAAGGA
Source organism: Apodemia mormo (assembly GCA_036924255.1). Lineage (NCBI taxonomy): Eukaryota > Metazoa > Arthropoda > Insecta > Lepidoptera > Riodinidae > Apodemia > Apodemia mormo. The sequence goes on along the minus strand of JAUPFN010000001.1, from coordinate 36,305,012 downwards.
ATAGTTACACCACTAAGTTTAACTGCTGGTAAATTATTCCAGTCAATTTTCTTTACTAGCCCCGGGCTGCCAATTATAATAGCCTGAGTTTTAATTGGATTCAGTTTGAGGCCAAATGATTTGCACCATACGTCAATATTGGCTAGGTTATTATTTATTAAATGGATCGCATTTGGCAGTTCAGATAGCGTGGCTTGTGAGTAGATTTGTAAATCATCAGCATAAAGATGGTACGAAGTGGACAGTATAACAGTTATAAAATTAATAAAAATGGCAAACAAAAGTGGTGACAAAACACCACCTTGCGGTACACCAACCAATAAATCTGACCAAGCCGACGCAAACGCTGCTGTTTGAACGTACTGTCGACGCCCCCGAAGGTAACTACTAAGCCAGTCCAAAGCGATTGGTGATATATTAATAGACTTCAGGAGACCCAACAGCACGTCATGATCTACAGTATTAAAAGCATTGCTAAAGTCCAGCATTGTCAATACCGTTAGTTTTTACTGTCCATACCAAAACGAACATCGTCCGTGATCTTTATTAAGGCTGTTGTGGTGCTATGACCAGCACGAAAGCCAGATTGGAAATCATTTAAAATGTTGTTAGCACTTAAGAAGTAGGAGAGCTGTTGTTTGACTAAGCGTTCTAACACTTTGGATAGGAAAGGTAAAATTGAAATAGGACGAAAGTCCGATAGAGCAATAGGAATCGTCTTTTTAGGTAAAGGAACAATTTTAGCATCTTTCCAGATTTTAGGAAACACTCTCGTTGCGATGGACTGGTTGAAAAAATGTGTGAGGATAGGAGAAACAATATCCAGTATGGAAATGATCATATTGCGTCCAATCTCATCACAACCGACGGCGTTCGATTATATAGACAGAATGTTTTTTGTAACGTCAGCTTCAGTAAACTCACTAAATGTGAAAGGAGTGTAGTCGGGTATGGGAAGGGAAGTAAGACGTTGCAAAGTTTGCAATTTTGCATTAATATTAAAATCAACGGAAGGTTTTGAAAAATATTGATTTAAGTTATCCACATTTAAATTTGAGCTAAAGTTACCAGAAACTATCTTTCCCACTCCTAAAGATTTTAAAAATTTCCAAACTTTAGTGGCATCACCGTCCTCGACGGACTTATGAATATATCGTCGTTGAGCATCTCTGCATAACGTATTGCAACGATTTCTGATTTTTACATATTTTTCATGGGACTCCGACGTTTTATTCTTTTTGTATTTCGCTAATAATTGATGCTTTTTGTTTATCATACTCCGTATTTCGTCTGTGAGCCAGGGAGCAGGTAGATGTTTGAGTTTTACAGGTCTAATGGGAGCATGTGTATCATAAAGCTTAATAAGCAACTCATTAAAGCGATCGACTTTAGCATCCACTGAAAGTTCAGTAGCTACACGAGACCAATCAATATTACTAGCATCATCACGCAAAGATTCTATATTCATCCCACCAAAATTGCGGCGAAAAACAACTTGCGGCTTTAATTTAAATGACCGAATTTTGGCAGACAGGAAAATTAAATCATGGTGAGAAAAAGGAGTAGATCCACATTGACCATAGTTGCCGACCAGATCCGGTGAAGATACAATAATAAGATATAGAAGAGATGGTACGCAATTAGGTGCAAAGTGGGTTGCGTTGAGAGGCATCAAATGTAAATTATGCCCTTCTACAATGGATTTAAGTTTATGGGCTCTGCCATCCCTCTTTAGGAGACAGGTATTAAAATCTCCCATAAATATAATATGATTGTATGATGGAAGGGTCGTAGAGAGTAAGTCTTCGAAAGAATTAAAATAGCTCACTAATAAAGAAGGACTATAGAACACCCTCAACAGCAATTTGGTGTGCGATATCACAACCTCAACCATTAAGTGTTCAGCAGCATCAGTAGGTGGAGGTTGTGGTGAGGAGCTGACAATGGAAAACTGTATGCCAGAGCGTAAATAAATAGCAACTCTTTATTTACGCTCTGGCATACAGACATCTCTATATTTTAATATAAAAATATAGAGATTAAATTTAATATAGGGGTCCGCGATAGCAATAGGTTTGGATATTATAACTGTGTCACTTTTGTTTATCACACATATATTCCTCTGAAGTATAATATGCTTGTTCTATTAAATATTGTTTCAGATTTTTAATGAAAGTTCTTTCCTTTGTTTTATTTTGTATATAATTAGGTAAGTTATTATATATCTTGACTGCCATCACAAATGGGCTATTTGAGTGCAGGCAGGATTAACATGTTTTTATGCTTGATTGAACGGTCGTTACTTCTGTCTTCTCGTTTGGTAAAGAAATGTGCGTACTTTCGAGTGAATTTACAAATTTCAAATATATATATATATATATATATATATATATATATATATATATATATATATATATATATATATATATATATATATATATATATATATATATATCTAATTATACTACTTTATATAATATGATAATAATGATACTACTTTTCTATTTCAATGTTCAAAATATGAGCTTAATCCGCTTTCTGAGAAAAAAGAAATCACGAAAATAAATTTGTGGTACTATAATTGTATAATCGATAAAATTATAATCGATTTATGTGAATAATTTTAATCGAAATATAAGCTCGTAAGTATATGTAAAAGTGTATTTTTGCTTAATATTTAGTATAATCAACAGTAAGTACCATCATTATTTTACAAACCATTTATAATATAAAAAGAAAAGATATAATCGATACAATTTATATAATCGATTGATTATGTTACTTCAAACTTAATACGATTTAGTGTCTGTGGATTTAATACAGCTAAAATTGATAATTACAACTGACATCACTGACGGCTCGCAAGAGTCGCACTCGCAAGTCGCGGACTTTACTCTTCACTCTTCGCTATTTTACGTACCTACCTACAGAGAGGCATCCTTTAATTTGTGTTTTCCAAAAATCTGTGTTTTAGTATTGTGACAATTTATAAACATGAAGCATAGTTGCCTGTATTACAAGTATCAGTTGTTTATATAATAGTAAACGGTTACAGTGAGTTATCGCCTCTGTGGCCTAGTGGTCCGGTGTCGGAGTTGACCGCATGAGGTCCCGGGTTCGATTCCTGGGTCGGGCAATTATAAAATGTGTTTTTTCAGTTTTCCGATAAAAACAACATTGCCCGGGATTGGAAAGTGCCCGGTTGGCGATAGGTTGGCCACCTATCACATTGTGGGACCAAGTATCTTCGGCTAATCGTGGGTGCACTTGTTGTACCTCTGCCTACCCTTTCGGGGATACGGGCGTGAAGATACTTTTTTTACAGTGAGTTAAACTATACCATAGTACCGTAACCTTACTTCTAGTGAATATCTTATATCTCTGTTCTCAGATTGCTAAAATCTGTAAAATTTTCAGTATTTATATAACGTTAAACTAGCTATTAATTAACATAATATTCATCTTATTACAAGGGGGCCCAAGTTTGTATGCAACGGTATCAGTCTCCTTTAGTTTTTTAAAATATTGCTTGCAGCTGTTTGTCTATATTTACGAGATTTCGAATTAATTTTTTTGATGAATGAATAGAGTTGGAGCGACGCGTCGGTGCTACTCCCCCATAATATAACACCGTAACTTAACCATGCATAAGCATATGCAAAGTAGGTAATGAGCGAGGTTTTTTGGTCAGTAGTTTTTTTACTTCTCGGAGGGCATAAGTGAATTTAGAGAATTTTGCTCATATGTTTTGGATATGTGTTTTCCAGTTTATATGAGTGTCTATTTGTGTATCATGTATTTTGAAATTAACCGAAAGTGGCGTTTTTTGATATGGATAAAATGCCATGAGTTTAGCTTTCTTAAAGTTAATTTCCAAATAAGGTTCTTTCATCCAGCTATCATAGAATGTAGTTGTCTACTTACATGTGTGTTATTTTCGCACGGTACTAGAATTGAAATATCATCCGCAAACAAAACACATGGCTCTTGTATAATTTTCGGGAGGTCGTTTATGTATATCAGGAACAGAAGACAGCCGAGCACAGATCCTTGAGGAATAGATGCATTCATTACCTATGTATTACGTATGGCGGAACCTTCCTCTTTTTTCCTTACGGGTTATGTATACCACCTGACATTATAAATATGTTCCATGCAATGTAATAAATAAATAAATAAACACAATGTAACAAAATACAATAGAGTCAGTAAATATATCAAAATATATGCATTCTTCTGTAGTTACCTAAGTTTTTTAAATTATAAACTGCATGCACTGCTGTTATTTTTTTTCAACAATTTTTGTAACAATTACGATTCAATTTACATATTCCAGTTTTACATACCTACATATTATATACACACATATAGACACTAGCTGGGTGACGGAGGTTCGTTTGGATGACGTTATTTCGTGTGAAAACGGAGAAAACACCTAGATCAATTTAAACATTAAAAAACAATCAAACTGTCGTCAAAATCGTTAGTCATTTCGGAGAAACCAATTACATACGAATATACAAGAACTGCTCGTTTAAAGTAACGTATATGTACAATGAGCAACATGCATAGGTCGATGACATTATTGAAAAAAATATATATTATTCTATTAATAAAATAAAAAACCGGTCAAATGCGAACTGAACTCGCATACCGAGGATTCTGGTAAACGGCCATATATTTGATCGCGTTTTTTTGTCATGTAAATAAAAATTTACGGCTTTTGAATTTTTTCCTTTATACGTTCTGGAAGACATAGCTTTTTGACAAGTTTGATGTATTAATATATCTATGATCTTACAAGTGATATTTCAAATATTACAATTGTTGCAATACAACACAAAATGTCAGCAGAAAACTCAGCGAGGTATTGTCCAATTTGCAATAATCGCCAAATCTTAACATAATTGAAGTACAAATACGGGCATTTTGAAATACTGAAATATTTTTCCCCGCCCCGTTGGTCGAGTGGTTAGCGGCCCTAACTACGCAATCGACGGGGCTCGGGTTCAATCTCCAGCGGCGACAAGCATTTGTGTAATGAGCATTAATGCTTGTATTTCCGGGTGTTGGTGTTTCTTAAATATATTCCAGTATTTATATATGTATTTCTATGTATTAGTATCGTTGACTAACACCCATAATACAAGCAAATAATTTTCTTTGGGGTTAGATCAGTAAGTGTAATTTGTCCCGTGAATATTTAGTTTCATAATTCTAGGTCAACGGGAAGTAGGCACTTTATAAGTTTTGATTCCCTTTTGAAATCGCAAAAAATACGACATAAATATCTTTCGATCGCGTTGACTTACAAGTTTGATTTTTGCTGTCGTAGCTGAGAAGGTACGCTCCCTCTAATCTATCTATATGTATATATATGTATATATAAATCAATTGCTGTTTGTTAGTCTCGCTAAAAATCGAGAACGGCTGAACCGATTTAGCTAATTTTAGTTTTGAATTAATTGTTGAAGTCCAGGGAAGGTTTAAAAGGTGAGAAAATTTAGAAAAAAATAAGAGTAGTTAAAAAGGCAGAACAAAGTTTGCCGGGTCAGCTAGTTATTTGATAAAAATTTCAACTTGATACCTCTATGCGTTCTTGTAAAAAAGAGCCTTGATTTTCCTTATCAGGTACCTAAAAATAAATAAATAAAATATTCACGGGACAAATTACACTTACTGATTTAACCCCAAAGTAAGCAAATGATTTGCTTGTGTTATGGGTATTAGTCAACAATACTAATATGTATAAATACATGTATAAATACTGTTACATACATAATAAACACCCAAACCCAGAAATATAAACATTTATGCTCATCACACACAATGCTTGTCCTCGTCGGGAATCGAACCCGAGCCCCGTTAGTCGCGTAGTTAGAGCCGCTAACCACTCGACCAACGGGGCGGGGAAAAATATTTCGTTATTTTGAAGTGCTCGTATTTGTACTTCAATTAAGCTAAGATTTGGCGACTATTGCAAATTGGACAATACCTCGTTGATTTGTCTGCTGACATTTTGTGTTTGGTTGTATTGCAACAATTGTAATATTTGAAATGTCGCTTAAGATTACTTTGATCGGGGGAAAAATTTATTTATATATATCCGTAAAATAACGTATATAAAAAAGTATCATCACGCCCGGTTCCCTTGTGTCATAAGCAGAGTAAACCCAACGTCTATAGACTTTCCGGTTCGCCGGTTTAAGGGGTTGACGAGATGACTGGTGATCTGCGTCGCTGCATTTTACCGATCTGAGTGCTAAGTGTGAGTTTTTCTTTTCGCATTCGATCGTGAGCGCGTTTGGAGTTTACTAGGAATTTGTATGTGATTTTTACAGCGCCACCTAGTGGTAAACTGGTTTCTCACGATTACCACTAGGTGGCGCTGTACAAATCACATACAAATTCCTAGTAAACTCCAAACGCGCTCACGATCGAATGCGAAAAGAAAAACTCACAGTTAGCACTCTGGACGTTTATAGTTTATTTTTAACTACAATCGGGACCGACGGCTTTACGCGCTTATTCGAGGAACTGGAGTGGTACCACTCGATAGACTCCGAGCTGCTACTGAGATAGTGGGCTTTCGAGAAAAACTTCGCAAAAACCTCAATAACACTTGCCTGGGGTTAGGGCTCGGAATAGGCTAAACCACGAGACTTTCACATATACTACTAAACATTGGGCATTGTTCCTGATTGAATTCTTATATACTTATATAAATTTATTTATGTATTTGCTGCTGTGATGTGAAGACATAAAAGAATATTTATATAATATATATTGGTGTCTACGTATATTAGTATATATTTGCCTATAGTTATGAGTATATGTATTTGATTCTTATATATTGAAATATTTGTATTCATGTAAATTCAATATGTGTATATATTTATATAATTTTATTATATATAAATGTATGTTTTAATTATGTGCTTTTCGTTGTGGGAGTTTTATTTTCACATAATTAATGTGTTTAAATACTACGAAATTAAGTTCCTCTTTTATTTTTCTTCTTTTTATGTGCACCCCTTGCGCCCTCTCTGTACTCTTTGGAGGTTGACTGCCAGAGAATGCTCTAGGACGTTAAGTCTACATGTGCAAATGTATGTGTGCAAAATTTAAATAAATAAATAAACCTTTTTGTCGACTTTTTATCTAAGTTATTTTCTTTTGAAGCTGTAAGACTTTGGAATACTCTTCCAATTGATATATTAGGAATAGCCCCAGTAAATTCTCATTTAAACGTTCCCTCTTTAAATATCTGACAGAATAATAGTATGTCACGCTATTATGTAGTAGAATATATATTATATTTTGTATGTATGTATATATGTATGTATATATATATATATATATATATATATATATATATATATATATATTTATTTATTTATTCATTTATTTATATTATATTTTATATGTATATATATTTGGTATTTAACTGTGAATTGAATAAATAGCAGTGCATAATGTTTCATTTAGATTCAATTCATATTACCTAAATATGAAATTATGGTTATAGTAAATAGTTATAATTAAGTTTTCTGTGCACCCCATCCTAGATAATGTTCTCATATGATTAAGGTTGGCTGGTAGAGAATGCCATGTAGCATTAAGTCTACAACCTAAACCTTTGTACATGTTTGTGCATAAATTTTAAATAAATAATAAACGATTTTTCGGAAGAGCGAACAGGGTTTTTGTTGTACACTGAATACCTACATACACGTATACACCTACTGTAGATACTCAACTCAAATGATATTATGGCGGGCTTGCATGTACATTCGATGTTATGAAGCGTGGCATACGCAAAACTAATTTTACCTAAAAATGTTTCGTTGCTAACACTTATCAAATACCGGCCGGTCTTTGAATAAACTTGTACACAGTGCCCGTGAGAGCGTCAAAGCCTTGTACAACTTGTAACCCGATTTATATATCTGTTACTACGCATTGAAGGAATACAAAGAATCTACTTCCATAATGGGAAAGCCTTACCAATACAAAATGAACTAAAAAATCTCATCACTTCCATATATTTCAAGGAACAGACACGGTTCAATACAAACTGGCCATGTACAGGCCAAAATAGATGAAGACGAATGATGGTCACAATCGTGTACTGCACGTGGAGCGTGTTGTGGATAGGCAACGCGTTAAAGCTTTTATAGTTCATACTATTTTGATATTTATTACTATGGTAATAAAAATAAAAATAGATTAATGTATTCATAGAGTTAGAATAAGTTGCTGAGTGTACTCAAGGGTTACAACGAACCGGTTTCACAGTAACCGACGTAGGGCACTAGCCGCTTTTACGCTGCCTCCACGCAATATCAGTGTTGCCTTATATCGAATAATTCAAACAAGTTGAAAAACATGTCATAACTATACGAGAACCTTGAAAAATGTTTGTGGAAAACTCCTAGGGGTCGGTGCACTGAATCTTACCGAATGATTATTTGAAATGGATAAATAGATATAAACTCTTTATAGCCATTATGGATTTATGTTATCGTTATTTAAGAAATTACACCATATTTTTTGCATAATATGTAGTTATTATGTTCTGTGGTCGAAATAAACTCTATTAAGTTTGAAAATAGACTTTAGTATATACTAGCTGTGCCCGCGACTTCGTGGATAAAAAAAAATAAAAGTAGCCTAAAATACTCCTTATTACATCAGCTATCTGCGAGTGAAAGTCCCGTCAAAATCGGTCCAGCTGTTTCAGAGATTAGCCGGAACAAAAAGATAGACAGGCAGGGGGGCAAAAAAAATTAAAAAATGTTATTTTGGTACACGTACCGTGTATACATCCGTGTTTAGTAAAAAACGGTTATCTTGATATTACAGACACTCCTATTTTATTTATTTGTATAGATTATTTGTACAAATGTTTAAAAGATGTGTACATTGTCATGTAGGCATGTCACGTGAATGTAGTACGTGTGAAGATTATTTTTATTAATTTAATGTATTTCTTATATATATTTTTGGAATATTACGTTCCTGAAATCCTTCGCAATGTAAACTTTAAAATTACACAACACAGTTAACTGTGCTAAATTAAATGCTACACCGTTCGGCCAATTGTCTTTCAAAGGGATACAAAGATTTTGCTTTACGAATTAATTTATAGAAAATTATTAAAGAACAAAACAAAAAAATAATAAGTCACAAAATTGAAGTTTACAGGAGAGCGTAATTAAAGTTCAAATCTCTCTTAAAATAATTCTATGCATAATTATATAAATATTTTTTCCTATAATGAGTTATTATTATATTTAGGGAGTCCATAATAATATTTAAGTATTTAATTTTTTTTATATTTTCCCGGAAAAACTGACATTCGACACAAGTCGGAGATACCTTTTTATAAGCTGAAAACAAAAAAAGGCTGAAAACATATTTCGATAAATTCATGAAATATAAATATTTTATGAAAAACAACAACGTATTTAATTTTAAATACTATACCTTAAACAACTTAAGATCACCATCCATAAAATATTAAAAATACATCAATAGACATGTCTATACGGCGTTTTAAATTTTTGAATTTTGCGCATTTTAAAACACCGTATAGTTTTTAATTATTACACTTGTTCTCTTATTCGATTTGTATAAGTAGTGAAATACATAGAATAAAAGAAAAAAATCTTATATAGATATGAGCGTTTGGAAAATTTAAAGCCATGTTCTTTTATACGTAGGGACTGCCGACATATTATATTATACAAACATACAGGTCAAACATAAAAATTATGACCGAAATTATGGCCGCCCCGTTGGTCGAGTGGTTAGCGACCCTGACTACACAAGCAACGGGGCTCGGGTTCGATCCCCGACGGGGACAAGCATTTGTGTAATGAGCATAAATGTTTGTATTTCCGGGTTTGGGTGTTTAATATGTATGTAAAAGTATTTATATATGTATTTCTATGTATTTGTAACGTTGACTAACACCCATAACACAAGCAAATAATTTGCTTACTTTGGGGTTAGATCAGTCAGTGTAATTTGTCCCCTGTTTTTTTTTTAAATTAAAAACTCGCCAAGTGTGAGGTGAGTTCGCTTGTAAAGAGTTCCGTACTACTGCAATATTAGACCTTTAAATAGCCTTTATTAAGATCGAAATTAAAAGAATAAAGTAGAGTTAACAGAATGTAAATAGATTCCAGTTCACCATGATTCACTTATTTGTGAACTGGCAAGATGGTGATTTCCATAACATTATTTTGTCGATATTATAACGATTATCGCTGGATTTTCGCGATAACCAAGATATCTTCGTGCCTTAGATGTAAATTTACTTTATTTGTTTATTCAAGGCGCACTGCTAATAAGATTTCGATTTTCGGAAAGAGCCTCGGAAAAATCTCAGTGACACTTTTGGCTGAGCCAAATCCAGGACCTCATGACCTTAGCTGAATAATTTAACTATTATACTGCGAAACAAATCATTATGTACTTTATTTGGATTTGGAACTCAGGCAGTGGTTTCAAAGTATTATTGATCAGGATTTCATCGCTTAGCGACAATATATGATGCTCAATCTGCTCATTAAATTTTAAAATTTAATATTTCCATAAGTTTCGCAAACATGTCGGCACCACAAACCGGCTCGAATATAGAGAATGTATTTTAATTTGTATATAAAATATAACTTTATCCTTTACCAAAGTGTGTATTTTCCCCGTGTTGATTCCGGGCTCCTTTGAGGAATAGACCAACTGCCGTTCTCCCACGCAGTACGTAAAAGGCGACCGATTGGTTATGGGAGTCACTAACATCGTGGCTACTAGGTGGTAGAGTATTGCATTGTCTCGCGCGGGCCTGGTACCACCGCCTTACCTATTCGTGCCGCAATAGCGTCAGTACTTGTTGCTGTCGTGTTCCGGTTTGTAGGGTAAGGCAGCCGGTAAACTTATGTATGTGGCATTAACATCTTTGGTGTCTGTAAGCGATTGTTGACTCTTTCCATCAGTAGATCCATCAGCTTGTTTTCTATCTTATGACATAAAAAAAAACTACACATTAACACGCGCCCGCTTCGCTAATGTTATTGCATTTAAAAAATCTGAAAACCGGCTGACCCTGCAAGCCATTCCTGAAACTTTCCGCTAAATTGATGTATTTTAAGCTCAACTGAGCAAAAACTATACCTAAGCATGAATTTTTGAACTCAAAGAGTTTAAAATCTAAAGTTTGTAAAAATAATATCTAATATTTTGACCGTCCCGTTGGTCTTACCGGCTACCATACTCTCCAAACCGGAACACACCAGTGAAAGGCGAAAGATATAAGTTTTTAGGAGAAACCAGAGTGAATCACGCCCCTGCCCTAAGCCAAGGTTCGGTCTCACAGGAGACACCCTAAGGGTGGAGGGCGTACAGCCCCACAACCTTAAACTCTGGCTGAGCACTCTGCTGCCCACACGTCCGGTAAACCTGAAAAGGTAGAACCTTTTCAGGTTCACCGTACGAAGGTTCTAAAGTCCTGCAGAGATTCAGTCATTCCAAAAAAACACACATCAGTGACTAGCATTGATGCGATTGCGGTTGGAACAAATAAGATGATGGTACCAAATCCGGGCGATACGTTGTAGAACTCTACCACTCTGTTAGCCACGGTAGTAATCACACGTAGCATTTTGCGCATTGCCTGGCAGATTGTCAGTTCATATATTTTTTAAAGCGGCTAGGAGAACATCTGATCACTCTTAGTGAATATCCAATTTATTCTTACACTGTTTCACTTTTATTTGTAATCAATAACTGATAAATGAATTGTCACGCGTAAAAACGCATCATCACGGTTTACATAAAACCCAAACAATACTTCGTATAATATACGTATTTTCCTCGTGTCTGGGTTACGACAGAAACTACGCGTATTATTTAAACTACTCGTAATATTTAGTCTAGGCCACTTTTCGTAAACAGAGAACGAGTCAATTTTTTATACACATACATCATAAGATAGCAAACAATCAAATAGCTCCTCTAATGGGAAGAAACAACCATCGCCTATAGACACCAAAGATGTTAATAGTACGTTGCTATCCGTGTGGCGGGGTCTAAATGCCACATGCATAAATTTACCTGCTACTATATTCACCTCCAAACCAGAACAGAACACGACTATTGCGGCAGACGTACCATACCCGGGCGAGACTATACCTACAGAACTCTACCACCTAGAAGCTATCTCGTATAGCCAAACAATCGCCTTTAGTAAACTGCCTGGCAGAACAACAGATGGTGTAATATTCAAAGGGAGGCCGAACTAAACGGAGAAAACTATTTAGAATATTTAAACTTTTAAGTCTAAGTAGTTTGGCTAATTGCTTAAACTACTGACTCTATTTAATTTCTACGGCAAGTATGAATCGCAGTGCTGCTTTTTGTACCATAGGATTAGAAAACAAGCAGACGGCTCTTCTGATGGAAAGGAACAATCATCACAATATGTATAAAAAAGTTAATGATCTGTTGGTATCCGGGTTGGGAGGTTGGAGGTAGAGTTGCCTATTTTTACACAAGGATACGCGAAAAATCTTGCCTGCAAACATAAATAGAAACGAAAGAAAAACAATTGTACTGTTTTTTTATAAATTTTATTTAAAAATTGGAACAAACTTGACAGTATCAAATTTTCACTTTAATAGTTATTCACAGTAAAAGTAGGTATCTACCTCCTAAGAAGTACTTAGGTAGTAGATACCTATTTAATAATCACAAAAATTGGACACAAATCAGTAAACTAGACAATAATTAGTTTTAATTTTTTCTAGGTTAGGTCACAATTTTAGGGTTCCGTACCTAAAAGGTGAAAATGTACTCTATTACTAAGCCTCTGCTGTTTGTCCGTCCGTCTGTCTGTCACCAGGCTGTATCTCATAAACCGTGATCTATCTCTGATCTCTATCAAGGTTTATGAGAAGGCCGAAATTTTCACAAATTATATATTTCTGATATATGGCAGATATATATATGGCATCGGTGATATATGGCACTCGGTTCTCTCTGCCTACCCCGTAAGGGATCTGGCGTGAAGATATGTGTATATATGTGTATATATTTCTGTTATTGCTATAACAACAAATACTAAAAAAATATAAATATTAAGGGGAGAGGGGGTCCCCATACAATAAACGTGTTCTTTTCTTATTTTTTTACTTAATATTTATAATTGTAAACGGGGAGACGCTTAACATGTTCACAGAATATTTGTATATTACCTTTCAAAATAAATATTGATAAAAAATCTTTGTCAGTTTAAGAGACATGACGATATTTTAAATTTCTCACGACCTAACTTGTTTGAATGTTGTGGCATCACTATACCAGAACATAAGTTACTTATAATATGCTTATATAGAGCACCAAAATATGATTCAGAATCACTCTTTATTTTTTACGACACCCTTAATAAAATTTTTTACCAATATGTTAAACATGGAACACGCTTTATAATGTGCGGCGATTTTAACATAAATACATTATCAAATGGAAAAGCATCCATTGAATTTAAGCAAATTATACAAAGTTATAATTTAAGGTACGTGCATTGACAATATCATACATAATATTAAAAAGTCAACAAGTGAAGTGGTAGATTTTGCACTCTCTGATCATGCCGCGCAAATCATAAAATGCCCCATCATAAAAACTCTACCTCCTAAATTCTGGTACGTAACGAGGCGAGACTTTTCTAAAGAAAACATGATTAAATTTAAAGATTATATAAGCTGCTTAACATTTAACGATACTTTAAAAGAAAAAGATGTAAATAATGCCTTCAACATGTTCCACGATATATTTAAACTAATTTATGACTTGTGTTTTCCAGTGCTAAAAATTAAAAAATACCATTATAAAAAAATTAAATGGTTGTCCCGGGGAATTAAAGCATGCTCAAAAAAGAAAAGGGAGTTATTATGGAAATACAGGATACAGCCATCTCTAGACAATAAACATAAATTTAAAATATACAGTAAAAGGTATAAAAACATTATAAATTTAACGAAAAAATCACAAAACAATTACTATATTCAGTCTGCTTCAAACAAAAGTAAAGCCACGTGGAATATTATTAATAATAATAAAAACAATATTAGGAATAGTACAACGTCAGTTGAAGTAAATGGGAAAAATATTACAAATCCAAGGGAAATAGCAGAGGTATTTAATGAGTACTTTACAAAGAGTTACAAAAAACAAGCTCATAAAATTGATAAGCTACCTTGCCATAGCTTAAATTCTATTTTTATAGCACCATGCACGCCAATTATCATTCATAAATTAATTCAATCTTTAAACAACAGCCACAGTACGGGTTACGATGAGATATCTACAAAAGTGATAAAGTTTGTAAGTAAAGAAATATCTAACGTTCTCAGTTACTTAGTAAATTTAAGTATCGAAAGGGGTAAATTTCCTGATAAACTTAAAATTACAATAATAAAACCACTGCACAAAAATAATGATCACAAGGAAATTAAAAATTATAGGCCAATTGCATTAATTTCAATTTTCTCTAAAATATTTGAAAAGTTTATATACAGTAATTTAAATTCTTTTTTTGAAAAATATAATATTTTTGCAAGTGCGCAAATGGGATTTAGAAAAGGGAAAACGATTAATAGGGCAATTTTTGAGTGTTTATCAAAAATATTAACTAGTTTAGATAAAAAATTACCTGTAGCTGCGTTATACATGGACATTTCAAAAGCTTTCGATTGCGTTGATCATGGCATCTTACTACAAAAATTATATGCTTATGGAATTCGTGGAAATGCTTTCTCATTAGTAGAATCTTATTTAAGTAATAGACAACAGGTGACCGAAGTTCGCCAAATTTGCCCATTAACAAAAACATTGATAAATTACCAGTCTACTGCTCGAATTGTATTATGTGGAATACCGCAAGGTAGCGTTTTAGGACCCCTATTCTTTTTAGTGTATAATAATGACTTACCTAGTGTTACTAAGTTTCCGATGATATTATTTGCGGATGACAGCACCGTTATTTTTAATGATGAACATAGTGAAATTGATAGGATGGAGCAAAATATAAATAACACGTTAAAATCATTAATTAACTGGCTGAATCATAATAATTTGCAAATTAATCTTAACAAAACTAAAATAATGAATTTCAGTATTAAATCAAATCAATCACAAATGTTAAATATATTATATAATGGTACTAATATTAATCAAACTGACAATATAAAATTTTTAGGATTACAAATCGATAGTAACTTGACGTGGAAACCACATATAGAAATGTTATGCGCGAAAGTAAATAGATTTTCTTATGCACTTAGACTGCTTTCAAAAGTTGTTGGTCGAACAGGGGTGCTTACAGCCTACTATGGCTATGTAGCATCTATATTGCGATACGGAATCATATTTTGGGGCAATGCCACGGATAAAGAATTAGTATTTAGAGCGCAAAAAAGATGCATCCGGGCTATCTTTGGAATATCACAGACAGAAAGCTGTAAGCCTTACTTTATAAATAATGGAATACTTACACTGCAGTCCATGTATATTTACGAGTCCGCATTATTTGTAAAACTCAATAAAGACTTGTATGAATATCGAACAGGAAGATATATAAATAATTGCAAAATACAATTAATAACGCATAGAACAGCATTCTTTGGGAAAAATATGATCAATATGTCACAAAGAATTTTTAACAAACTACCTCCTTCAATTCGTAACATCGATGAAGTGATAAAGTTTAAGAGACAATTGCACAATATGTTAAAAACAAAGTCATATTATGAAATTAATGATTATTTTAGTGATTCCACATTATTATAGGCATAGGATAGACATAAATTAGATGTATTTTATTAACATTTTAGACATTGTATACTTTTTGACATATTTGAACATTTTATGCCATTCCAAAATAGGTATATTGACAAAGATATGAAAGAAATCTGCATTTAGTCATTTGCTATTATATTAACTTAATTATTTTCAACACAATTTTAATACATTTAGTATTCAATTTAATGGCATAATGAATGAATATTAATAAATTAAAAAGATATGTATAATTAATTGTGAAATAAAGCTAAAATTATATAAAACGCCTATAATAATTATAATAAATTGTAATACATAAAATAGTGAAATTATGTTAATATTTAAATAATGTACTCTATATTCTGGAATCTGTACGCCAAAAGGCAGATAGTGGAGATTAATTATATATAAAACCAACTTTGTATTTACCCCTATCACAGAAATAAATATTATTATTAAATAAAAAAAAAAAAATAAATAAAAATAAAGTAACCATTACAGGGGGACTCACATACAAAAACGTAATTGTTAAGCAATATTTTACTCAATTTTAATAAACAGGTAGAAACTTGAATAGGGATAGCACGGAACCCTTCGTGCGTGAGCCCGACTCGCACTTAGCCGATTTTTTTAAAATGTGATTTTTTTAAAGCGTTCCACAAACATGCATGACGGCTCGCACTATTTGTATCATAGAAATGGGCTAGTTGAGAAAAAAGGTTTAAGTTCCATAATTTGCATTAATTCACTAACTACGTTACTCTATAAACGAGAAAGCGACAATGACAAGCACTGACGGGAATAGGTGAAGCAGGGATACCAAACCTGCGCGAAACTTGCTAGAACTCCTCCTAGATTGGCTACTGATGATGAAATTCAAAATAAAATCCTGAATTGCGATATCACAATTATTGAAGTGAAAACTTCTTTAGGCGCGTTGAGCGTTTTGGTAGAGGGTAAAATCCTCGGTTCGCGTCACCGACATGCTAATGATAATAGTATATCTATAGCTATGTTTTGCATATAGTTTTAATTACTCTCAACTTAATAGTTCCGTTTTCACTTCTATCGGCAGTCCCACGACTGCTACTGTTTTTTTACCTTGTACAAGCTATATACAAGTTTCAACGATTCTCAAATGGACTTCGGTCCCCAGGCAGTACACCTTGCCTGGCTGGGAGATCCATTTCCATCTGCTTGTTTGCTAATGATGTAAAAAAGATTACCTATATTGTTTAAGTTGTAACTCCCCGTGTTGATCTGGGCTCTTTTTTGAAGAATAGATCAACTGCCTCACTGCCAGGCATCTCGTGTAAGGCAAGAGAAGGTTAAGATTTATCACTATTATCCTACCTAGTTATAGTGCGTAGTTAGTAGAGTTCTATAACGTCTCGATCAGGTTTGAGATCACTGCTTTACCAGTTCCTGCTGTAATAGTCAGTGCTTGTCACTGTTTTGATCTATTTTAGAGAGTAAAGTAGCCTATAAAATTATGGATTTGACATTTTAATCCCGCCACACAGATGGCAACTTGATAACTTCGCTTGCTATACACCTCATCATACTTACCACTTGAAATACGAAGAAATATCACAGACGTAACTGTTCTGATGGGTAAAGTCAATAGTCTACACCACGACGTTAGCTTAAATAAAACGTTATCAGAATTATGTATGTGTACTAAAAATAATATGTTCTTATCCAATTCTATTCTTATATTATAATTGAATACATTACATACATAATTGCACACTGCAGCCCGCTGCATTTTAAAAGTTTTTAATGAATCCCGCGGGAACAACTAATTTTTCCGGGATAAAAAGTAACCATTGTGCATCTACATTTGTGCTAAATTTCATCTAAATCGGTTTAGCTGTTTTTGCGCAATAGAGTAACAAACATCCATCCATAGAAACATCAAACTTGCGCATTTGTGATATTAATACAGATTATAAATGCGAAAGTGGGTTTGTATGTTTGTTTCTTATGCTTTCGAAGCTAAGCCGCTCAATATAGATTTTGATAAAATTTGGCATGAAGATAATTGAAGCAAAAATGGAAGTCTGGGCTGAAACATAGGCTTTCGGGGTGTTTTTTTTAAACTCAACCCTTAAACGAGTGGAATAGAGGATGAAAGTTAGTATGTACAACTATGTCGACACTTTATTCTATTCGCGACCGAAGCTGCGCGGTTAGCTAGGATTTTTTACAAAATATTCACGTTATCGACATAAATATAATCGTAATGGTACAACACTACGGGTTGTTCATCCGCAAACAAAGGAAAAGCCAGGCAGAATGTGTCAAGTCACGCCGAACAGCCTCGCTTCACAGACTGCCACAGCCGAAAACTAATCGAAACATCCGGAACTAATCATATTCTAATTAAAAAGAAATGTACATTTCATCATATTCTTATTTCAAAATCTATAAAATGGCGTCTTCAATCAATCTACAAAATAGAGATGTGAAAGAGTTTGTAATTCAAAATCGTTATTACACGTGACTGAATGACTCCCACGTAACCCGGATCTACCCGTGTTTTTTCGACATTTAAACATATTATAATTAAGTTGCAGATTGCTTGTTGAATACACTATTTGTGCTAAATAATTATTTAAAACCTTCCTAGATCGTAGCGAATCACGGTCGTTGAACTTCTTCACGCTAACGTCTCTCAAAAACCATTTGTAACCGTCAAAAATTTAAATCGTTTTTATTCGTTAATTTGGATAATAAACGTACATTTTTATATTTCATAATTATGCATATTTTTACTCTAAGAAAAAAGACGCGTGGTCTAGGGGTTAGTCTATTTGGTTTAAATCATGAAGTCGAGGGCGAGGTTTTTTTAAAGTTGGTAATTCAAAATTTTTTCGAAGAATTTTAATTGAGGTTTTCCTCAAAAGTAAAAAACCTTAGTAGCAACTCGGAGTTCGGCAGGTCGTGTTTTACTACCTTCTTGCTTCGGATGAGTACGTAAACCTGTCGGTCTATCGTTAGAAATAGTCGATAATCGTTATCGAACCGGAAAATCGATAGACGTTCAGTTTACATTATCTTAATTCATATAAACTAAATATTTAAGGTTTCTATTGAAATACTTACTGGGGAAAAAATGTTAAAGTGATTTTGTATTTTTTAATATTATTTTATAATATCTAACAACAATATTTTCATTATTTTGACTGACAATATATTTTTATCATTGTAGCTTTAGGACCATATATCCTGTTGGAAAAATGTATACAATAAAATATTTTGGCACATTACAATGGTTGTATTCGTTCTGAAAGACGCCTATTTTTGTAAAACGCTATGCAGGGATTATCTTCGTTTTAAAAACCGTTATCCAGGAATATGTTCTTGCTCTAATAGTGTACTAAATCAAGAAAGATAGGTTGCTCTGGAAAAAAACTTAAAAACATGAAGTTTTCACTATTGAAAAAACTTGTAAACATGAAATTTTCGATGCAGATCGAATACACGGTCTTAATCTTGTAAAAACTGTAATATCCTTCGAATAATTTGCTCACATTATTACGATATTGCTCCGGAAAAAATGAAAACATGAAGTTAGAGCCCTTAACTTTATATTTCTGTCTCGATTTGAACATATTATATTCAAATAAAACTAATATTTAATAATATTTTTATACAATCTTGAAATTTTTAATGCCTTGGATGGAAATTGACTCGTGGCCTCCTCACGGTTTGTAATCCCGGTTTAGATAAAAATGTAATTAAGCTTTTCTCTGGCTACATAAAACTTAGTGGTGAACTCTAAAGTTTATTGACGTTCAATAACCAGTTCACACTACACAAGAAAACCGGCGTGATGATACTTTTTTGTCCGGATTCCGATAATAGTTTATAATCATCCGTGTCACGGTCACGGGTAGCATGTAAAACCAAGTTAGGCGACTATACAATCGATATACATTAAAGGAAAATGCGAAGATAAAAATTAATTGTTTAGACATCCGCAAACCTGTGAACTATGGTGCTTGTGTGTCTAACGACATTCACTTAACTCTGGTCTTTCGTCAACATACAGGTACATTAAGTTTATTTCAATATATTTACTAGCAAAAAGCAGAGCTTTGTAGGGGCTCGCAAAGTTATATTATCTAGTAATATTGTTAGAAAAGTATTTTTATGAGAATTACATCTTTTAATGTATAGACTTTATTTATAATAATAAAGTCTATAATCTTTTAATGTATAGAAAAAATCGGTTGTCTGTAAAGTTAGTTTACAGACGATAGTTGAACGTGACAACGTCTTAAGAAAATACTAATGGAATGGTAGCATTTACGGAACGCCTCAGAGCGAGGTAACGCCGCATGAGTCATGTTTTTTCGTGCGTGCAGCCAGCTCTATCGAATTATAAGACGTTGTCACGTCAAAATAAATAATAAAGTATTTCATCTCTCGCATTGTACATATATCTGTTTTGTTAATCTTTCACCTACCATTCTTTGTACATGTCCGAACCAACGGAGCATGCCCTTTCTCATCTTTACACCAACACTTTCTTTCAAGCATAACTTCTCTCTCACTTCAACATTACGAACCTGGTCCTGCGTTGATTATACTTTCATGCCCTTCTAACATACCCAACTCTCACTTTCATACAATATCGTTGAGAATAGGCAGGCATAGGAATGATTATGCAGGGCAAGAGGGGCACCCTGACTTAAAACTAACGCTCTATTCACTCTGTTCCCCGCCAGCCAGCCAGCCCCCCCCCCTCTCTCCCTCTCTCTCACCCCTCTCTCTCCCTCTCCCCCTCCCCATCCCCCTCCCCCTCCCCTCTCCCCCTTTCCCTCTCTCCCTATCCCTCTCCCTCTCTCACTCTCCCTCTCTCCCTCTCTCCCTCTCCCTCTCCCTCTCTCCCTCTCTCACACTCTCTCCCTCTCTCCCCCTCCCTCTCCTCTCTCCCTCCCTCTCTCCCTCTCTCCCTATCTCCCCCTCCCTCTCTCCCTGTCTTCCCCTCCCTCCCTCCCTCTCTCACCCTATCTCCCTCTCCCCCCTCCCTCTCCCTCTCCCCCCTCCCTCTCCCTCTCCCCCTCCCCCTCTCTTTCTCTCCCCCTACCCCCCCTCTCCCTCTCCCCCTCCCCCTCTCTCCCCCCTCCACCCCCCCCTCTCCCTCTCCCCCTCTCCCCCTCTCCCTCTCCCTCTCTTCCCTCCCCGTCTCCCTCTTCCTATCCCTCTCCCTCTCCCTCTCTCTCTGTCCCTTTCGCCCTCTCCCCCTCTCCCTCTCCCTCTCCCCCTCCCTATCTCCCTCACTCTCTCCCCCTCTCTCTCTCCTTCTCCCCTTCCCTCTCTCCCCCTCTCTCTCCCTCTCCCCACCTCCCACTCTCCCCCTCCCCCTCTCCCCACCTCTCCCTCTCCCCACCTCCCCCTCCCTCTCCCTCTCCCCCCTCCCCCTCTCCCTCTCCCCATCCCCCTCTCCCTCTCTCCATATCCCTCTCGCTCTCCCTCCACCCTCTCCCTCCACCCTCTCCCTATCCCCCCTCCCCCTCCTCCTCCCCCCTCTTCCTATCCCCCCCCCCTCCCCCTCACTTCGCTCGCTCGCTTCGCTCGCCCTAATTACTATTTTTATGCCTTGTAGTAAAAAGGAAGCAGCTACCGCTGAAATGGTTTTGTACTTAATTAGTTTGACGCGCGTCAATTCTATAGGAAATGAGCGGCGCGGCATGATCTGAAACCACTGGGAAACGTGTTAATTTTCGGATAAATAAATATAGGACTTCAGCTGAAAACCAAAATTTAGTACATTCTTTTTGTATTTAAAACTAAATATCACCATATAAAAATTATGTGGAAGATTAGAAATATTATTAACAAATTGTTTTAGAGATTTTTTAGCTTGTTTTCGGAATTTTATACGATTTTGTACATTCGATCATGTAATAAATCAGCACATTCCTTAGATAATAACTTCAGGTATATCGTGTAATATTTTTAAAATTTTTATTTAACAATCAATATTAAAATAACGTGATTTAGCCAACAAGTTTTTTCCCGTTTGTCCCGATGCCTCGCCTTAGGCTTAAATAGGACCTAAATTTCATTGTTGCCCCAAGGCTCTTGCTCGTATAGCTACGCCTATTGTCGCTAGTAGAATATAATGGATAATTAGAATTCCTAATAATAATATAAACAGTAATAATATCTTTAATTGTAAATATTAATTTCTTTTCTTAATAATTTCATATAAAAGTTTCAAAAAATCATTTCTCCCCTCGATTGGCTAATTCAGTAACACTTAATCAAGGATATAATGATGCCATTGTAAAACACTTTAAAAATGGTTTATCTAAACTACTATTTCACTGACATGTGAGACTAAAAGGTATCGATTGAACCCGCAGTGCTTCTTACCCCACTACGGAAAACCCCATATTAATTATAATAATGGAGAGATAAGAATCTAAATGGAGGTTAAACATGCCCTAGTTTGTAGCGTAAATAATTTTGTTACAAATAAAATAAATTCACATGATATATAGATATAGTAACAAAATCGTCATAGACAATGAACAGAGTTGGGTAACAAAAAATGTAATGTATTAAAATGCGAAACGAAATATCACGGTAAAAACTCATATAATAGGATAGTCGAAAAAAAGAAACTTTTTTATATGAAGATAGCAAACAAGCAAATGGGTCTCCTGATGGAAAGAGTGTCAACCATCGCCTATAGAAATGAAAGATATTAATGGTGCGATGCTATCTTGTGGCGAGGTCTAATGCCACATGCATAAGTTTACAGGCTACCTTACCTTCCAAACCGGAACACGACAGTGGCAAGCACTGGCGATATTGCGGCAGGAATAAGTAAGGCGGTGGTACCAGACTCGGGCGAGATAATGTAGAACTCTATGCTCTCTGTATAACTCTGCCTGGCAGAACGACAGTTGGTCCGCATCAACACGGGGGAAAGTAAATATATATCTTCTTCCTAAACTCTGTACTATCTCAACCCATTCTCCAAGTTGGTCAGAGACCCCTTTGATAAGACCATCTGCCATACAGTCAGGAAGATCACAAAAGGTGAACGGTTGTTTTAAATATCGTGACTACTGGGCGGTAGAATTCTGCAACTTCTCACCCGGGTTTGGTATCAACGCCTTACCTATTCCTGCCGCAATAGCGTTAATGCTTGTCATTGTTGAGATCCGGTTTTGAGGGTACGATAGCCGGTAACCTTATGCCTGTGGCATACCTTCATACAGGTAGCAACGCACCGTCATCTTTGGTGGTTGTCTGTCTTCATTCGGAAAGCCAGCACCTTCTTTGCTATCTTTACATATAAACAAAACCTATATCTACATTTCTATAATAGACTTTCTTTAGTTTAAAATATAATACATAAATTTAATTGATTAAACTATATGCACCTAGTTGAAAGAGATTAATTAGTACATAGAAGTCGTGGATGTAATTATGCCTAATATTACAACAATTACAGCCGTGACATTAAAAGTCAATCAGATCGCGTAATAAAGCGTAATAGTAAGGGTTTTTTTATTTAAAAGTAAAATATTATATTATACATATTAATGACTAGCTGTTGCCCGCGACTTCGTTCGCGCGGACTTCGTTTACTCCGCACAGCTGTGATAGAGTGATAGCGTGATAATATGTAGTCTATATGTTGACCCGACCTGTTAGTAAAATTCATGCAAAATTTGAAGCAAATCCATGCAGTACTTTTTGAGTTCACCCCGGACATACATTGACTTTCCTACGATTTCATTATATGTATAGATGTATATATTGTAACATTTTAAATCTATTAATGATAAAAGGCGGTTAGTCGCGGCTTCGCTCATAATCAATTCAATTTTCTACTTTAGGGGCTGAATTATCTAGATGTACCTTTTCTCGCTCTGCCGCACTAACCGTTCCAGTTATTTTCTAAAGTTTTATTTAAAAAAAAATCATGATATCTTTTGACTGGAATGTCCAATTTAAAAATTCCAATGTAATTTAAAAATACTGATACGACCTTAAACACAAGTGATTATAGTTTCTTCTGGCATTATTGTTATTTTTATAAATATAAAAAGTAGTCATAGTGACGTAACTATAATAGCTAATTTAGGAAAAGAGATATTTCCCCTATATTGATCCAGCAGGCTTAGGATAAGCAACACGATAAAATTTTATCGACCTCGTTTTCTCGACTATTATGTCACTTTCTCGATTCGCTAACGCATTTGACACTTGATTCGACATGATACTTCAAAGGAAGAGAAAATGATCAATTTTACTCGACGGTAGTTATTTTCTCTATCGATCGAAACGTCTTGCTGTCATTTTATCGATTTGTCATTTGACACTTCGTTAAAATTTGGTTAAAATGTTGATAACCTTATCCACTATTTCATATTATTATACTTTAATTATACAATAATTACAAAACTTTTTGATTTCTATTCATTTTATTAAATATAGATTTCGGTCCAGTGTTGGCAGTAGTATGTATGGCAGGCAGGCAGGCAGGCAGGCAGTATGGCATATATGTATTTAATAGTGGTGGCAGTTCCATATTATACCTATTATGTGCTAAATATCTACGGTTAACGGCAAGCCTGCAAAATACAAAGAAGGCACATAGGAAATTTGTGTGATCTTTTTACACAACGGACGGAACATTCCAATCACTATAGCGCTTCAATAAACCCAATAACCATGGCTCTCTAAATAATATAGACCCTTGTGAATTTTGAGGTTTAGAGCCACACACCGATCAAGGCATGCCTCTTTAGTTAAAGGTAAGTGAACATAAGAGACTTGTAATTCAGTTTCTAGTAGATATGACAGCCATCCAACTTCATTAACTGTAATAACAGAATATCTTTGTAGTAAATACTAATTTGACTTAGGTGAACTCAATAAAGTTATATTTTTTCAAAAGTTATCTGTAGTTTTTCGAGTTTCTTTTTTAAACAGTTAATATGTTACATATACATGTCAAGTGTATGTTAAATTTCAGCTGGATACAAGTAATAATCCTTTTCTTGGTGGTCAACTTTTCACAATACTTACAGCCACATACCAACAAACAACAACAATGCTTACATCATAGAATAATGATGCAAATGTGTTATTCCTCTAAGGCTTGCATTGATTATGTATTTAAGGAGTTTTTACTACCCATTCAAGTTATATTTAGTCAAAAAAAGTATTTGTTTTAATCAGTTGTTTTCAGACCAAGTTCCATGTATGATTAACATACTACTATGATGTATTATTTTCTGTAATATTCATAACTTAAAATATCCAATATGACACATGTAGTTCTCAATTACCTAGGTACCTACATGTGTAAACATTATTATTTTATATTTGTCTACATTTAAAGATAATTTACCATACAGAAAGGCAGTCAGTTCTTGTTATTATTATTTATTACAATAATATATGTCAATAAAAAATATAATTATTACTTGCAGATAAGACTTCAACTGCAGAATTTTTAATATTACTAACAAATATCCTAGAAGAACAAATGATGCCCTCATATGGCATAATTGAAATGGATGAAATGCGAAGACTACATAATAGAAGAATATTGACGGATCCTATATATACCTACTGGTGCAACTTGCAAAACAACGGAAACCATTTTCTTGCCTCAAAAGCCTTAAAATTACCTTATATTTGTCTTAATGTAATAAAGTATTTGAAAATTTGTACAAATTTTCAAATACTTCTATTGATTTATGTCAAAACTAGCTGTTGCCCGTGACTTTGTTCACGCAGACTGTTTACTCCGCACAGCTCCTCCCCCGTAGGTGATAACGTGATAATATATAGCCTATATGTTGACCCGACCTGTTAGTAATATTCATGCAAAATTTGAAGTAAATCCATGCAGTACTTTTTGAGTTTACCCCGGACATACATTGACTTTCCTACGATTTTATTATATGAAGGTATAGATTACAAGCTACAGAACATTTAATCCGGCCTCCAGTAAAGTTGTGTCATTGCACTTGCACAAGTATACGTAGGACCCTTCGATATGATAATTACAAGTATTTTCTTTTAGAAGTGTTAACTTTGTTACTTTTGTTGTTGTTTTTTAATCGAAGTGATTTTGGTAGTAACAATACTTAGTGGATTATTGGTATAATAAAATACTTTAGTGTTGTATAAGATTTATTTAAAAAATATATATACTCTAGGCAAACCTTCTATCTAAGTATTAAATAATTTTATATAATAAAAATGAAACTTATAGTCATCAATGGCTAATTTTAAGTATAAGTTTAATGACACACTATTCATAGTATTTAATGTTTTAATGCCAAACATAGATTTTACTATATGGAAAAGTCTTGAGAAATAATTTTTATTTTCTTTAATAAAGTTACAAAATGAATAAATCACACAAAATACAAAATGAATAATTATAAAAAGTGTGTAATATGAAGCAGTCTTGTAAAGAAAATTAAATTTGAGTTTTAAAAAATATACAAACACATCTACTTTACTAAACTAACAATTTTTATTAATGTTTGTACTTTTCAGAATAGATAAATAATTTTCACAATTTATCACCTTATGACTTAAATTTATTAACATGTATCTTTAAATTTTCACTAATGTAACAAACTTATAGAAGATTACACGCACTATATTAAAGCTATTATATTTTAAATTTAAATGTTTTCTACAATTTAAATATCTCTTGTTATCTCGCATAATTAATCAGTAATGAAAATTTAATATCAAAAATTAGTTTACTATATAGTATGAGTAGTATGGAATTTCACTTGAAAATAAAAAATCAACAAGTAAAATATTTTTTCCTAAGGTAACATTAACTTTCTATTAATTTAAATTTTAAAAATTACACATATTAGGTACATTAAGACTATCATGTTATAAACTTAATTGTTTTCTACAAATTAAAATTTATTTTTCAATCTTGCACAACCATTAAAAACAGCAAGAAAAATATAATATTCAGCATTAACTTATAAATCTTCTTAATCAACAATTTCAAAAAATGTAATAAATAGAAAGGCTTCTTTATTCTATTTCCATTACTCGCTGTTTAGTCAACCTGTAAACAAATATATCTTATCAAAATGTTGTTATATATGTTTACTTAATATATTTTTTTGTCAGTTAACTCAGGACTTATGACTCCAGTCTTGCATGTTGCATCTTGTGTAGTGTTATATAGATTTGCATTGTAAATTATATAATGGGGTCGAAAAAACAATTGGTTACATTTATAAAAGGGAGTGAAAGAAGCCTACACTATTCTCCAGAGAAAGCTTCTCATATTATTCAGGATTTTTTTATAAGAATCAAGTTTTTGATATAATCTTGAATTTATGATATTAATTTTGTAAAAAATCACAACTTTTACAATGAAAGAAATATATTAAAATATGTTTAAAATTTGATTCTTTCAGTCTACCTTGTTAGATGATTTGTCATGGAGACATGTATGTAAATAAATACTTACACAGTGTTCCATTGTTTTCCTTTCTTCCTCTAGAAACTATAATGTATGAAGTATTTGTAGAATATATGGTGTTATATTATGCTTTCCCAATATTAAAGACTAATCTTTGGTGCTACAAGTCTAGTCCATGAATCCACCTTGGTGACAAAGTTAATTTATGCTTATTACTTCTTATCCTGAAAAGAAAATCATAATTATTTTTAATAACCTATATAGGGTTTTAAAAAATATAAGTATAAAGAAGTACACTACTTACGTTTTATTTTGTGTTCCCATTTCACATACCTAACACAATTTAATTTTGTACTAGAATCGGAAGAATGATGATGATTTTAGGGATGTGAGAACCAAACAGTATAAATCAATAATTCCTTGTACGTAATGGTTAGATAATTAATTATTTATAATTAATTACAAAGTACAAATTAGTTAAAGTACAATACTTTTTGACGTAATGTAAATAAACTTTTAATTTTTCGTATAGAGAAAACAATTCTACGAATTCTTGTGCTACTCAGTGTTACCAACTCTATTCAAAATTACAACTACTTACAAGGTTTTCTATAAAATTCAGTAGAAAACTAAATGTAAAATAAAAGGTTAACTTAAAGCTGGTGCTTATTTTGTATTATTTAATGTTACTATTAATAACATATACTCAGGAAAAATAATACATAAAAACATATTATAATAATCAAAATATTAATTAATCAATCAAAAATAACAAAAAAATCGAGTGTAGCTCACACTCGTTTTTTCGTTAGAAGTAAATGTAAGAAGACAAAATAAAATAAAATTTATATACTCTTTGAGTAAGTCTTTGAATCAAAGAGAGATAAACTGAAAAGTCGAAGAAAAATGTTTTTCGTTCTTGAGATGTAAATCACAGACCGTGGTCCCACAAACTAACTTTTTTTTATTAACAACAAGCTGAATATTTGTGAAAAGCTTCATTTTGACAAGACAACCGTCTTTTCTATTTTCGAAAAATCTCGAATCGGGTAACTAATAAGGTTAATGCTGCGAAGATATTGGGTTCGGTAAATAATAAATATTTATTAATAAAAATAATTATTTTTCGACTTTAATCGCTTGATTACATTATGAAAACTACGATGAAACTTTTGTCCTACATATTTGATGATTTTTCTGACAATCCCACTTATGAGATTTTTAAATTGATATTAATCAATTTAAAAATAACCTAATTTTCTCACAACAGCTTGTTAATTATTATTGTAATTCAACGGTAACTTTGTCATACACGTAAAGTGGAAACTTTTCTTAATCTGACACTCTAAAGTTTCCCTATTTTATCTATCTTTATTAGTTACCCGATTCGAGATTATTCAAAGATAGAAAATATGGTTGTCTCGTCAAAACGAAGCTGTTCACAAAAATTCAGTTTGTTCTTGGAGACCACGGTCTAACAGTAAGTCTTAGGTTGGATTGCTTGCATCTGGCTGATTTTTGGAGCTATTAATAGATAACATTATTTGTAACATAAAATACTGTGAATTGTATTCTGTTCTATCTTATTTTCTAGTTGGCATAATACTATACATTTATGTTTGTTTATCGTAATGCATTTTCTTGTCATTGTCAAATCACAACAATTCTATGGAAGTTTCTCATCAAAAAATTAATCAAAAATGTTGATTGATTAGTCTAAAAGAAGATGTTAATTTACTCAATAATGTTAGAATTATAATTGAAAGGAATAATTATAGTGGAAAAAAATAGCTTGTTAATAATAATTGTTACGCACTTTTACGCATAATTAGTTACGCAGTTATACACCCAGAAATAAATACACGCTGGCATCTTAATTGCCCTTTACATTAAAACATCTTATGAATCATAATTCATTGCTTCAGTTTTATAGAATAAAAAACTAGTTTTGATGGTCAAAACTAAAAAGAGAGAATAATTCAAAAACCTGTAAAATATCTTTAATTACAATTGTAAATAGGTACGGCTACACTAGGCTTTGGTTATATTTCCTTCGACTCTGACAAAGAAGAGAAATGATGACAGGAAGTTATAAATGTAAACAAAAGCTCATAATGATTAACACAAGTTAAATGCACCAAAGGTGTATCTTAAAAATCAGAATTAGTATAATATCTATGTCTTCTAGTGACAACATTTATTTCTCTATTCGAGTAAACTTTTTGTTTAATTTATCTCTGACGTTTTAAATGTTTATCGTGGCATGCTTAATAACGTCCATCGAGATATTAATAAATGTCAAGCAAACGTCACTTTCTCGATCGATATATATCTCGTGGTGCTTATCCTAAGCCTGCAGGCCGATCTTAAAGATTAGACTGGCAGCCATTTAGGCAGTTCGTAGAAGGCGAACGGCTAACTTATGTTAAAGAGTACATTTAAGTTATATTTGTTTTAACAACAGACACAGTTATGACTAGCTTACGTTTTAAAGTTCTAACAGTAGGTTTTTTATATATCATTAGACAGCAAACAATCAGTAATGGCTCTCCTGATGGAATAAGAAACCATCGCCTATAGATACCAAAGATGGTGATGGTGCATTGGTATTCGGTGTGGCGGCATGGCATTGCCACATGCATAGGTCTTATCCTCTACGCTATTACGTCAGGAATATGTTTGCAAAGTAGTGGCATCAAAATAATTTTTAAATTTGAATTTTTAAAGTGGTTCATCCACACCGTAGGCGTATCATCTAACGTTTGCAATTCGCCAGCGATCAGCGATGACTCTCAAACGTAACGAAAAACTCATCAAAAACGTCGCCAATTGCTTGCTGGTCACTAGATGCACTTTTTGCAATGTCACAGCATCAAAACTAATCAAGCGGCAACGACTACCACTAATGTACAAGGCTGTTATGTGTCTTGTAATAAGTAAACAATCACGATAATTTCGCATTGCGAGTTACGTGATCACCCCGCCGATCAGAGGTTGTAAACGGGTATCCAAAAACCAAACATTAAAAATATGCGATAGGAGAGTTTACAGTTCAAGACGAACCACTTCTACAAGTTTATATTTGTTATTGTGTTGTGAAATAAGTACTCCCATTTAAAAACACTTAATAATCGACAATAATACAAAATAAATAAGTTTGAAGTTTGAAAAAACCGGACAAGTGAGAGTCAACCTCGCCCACCGAGGGTTCCGTAAAATTTATAGGTATATATTATGAATAGATCAGGATTCGCTCTCGAAGTTTTTTCCGAGCTTTTCCCCAAAATTAGTTTCCACAATTATGTACTTTAAATAATGACTTTTTTACGATTTCATTACAAATGTACCTATAGTTACCAGATTTTTTCTTCTACTTGTAAGTATAAGACAATATTATTTGTCAAATATTCTAGGTCAACGGAAGTACTAAAATTTTCGAAATATGCGATTTGTTAACCTAAAAGTTTGATTTTTCACAGCTTTAAGGAATTGTAGACCTTAATATATGGTTTAAATTTCAACTCGATACCTCCACGCGTTCCCCAGATTAAGGGTCTTATAGTATAGATAGACGGCCAAACAGACGGATAACAAAATGATCCCACTTATAAGAGTTTTTATTTTTTTTATTTTTTACGTACGGAACTCTAAAGACGACTTATTATGTAAATTAAAAATTGGCACTTGTAGTGTATTATTTCATTGTCGGAACAAAATACTGCCACACAAACCTTATCGTAATTCATGTTTTCGCGTTACATGAAACCATTTTTCACGTAGATAGATGTGAAAAATAACCGCATTGTAAATTTTAATGGGATAATTATGTAAATTGACAAAACGTTTACCATTTTAACACATGTTGTTTGTAAATGGTTGTAGAAAAAAGCGTTCCTAGAGTCATTATTTTTTTCAGTTCTGGTCAGTGAAGCCTTGAACTATTTGTTGGCGTCATTATTGATTTCATATACGTAAGCTACGCAAAGCTGTAACTTATGATTTTACACATACTCTTTTATATTAAGGCGGGGTATTTGGACGCGCGTCAATTCTATAGAAAATGGGTGGCGCGGTATTTTCTGAAACCTATGGGAAACGTGTTAATTTTCGGATAAATAAATATAGGACATCAGCTGAAAACTAAAATTTAGCACATTTTTTTTCGTATTTACAACTAAATATCACCATATAAAAATCATGTGGAAGTTTAGAAATATTATTAACAAATTATTTGTTTTAGATATTTTTTTAGCCTGTTTTCGGAATTTTATATGATCGAGTAAAGTACAATCTATCATGTAATGAGTTAGCACATTCTTTAGATAATATCTTCAGGTATATCGTGTAATTTTTGTAAAATTGTTATTTAACAATCAATACAAAAAAACGTGATTTAACAACCAGTTTTTTTCCCGTTTGTCCATCCAAGTACGTCAAGTACTGCATGGATTTACTTCAAATTTTGCATGAATATTACTAACAGGTCGGGTCAACATATAGGCTACATATTATCACGCTATCACCTAGCGGCCAGGAGCAGTGCGAAGGAAACGAAGTCCGCGCGGACGAAGTCGCTGGCAACAGCTAGTAATCAAATAAAACCTAATATAATACCCTCAGGTCTCTTGAGTCACGCTTGGATCAAAAGAAGAAGTACAATGAGGTACAAAAATGTTTATTCGTTTTTTCGTCCAAAATCTGGACATTAAACCGTTGTGGAAATATCGCTTTTAGTTGAGAAACGTAATCGTTACTAATTCATATGATAAAGGATGACGATATAATTTGTTTCAGTTCCTTTTAAACGCGGGATATATGTTCCTTTTTCAAGTACCTAGGAGTGTTTTAAAGCCGTTTGTCATGAAAGAAATAAATAGATGGTGGAACCAGACCAGTTCTGCCTACTCTCCGAAATGTAACAATTCTCATGATATGCAAATTCTGGGGCTTTCGACAAATCGAAATTTTACACTTTATTTCGTGAACGTGTGGAAACAGACTCCTCTTTGTGTAATAGATCGACTGCCTTACTGTTCAGCATTTCGTATAGGTTTTGCCTTATACGACATGCTTAACAGCAAGGCAGTTGATTGAGATGAAACGAACATTACCTCACTCAACGCGAATGTAATACTTACACTCGCATTGACTGAGGTAGTGTTCGTTTCTCTTGAAAATGCTTCGTTTTCGAAGTAAAACGTGCATTCAAATTGTTGTTGTCAAATTCAAATATTCTTTATTTCGTGGGTAATTAATTATACACTTGAATATTGGATGCGTAAACTGTGTGCTTATATGCATGCTGACGTGCTTATATGCATGGTGAAAGTATGGTGGATGTGGATGGATACGGATGAGCCGCTGGGATCTTATTTTTTTCCGGACCATCGGTGAGTGTTATCAATTTGTTAGACCGGCGTCTTTCTTTTCGGTGGCATCGCGAAGGTTAAATAAAACAGTTTGTGGAGAATAGGAAATTAAACGTTATGGATTTCCGCAAAGTAATATCTGAATCAATAAAATAACTAACACAGGCGGCTGTCACATGGCTAGCAACGCACTATTAAAGTCTATGGTGTCTGTAGGCAATGATTATCTTTATCTACTAGGTGGACCGTCTGCTTGTTTCCTATCATATGAAATAAAATAAATTTCATCGAGCCATTGCATCTGTTAAAAGGTCAACACCGAGTAAGACTCTATCTCCAAGATATGTAAATAATTCAAGGCAATCCCCAATGAAGTTGCGTATTTTCCATGTCGTTGACTATTTATTGAATATTGTTGTTTATCAGAGTGATGGCATACCACCACAACACCACAAACAATTTAGAATTACTGTTAAAATATCTATCTTATTTCCCTATATTGGTGATTTTGCGGTTGTACAATTTGCAACAATCATTGTTACCAAAGAACTTTATTTTGAATAGATAGTTAAACCAACATTTTTAAAGTCGCCAATCGGTTGAAGATGTTAAATTATTTGACCGAGCGCAATAGTTTTCTTATATAATGATACATAATGATAATGAACAAAATGAACAACAATTTCTGAAAAATTGTATTGAAGGTTATTGCTAAAGACGGATTTAAACCTCTGTTTCTTAGTTTTTAGTCTCTGAGAACATTAAACACTAATTCGAAATTTTAGAAGCTTAGTGCAGACGTTAGATTTTTTTCATTCGAAATTTTATGTTGCAGATGATTGAATAGGTAGTTTTAGTGTCAATGTCAATGTCAATGTCAAAACATTTTTATTCAAATTATCCTTTACAGGCACTTTTGACGAGTCAACATTTTTTGAGTTACTACCGGATCGGAAACGCGGCCACACACTGAGAAGATCCGGCGGAAGAAACTCAGCGGGCTTGTCTTTTTTTGTGCATATACATTTTTTTAAACAATGTTATTACAATTACAATGTATTTATGAATAATATATTATAATTATTATGAGACTGCTATGAGGAGCAATTAATCCCATGCCTTATTATCATCCAAATATTCAGATATTTTATAGTAACCTTTTTTACAAAGTTTCGATTTGATACATTTTTTAAATTTGTGTATTGGTAGATCTTTAATAGCGTTTGGAAGTTTATTGTAAAAGCGTATAGATTGCCCCATAAAAGAGTTACTTATTCTGTGGAGACGTGATACATGCAGAGCAAGATTGTTTTTGTTCCTTGTGTTTACATTATGTACATCACTATTTTTCTTAAATGAAGAAATATTTTTACGAATATACATCAAGTTTTCAAATATAAACTGTGATGGTACGGTTAAAATATTAATTTCTTTAAATTTTTCTTTTAGGGAAACTCGTGGACTGAGATTGTAAATAGCTCTTACAGCTCTTTTTTGTAAAACAAAGATTGTATTTATATCAGTGGAATTTCCCCATAGTAGAATCCCATAAGACATAATACTATGAAAATAACTAAAATACACAATTTTCGCAGTGTCTACGTCACTAATCTGTCTCATTTTTTAACTGCAAATGCCGCTGAACTCAGTCTACTCGTTAATTTGTCGATATGTGGTCCCCACTGTAGTTTTTTATCTATCGTAATCCCTAAAAAGACTGTAGAGTCCACAAGATCCAATTTGTCCCCGTTAAGTTGTACATTGGTATCTATATGCCTTACATTAGGCGTTGAGAATCTAATACACTTGGTGTAAAAAAAAAATCCAAAGTAGGTAGTATACGACGGTATTAACAAAATGTATGTGAGTCCAGTGTATTGCGTAACGTCCAAAGACCTACAAAAAATATAGACATAGCCAAGCGTTCGTATCGTGAGTCACGTAATATGAAGACGATGCGGCAACATGAAGACGACGGCTTACTAGTCGGCCGCAAGCTACGTACGTAAGAACGGTAGAGAGAGTGAGAAACGTTCTTTTTGTGACAGTATTTATTTCGAAATCATGCCATTTTGTGTTATAAATAATTGTAAAAACAATTCTTATTCTGAAAAGAATCTTGTGGGATCACTTTTCACAAGTAAGTATCCTAATTTACATATAATTATTACAAAATTTAAATAATATTTGGCATTATTTCTCAGAATACAAATTTGAAGCGCTATTGTGACAGTGTGGTAAGTTAACATACGAATAAATTTCCCCAAACGTTAGGAAAATATCTTTTGTATTTGGGAAATACATGTTAATGTTAAGCTTATTGTTTTAATTAGATTTACCGTACTATATATGTATATACTATATATACATATTTATAAACCATGTGTATGTATGTAAAATAATTATAATAATATACAACGTGTAATTTGATCTCACAAAGATATTGATAATACTTGACTAGTTTCTGACTTTCATTATATTTTTATATATCTACCGCCCCGTTGCACTGTGGAAAATCGAGGTGTGTTTCGGCCTAAAAATCCATAAATGTGGTCGCTCAGCGACAAAGTCCTTAAATTAAATTTAGAAAAATTTAAAAAAATAACTTTTTTATTTTTATTTATATATTAGGAACGGGAACTATGCGGGTAAAACCCGGGGACTGTCTAACTTTTTTTTATATCCCTGGCCCACGGATAGCAACAGATCAATTTGCTGTCAACAGGCACTAATATTTTTTTTAAATAATCATTACATAGTATAAAACAAAGTCGCTTTCTCTGTCTGTCCCTATGTCCTTATGTCCCTATGTATGCTTAAATCTTTAAAACTACGCAACGGATTTTGATGTGGTCTTTAGATTGATTCTCGAGGGAGGTTTTAGTGTATAAACCTTTCCGATATTTAAACGGGAACAAAAGCTGCGCGGGTGAAACCGCGGGCAGGTAGCTAGTTGTAAATATAATTCATTTAAGATATTTAAGTGGTTAAGATTTTTAAATGTCAAAACGCCTATTGCCAACGCCCTTTCGACAAAGTGAATTAAATGCTTAGAATAAGATATGTTAAGTCTATCAAGGGCGGATCCGGATCTCCCCCTAGGCAGTGGTCAAGGTATGGATTTATTGCAAACAAATAAGGATTAGAGCCTACCTTGACTGAACCTCAAATTAATGAAAAAACAAACCTGAAGGCTGGATCCGCCCTTGTAGTCTATGCGCTTAGGCACCATTGATATAAAATACCCAAGATACACAGTTCCGAACAAAACTGACACTCAAAACTGTCGCTAATTAAGTCTAACAAGTTTATAGTTGTGGCACAAACGTGTTTTTTCATATTCAACCTTAAGCGCAAGATTTAAAGTTGTTTTAAAAAAGCAATGTACAAAAAGCAATAAAATTTTTGACTTAAGTTAACCGGTAGGACACGGTATCAGTGGAGTCGAATTTAAATATTTTTATGCATTGACTTAGGTAGTATTTTATGGGTTTGTAAATTTTACATAAAAAAGATCTGACCGAAAATCTGTTTTTGCGTAGAACATCTATATATCAATAAAGCAAATAATGACCATTAAAATAATTTATTTATATTTCAAACATTGTAGGTTATTGGTTCTATTACACAGAACCTAAACATATCGGCAAACTGTGAGTGTATAGCCATGTAGTATTTGACGTTTGATATTAATATATTTAGTTTGCATAGTCTAATAGACTTAGAATATATTGAAATAGGAAATTTACTGCAATGATGACTATGACTACGTTATTAAGTTCATAGATTCTTACATTTTTCTTCAGACTTATTATATTATGTATCGACAACATAGTAGGAAACGCATTAATTTTCTAGAACTAACTTTAGCTTTTCGTAGAATTCTTTTTTTGAATTAGATTTCAGTTTTTCTGTAGGTTATTTTTTGCAGTATTATGTTAACGAACATTTATTTAGTTATAGTATTTGCAGGCGTACGAGCGAATATTGCCCATAGACATTTGCAATACGAAAGGTTAGTTGCCGGCTTTTGAAAATTTTATTGACCCTCCTGTTAAAAATTCCAATATCAAGGCTGGTCGGAAAAACTGAGTGAGGTAAGCTGATTGTCTGTTTGTATAAAGAAGGTACAAGCAAATTAAACTGAATGTAATCTCTCACTACGGCGTAAGCCAAATACGGAAAAAGAGTACGGCAAAAATAATGACTTACCTACGTATTTCTGTGTTTTCCAAAATACAACCTCTTAGAGGGTAAAATAGGGGATGAATGTTTTATATAATTTCACAAGTAAAGCACTTAGGACTAAAAACTTAAAATTTCGCAAACGTATTCTTATGATGTAGGGATCCACTAATGAATGATTTTTCAAAATTCAATTCCGATGGGTATTAAATAGGGTATAAAATTTGTATGAAAATTTTTATTCCTTGGATATATTTGCATGAAATTTCGCACGAATTGACAAAAAGTTAAAAAAGTGTTTTTTCGACATAACTTATCATTTTTCGGCTTTCAACAATATTTAAATCAAAATTACACTGTTATAAATTATTTCGTATTTTAAAATAACTCTCAGGCTAATATACCGATATATTTTAAAATCTTATCACCTAGCTCCACTGCTTAAAATACTGCGTCAAATACTGCAAATCGGATTAAAATCGGTTGTTTCATTTGGGATTTATCAATAACGGAAAATTTTGAAAAATGCTTTTTTTTACATGTTTTCGACATTTTTAACATAATAAAACAATTTAGAGCAAAAAATTGCGTTGAATGTTATTCGAAAGATCAAACTCGTTAATCATTTTGAAATAATATGCATCTTTTCAAATATTGAACAAAGTATTATTTAAAAAACTTTGGATTTTTGAACTTTTCGGACTCAAAAGTCTATGCTTAGGCATAGTTTTTTTCTTTGAGCTTAAAATACCTCATTTTAGCAGAAAGTTTCAGGTGAATTTTAGGGTCAACCAGCTTACAGACTTTTTTAATATAGATACTCTAGTTGGTTACATAGGTGTGTTATATACATAGCAATCGTAGTAGATAGGTATATTTAGTTTGGAGTATAGTTTAGTACATATAATATTATTGCCAAAGGTAATTTTAGTTCAGATATTTCCTGTTAATTATAAATTTATTTTATAATTATTAGGTTAGTTTGTTCGAGAGGTGTGTTACCAATAGGTATTTTTAAATTGAGATATAGTTAGTTATGATATTAGGTATAGAAAATTTAGAAGTTATAGGAAGTTCAGGTCGTAAGTTTTTTACTTAAATTTTAATAACAAAAATGTCGTATATAAATAATTAAGATGGATATGTAAATATTATTTTTTTAAAGTACTAGCGGCCCACCCGCCCACCGAGATTTTTAATAAAATAAAGAAAGGTTAAATAAGTTCTAAAGTAAATATGCGCGAGCAAAGCCGCGGGTAACAGCTCGTATGCAAATAAAACAACTCGTATATATAAACAGTCTCTTAAAATTTATGCGAGACTAGCTGCAGACCTCTGCATTAGGATAAAAGAATTCTTTGTGCTATTCCAGGTCATCTTATATCCGAGTCCATATCCAAATTGGTACAGCCATTTTTTACGTGATTGATTATCAAACATCCAAACATACAAACTTTAACATTTATAATATGTATAGTATAAGATATCCGCAATCAAAAAACAACATTTTATTAAAATTAAATTATTAAATTAAAAAAACATTCCTAACGCAACCTGTTCCTACCACTGAAGAAAGCTTTATCAACAACACGTGTAAACAGAACAAAATTCGATGCTACTTATGATTTCCTATTGTTATATTAAAAGTTTTGTAATATATCTCCAAGGTTTCATATTCCAAATAAATGTGATTCTTACGATAAATCACAATTATATGTTGTTATTTTATATTCGTACAAGTAGAATAAAAAGAATCACCCAACTTGGTCCTCAAAATAAGTAATCAATATAATCAAACATTTTAAAATCGTCAAATTGATGTCCTCTTCTCTTTTGGCAGTTGGTTAACAACTATAAAAGCTATTCAAAATTATTAATGAAAAAAAATTAATCTTCTTAATAAAAAAAATAACTTATTAATGAAAAAGAATCGACTCCACTAATAATAACAGGATCAATTTGTATTATTCGACTAAATTAAAAGGAGGTTGTAATGCATTGTCCTTTTACTGAAAAAGTGACCACTGAAATTTTGTCGTATTATATTTGGAGCGTCGATTAAATTTTTAAGACAAATAAAATATAAAACATACATTATACCCTATATTTAGTCACATAAACAACAAAAATATATTGATAAACTCTTATCCTTACCGAAAATACAATATCTTATATTTTTTTAACGTTCATGATGTTGTATTTTACAATTTATCAGAGAATAATTCTATATTTTTGACGTGCGGACAATGACGTGAGTGACGGGATTCTATTTGAAGTGAGTGCACATTTTTAAATTGTGCACTCATTCTTAGAGGACGTTTTTGAGACATTGATTGTGTATCTTGGGTTTTTATATATCAATGTTAGGCACGCTCAAATTTGTTTTCTGACAAATTGGGTGGTGATCCGAAAACTAGCTAGGTCTTATCTATTCTTATTTGCAATAATAAAGAGCAAAGCTTAGCAAAAGCACGTAACTTTTGCTAAGCAAAGATTGCTATTTTAACACCATTAGATTACAGGTTTTATTATGAAATTTCCAATAACACTATTCTCTATCAGATATGACCGAATCGAACCCGTGACTTCAAGGTCTGAATCGAACAGGTTAACAACAACATTAAAGAGACAGTAAAAAAGCATAAACTATCTAGTTTGTAGAGATCAGTGGTTTAACCAAGCAATTCAACAGGCAAGAGCAATGGGCCTCACAATGACGTCACTACATAATAAAACGTGAATAGTAATTCGCCGCTGGGCGGTTGCTAGAGGAAAATAATACACGAACTCGGCTATTTGTAACGAACGCGCGATTATCTCCACAGATAATATTCAAATAATACACTTAAAAGTTTAAATATAGAACGGTTTTTAAAAACCAAATTCGTTTAACAAAAAGGTTGTTGTAAAAAGCAGGATATATGTTACCTATTTGATTTTCTATTAGATAAAAAACCGGTCCTGTGCGAGCTGAACTCGCAGGTCAAAGGTTTTGTTGCTGAATCGGTTTAAATAGGTACATTTTAATACTACTTTTAAAGGATGAACAAACTGATGGTAAAAATGTGCCAATGGTTTGTGAAATATCTAATAGCGCACCATGACAGTTAAAAAAAGCTATGACTTCTATGCCGTGACGCTAAACGGCAGGACGCACTTTTATACCATCACATCACGCGTTTACCGATTGTGTATACTTTGTATTTTCTTGAAGTAATGTTTAAAACGTAAATCAATTTTTGATTTTTGATAATATATATCTGATATATAATAATATATATCTGATATATCTGATAATATATCACAAATTACACAAATTGATCTAACCCCAAAGTAAGCAAATCATCTGCTTGTGTTATGGGTGCTAGTCAACGATACTATTACATAGAAATAAATGTATAAATACTATACTATACATAATAAACACCCTAACGCAGAAATACAAAGAACTGTGTTCATCACACAAATTTTTGTCCCTGTCGGGAATTGAACTAGAGCCCCATTGATTATCGATTAGGTTCGCAAACCACTCGACCGACGGGGCGGTCATAATGTCATATTTATACCTTTTTACAAAGCATTATTTTTAATCACTAGCCTTTTTCCGCGACTTCGTCCGCGTGGACTTCCTTTACTCCGCACAGCTCCTGCCCCGTAGGTGATAGCGTGATAATATGTAGCCTATATATTATCACGCTATATATATATATCCATGCAGTACTTTTTGAGTTTACCCCGGACATACATACAGACAAACAGACAAAAATTCTAAAAACTTTATTTTTTGCTTTGATATCGATTGTAGATCACGCCCCAAGATATATTTTAAAAAATATTCAATGTACAGTTTTGACTTTCCTACGATTTTATTATATGTAATATAGATTAATGCATATTTTTACTAACTGACCCACGATGCTTCGCCTGTGAGTAGATTTTTTTTTCTTTAACATAATTACTGTTGTCATTGCTAACGCAGCAACTTTAGAAACAAAATTATTTTAATTCAATGATATTTCGTACAAAAGTTTTTTTTGCCTGTGAGTAGATTAACAGCTAACAGGTCATCGATGTAAGAAATTTCATACAGTATTTAATCCCCCATTTTAGCCCCTTAGGGGTTAAAAATGTAGCTTAAACTGATCATATGGTTTTTATCTTAAAACGGGACATTAAGTTAAAGTGAACTACGCAAGCAATCTATACGTGAAGGAAAAACTTTGAAAACCTTTTTTAAGATAATTACGCGATCGGTGAAGTAGACACCGTTAAAGTTTACAAAGGGCAGCAGAAACCTAATAATATTTTTAAATAAAATGCATTAGAAATACATTTTATTAATTAAAATAAATATTAAGTTCATGGCACATACATATAATATAAACACATGTATATTGTTTTTGGCATATACATGTATGTATTACAGGTCGTTTTGTGCTAAATTCTGTTGTCAAAGTAAAAAGAGATTTTATTGTTTAGCTACGGTCTAATTTCGGTTGCAAGCGATAGTTAGTAAATATAATAATTATTATTTAATGCAGTAAAACTGCAGCAACTGACTTTCTATTTTCTATATTTCCGGAGCTCTGCATCAGAATGGGATCATGCGGGGAGTTATACCCTTTCAAACTAAAAAAGAATTTTCAAAAACAGTTCATAAATGACGGAGTTCTGAGGTAACAAACATTAAAAAACAAGCAGCCAAATTGGGAACCTTCTCCTTTTGGGAAGTCGGTTGAAAAGTAACTATGTTTATAGGATAGTATCGCTTATCAGTGTTAAATGAAATCTACAAAAGTATTGAACATGTTTAAATTATTGATTTCCTATTGAAAATTAAATATTTTTTTACGCTTTTTGTGTTTCATGTTTATATAAATGTGTAAATATTTGTAATGTTAGATGAGACTGTTAATAAATTGGTATACAATATATAATTTTTTGTAACATGATGTCTGTATTCTATACTCTTTGACCACGACTATGTATATTTTTCAGAAAACGGGACATTTTCACATCACTAAATATACATTGGGACACCAGGACAGAATAGTTAAAACTGGGACAGTGTCGTTCAAAACGGGATGTATGGTCACGTTACCTATGCTAATTGCTACGTTTGATTCTCGATCTTCAAGTATCGCCTTGTCAAATTCATCCAAATCGATTCAGCAGTTTAGTCGTGACAAAAAGACAGACTTTCGCGTTACCAACGCAGATATTAATACTTTTGAGTTTCGATGCTTGACGTCTGATAGACTCAATTTATTTTTATGTTATAGGATAGAGAACAAGCAGATAGAAAGATGTGTCGAGGGCAGCAAAGATCTCAATGGAATGACATTCTTGTTGATATATTCGAATTAGTTCTTATTGTAGGTTATCAAATATAACTTATTGGTATAATCGAATTGGTGCAACTATAATTCATCATCTATAGGTACCTGTAGATATAAACAAATTGGTACAAATTGTAATTCATCAACTATAGCTGTTCATAAAATTGAATCAACGCAATTATTATTCATCAAGTATACTTGTTAATACAAACGAATTGGTGCAAATTGTAATTCGTTAACTATACCTGTTCATAAAATCGAATTGGCGCAATTTTACAATACATCATGTATACCTGTATACGTGAAAATTGTAATTCACGAGGTAAACCTGCAGAAAGTTGAGTTGGAGCAATTATATTTCATCAAGTATACCTGTAAATGTAAACAAGTTGATGCAAATTGTAATTTATCAAGTATACCTGTAGATGTAAACGAGTTGATGCATATTGTAATTTATCAAACGTACCTGAAGATGTAAATGAGTTGATGCAAATTGTAATTTATCAAGTATGTCTGTAGATGTAAACAAGTTGATACAAATTGTAATTTATCAAGTATACCTGTAGATAGATTGTAAACGAGTTGATGCAAATTGTAATTACCAAGTATATCTGTAGATGTAAACGAGTTGATGCAACTTGTAATTTATCAAGCATACCTGTAGATGTAAACGAGTTGATGTAAATTGTAATTTATCAAGTATACCTGTAGATCTAGACGAGTTGATACAAATTGTAATTTATCAAGTATACCTGTAGATGTAGACGAGTTGATACAAATTGTAATTTATCAAGTATACCTGTAGATGTAGACGAGTTGATACAAATTGTAATTTATCAAGTATACCTGTAGACTTAAACGAGTTGATGCAAATTGTAATTTGTCAAGTATACCTGTAGACGTAAACGAGTTGATGCAAATTGTAATTTATCAAGTATACCTGTAGATGTAAACAAGTTGATGCTAATTGTAATTCACCAATTACGAGTAGGTATATCTGTTCAGAAAATTCGTTATGAAATTGGCGCAGTTATAATTAATCAAATAAGTATACCTGTAGATAAAATCGAATTGGTACAATTTGCGATTCATTAAATA
This sequence comes from Apodemia mormo, assembly GCA_036924255.1. Taxonomy (NCBI): domain Eukaryota; kingdom Metazoa; phylum Arthropoda; class Insecta; order Lepidoptera; family Riodinidae; genus Apodemia; species Apodemia mormo. Next base: position 36,261,726 of record JAUPFN010000001.1, on the reverse strand, counting down.
TACTTGTTGATATAATCGAATCGGTGCAAAAACACTGCTTAGTGATTAACGGAATATAATTCGGGTTGTGCCACTATTATTTTGTTACTGATGATTCAATCGAATACATACAACTTATCGTCCCGATTCCCGGTTCACATTGTAGGCCCGGCTTTTTTAATTAATCTACTATAATCCAGAAATCAGAAGTACTTTGTTTAATAAAGCATTTTGTCATTTATTTTGACACATCAAAATTTTTGTCAAAGTAAACTCGCGAGTTTTAAAAGTAGCCACTTCCAATTAATACAAAAAAAATTCGTCAACTGTAATACTTCAACAATGGTTCCAATTCTTGTGAATTTGGTGCGGTGCGAATCCAAATAAAATGAGACAATGAGACATGCGTTGCGAGGCCTCGCAATATCTGTATCCACCAACACTTTCGCTTCCCTAAAGCATTTTTCTTCCGCGCTGATTTAATTGGCGACTTAGCTATAAAAAGTGTTATTCTTATAGTTAGAATCGTGTTAGAGTTTCAAACCCTGCAAATTGAGAATAAAGAAGAAAAGAGTAAAAAAAGAAATAAGACGCGGTGCATCGAATTCTTAAATTTAGTGGAATATTTTTAAACGAATATTTTTTTTATTATCTTATATATTATCTAAAAAGCACTTTCAATTCAATAATTAGTTTCTAATTTTAAAATTTGGCTAGACCTTTAAAAGTAACCCTGTATAATATTCATTGTGGGGCTACATTATTGAGTAAAGATTCGTGGACCGTGGTGTCGTTTCAAGACAAAACTTCTTGGTTGTATTGTGACCACATATACTCGAACTACAAGAGTGTATCTCGCTTTCAACTTACGACGCAAACCAATGCGGAAGTGTGCTGAAATTTGTTGCGTTATAATACTAACAGAAGCACAAACATTTGCGATTCAGCGAACTGTTTGGCAAGGCGAATTTTCGACGTTGGACGATAATGCGACCACGAAATTAGCACATTATTCGTCTTTTACAAACTGCCAGACGCGAATTCAAATGGTCTGTTCTGGTGGAACAACAAGAAAGTTCGTGCTTCTTTTTAAAGGTCCATACATGTAACTTTATTATTGATATATTTACTCGTACATATGTGGTGGACTATACATTAAATCTGAATTAATTTCATGAGCTAATGTTTGAGAGTATTAGAACATTGTATACATTCAACTTATTTAATAAGCAGTGTTTCAACTGTCAACCATCATCAGAGCACATGTGATGTGTCCCACGGGCATGGTCATTAGTGTTTTTTCATTCAATTCATTTGATTCTTAGAAACTCTCTAGCTGTGAGCGATGGCATGTAATTATATAAAAATTGTAACTCAAAGGATGTAACAATGAATAATAAAATATTATGACCACATATTACTAGGAAGTTAAGTAATTAGTAATTACTTACTATTAATGACTTACATATAAGGATACAAGATAATACAAGATTATGAATGAAGAAAAAGAAAGATGCATATGGCATAAAACGATAGAATCTTTACTTTTATTCATAACATTTGCTTATATTTTTTATCATTTCGAAGTCAAGAGAATATCCTTCAAGAACTCTTATATAGAATAACACCTTGAGTGGTTATGTCGGAAGTAGTCTTAGAAAAAGACAATCGTAACTATTGAGTAATGAGTTTAAAAACCCTGTCCAACACATAAGAGGCATATAAATAAATCAACGATATTTATCAATAAAAATAGCTGAATAACTTCAGTTAACATAATAAAAATATTATCGTATTTTAAAATGTTACAGTTTAGCACATATACCACAGACCATCGTGTGGTCGTGGTGTTTAAGAAAAGGTGGAGAGAGTGGGAAAGAAGAGGAGGGAAAGCGTAGGAAAAGGAGGGGAGCGGGGAGAGAGGGGGGGAAGAGGGTGAAAGATAGGGAGATGGGGGAGGGAAGTGGGAAGAGGGGGAGGAAAACGAACGGGGAAAATAAAAATCTTTGTTCAAACCGAATGTTCCACGACACTCACACATTTTATTATTTACTAGCTGTTGCTCGTGACTTCGTCCGCGCGGGGAGGAGCTGTGCGGTTTACTCCGCACAGCTCCTCCCCCGTAGGTTTTAGTGTGATAATATGTAGCCTATATGTTGACCCGACCTATTAGTAATATTTATACAAAATTTGAAGAAAATCCATGCATTATTTTTTGAGTTTACTCCGGACATACATACAGACAAATAGACAACTAAACAGACAAGAATTCTAAAAACTATATTTTTGGCTTCGATATCGATTGTAGATCACGCCCCAAGTATCCTGCCTATATAGCCCCAAGACTTTCCCACGATTTTATTATATCTATAGATTTCGGCAATCTGTTTTCGCTTTTAATTTTACATTATTATTTAATTTTTCAATTTTATATTATTCAGGATTTTTGAGATTTTTTTCAACTAATTGTTCTTGACCGTTTACGAAAAATACGAGTAAATTCGCCGCTTGACAAGCTCGTTAGAGGCGAACTAAAACTTATTTTGTCACTAATGTTACGTTATTGTTACTGCTAACGAAAGATCAATAAAGATAGAGGAGGAGATAGAAAGAGAAGGGGAAGAACTAACGAGAACTTTATACTGTTAGCACAGCTATTGGGTGGTAGATTTGTAAAATGAATCAATCTCATATTTTACCATACACAAACGCATGGATACGTATCCCTACTATCTTGGGTATCACATACATATTACATACATACCACATTACATAGTACTGGCATTATTGTGTTAGGAATAAAAAGATCAAACCACAGAGAATTTCAAACCCACTTTCCAAATGGATGAGGTCATCAGGTCGGCTTTATTTTTTTTAGTACCATGAATGACCGAATTCTGGGACATTTAAGAACCGATTTAGAAAATTTTGTTTTTGTTTAGGAGGTAGGTATACTTCTCGTGTAGTCATAAGCAAATGGCTCTCCTGACGAAAAGAGAAACCATTTCATATAGACACTATTTCTTTATAGTGCGTTGCTATTCGTGTGGCGCGATGATAGTGCCACATGCTGCATGTATAATTCTTTCTTACCCTCCGATTCGGAACACGACAATGATCGGCACCGATGCTGTTGCGGTAAAGCGGCGGTACAAATACCCGGGCTAGAAGTTACGAAACTCAATTACCTAGTAGTGACACATATAGCCAATCGGTCGCCATTTATGACTTGCCAGGCTGAACGGAAGTTGGTCTTTTCTTTAAAGGGAGCCCGGAAAACACGGGGTAAAAAGGGGGTGCTAATGAAACATACATTCTAATCTTGAATTTACTCCTATAAAGCAAGCTCCAATAAAAATGTCCTATTCTTAAAAGGGGACCCGGTCAACAAAGGGAAATTCCGAAAACACGATATTGATGTTTTCGGAATTTCTCTCGAAACCGAGCCTCGGCTTAGGGTAGTGCTAATCTTGATTATTGGTATGACAGTAAGTGATACCGCCAATCGAACTCAATCGAGTTTCGGATCGCTGTCAATCCCTTTTCCCCGTTCTGGGCGCCCTTTGAATAATAGATCATCTTGCATTCTGTTAGACAGTTCGCAAAAGGTAAACGATTAGCTATACGAGTCATTATCAATGTAGCTACTAGGTGTAGAGTTCTGGAACGTCTCGACCGAGTCTGGTACGACCGGCTTGCCTATTACAGCAGTGGTAGCGTCAATGCTGTTGTGGTGTTCCGGTTTAGAGTAAAAGGTACCTGGTAAACTTCCACACAGATAGCACCCCTATCATCTGTGGTGTCTCTAGGCGATAGTTGTCTCTTTCCATTAGAAAAGCCATCGACTTCATTGCTATCTTATGATGTGAAAAAATCACCTTGCCGCCTTTGTATGAGTTGTACGCAATGTCAAACGTACACCCACTACGAATGTGGGTTGTATATTGATTCCAAGTCAGCCGTGAATTTGTCTATACCAAATATTACCAATTTGAAGTTATACCTATAATTAATAATTTAAGTATCTTCAAACCTGTATCTTGTGCTTACGAAATCTGTGCCAGTGTACCCAAGAGTAGCCGAAGATAATTACAGCCGGTTTCCGAAACGCAAATTAATTTTAACAAGCAACTAATCTGTGTTTAACAGATCATTTGCTTTTAAAAATTATGTTAAACACAGATTAATTGCTTGTTAAAATTAATTTGCGTTCCGGAAACCGGCCGTTAGTCCCACGGCAAGGTGGCAAGCCTATTGGCAACCGGGTACATGTCCAGTTTCGGGCAATGATGTTTTTGTCAGGAAACTGAAGGAACACATTTTTCGAATTGCCTGACCCGTAAATAGAACCCAAGACCTCACGTGATCAACACCGACACATGATAACTAGTCAACAGTAGCGATAATAATTATTTGTAAAGATTTAAGTACATCTGTGTCTAGTTCTTTGGAGAATTGATTAATTGCCTTATTGTTAGGCATCTCGTCAAAATGTTAATATAGGTACGTCAGTTAGACAACTAAATAGTAAAAGTCTGCAGCGTTTCGTCCAGATATGGTACCATTGGCTTTGCTATTCCTATCGCAATAGTGTCAGTGCTTGACACTAATAAGTGTCGTATTCACAGACCACACAAATACTAATATTCACGTTGTTGGGCGCAAAACGTGAAGCCGCTCATAAATATAGAAATATGCCATATTGTGCTATTTTATGGTGTCGAATAAAAAGCTAAGGAATACCTCTTGAATCTGGAGTAATTTTATTTAATGGGTAAGTATTATAACTCTGTTTTTCCTTTTTGTAAATGCAAGCGACTTTGACATCCTTAGAAACTGCTTTGAAAAGCATAGTCGGTTTATTTCGTGGTTGTGTTCCTTTCCGTTCCGTAGAGGGCAGGGATTTTTTTTTATAGAAGAGGGGCAAACGAGCAGGAGGTGCACCTGATGGTAAGTGATCACCGCCATGGACATCCACAATACCAGAGGTCTTGCAGTTGCGTTGCCGGCCTTTTAAGAATGAATAAGCTCTTTTCTTGATGGCCCCCAAGTCGTATCCGTTTGGAAGCACCCCTGCCGGTAGTTGGTTCCACAACTTTTGCAAACTTTTGCATCTGGTGTCACATCCCTGTCACACGAATAATAACACATCACTAACATTCGGAGACTACTATCGGAGACGGTCATCTCTTTTCATCAGGAGAATCAAGTGAAAAAAAATGTCAATGACAATGGAGAAACCACAACATAAATGTATAACATAAAAGAAACACAAAAAGTTTACTATAAGGTTTATTTTATGACAATAATTACATGTTTGTTACGGTAAGTATAAAGAAAGCAGTTACATAGTGTCAATAATTACTTCTTTCCCACCGCCATCCAGCGGCTTCCTTGAAACTGCTAATGATCACACGCATGTAGGATCACCAGCTGCTCTTTATATTATGGATTGCATTTCAGGATTGTTATTTTTTCCTACCTTTATAGCCTTTATCAGTTTTATCTTTATCTTACCTTTATTAGGTCGATAAAAAAACCAAAAAGAAATTTGTCTCACTCTGCCTAACAGCCAGGAAAACGGGCGTGATGATGATTTGAAACACGATACTATATACAACAATACTAAAGACTAAACGAGAATCTTAAACAAACGAGAGGCTTACTTACTTCACAGATGGACTGAAGAAGACAAAAGAAAAGATCAAATTTAAAAACAGAGTCTTCACTTCCGTATCCCCGAAGAGGTAAGCAGAGGTACAGCCAGTGCACTTACAATTAGCCGAAGATACTTTGTCCCAAAATGTGATAGGTGGTAAGCCCATCCCCAGCTAGGCATTTATCCAATTTGGCAACTTTGTTTTTATCTGATAACTGAAAAAACACTTTTTGAATTACCTGATCAACACCGACACCGTACCACTTGATTATAGAAGCGATTTATATATTGATATTATTAAGACCAAAATATAGTTTATAATATATTTTTAACAAAAAATTAAACCGACGAATAATTATGCGTGTTCATTCATTAAAATCAGTGAGTGAAAAACCAATCATCCCTTGTTTTAAATACCCATACAGGCATAAACAAGGGATGATAAGGGTACGTAACTCTTAGGAACAGTTGGATTTAAAAGAAAATGGGACCACCCTCGGGCTGTAACCATTCCAACAAAAAAATCTGTAGATCCTGCAGGTCATCGCTAAAATTTTCCGCTGAATTGAGATATTTTAAGCTCAAAGGAGTAAAAACTATAAGCAAAGATTTTTTCGGTTCAAGCATTTAGTTAAAAATGACAGGATATTGATTTTTGTATATGTATATTTTGGAAACGATGATCAATTTCGATCTTTTGAATGGTATTTAACTAAATTTTTGAGATCTAAAGTATTGTTTTAGATATACATATAATCGATAGGATCATTGATGAATCCCAAAAAGATTGACTGATTTATTACTATACTAGCTGTTGCCAGCGACTTCGTCCGCGTGGACTTCGTTTTCTCCGCACTGCTACTCCCCCGTAGGTGATAATATGTAGCCTATATGTTGACCCGACCTGTTAGTAATATTCATGCAAAATTTGAAAATTTTAAAAACTATATTTTTGGCTTCGATATCGATTGTAGATCACGCCCCAAGTATTCTTTTAAAAAAATATTCCATGTACAGTTTTGACTTTCTTACGATTTTATTACATGTATAGATTATAAAAATTGATTGAATATATAGATAACCCGTCGAATTGAGAACCTCCTCCGTTTTTTCGTCAGTTTAAAAATAATATTTAAATCATCAAATAATAACGTCAACATACTAAACTATTTCAATAATAAAAACGTCGAGATATTCCTTAATCCGAGGTACAATCTCACAGGAGCCACTAACACGGGAAAGATGACAAGCATTTAAAATACTTCATATTTATCTATACATATAATAAAATCGTAGATAAGTCAAAACTGTACATTGATTATTTTTTAAAAGAATACTTGGGGCGTGATCTACAATCGATATCGAAGCCAAAAATATAGTTTTTAGAATTTTTGTCTGTTTGTATGTATGTCCGGGGTAAACTCAAAAAGTACTGCATGGAATTACTTCAAATTTTGCAAGAATATTACTAACAGGTCGGGTCAACATATAGGCTACATATTATCACGCTATCACCTACAGGGGAGAAGCTGTGCGGAGTAAACGAAGTCCGCGCGGACGAAGTCGCTGGCAACAGCTAGTACTATATACAAATCTCACCAGCTACTAGAATATGGAACCGCAAGACCCAGTCGCTGAAGTATGGTTAACCTATACGCATGAGAACGACATCACTTCCGCGAAGCGAACAGACCTTTGATACGACATAATCACGCAGTTCTGTGTTTTATACAACACAAGAACAAGCTATTTAACTACTTATTACCCGATTGCTGGTCTTAGAATTAGAATAGGCTATGGAGGTTATAATTTTTTATGCCAATAACTGTTTGGAGTACTTCATTCGTAATGATAGGTGGAAATTTCTTGTTACAAGAGATTTGTGTTCGTCAGAAGATGTCATCAATCATCACATCATTCTTCAACATTGAAGCCTAAGATGTTTTTTTTATATATCATAAGATAGCAAACAAGCAGATGGGTCTCCTGATGGAAAGGGTCAACCATCGCCTATAAACACCAAATATGTTGATGGTGTGTTGCTATCTTGTGGCGAGATCTAATGCCACGTGCATAAGTTTACCAGCTTCCTTACCCTCCAAACCGGAATACGACAGTGTCTAGCACTGACGCTATTGCTGCAAGAATAGGTAAGGCAGTGGTACCAGACCCAGGCGAGACAATGAAGAACTCTACCACCTAGTAGTCTTGTACAACTTGTATTAAACTGCTTTCACCGTCTTATCTTTCTTATTGCTTATAAATCTACAGTGCCCGTGTTGGTTGGGGCTCCTTTGAAGAATAGACTAACTGCCATTCTGCCAGGTAGGTTCAAAAGGTAACCAATTGGCTATACGTGTCACTACCATTGTGTATACTAGGTGGTAGAGTTCCGCAACGTCTCACCCGGGTATTTGGTACCACACCTTACCTATTCTTGTCGCAATAGCGTTAATGCTTGTCATTGTTGTGTTCCGGCTTGGTAAGGTAGCCGGTAGATTTATACATGTGGCATTACCATCCCGTCACTCGGATAGCAACGCACCATTAACATATTTGGTGTCTAAAGGCGATGACTTCTCTTTCCATCAGGAGAGCTATCTGCATGTTTGTAATTTTATGATATACTAGCTGTTGCCCGCGACTTCGTTCGCGCGGATTTCGTTAACTCCACACAGCTCCTCCCCCGTAGGTGATAGCGTGATAATATGTAGCCTATATATTGACCCGACCTGTTAGTAATATTCATGCAAAATTTGGAGTAAATCCATGCAGTACATTTTGAATTTACCCCGGACATACATTGACTTTCCTACGATTTTATTATATGTATTAGCTGTCGCCCGCGACTTCGTTCGTTCGTTTACTCCGCACAGCTCCTCCTCCGTAGGTAGGTAGTAGGTAGCGTGATAATATGTAGCCTATATTGACCCGACCTGTTAGTAATATTCATGTAAAAATCGAAGTATCCATGCAGTACTTTTTGAGTTTACCCCGGACATATATTGACTTTCCTACGATTTTATTATATGCATAGATATAGATAGATAAATATATACTTCTGTCATGTCTGTAGCTATTATTATTAGCTATCTTTTTAGCCGTTTCAACATCCATAACACTTTTCAGCTTGATCAAAGGAAAATTTGGTATTCTGTTACTTCAACGATATTGCAATGACATTGTAAATATGAGCTGAGGCTGAAAACGTATTTCGGAATACTGCTTCTTATAGATTCGTGCCTCTGTTAAAAACAAATCATTTGCGTCCCTGGTAGGCCAACTGCCAGCTGTTAGGCGTGAAAGTTAACATAGTGGATAGTAAAGACGCCCTCAGCTTTAGTACCATCACCTTACCTTTTTCTCTCATAAGCTTCAGTGCGTGCCACTGTCTTATCAGGTTGAAAATTAAGCAGTACTGACTGCTTAATTTGTGTGATTTATTTGTGTGAATTACGACCCTGTACACGGATGGCAACATGCTATTGATATACGCTGGACAGATTTTGATGAATTGTTTTACTCCAGAAAACCTCATTAGTCACGGGAAATTCACAAAAACTTTACAACAATAGTAGACGAGTAGAACTGTTTAATTAAAATTAAATAAACCCCTGAAATAAAAATGTTAAACTTTAATCTATCACAATTCACAATCTAAAATAAATTAGGGACAAGAATCACAAGTCACTATCCCCGATAAAGGTTTTTATCCGTGATAGAACATTGTGATTACGGTCTATTTCTCACCCCGATCGGAACAGAGTATACGCAATAAGTTATACTTTAAATTTATTGGTTCTCGTGATCTTTGATAACGTAGCGTAAACCATGATTGAAGCGGCTCGTCCTTAAATAGCGGGTTCGACGACCCGGCCAGTGGCCTTGCCCTTCACGCCGGAATCAACTCTCAGCATACTTCAATACAACCGCGCTCTTCGTCAAAAACACAAACGTAACATTTTATTTATGTAGTTTGAAGAAATTATTGTGTAATATTTTAACTGATTGCGTTAGAGGGAAGTTTATGTGTGTATGTATCTATATTTTTGGGCATGCTCTGCTATCTAAATAGGTACCTACTTGTTAGAAATAAGCTTCAGAGGTGTTATTAGCACAGAATATAGACTTATTATGTGTCATTAGTTTCGTGTTAATCCTGAGAGTGATACCTACCTAGTAGGTTATATTATAATCTTCCTTTTTTCCACGTCCTTTTGCGACGTCATCGACCTTCACAGTAGTGACGTGACGTCACCTCGACTCGATTATCAGTTATTACCCCTTAAAATAGGTAGGTATATAATAAATAGTTACGTATATTTTTGACCCGACTGTTTGACGATAGACGCAAATGCGGCCGCGGCATTAGTATGGCAAGTAGATAGGTACCTAAGGTTTGAAGGTTTTATGCATGTGGCATTATCATCTCGCCGCACGGATATCATCGCACCGTTACAACCTTTGGTATTAATAGGCGATTGTTGTCTCTTTTCATCCGTAGATCTTGTAGCAAAACAGCAAATTCTTATGATATATAAAAATAAATATCTAAACTCCTTGAAGACTTTTCTTCAAAGAGTTTCCAAAACAGGCGTACTTATGTCAAGAGGGTTATCATTTATTAAAGTGGAGGAAGTTAGATAAATCTGCCTGGACCGCGATAACCGCATTAAATTCTTTGCCTCATCTTTGAGACACGGCGTGAAGAATATATCTTCACACCGTGTTGTGAAAATATATTGTATCTATAAGTATGTGTGTTGATTCGATTTCTTTCTTTCTCTTTTCTTCTTTGTTTCGTTCTGTTATTCTATATTTCTTATTAGCTGACCCGCACAACGTCGTCCGCGGGCAGAGTAACATATCATCAGTATTATATATCTAAAAGTAAATACCTTACCTTTTCCCTTAATAAGAAGGCTTTACCACCAGATTCATTTATTATCCGTGCTCATTCCTGTAATTTACCATATAAACACTGTGATTGCCCAGAACTTGAGCGTACTTCAACTGTTAGGTATCTTGGTGTCTGGCTAGATACTTCATCATCTTGGAAAGAACATATAACGTCCCTGACCCCCAAATTAAGGAAATTAATTTACATCTTCAAAAGATTGCGATGCATTGCTGATATTACCTTGTTAAAGATTGTCTATTTCTCTCTAGTACAGTCGGTTATTTCATACTGTATTACAGTTTGGGGTGCCGCAGCACAAACTCATATGGCTAGGGTTGAGGTTGCTCAAAGAGCCGTTTTAAAGGTAATGACATTTAAACCCTTCCGGTTCCCCACAGATAGCCTTTACTCTCTCTCTGTAATGTTCTTTCTGTGAGAAGACTATTTGTACTGCAAACAATACTCCGGAAACATTCAGAATTGGTTTTCGATCCAGAGATTTATAACAAGCGAAGAGCAGATATAGCATGTCCAACTATGAGTCGGAGAACGGCAGCTGCAAGCCGTCACTATCAGCATCTTAGCACAAAGCTCTACAACCTAGCAAATAAGGAATTGGAAAGAATTGGAAATTTATCACCTTCCAATAAAACTATGTAAGCGTAAATTGTTTGACTGGCTAGTACGGCTTTCATATGAACAGTCGGAACGTTTAATAAAATACGTGAGATAACCTGTGCCATCGTCATAATCATCACACACACTCACACACACACACACACGCACACACGCACCCACACATACACATACACATTCACGCATAAATCAAAATCAGCACCTTAAATTCAAAAGTTCATACACTTTTGTTTATATTGTATATTGTTTGTGTATGATAAATTGTGTATAGATAGATTTCTTATAATTTTTTTAATTATAATGAACATTGTTTTACCTAATTTAAAGAGGGGGCACTCTCACTGCGCTACAGTTTTTAACTTTAGCAGTTGAGAGCGCTAAAACTGTTTGTATGTGTAACGATTTTTGTTCCGAATAAACTTTATTATTATTATTATTATTATTATTATTATAGAAACATTTTTAGGTAAGAGTAATAGACAAACCGACTAACTTTCGCAATCATAATATTAGTACGGATAGATAGATTACAATAAAGTTACTTTAACCAACGTTTTCAAACAACATTTAAGAATTTACCTGCAAGTCATCGGCTAGAGGCGATGTTATTTTATGATCTTTAAACACTTGTAATAGTTTGCACCTATGAACAAACAATTATATTGATGTTAAGTTTAGAAGTGAGCTTGTCTTGGGTTTTTAAAAAGAAGCGGTCCATTTTTAAACAGTAAAATAAACTAGAAACAGTCATGTAAAAATTGAAGCTTCAGCGGATTCGTTTCTTTCTATTCTAAAGTCGACGAATTCTAGCTATTTTCTCTTCTTTTCTTAACAGATATAATTAATTTTTAGTTAGCTTAAAAACCGCTTTTTTATCTTAACAACTAAAAGCCTGTTTTTTGGACGACAAAACGAGTAAGTTTTATATTGATACGTATATACGATTATGTACGTTACATAAAAGCAGATAGTTATTTTAATCGACAAATATGACTATCGCATGAAGACACCAAACATGTTATTGGCACGTTGCTACGTGAGACTGTATTTAATTTCCCCAGCATAAGTTTGCTGAACAAGCATTGATACTATTTCTAAATTCTGAACTTGTCATGGGTGTACCGAGGGAGGAGGCGGGCAGATAGGGGCACCTGCCCCCCCTTGAAATTTGTTTACCTTCATACTATCTACTGTCGTCGATAAAAACATAATAAGATAAAAATATAGTCTAAAAATGTTACGGTTTCGGTTTCGGCCGGAACTTGAACAAAATCGATTTTAGTTTCGGCTGAAAATCCAGTTTTGGTCGGTCACTATTTATTATCTGACTTGCCCCTCCGACTCAGAACCTGAGTACACCAATGAAACTCCTACCGCTAGTCCCGATGTTACTTACGTGTATTAGTTTTGCTTTGCCGTTTACGAGATACCTATCTATTAGGCAGTTGATCTATTCTTCAAAAAGGTTCTGGATCAAAACGGGACACGTTACTGATGGATGTACCCATAGGCTCATGAGGCCTTGGCCTATGGCAGCATGATTGACTTATTTCCACTAAGAATGAATATTGTAGTTTCTGATGATTTATTATAATAATAAAAAATTTAAATATTTATTTTAAACTAGCTGTTGCCCGCAAATTCGTCCGCGCGGACTTCGTTTACTCCGCACAGCTCCTCCCCCGTAGGTGATAGTGTGATAATATGTAACCTATATCACAGAATATATAACTAATACCTATATGTTGACCCGACCTGTTACTAATATTAATGCAAAATTTTAAGTAAATCCATACAGTACTTTTTGAGTTTACCCCGGACATACATACAGACAAACAGACAAAAATTCTAAAAACTATATTTAGTGCAGCGAGGTGATTAGTGTGTAGAGTGTATTTACGTATTACATTTTGTTGTTTGTGTACTTGTGTTGTAAATACACGGATTTAATATAAGTGGTGTTTTCTTACAATTACGAAGTACGTAACAATATGTATAGATTATAAGGATTAATAATATTCTTAATCCTTTTGCTCTTTACTTTCCTAAGATAGGCTTTGCTTATTAACTCTACCATTTAGTAGTCACGATGGTAATGACCCTTACCATCGTGTATACTAAATGGTAGAGTTCTCCGTTGTCTCGTCTGGATCTGCTGGCATCGCTTTCATTATTTCTGCTGCAATAGCGTCAGTGCTTCCCACTGTCGTGTAAAGTTTAGAGGGTAGTGTAACAGGTAACCTTATGCAAAAGACATTAGCACCTCGCCACTCGAATAGCGACGCACCATTCAAACCCTTGGTGTCTATAGGCGATGGTTGCCTTTTTCAATCATGAGATTCAGTTGCTTATATGCTATTGTATGATATAAAAAACTTAAATATTTATTTTAAACTAGCTGTTGCCCGCGACTTCGTTCGCGCGGACATGGTTTACTCCGCACAGCTTCTTCCCCGTAGGTGATAGCGTGATAATATGTAGCCTATATGTTGATTCGACCTGTTAGATATTCTAGCAAAATTTGAAGTAAATCCATGGCAGTACTTTTTGAGTTTACCCCGGATATACATACAGACAAACAGACAAACAGACAAACAAACAAACAGACAGACATACAAACAGACAAACAGACAGACAGACAGACAGACAGTTGATACAAAATATTGTAAACATGTATCAAGGGAGTTCTGTTAAGTAAAATTTATAAAATATATTAATATAAGATTAATATGAAGGACAGTAAATAATTCAGCATTGGTAATAAAAACAACAAAAAAGCAAATACTAATCCCACCGCCGGTTTCCGAAACGCAAATTAATTTTAACAAGCAACTAATCTACGTTTAATATATTTTTTAAAAGCAAATGATCTGTTAATCACAGATTAATTGGTTCTTTAAATTAATTTGCATTTCAGAAACCGGCCGTTAATTTGCGTATGTCATATATACACAAACTAAGATTAGTATTTTGCTCTTTCTTAGGTAATTAATTTTGTTTATCATTATTTAAGTTTAAGTTACTTTCAATTAAAATGATACTCAATACACAGAACATAACATTTCAGTTAATTTGTATTTAGATATACAAAAATATAATGTTTTATTATTATTATAACAATTAAACAATGATGGTTTTGTTTATAGAATCAGTCTTTTTGAATCCATTGAACTATCAAACATCGAACAATCGTATACTTAATTTAAACCGATTCAATTATACCTATTTGAATCGATTTAAATTCAGTATACGATGCTCTACATTCCACATATTTATAATTTTTAGAACATGATAAAAATATGTTTTTGACGTTTTGGCATGTTTATATTTTTTATGGCACGTATCAGTTAGGCAGCCAGCGCTCCTCATGAAACTTCTAAAACTATGGTGACAAACCTTTAAAAGGTGCATTTTTTATCGGCGTAAATCATAAATCAGGAATGTAAGCCCAAATCAGACAAGTACTGACGTTACGGCAGTGGGAATACTAATAATTGTTTTCTACAAGCATTTTTAACAGCAGTTAAACAACTCAAGTTCTATTAGGTACGTACACGAGTGTCAAAAAACATTTTTTGACACTCGTTTTTAATGTTTTTATCGGTATAGAAGATTCCTATATCTAATACCTTTAAATGAGAAATTCTTGTATATATGTCGCAGTGAAATTGTCAATAGCTGTTAGATTATAATCTACCTAGGGGTTTTATAATTTGGTTAGGTTAGGTTAGCAGTTAAACTTAGGTAGATTATAATCTAACGGTATTGACAATTTCACTGTGACATATATATAAATATATGATCTGAATCTCGGAAACGGCTTTCACAATTTTCATGAAATTTAGTATGCAGGGGGTTTCGGGGGCGTTGAAAAGTTCTAGCTAGGTTTCGTTTTTAGAAAACGTCGTTTTTACCAAAAAAAAACGAGTAAAGCTCGGTCATCCAGGTTCTGAATTATTAACAGCCTAACGTTGTATAAGGCCTTCTTATGCTTTGGTCGTTATATATTTATATCATTAGATTGCAAACAAGTAGATGGCTCTCCTGATAGAAAGAGAAACCACCACCTATAGACACCAAAGATTCTAGAAGATACTAGGTGGTAGAGTTCTGCATCGGCTCGCCCGGGTCTGGTACCACCGCCTTAACTATTCCTGCTGCAATAGCGTCAGTGCTAGTACTGTCGTGTTTCGGTTTGGAGGGTAAGGTAGCCGGTAAATTTATGCATGTAGCATTAGACCTAGCCACAAGATAGCAACGCACCATTAACATCTTTGGTGTCTATAGGCGATGATTGACTCTTTCCATCATGAGACCCATCTGCTTGTTTGCCATCTTATGATATAAAAAAAATAAGATAGGTAGTAATCGAACTATGTTGCTGCACACGAGTTAAATCAATAAGTTTCGGTAGAACCAAGTCACGAGTATGATGTTTGTTTATTATCAGTAGTAGTAATAGGGTATAAACAGGCATTTAAATAAGACCATTTTCAATGACTCGTTGATCGAATAATCGTTAACATATTAAGACGAGCCTCGGTTTTATACAGGGTTACTTTTAATGGTCCGACTAAATTTTCAGAGGCTGTTCAGAATCGATAATATGTTCGTTATAATAAAAAAATTCAAAATTCAAAATTTATTGTTGTCCGACCATTGATATAAAAAACCCAAGATACACAATCAGTGTGTCAAAAACGTCCTCCAAAAATGAGCGCACAATTTTAAATTGTGCGCTCATTTCAAATAGAATCGCGTCGGCTACGTCACTGTCAATTTTATTTATTTTCGTACATTGCTTTGTAAAAACAACTATAAATCTTGCACTTTAGGTTGGATATGCAAAGACATATGTTTTTGCCTTATCTATAACTACTTAAAAGAAATAAGGGACACTTTTGAGTATCAGTTTTGTTCGGGACTGTGCATCTAGGGTTTTTTATATCAATGTATCCGACACAAAAAACAAAATGCATGGACATAAATAAAATTACGGAAAATTAGAACTAAAATATTTTAGTGCCTTCTACCAAATTAAAAGTGATCGGGAAAAATGTACTTAGAGCGAGAAATTACATAATAATTACTATCGTAATTATAGGTAAATGTAAAATGCCACACTGACAGCATTACAGAATTCATTCACAAGACTTGGTGATCGAATTCATGATTTAGTGGGATATTTTTAAACGAATATTTTCATATTATCTTGTAATCATTTTACAATAATAATTAAAAAACACTTTAATTCGATTCTAAAAACTCCTTTATAACTCCGTTTTATCATCATAATAAAAGAGATAAAAAAACGGAGGTTACATTTCCAGCCTATACTCGTGTGTCAAATTTCATTCAAATCCGTTCAGTAATTTTTGCGTGGTTGTGTAACAAACATGACATACATATATATATATATATATATATATATATATATATATATATATATATATATATATATATATATATATATATATATATATATATATATATCATAATATAGATAATATAGATATGTAAAAATATAGGTAGGTACATAGTTTATATATTTATTTGCTGTTGTGGTCATCAAATAGCTTAATACTGGTACAACAGATTAGACAATACAGCTAGAAACTTTCCGTTCGGTATTCCTAAAACGTTATTTAGATATTTGACACGCAACACAAATAAAATTACTCTGGTACATTGACATTGCGTCCACTCAATAAAATACTGACTCAATTCAAAAAAATTGGTGATGGTGAATCACATAGCAAAGGAGAACTGAACGCCGACACATAGCTCAGTGGTCAGAGCGTTGCCTGGCTTTAAGGTAAGCAAGTCGCTGGTTCAAATCCAGCCATCTGAAATTTGTCTTTGTTTTAACCGATTACCGGTTAACCCCTAACTCTGGATAAGTGCTAAAAAATGTACTTGAGTGGTAAAAACTGTAAATGTATTGAAGGACACAATAGTTAATAGACATAATATGTAAGCAATAAAAATATAATAAAAAGAGAATATTGCTTAGCTACATAGTAAACCACAACAAAATATTGGCGATAGTAGTGTACTAACGAATCATGTTTTGTATTCAGCAAATCCCTGTTTGTAAATAATGAACATCGATATGTATGAGCCTGTGTCCGTAAACGATCATTTTTCTTAGTGATAAAGGCAAAATTTAAACACCAATTTTTTTTCATATTTGGTATCAGAATCGAGTTGCCGTGTCGTGGAGAATGTTCATTCTCCTTCAGCATGTATAGCATTTTACCAGTCAACCTGTATACATATATGGTATACATATACAACTAGTCAACTTGTACGCATAAGTATACAATGGCACTTATAGTAACAGTTAGCCCTATAGATGCTATATGTGTTATATGTAAATAAAGGCAAAACCTCCTGGCTAAACATACGAGCATACAAATTTCAAATACTAGCTGGCACGGTAAACGTTTTGTCCTAGTGAATTATTTGTAGTGCTTAGAATGCGTTATAAGTCTATGATGTAGTAAATATTTTGGTAGGGTAGGGTGAGGGTAAGAAGGTGAAAATTTAGGGTTATATATGGATAGGGACACCCAAGTCTCCTAGCAGTATTAAATGTAATAACTTTTAAACGAGCAATTTTGTTGTTGTTTTGTTGTATAAATTATTATACATATAAACCTTCCTCTTGAATCACTCTATCTATTAAAATATCAAATCACGACCCCACCCTAAGCCGAGGTTCGGTCTCACAGGAGACACCCTTAGCGCGAAGGGCGTACAGCCCTACACCTTTAAATTCTGGCTGAGCACTCTGCTCGCCCCCGTGACCGGTGAAGCTGTAACAGCCCATAAGGCTAACAGCAATTGAGACATTCCTTAAAAAAAAAAATTAAAAAATCCGCATCAAAATCCGTTGCGTAGTTTTAAAGATCTAAGCATACCTACATAAGGTCAGACAGCGGAAAGCGACTTTGATTTATACTATGTGCTGATATATAATCTGTGTCTCGGAAAAGGCTCCAATAATTTTCATGAAATTTAGAATGCAGGGGGTTTTTTGGGGCGATAAATCGCTCTAGCTAGGTTTCATTTTTAGAAAATGTCATTTAAAAAAATGTGTAAACGGTTGACCCTACAGGCCATCCCTGAAACTTCCCGCTAAATTAAGGTATTTTAAGCTCAAAAAAGTAAAAACTATAAGCATAGATTTTTTCAGTTCAAACATCTATTATCTTAAAATGGAAGTATTAAGATTTTTGAAAAGCTGCATATTTTGGAAACGATGATTGAATGTCTTTCGATTGACATTTTTGCTCAAGATTTTGAAATGTAATATATATATATATATATATATATATATATATATATATATATATATATATATATATATATATATATTATATATTAAAAAAACTTTAACTATAATATTATATAGGTTGTAGAAATATTTCAATTTGAAAATTGCTCAATTTGTTTTACTTATCAATGACGAAATTAAACAAAAAAAATGTAATTTGATATTGCTTCGAAAATTTTCAACCTATCTTATAAGGTACATAAGATAGGTTGAAAAATTTCGAAAAAAAAAATATATATATATATATATATATATATATATATATATATATATATATATATATATATATATATATATATAAGTGTACACACTACGTACGGAAGTTACTGATTTTACCTCGATTTTCGAAAATCGAGTTTTCACCAGCGGTCCACGTTTTTTTGAGGGCTTAAGAACCTTTTCCGACTATTTTCACGATGACGTCAGTATGTATGTATGTGTTAGTGAAACTTAGACTTCCTGAAAATTTGAGCGATTCGGTTTAGGAGATTTTGAGAAATTTTGAAAAAGCACCAAAAAAAAATTTGGTGAAACAGTATTTTTTAATATAACTTCCAGATTTATATACCGATTACAAACCGATTACAAACCGATTACATTACCGAAGTACAAAAACTAATCAGCTCTATTCCTCAAAAAACTACGTCTAATACATAAATTGCATCCACATCGGTTTATCCGTTTGGGAGTAATCGTTGACGAAACAATTTGAAAAAAGTGTTTTTTCGACATAACTTCGAAGCTATGTCGAGCTTTGAAATTTTTCAACCAATAATTTTTTGGTATTCTACGATATTTTAGTACTAAAACAACGACGTCAAATGCCGTTTCAATAATCTAAATCGGATCTAATTCTCAAAACTTATAGCTTTTCAAATATTAAAATTACGTTGTTTTTAGCAAACTTACTTAATTTTTTTAAAATAACTTTCAAGTCAATTCACCGATTGACTTAGTAATCTTATCAGCTTTGCTCCTTTAAAAACTGCGTCAAATACCGTTAATTTAATCAAAATCAGTCAATTTGTTTGGGATTTATCAATGAAGAAAATTAAAAATAAAATGTTTTTTGACATCGCATCGAAATTTTTCAACCTTTTTTTTTTATATATATCATAAGATAGCAAACAAGCAGATGGGTCTGTCTCCTGATGGAAAGAGTCAACCATCGCCTATAAACACCAAAGATGTTAATGGTGCGTTGCTATCTTGTGGCGAGGTCTAATGCCACATGCATAAGTTTACCGGCTACCTTACCCTCCAAACCGGAACACGACAGCGATTAGCACTGACGCTATTGCGGCAGGAATAGGTAAGGCGGTGGTACCAGACCCGGTCGAGCCGATGCAGAACTCTACCACCTAGTAGTCACGATGATAGTGACGCACATAGCCACTCGGTCGCCTTTTACGACCTGCCTGGCAGAACGGCAGTTGGTCTATTCTTCAAAGGAGCCCGGGACCAACACGGGGAAACCTATCGATTATTTAGCTAAAGCAATATTTTAGATCTCAAAAATTGAGTTACATGCCATCGTTTTCAAAATATACAGCTTTTCAAAAATTAATATACTGCCATTTTTAACAAAATAGATGTTTAAACTGAAAAATCTATGCTTATATTTTTTACTCTTATTGAGCGTAAAATACCTTAATTTAGTGGGAAGTTTCAGGGATGGCCTGTAGAGTCAACCGTTTACACATTTTTAAAGGAATATTATCAGCTTTTCGATAAGATTTTTAAGTCAATCGGCGTATTAGCCTCAAAGTTATTTCAAAAATATTAAGTAAATTTGTTAAAAACAACTTAATTTTAATATTTGAAAAGCAGTAACGTTTGAAAATTAGATTCAATTTTAATTTTAGAAAGGGCGTTAGACGTAGTTTTTTTAGCACTAAAATATTGTAGAATACCAAAAAATGATTGGTTGAAGAATTTCGAAGTTATGTCGAAAAAACACATTATTCAAAAAATTTCGTCAACGTTTTTTCCCAAACGTATAAACCGATTTTGATGGAATCTATGCATTAGACGTAGTCTTTTGAGGAATAGAGCTGGTTACATTAATCTAGAAGTTATATTAAAAAAATACTGTTTTGCCAAAGTTTTTTTGAGGTTTTTTCAAAATTTCTCAAAATCTCCTGGGCCAATTTTGTTTAAATTTTCAAGAAGTCTAAGTTGAGCGGAATCCAATCGAATGCCATTAATCGCGTTTCGATCGGTCCAGCCGTTCAAAAGTTATGAGATGTTTACATATACACATGCACACACGCACACATACATACAGACTTACTGACGTCATCGTGAAAATAGTCGGAAAAGATTTCTAGGACCTCAAAACGTGGAGATCTGGTGAAAACTCGTTTTTCGAAAATCAGAGCAATATCACTAACTTCATTATCTACATACGTAGCGAGAAGTTAAAATACCGAGATAAGCTAAGCTCGGTCAACCAGGTATTCCTTTATGAATTAGTAGCTGTTCCCCGCGACTTCGTCCGCGCGGACTTCGTTTATTCCGCACAGCTCCTCCCCCGTGGGTGATAGCGTGATAATATGTAACCTATATGTTGACCCGACCTGTTAGTAATATTCATACAAAATTTGAAGTAAATCCATGCAGTACTTTTTGAACTTATTCCGGACATACATAGACAATCAGACAAATAGACAAAAATTCTAAAATACAATAATAAATGTACAGTTTTGACTTTCCTACGATTTTATTATATGTATAGATTATCATACCTACTAAATATTTTAAAAAATTGATCGGTCCGTTTCGCAAAAGTGTGACCAAAGCCACACGAGACTTACTTTTCCCTTGGTTAAAGAACCAAATTACGCAAGCGATAAGGCTCATGTTTGATTCCCGACAGACAAGCATGTGTGTGATGAACATTTTGAGATCAATTCGTTTAATTTGTACAGCAACATATATTTATTTACTAGCTGCATCCTGCAGCCCGCTGCATTAAAAAATAAAAAATCCCACGCAAACAACTTATTTTTCCAGGATAAAAAGTATCCTGTGTGCCATTCCAGATCATCATATACATGTGAGCAAAATTTCATCCAAATCGATCCAGCCATTTTGCGTGATTGAGTAACGCTTGAGCCACACCTGCCTGTTTCGTCCCGAAGATATAACACGCTAAAACGTACGTACGTACCATTAACCGGTCGATAATGCACACGCATTCCAAATGTTTGCGACGAAAGCCGATAACAGCCGGTCACATCTGCATGTATCGTGTGATTGCGCGAAGCTTTGTGACGATAGACGCAAGTGCGACCGCAGCATAACTAACATCCAAATATCTAATCTAACCTAAAACTTTCATATTTATTTCATACTAGCTGTTGCCAGCGACTTCGTCCGCGCGGACTTCGTTTACTCCGCACTGCTCCTCCCCCGTAGGTGATAGCGTGAAAATATGTAGCCTATATGTTGACCCGACCTGTTAGTAATATTCATGCAAAATTTGAAGTTAATCCATGCAGTACTTTTTGAGTTTACCCCGGACATACATACAGACAAACAGACAAAAATTCTAAAAACTATATTTTTGGCTTCGATGTCGATTGTAGATCATGCCCCAAGTATTTTTTTAAAAAATATTCAATGTTCAGTTTTGACTTTCCTATGATTTTATTATATGTATAGACTAGCTGTTGCCCGCGACTTAGTCCGCGTGGACTTTGTTTACTCCGCACAGCTCCTCCCCCGTAGGTGCTAGCGTGATAATATGTAGCCTATATGTTGACCCGATCTGTTAGTAATATTCATGCAAAATTTGAAGTAAATCCATGCAGTACTTTTTGAGTTTATCCCGGACATACATGACTTTCCTACGATTTTATTATATGTATAGATTAGGGTGTAGGCAGACGGACTGCATTTCAACGGTAATCCGACTGCTAAATGGTAGTTCAGATGCAGTTGACACGACTGCAATTATTGAACTGCAAACCAAATTCTATTGCAGTCGTGTCAACTGCATTCAAACTGCATTTGAACTGCCGTTTAGCAGTCGGATTGCAGTTGAAATGCAGTCCGTCTATCTACACCCTTAGACTAGCTGCGTGCTACAGCCGGCTAGATCGTACAAGTTTTTGGTGAATCTCACAAGAAAAAATTATTTTTACTATATACCTGGGCGAGACGTTGTGGAGCTCTGTCGTCCGGTAGTCACGACGATGGTAGTGACATATAAAGCCAATCGATCGCCTCGGCAAAATAAGAAATGGTCTATTTTCCACAGGGAGCCCGTACCAACACGGGAAACGAAGTCGATAACGGCACTCTACCTTACTCTATTTAATAGATTCAGGCGTTACTTTGCGGAAATACACAATTTAAAGAGGAATACCATAAGCATTTAATTTACAAAATTTTCACAATTCCTTATATAGAACTCTGTGATGCAACTGAAACTAAAGCTAGTGTAAGAAAAGGGGCAAACTCATCCAAGGTCTGAAAATTAGAGAAGACCACAGCGGCACAATAGTCTACCCACTTCCACCACACTTTCTTACACATCAGTAACATACAATTTATGTACTCAACGCACGTTTCACTTCGCAACCGAAGCGTCTTCAGGAGAGTCGAATAGCACTTCACTCTATGAACAGTGAAACATTAAAACACCTAGTCCCTTTTCAACGTCAAAACTTAATCCCAAAATGCCCACTGTGTTATTAAATCCGTCGCTAATTACCATTCTCATGTACCTACCTATTACTTATTACCGTTATAAAAAACATGCCGTGTCTAGGGAAATTATGTTATTACTCCGATTAGGATCTTTTTCGTGATTATGTTCTTTTCTGCTCGTATCGTACTTGTTTAATAACATCGTAAAACGCTTACATCGATGTGCAAACATATGAAAATTATGTTTTTTTATATACTAGTTGATTGTTGCGTTATATGAAATAATTTAAATGCATTAAAACTGCTACAAATGACTTCTAATTCCCTGTATCTCTGGAACTCGCAGGTCTTCGTTAAAAAAGATTGATGAGGTGGGCCTAAATGTCCAACAAGAATATAACCTGAATCGAAATTATCAAATTAATTTAACGTACGATAAGCCTATATTAGAATTCAACGGACACTTTTTAATAGCAAGTACTTTTTAAATAGGAACATTCTACGAAGGGACTCCTTCAGCTCGTAGACATTTTTTTACTTTTAAAATAAACCAAGAAAAATAATAATTAATAAGTATCACTGGAAAAATTACACGAATTGATCTAACCCAAAGATAGTAAGCAATTATTTGCTTGTAGTATTGGTGTCAGTTAACTTAATAAACACCAAAAACCAGAAATGCAAACATCTATCATCATCTCATCACATAAATGTTTTTCCACAGTGCGATTCTGTGATCTGTGGTTTTTCCCATTCCCATTGATGCGTAGTCAGGTTCGCTAACCATTTTCCATAAAAATACCTCTTTGTTATATTTATGACAAACGGAACAAGTTAGAAACATGTCGGACGTATTGAACGCAAAATATAAAACAAATCTATTCTTCTATACTAATATTATAAAATTGTAGAGTTTGTTTGGTTGTACGCGCTAATTTGGAAAACTGCTGAACTGCTGAACCGATTTGAATAATTCTTTTTGAGTTGGATAGTCTGTTTATCGAGGAAGGTTATAAGCCTTATAACATCACGCCACGACCAACGGGATCGGAGTATCAAGGAAAAATGTTGTCTAAACAGGGATTTATTTCCTTTTGAGACATTTCCCGGCGTGCGTTGCAAAGTTATGCAAAAATCATGTATGACCGAATTGTTCATCTTTTTAAGATGAACAATTCGATGTTGTAAAAGTTGTGTGAAAGTGAAGTTGTAAAAAACAAGTTCACAATAGTGTACGTCTATCTATTAAGGTTCACATTTTATGACCCTATTTATGGTAATCAAAACAACGAAATCAATGTAAATCAAAATTGTTTAAAAATAATGCGTTATTTGTGACGGCATTTTGATAATCAGGCTATTAATATTTATCTAAATAAATTAGTTATTCATCACATGTATTTAATTTTGACTGAAATCGCCCTTTACTTCATTTGATTTCAACCAATAACTTAGAAGATATCAGAGTTTTAAGATATAATATTATTATCAAGTACCGCGCGAGGCGTGCGTGCATGGGGAGAATGCGTGGTAGCGAGGTCAGACGGTAGCCTGCTCTGCGAGATAGCATGCTGCATATAGTCAAAGTAAAAAACAAAGACTCCCAGTGGATTTGTCAAAGGGCAATATTGGCGGCTAGAAATAGTAGTGTTGACGAAATTAATTACAAAATACTGAATAAACTTCCAGGACATAGCGAAAACTATACACCGATTGACACTCCAGTAGTGTTAAGCAACGTTAACTTTATTACCCATATTCCCGTGCCATTTTTTACTGATTCGTGGATTAATTAAAGAAAGTTACAGTTCCTCTAGAATGGTATTATAGGTCTCTATGACCCACTCCCTCTTATGTGACGCAGACGAAGTTGCGCGGTTCAGCTAGTTGTTATATAAAATGTAATACTAAAGCCGCACTTGTGTCTATCGTCACAAAGCTTTATGCAATGACCCGATAAATGCAGATGTGACCACTGACCGGCTATTATCGGCTATTTTCGCATAAATTCCGCACTGTGTGTGCCTTAGCACGCATATAACTTTAGGACGATAAACGTATGTACGGCCCCAGCATAGGAAAAACGTCTTTATCTATATATTATTATAATACGTGAAGGAAAAACTCTGTACCCCTTCTAGACACTTACACGAACACGCGCCTAACGCGGGACGCAATGTCACGACTCCTCCCTTCACCACTAGTCCGAACGTCGCACTAAGCCGAGGTCCGGTCTCACAGGAGGCAGTCCTTAGCGCGGGCGTTTATATGCCCAATTTTAATTTAAACTCTGGCTGAGCACTCTGCTCGCCCCAAAAGTCCAGTGACGCAGTAACGACCCATAAGATCAGCTGTAATAGTCATTTTGAAAAAAAAAGGAATTTAAAATTTGGCACAGTTAAAGTTTTCATTATGAAGGACTACAGAAACCTAATATTTTAAAATAATACGCGTTAAAAATACAAAAATAATCTATTTTAATATCATAAATACGAAAGTTTGAATGTTTGGATGGATGTTTTTACTCAATCACGCAAAAACTACTGAATGGATTTGGATGAACTTTGCCACACAGGTAGATGATGACCTGGAATAGTACATAGGCTACTTTTATCTTGTCTTTTATCGTATCTTTCGTAGGGAGTGTTCCGACGAGTTATTTGGATTAATTCCTGCCACCGAATCCCATCATCGGACATCGCGTCAAAATTTGAAATTCCATTCTCATCATCTCGATGTCTGGAAATCCACAACTGTGCGTTTCTCTCGGCACTTTTTGCCTCGTACTACTCTGTTGTGGAATCAATTGCCGGCAGGGGTGTTTCCGAACGGATACGACTTAGGGACCTTCAAGAAAGGAACTTTTTTTATATTAGATAGCAAACAAGCAGATGGGTCTCCTGATGGAAAGAGTCAACCATCGCCTATAGACACCAAAGATGTTAATGGTGCGTTGCTATCTTGTGGCGTGATCTAATGCCACACGCATAAGTTTACCGGCTACCTTACCCTCCAAACCGGAACACGACAGTACTAGCACTGACGCTATTGCAGCAGGAATAGTTAAGGCGGTGGTACCAGACCCAGGCGAGACAAGCAGAACTCTACCACCTAGTAGCCACGATGTTACTGACTCGCATAGCCAATCGGTCGCCTTTTACGGCATGCCTGGGAGAACGGCAGTTGGTCTATTCTTCAAATTAATAGACCAACTGCCGGAACCAACACGGGGGAAAGCTTACTCATTCTTAAAAGGCCGACAGCGCAACAGCAAGACCTCTGTTATTGTGGATGTCATTGGGCGGCGGTGACAACTTCCCATCAGGTGCATATCCTGCTCGTTTGCCCCTCTTCTATAAAAAAAAATACATATATACTGTGCTACTCTTTCGGCTAAAATCTGTTGTCAAACTTAAAATAGATTTTTTTACTTAGTCTATGGTCGAATTTCGGCCACAGGCGATCTTTATTTTAGTATATAATATTATTTTTCTACATTACTTACAGAGGAGGCACTCTCGCTACAGCTTTTAACTTTAGTAGTTGAGAGCGCCAAAACTGTTTGTAGTTTGTACGTGTTATGACTTTTGTTCCGAATAAACTATTTTTATTAATTTATCTCTATTTTTTGTAAATAGAATCATTTAATTATTTTTTAAGGGTTTCGTACCTCAAAGATAACAGAATTCTTATAGGATCACATTCTTATTTGTCCGTCTGTTTGTTTGCCCGTCTGGCAAGACTGTTTATCCTGGGAATGCGTGGAGGTATCGAGTAAAAATATTTTTATTTTATATTTGGGTGTTTATTATGTATGTAACAGTATTTATATATGTATTTCTACGTTCATTGACTAACACTCATAATACAAACTTGTTAAAAAGTATCCGATCCTATAGATTGTTATAGTCTTTCCGGTACCCATATCCTTCCACATTCGCATTGCATATTTGTTTTTTAACCTTTTCTTTGCCATTCTTTTTCCATGTCCGAACCATCGGAACTTTTATCATTAAAGTGACAATTGTTAAAAAAATATGGTTATAACCACATTGATTTTAACAACTATATCTACGTGTATCTCTTCCACCTGCCCCTGAATATTACTTTAGGATTTACCAGTTACCTGCCCGACGGTAACTGGTAAATCCTAAAATAATTTCGTATTTAACCGTATTTGTAACAATCTGCTTACCCGCAAATAAAATACATAAAAAAGTAACTTCACGCCCGTATCCCCGATGTGGTAGGCAAAGGTACACAAGTGCACCCATGTTTAGACGAAGATACTTGGTCACTTTCTAATCCCGGGCAATGTTGTTTTTATCAAAAAACTAAAAAAATACAGTTTTTTATTGCCCGACCCGGGAATCGAACCCGGGACCTAATGTATTCAACACCGACACCGGACCACTAGACCGTAGAGGGGACAGATAGCCACAAAGATAAAATACATCACGGTATTTAATTTTGTTTTTTTTTTTATTTTTATCGCAGTAATGGCATAAGTCAAATCAAGGTCAATACTTAAAAATAATTAGTTAACATAAAATCAAAAACCGACTGTGACCCGATTCGAAAAAAAAGTCGTGCTTCTAATGCAATCGAGTAAAATTATAGTTATACTAATTAAAATAAAAACCATGTACTCAGGTCTACAGTCTAGTTTATACAGCCTTTATAACAAACACCCTCCAGTTTATACAGCTTTTTATCAGTCAGTTAATTTATAAATACCTAAAATTGGTAACGGTACATATTGCCACGGATTAAATGGATACACATTTCAAGACAATTTCTTATTTTGTCAACGTAACTTGCAATTATCTGATGGATTGCGGCAACCATCGCATACAGACACTAAAGATGTTAATGGTGCGTTGCTATCCGTGTGGCCAGAGTTTAATGTCACTTCCGTAAATTTACTGATTACCTTAACCTCTAAATCGGAATACGACAATGATATGTATTGACTCTATTGCGGCCAAGGAACTTATATACTATAACTGGAATTGTTACGAAGCAATATTTGAAAAATAAAAATGTACTTTATTTCGTAACAAATAAAGTTGACATTTGTTTCTTACATAACAGAGGGGAAAAACGTCCTGAGCAAGACAACGACAAGAGTGGATGTTGTCCCTTTCTTGCAATTGCCAGTGTAAATAAAACTATCTAGATGGTAGGTTTTTACATATTCGATAATCGTTAAATCCTTTTTATTCATACATGTCGATAAATAAATTAGAATAAAATGTATTGTAATTAACATAGTGAGTTCTAAAATGTGCTTATTTTAATTATTACGTAATTACTTATGCAATGCAAAAACTGTTTCTCAAATTAGAAGGATTACTTAGTAGTAATTTGCAAACTACGCATGGCCGCACTTATATATGGCGATTGGCGCTTTATTTGGTAGAAAGAGACACACTCCACCCATGTCGTCGTACTCTTCGGAACGATTTTGAAGCTCGTGTGAACATTCCGGGTAGAATGTAACTTCCTTGATTACGGCAGAACTAGGTAAAGCGGTGATACCAAACACCCGGGTGAAAAATTGCAGAACTCTACCATCTAGTATCTAGTACGATGTCACGATAGCCACGATGGTAGTGACACGTATAGCCAATCCATCACCTTTAATCAACTACCTGGTAGAATGGCAGATGGTTTATTCCTTAAAGGGCGCGCAAACCAACGCGGGGAAAACTCTGTTGTGGAATCAATTACCGGCACATGGTATGTACCGGCGGTGTATTCCCGAACGGATACGACATAGGAATCTTTAAGAAAAGAGTTTACTCATTCTTAAAAGGCCGGCAACGCAACTACAAGACCTCTGGTACTGCGGATGTCTATGGGTGGCGGTGATCACTTACCATCAAGTGCGAATCTTGCTCGTTTGCCCCCTCTTCAAAAAAAAAGCGGTGATACGTTTCCTATTCAGCCTGTCTAATACAGGGAAATTATTACCATGTATAGTCTAAGATCACTGCTTCGCAGATTGTAACGTAGCATTACTATCTTTGGTGTAAGGTAAGTCTACTTGTAAGCTCATGATATCTTTTTAAACAAAAAAAGACGTGTGGCACTCGGAGACTGCCGCGGTAAAGCTATTGCATAGCATTTTTTATCAACTTATGTAATTACAATTATATATTTATTTTATTTATGCAGTATTTTTGTTTCTTTGTTTATTAATATTTAAAACACTTTGTACACAAATTATACGAGTACAGATATTCACTGTTGTACGTAGATGATAAATACCTATACACCTATATACTTTCTCACAAACAGCTGATTACGGTAGTTTTCCAATACAACCAATGCCACCTAAAGGCGGGTTGCTGAACTAAAGAGACAAGAGTGATATTTCAAAAAGTCATTAAAAGTTCTGGTATTTATCGATAGATGAAAAAACTAAAAAGTATCACCGCTGTGCCGGTCGGAGTGGGGGTGTTAGGTTTTTTTCATTACGGAATTTCTGGATTCGGTCTCCACGCTCAAGGCCCGCGATAGAAGCTATGCAATAGCTTAAAAATTAAACCGACGAAAATTTATGCTTGGTCATACATTAAAATTAGTGAGTGAATAATTAATCATTCTCTTTTTTTTGTATCCTTGCGGGTGTTTTTTTAATTATACGGAACAACCCTCGAGGTATATTATATCCAACTAACTGTTGCCTGCGACTTCGTCCGCGCGGACATCGTTTACTCTGCACTGCTCCTCCCCTGTAGGTGATAGCGTGATAATATGTAGCCTATATATTGACCCGACCTGTTAGTAATATTCATGCAAAACTTGAAGTATATCCATGCAGTACTTTTTGAGTTTACCGGGGTAATACATACAGACATACATACGGACAAACAGACAAACAGGCATACAGACAAACAGACAAACAGAGAAAAAATTCTAAAAACTATATTTTTGGCTTCGATATCGATTATAGATCACGCCGCAAGTATTCTTTTAAAAAAATATTCAATGTACAGTTTTGACTTTCCTACGATTTTATTATATGTATAGATAAGAGAAATTATTAAAATCGGTTCAATCTGTAAAAAGTTAAGCGTAGTCAGTGGTCATACATTAAAATCGGTGATTGAACAATCAGTCATACCTTGTTTTCGGACCCTTATAGTTGGGAATTTAAAAAATAAAATAAAATGGATATACCCTCGGGGTATACCCATTCCAATAAAAAAAGAATTATTAAAATCGGACTGTTTTGTAAAAATTTATGCGTGGTCTAACAAAAATATACGCGACTAATTGACAACTTTCTCCGCTTTTCGTCAGTTGAAAACAGTCCATTAAGGCCGATAGTATGAATTAACTATACGAAGACATTGCGAAATATTATTAAATATTTTATGTTCAAAAGAAGCACCTGGTTTGAATACAAATAAAATGTCACAGTATCATCATTCTTAGAAGAATTATGATGGCATGGGAAAATATTATGATTACTATAGGTACTTTAATCAGGACACGTATAATCGTATCGATACAATAGAAACGTGACATAACGACTGATAAATTGACAAGCAGACAAACAGTATAAAAATATATAAATATCATATTTTTTAACAAAAAACAACAAAAAGTTATGCGTGGGCATTCACACATTAAAGTCAGTGTGCCTATTCATCCATCCATACATCTAAATATATACATACATATACATATATATATATATATATATATATTTTTTGGATTTTTTAGACTTTATGTTGATACATCTAATTTTTCATTCATTGGCAATCGGTGTATTTCCCCCCCCGTATCCTCGTCTTGGTACCGGGCTCCTTTGAAGAATAGACCAGCTACTGCTTGTACCACCGCCTTAGGGAACATACCCATACTACGTGACCTATTTTTTAAGATTTTTCGACCCCTCCCTCCCCTCGGTGACCACTCGTAGTATATGCCCCCCCCTTTAGTTTTCGCGTTGTAATTCATAATTATGATTTTTAATCATTTCACAGGCAAAAATTGAAAAAAAATAATTTGGCTCATACTCGTCTTTATTGCATAAGACTGCATGCATACTTAAATTACTAGTAAATTATGTATTATGAAAAAGAACAACATTCGTGAAAACATATTGCTATACAGTATGTAACTTACAGTAACTTAATTTACAAACACACAACAATTATTTTCATTCATTAAATTTCTCTCATTAAAATCGACTACGTGACAAAAACCTGAGCCCCCCCCCCCGCTCCTGTGACTGACCGTAGTATTTTAAAGACTCCGCTCCCCCCCCCCTAAACGGGTCACGTAGTATGGGTACGCTCCCTTACCTATTCCTTACCTATTTCCATCAGGAGACCCATCTACTTGTTTGCTATCTCATTATATAAAAAAATACTTCGTCCAAAGACCCTGAAGTACTTCCTAATCCGTCTGACTTCCACTCCACTGATCCATTATAAACAAGCAATTCGTTTTAGGCTGTCTTGTCATCGATTATTTTGTTAACATTTGCTTATGTGTGGCTGTGACTTTGCTTATTTTTTCATTCTATTCGCTAAGGCGGGCAAGACTCTAACTACCCGGTTACGCGAACGGCGATGGCGGCGGCGCGGCGACGCGAAAATTCGCGAGGCGTGGGTTTAGAGGCCACGAAGAGAAGCGTTTTTCGCCGCGACCAGAAAGTCCGAAAGCTAGATGTCTTTTTCAACTTTATCTCGATATTGCTTGGAGGGGAGTAGTTTTGTACTTCGACACTATTTGGAAGAGAATGTGTAGTACATGATTTAAATAAGAATCGGGGTATAGTAAAGACGTTGAATTTCATATAGTATAGACATAATGTTTTAACGACTACATAATGTAATAATAGACATAAATTTTTAGAATGAGTGCCGAATCCTTTAGTTTATGGAGTTGCTGCTTGATAGTCCATTATCGATAAGGTTTAATTATCTCAGTAAGTACATTATTATCATTAAACAGCAATACAATCGATAACATCGATAGTATTCATGATTTTAAAAATAAACTATCGAAATTATCGATATAGTATCAATTGTTGAAGATAAACAAAGTCGTTTATCTTCAACGATTGGCACTATCGATACTATTGACGTTCCAATCGATATTATAGCATTTCTAGATTATAACTATCGATTTCTTGGCAACACTACTATAATTATATTCTTATGAATGAATGAATATTCAACATTGTGGGAAGAAATAAAAATGGTATCTCTAGTCTTTGCTTATATTTGTGATGTGGTGACTATACTTCCAAATTTTTGGCCTAATAACTATTTAAAAATTAAAGTTACAATATTCATATTGTATTTCTCGGCAACTACAACTAAATCATTCTGGTTCCTAGATTATTTCGGCGAGGACGCCGCCGCCAATCGCTATGCATTCAGCTGATTCATACATTTGTTTCATTCGCTCGCCGCGTCCCCCGCCCGCTCGGCAAAATTCGTTCGTCGTCCCACCGGTCGCTGCACTGCGTGGCAAGCATAGTACTTTTCCATACATTTGTTTCAGACGCAAGATGCTTCGCCGTTCGTAGCGCGAAAAATCGGGGGCGCGAATTTCGCGTGGCCAGGCAAAATAAATAATAATATTTAACGAAATAGAGAAAGGCAACGGTGTATATCTCTATTTTAGAGACTTGCTTACATATTTGCATTTGATTTGAACGTGAACCGAACCGTGAACATGAAACGGGGTTGATAGCATTCAATTAGGTTCAGCCAAAATAAGACTTCACGAAAATATATATATTTAAAAAAAACGCAGCAATTCGGCGAAATAATGTTTCTTTTTAAGTGACTTCCTAATTGTTCCCATTGATGACGAAATCTGATCAGCTCTTTTTCTTAAGAAACTAAGTCCAATGCCATCAAAATCGGTAGGTATACCTGATCGGGAGTTATCGTTCCCTATAATTTGGAAAACAGTATTTTTTGACATTGCTTCAAGATTTTTCAACCAATTGATTTTTGCCCTTCAATAGTTTTTTTAGTACTCAACAACTGCGTCAAGTGCCGTTTTAAAAATCAAAATCGAAGCAAGTTTTCAATAGTGACAGCTTTTCAAACATTAAAATTGTATTATCTACTAGCTGTTGCCCGCAACTTCGTCGGCGCGGACTGCGTTTACTCCGCACAGCTCCTCCCCCGTATGTGACAGCGTGATAATATGTAGCCTATATGTTGACTCGACCTATTAGTAATATTCATGCAAAATTTGAAGTAAATCCATGCAGTACTTTTTGAGTTTACCCCGGACATACATAACTTTCTTACGATTTTATTATATGTATATGGATATCTATATACATATGATAAAATCGTAGGAAAGTCAAAACTGTACAATGAATATTTTTTTAAAGAATACTTGGGGCATATTCTACAATCGATATCGAAGCCAAAAATATAGTTTTTAGAAGTTTTGCCTGTCTGTTTGGCTGTTTAGCTGTTTGTCTGACGGTCTGACGGTCTGACGGTCTGACGGTCTGACGGTCTGACGGTCTGTCGGTCTGTCGCTCTGTCGCTCTGTCGCTCTGTCGCTCTGTCGCTCTGTCGCTCTGTCGCTCTGTCGCTCTGTCGCTCTGTCGCTCTGTCGCTCAGCCTTTCCAAAGATTATCTCGCACCAATAGAATGACAGATAGACAGACATTTTAAAAATGGTTGTTTAGGTATTAGTATCATAAAAATAGTACACAGTATTTGAAAAAACCTAGTTATTTTGATATCACAGACACTTCAATTTTATTGACCGCTCCGTTGGTCGAGTGGTTAGCGACCCTGACTACGCAATCGACGGGGCTCGGGTTCGATCATCCGATGACGGGGGCAAGCATTTGTGTGATGAGCATAAATGTTTGTATTTCCGGGTTTGGGTATTTATTATATTCTAGTATTTATATACGTATTTCTATGTATTATATCGTTGACTTACACCCATTACGCAAGCAAATAATTTTCTTACTTTGGGGTTAGATCAGTAAGTGTATATTGTCCCATGAATATTTATTTATTTATTATTTACTAGCTGTTGCCCGCGACTTCGTTCGCGCGGACTTCGTTTATTCCGCACAGCTCCTCCCCCGTAGATGATAGCGTGATAACATGTAGCCTATATGTTGACCCGACCTGTTAGTAATATTTAAGGCGATAGGTAATGCCAAACTACGAAATAGACATCTCTTTGAAAGCCTACTAATGCTAACCGGTTGGTCCAATAATTAAAAAAAAATATGCATTATGCGTATAATATAATTAAGTTTAAATTTTAAGTTCGTTTTTTCAAATTTTATTGTTATTTTTGACGGAAAAAAATCGAATATCTTTCTTATTTTTACACAAAAATTTGCTTATAACTTCCAAACTACTGTAACGATTTTGATGATTTTTTCTTTTTATTACAGACAATTTATTGCTTTATGAAATTTAAGTTCAAAATTTTACAAAATCATTATAGTGTGCTATTAAATCAATAAAAACCTTATTATTTAATTCGCGGACAGCACTCGCGTCGAAATTCAGTCTCCCGGTAGCGTGCATACGGGGAGGCTGTGTCGCATGTTAGCGTGCTCCGCTCTCCATATTCGAGTCAAAGAGTAATAGTACAGATAGAACGTTTGGCACAATAGTAAGGTTGTGCGTTTGGAAATTGAACATTTCGTTTACGCTTGGATGTTTTTTTATAGTAGATAATGAACTTGGACCGAGAAGGCTGTTTTTTTACAGATGTTGTTCTTATGATATAGACAAGGAATAAGAAAGGGTTTTTTAAATTCATCCCCTAAGATTGTGAAATAGGGGATGAAAATTTGTATGAAAGTCTGTCATTTTTGAGTTGTAATGAATGATATGCCGTAATTAAATTATCCTTTAACTGAAAAAAAAATTAAATACAAATTTAATATTTTTTTGAATTCTAGGCCATAGAGAGATAAAAAGAGGCTTTAAAGTTTGTATCAAAAATGAATTGCTTATTTATTGCATTACTATAAAATCTAAATGATTTTTTTTTAGTATTTATGATTTTTAATACAATTAAGAAGTACGAATTTTCGAATTTTTTTAGTACTTATGCTCTTCAATCGAAATTGAAGAAACATGCATGTAATGTTCGAAGTTTCATCCATTAAAGGAGTAAAAGTGTGTGTTACAATTTATATGAAAAATCAAACGTTTATGGTCAAAATAACTTGAAATTCGGTACTTATGTTCTTCAACACAATTTAAGAATCATATATTTGGGGATTTTTAAATTTCATTCCTTAAAGGATAAAAAAGCATTGATGTTTGTTTAAAAAAATAGATTGTTTATTGTAGAATATTGTACAAATTATTTAAAACTTAGTATTTATGATTTTTAACACAATTAAATGAATACGAATTTAAGGTTTTCAAATATCAACTCTTCAAAGGATGAAAAAAGTGGTAAAGTTTGTAGAAAAAATAAAATATGTTTGATCAAAATCTCTTCAAATTTATTAATCATGTTCTTTAATTCAATTAAATAAACGTGCATATAAGGATGCTGTGAGTTTTATCTCTTAAAAAGGTAAAAGAGGGTATTAAAGGGGCTGAAAGCTAGTACTTAATAAATAGTTTTGTTTGCGAGTAGACGTTGAATAATATTTTGAGACTATTCATGTACTTACCTACGTTTACGCTTGAATGTTTTATTAGCTATAGATAAGTATTTTGTCAATATTTTGTATAAATGTACAAAAATAAAAAATAAAATAAAACATATAAACAACGGAGATAATTCAAGCAAGCGAATAAAAAGCAAAACTCTAAAGAAAAAATAAAGACTGGTACTATTTGAAGGTATTAAGGACTTCGCAACTAAAAATAAATAAATTAAATATATTATACATACAAATGGTCTAAATAAACCAACTTATTTAGTACTTTCCTCTATAAACCTTAAATTAAATAATATCTCTACTTTTGTCTGACGAGATTTTGAAACAAAAACTAAGAAGCAAGTTAAAGTTTTAAAATATTATTCAAGAAATTACATTTTACAAAATCAAATTTTGAAAGGTTTTGTTAAATATTAATTGTTGATTGTATGTATCAAAATAAAGTGTTACACGGGATGTATTGTATATTACAACACTTTCAAAGAAATAGGATACGTAACTGTTATTATTGTGTAAATTGTTATATGATTTTTTGTCGATTTTCGGTATATTTTTTTCTTTAGATATCGTTTTTCTAAAATGAATATATATGTAATCGATAAATGAGCGATTACTGGTTATTGGTTTAGAGTTTGAAAACATTCAGTCGATTCACGATGATAAAAGTTCATATAGGTGAACAAAAGTGTTAAAACGTAGGTATCTGCATCCACTGTAAATAATCTTTGACTTTGCACCATGTCAGCGCGCGAAATAATATTTGCGCTACTCCTGTTAGAAACTCAAGGTCGTTCGCAGCTGTAATCGCCTTAATTAGTTAGTACTTTTTGAGTTTACCCCGGACATACATTGACTGACTACGATTTTATTATATGTATATAGATTTATATGTGTAGATGATCAATGCACTAGGCTAATAAGTTGAATGGTTTGATAACTGGTAACTATTATTTTTAGCTTTTAGTATATTGTGTGCAAAATTAATCGCCCCTGTGGTCTCGCGGTCCACTACATTTTTTGGGTTCAATTCCCGGTTCGAGCAATTTTGAAATGTGTTTTTTTTTTAGTTTTCGTTAAACGTAAGGTAAAAACAACGTTGCCCGGGATTGGAAAACGGCCCGATTTGTTAAGTTTGCCACCTATCACTTTGCAGGACTAAGTATCTTCGCCTAATCATGGGTGCACTTGTGCACACTTCTTTAGGGATATGGGCGTGAAGGCACTTACTTATCTATAAAATTATTGTCCTTTCAATAAAACAGGTTTAGATTTAAAAAAAATACCATTTTTAGTTATTTTTTGTGCTTTTGATCTGTCGATTAAATGGTCTGATCTCTTTGTCATGAAAAAAAAATATTGTGGATCATAATATGATATAGATGTTAATCGACCAGTATGAATATAAAAATAGTATCATCACGCTCCGTTTCCTTTCGAAGTAGGCAGAGTAAATCCAACGTTTACAGACGGTTAACCGTGATTCACCGGTTTGCCGATTATCGAGATGAGTGGTGATACCTATCGCTCCTTTTCACCGTCCTGATAATGATTTTCGATTTTTTTCTTGCAATAACCGCGTTCCACGGCTTTTCGTACTCATCCGAGGCGTGAGTGATAGCACACCACCCACCTACCTCTGAACTGCTACTGAGATTTTTGTATTTTCGAGAATAACCTCAATTTTTTCACGGAGTTTTGCCGTTTTGCCGGATCGGGATATAAAATCCCAGGACCTCATGATCTGCACCGATAGGCTAACCCCTAGACTATGAGGCACTATCACATAAAAATACAAAAATGTATATACATATAAATACTGAAATACTTTCAATAAACACTAAAACCCAGAAATATAAACCAGAATAATAATTATCAAGAAATATGAGTCATTTGTATAACATTTGTTTATAAATGCTGAAATATATGTATTTCAGCATTTATAAACATATAAACATCTAATTAACAGGGTCAAATCCATTATTTGGTAGCTCAATAAAATCATAAATTAGATGTTATTTGCGACTTCGTTCACGTGACCCATAATCATTACTCCCTTTAGAACAATCGAGTAAAAAATTAGTTTATGTCACTTCTGTATAGTTCAGCTTTATAAATGTGAAATAATTTTTGCAATCGGTATCGAATAGCTTTTCAGTAAAATCGTAACAAACAAAACAAACAAAAATCACATCTCTTCTCTTTATAATATTATATTATTATACCTAGTGCAGATAGATATGTTAAATTTTATTATTTCATGGATACGGATAGCAAAATTAACCCTAATCCATTGACATAAAAAACACAAGATACACCAATCTGTATCTCAAAAACGTCCTCTAAAAATGAGCGCAATGTTTTCAATTGTGTGCTCATTCATTTCAAATAGAATCGCGTCGGTTGGGATACTGTCAATTTTATTACTTTTCGTAAATTGCTTTTTAAAAACAACTGTAAGGATTGGATATGCAAAAACATTATATTTTTGCCATATCTAAATCTACTTGTGTAAGATTAGGGACAGTTTTGAGTATCAGTTTTGTTCTGGACTGTGCATCTTGGATTTTTATATCAATTCCCTAATCAAAATAATTATTCTTATGGCGCAGCTACATATATCGGGCTACGGCGAAGGTTCGTGCTATCGCGATGTCCCGAACTGCTTCGCGAAGGCGCTAGACGCGTCACTGCAGTGAGCATCAAACTTCGGTCCGCACGTGATATTTGTGCGACTCACGACAAAGAAACTATAATATAATTAGGATAAACAATAATAATAATAACAAATTAGAATTTATCCGTGTACATACGTTTAGGTAATTTCATGTATAAGCCGTATTTTGATATTGACCAAGTGTATCGACGTAATTAATATGTTATATTATTTTGTTCCATGGCAGAAAAAAATAACATAGGACGATAATATGACCTTCATATTTATGAAGCTATATCATAAGTTCGTAATCTTTGGGCGAATGAAATACAGTATACAGTAGCATAAAATTAAAGAATTTAAGAACGAATGATAATGAATTAAGAATTTGAGGAGAAAAGATTTTAAGGAATGATTTAATATTCTTGTTTGCTTTATCGTGTGCTGCACAATTATCATCAGCAGGCTGCACAAATATAGCCTGCCGCCGCGGTTTGGTGACCACTGATAATACGACGTCATTATGACGTAAGCAGGTGTAGCGACATAGTTCGTGCTAGCGCGAACCTTCGCCGTAGCCCGATATATGTATAGCCTGATATATGCGCCCTTATGATATTTCAAATATTAGGTAGGTACCTACTATATCAATACAAAATGTCGGCAAAAATTTTCATTTATTCTATTATGCTAATATCGTTGAATAACTCCCCCATCACAAGTAATTAATTTTCTTATATTGAAATTAAATATATTCTTGTAATTTGCACAGGGATATATTTTGTTATGTACCGATAACCGATATGTACCGACCAATCGTAACAACGATCTGTAAATGTAATAAATTGCACATATTTTGGTTCAATATTTAATGTATTTCCCTGTTGTTGCGGTAAGGTGATAACCCTAGGTGTTAATTGAATGAATGTTTCTTTGATAATGCATCCAATCACAGTTAGCTCAAGGAATGATTGAAAATTCCCTTCTGAGAAACGTGAAATGAGAGGAGGGTGGTAAGCGGCGCCGGGCCGCCGGCAACACCGCATTCCTCCTAACCGCAGCTCTATGTTTAGTGTAGGATATCCATGGATGTAGCGTCATGAATGGACATGGACAATATTTTGTAGCATTACCACAATTCTTTAACTTGTGAAATAATTATTCTCTAGACAAATTACACGAATTCAGTTAACCCCAAAGTACGCAGGTTATTTTCTTGTGATATATTGTTATAATACTAACACATAGAAATTACCTAGTCTGAGCACCAACGCCATCTATGTATTGTACCTAGTATTTGGTGAATCCCGCGTAATCAATTCATTTTCCAGGATAAAGTGTCCTATGTACTATTTCAGGTTATCATCTACCTCTAACAAAATATATCCATCCACCTATCCATACATCCAAACTTTTGCATTCATAATATATATTAATAAAAATATAACATAACTGTGTTGGTCCCGGACTACCCCTGTGTTGGTCCCGGGCTCCTTTGAAGAATAGGCCAACTGCCGTTCTGCCAGGCAGGTCGTAAAAGGCGACCGATTGGCTATACGAGTCACTACTATCGTGTCTACTAGGTGGTAGAGTTCTGCATTGTCTCGCCCGTGTCTGGTACCAACACCTTACCTATTCCTGCCGGAATAGCGTCAGTGCTTGTCATTGTCGTGTTCCGGTTTGGAGGGTGAGGTAGCCGGTAAACTTATGCATGTGGCATAAACCTCGCCACAAGATAGCAACGCATCATTAACACCTTTGGTGTCAATAGGCAATGGTTGACTCTTTCCATCAGGAGATCCGTCTGCTTGTTTGCTATCTTATGATATAAAAAAAACTTCCAGTTTAATAAACTCCTAAATCTAGAAATACAAACAACTATGCTCATTACACAAATGCTTGTCCCTGTCGGGAATCGTTAGGACGATAGCATAGATAATTTATTTAAGCACTCGACTAACTAAAATTTAAACTGCTTTAACAGATTTTCAATCTCCTGATAATCTATCCCTTCCATCAGAACCCGCAACCCTCGTAGAATCCTAAGTCAAATCTTTACCAATATTATATGAGACTAAACCAATTCTGTTTGTTTGCTATCCTTATAACATTTTTATGTTATAGGATAGCAAACAAACATCAAAGCATTCTCTCCTAAACATGTTTTTCGTCGGAACTCTACCACCCAGCAGTTACGATGGTAGTGACTCGTTTAGCTACTCGTCCGCCTTTTGCGAACTTCCAGGCAAAATAGCAGATAATTATTTATTGGAACGAAGTTCCTTACGGCAGGCTTGGAGGGGATAGGGATTTTGCTGCGCGACCGAACTGAAAAAAATGTGATAGTAAAACCGTAAGAAAAATGCGTGGAATAAAAGCGTTAAATGAGACGTGCGCAGGCGCGACAGTCGCGTACACAAGCGAGTAGTGCCGTTTAGCCGTAGGAAGTTCGTTCCTACCTGGTGTCCCGCGACACCACATCATTTTTTTTTCAAACAAGGCCCGAACCTTATACAAATCTTTGCATTTAGTATTTTCATATAACTCCATATAGTATTTGGTCCGAGATCTTTTTGAAGAATAGCCCATTTAGGTATCTTTCTTAAACTATTGGACAAATGTGTTGTTACTCACTACTATCGACACATTAGTTTACAAATTCTGCAACATCTTGCCCAGGTTGGGTACTCTTACTTTTTCAGCCACAATAGCGTTAATGCTTGTTACTGTGACTCGGTTCGAAGGGTAATAAAGGTGTCAAGAGTTCTGAAATTATAAAAATACCCTAAACTTCTAAATGATGCATTAAAATATTAAATTTAACTTTTCATATAAACACGGTAATCTTATATCAGATATGAATTATAAATATCACAGACCACAAATATACTCACAGATACTGTGTTGTGTGGGAAACATGTACCCGCTCATATTATGAACAAATGCTTCTAAGTGTACTAAACTAATATTTTAAAGATGAAAGATTTGAATTTTTGTTAGCTTCGATTTTGTTTCGATTTAACTCAAAAACTACTCGACATACTTTAAAAATTCTTTCACCTTTGAAAGCTACATCATCCAGGAGTGATATAGGCTACCTTTTTACCCAATTGAGTAAAGGGAAGTAATGATTCTTCGTCACGCGAATGAAGTCGCGAGTAATATTATATAATATTGCAAAAAATTGAAATATGTTATGCTGTGCTGTTTTGTCGTACCAAATATGAAGCCAGGGTATAAAAAATACCCCTAAAGTGATTTTATTTTCTTAGTAAGTATTATAACTCAGTATTTCCGGGTACAAATGCAAACTACACTAATGACCAAGGAAATTGCCTTTAAAAGCGTATCCAAGTTTAATTCGTAGTAAATATTTGTTACGGGCATGCATATTTTTCAATAAAGCTGGTCCGGCCCCTTTTATATGCCTATGTTGTTTGTTATCCTATGTCGTAAAAAAATGTAGTTACCGTAGTGAGGAATCAGTGCCGTAGCACTTCTTCTAACTAGCCCGTGGGGTGAATTTGATTCATTTGCAATATTTTTAGAAGGTATGTATTCAATGCTAATGCAAATTCAAAACACATTTATCGTATCGGTAGAGCCAATAATTTGTGTGGATGGTAAAATACATCAATTGGAGAGTAACAAATGCGAATACCGCGTAACGGGACGTAATGCTATTAATATCTTATAGGATTGTTGTAAGAATAGCGTATAGTAAATTATTGTTAATTTGTATCTTGTGATTTAGTAGACTTAGATTAGTCCTAGGTTTGATCCCAAGTCAGTTAAAATTATTTCCGAGATATTGTGGAGCTTAACCTAAGAAATTTAATTTTTAGTAGCAGCTCGGAATATGCCTGTCCTGTGTTAATAACTCCGTGCGTCAGATGAACACGTAAAGTTGTTGGTCCCGCTAGTCCTGGCAAGAAATATGCGATAGTTATCTGAACAGTAAAATGTGGTGATTGGGATCAGCAACTATCAGTTAAGAAATAGTGACGATGACGATTTTAGTTCTTAGTTAGTAGGGAGGTAAACAGGAGCCCCCTCTTGTTTACCTCCCTACTTGGTGGGGGGGAGCTCTCTGTCTACTCCCCAAGGAAACAAAAGAAATAAGTACAGAGGGCAAAATGTAAATTTTCAATTAACTTTGGCCCGCAGCTTCTCTTGCGCTAAAACTTAATCTTCCATTTATTTGAGACTACTCGATATTTTAGGTAAAATTTACCGTATGTCCTTATCTGTACTCCGGACTCATTTGAATAAATGCGACATTTACAATCAGATTGAGCCTGATTGCCGTTGCACCATGGGAGTTACTACCGCACAATACCGCTTGAAAGCACGAACGTTCCCACGTGTTCCCACTAGGTCGGAGTAGTAGATTACCCAAGATTTACGTACAGCGAGTACTATTAGGCAGTAGGCAACAATCAGATCTTTATCTATGCTAATACTAGCGACCAGCCCCGGCTTCGCACGGGTGCAACGTAAGCGCACAAAAACATGTTTTTACGACAAACCTTTATATTTTTTTATATCATAAGATAGCAAACAAGCAGTTGAGTCTCTTGATGGAAAAAGTCAACCATCGCCTATGATGTTCATGTTAAGACACCAAAGATGTTAATGTTACGTTCCTATCTTGTGCAGAGGTCTAATACTACATGCATAAGCTTACCGACTACCTTATCCTCCAAACCAGAACACGACAGTGGTTATGATAAGACAGTGGTACCAGACCCGGGCGAGACAATACAGAACTCTACCACCTAGCTTTTCTCTAACCTATCAATCTATAAATCTTTTACGACAAATTTTTGTAATTCTCGGCTTTTTTCTACTATAAAATGCATGTATGTTATAGCTATAAATCTTCCCCTTGAATCACTCTGTCTATTGATGAAATCGCATTAAAATTCGTTTCTTAAGGCCCCGGGTACACCCAGTTTAATGCAGGTGCTTAGTATATATACGTGTATAATATACCTAGCATAGGATAGTAAATCAGCGTAGTTAAAAGTGAATAGACGTTGATTACTAATCACTCACTCTAAGCACCTGCAAACACTTGCATTCACACTAATCAAAGCGTAATTTAAAAGATTTATGATTGATATGATATAATTATGATTAAAGATAAGATTTATGCGAGCATACAGTGGAAGCGACTTCGTTTTATACTAGATATGTAAAGATTATGAACAGACAACATTTGTATTTTTAAAATAAATGTTCGTAACGAATAAATTCAAAACTACTATACCAATCTTAAAAGTTCTTACTCCATTCGAATGTTATTCTATTCAGGAGTGACCTAAGCTGCTTCTTACTAAGACTGCGCACAAACGCGCTGATTTTGTCACAAGAATGAAGTTACGAAAACCACAGATAGTAAATCTATATTATATTAGCTGACCCGGCAAACGTTGTTCTGCCTTTTTAACTATTCTTTTTTCTATATTTTCTCACCTTTTAAACCTTCCCTGGATTTCAACAATTAATTCAAAACCAAAGTTAGCCAAATCGGTTCAGCTGTTCTCGAGTTTTAGCGAGACTAACGAACAGCAATTGATTTTTATATATAGAAGAAGACTAGCTGACTAGCTGACGTTTGTTTCTTCATTGTTGTTGGACTGTTTTCAAATATTTAAATCTTTTTTAGTTGAAATCTTGACATGTTTTGGAGAAATTCGTAGACAAATAAACAAAAATACGTTTATGAAACTAGCACACGTGCTTGAAAGCTTAAATATATCATACTCAAAAATTATCCAATTCCAAAAATATTAAATACATACAGGTCAAACTGATAACTTCTATTTATCGAGTCAGTTAAAAATAGCCAAGGAACCAAACAAAAGCTAAAAATAAAGAAATAAAGACGATGAACGTTTGTCTCTTCATTGTTGTTCAATCCAAACGACGAAATGATTACGACATGGAACCGTACAAATGAGTTGGCAGGAAACGACGTAGAAACTAAACACGACAGTACAATTAAGTGACAG
Organism: Apodemia mormo; assembly: GCA_036924255.1. Classification (NCBI taxonomy): domain Eukaryota; kingdom Metazoa; phylum Arthropoda; class Insecta; order Lepidoptera; family Riodinidae; genus Apodemia; species Apodemia mormo. The sequence continues at coordinate 36,217,232 of JAUPFN010000001.1, read as the reverse complement.
ACAAGAGGACGGTCGCTGCCTTACCAGTAATTACCATCACGCAACACTTAAGTTATTATTCATAAAGTCGTGTAAAGATGAAAAGAATCACGTCGAAAATGAGGGGTATTTAAATAAACTTTAAAGTTGTACTAGTTTTTTTTTTTTAATAGAAAAAAGGGGCAAACGAGCAGGAGGCTCACCTGATGGTAAGTGATTACCGCCGCCCATGGACAGCCACATCACCAGAGCTCTTGCAGCTGCGTTGCCGGCTTTTTAAGGAGTATGCTCTTTTCTTGAAGGTTACACTTTGCAGTCCACTGCATACATCTTTTGACGAATCCCACGGGAACAATGTACTTTTCCCGGATTAAAAATATCATTATTCTAATCTAGGTCATAAATATACCTTAGGGCTAAATTTCATTTCAAACGATACAGCATTTCCGCGATTGATTAACGTTTAATTTTTTATTTAATAGTCGGTTAGCGAGATAGGCGGTGACCCTTATTTTATTGTCATATTTAATCGTCCTGATAACAATTACCGCTTATTTCCAGCGATTATCGGGACTGATAGCGTTATGTGCTCATCTGAGGCACGGCTGGATGTCAAAACTGTGAACACACCACCACTAGACTCTTACTAAAATTTGGATTATCGAGAAAATCTTGAAAACCCTTTTTTAAAATTATTAAATAGCAAACAACTAGATGGTTCTTCTGATGGACAGAGAAACCATCGCCTATAGACGCCAAAGAAAACGGAACACGACAATGACAAGCAATGACGCTATAGCGGCAGGAATAAGTAAGGCCATACCCGGAGAAGCCGTTGAGGAACTCTACCACCTAGTACAATGACATTTTTACTTTATCCGGAATCAAACCCGGGACCTCTATGAGCTGTACAGTCTAACCCTGATATTTATGTATTTATTATACCACTTTTCTCCATCTTGACAACAGTAACAGCTAGTAAAGGCTAAGCAAAAAGGCTATTCTTGACTCTACCATCGCGTAATTTGTATGTCCTGCAGCAGAAGCTGGTAATCAGGCTAATCAAAAGTCCACAAAATATATGGTAATGATCGACAATATGAAAGTACAGCATAGAGTACAGTATACGTACCGAGGCTGCGCTTTCCACATAACCTGTCATTAGCGACGCTGGTTGAAACGCATGGCCGTCACAACGACTGACAAGCACCCCGCGTGACGCCTCGCAGCTCGTGGTTAGGGCTGCTGACTGCTGATGGTTCGTACTGTGGTTACAAGTGAAATCTATACCAGATTTTAAATCAAACCGACGCAACTGTGAAATTTACCAATATAAAATAACAATAAAATCATAAGATAGCAAACAAGCAAATGCGTCTTCTGATGGAAAGAGTCAACCATCGTCTATAGACACCAAAGATGTTAATAGTGGATTGCTATGTTGCAGCGAGGTCTAATCCAAATGCACAAGTTTACCGCCTAACTTACCCTCCAAGTCGGATCACGACAGTGACAAGCAATGATGCTTTTGCGGCAAGAATAGGTTAGGCGGTGGTACCCGACCCGGGCGGGACAATGCAAAACTCTATCACCTAGTAGACATGGTGGTAGTGACTCGCATAGCCAATCGGTCGCCTTTTACGACCTACCTGACAGAACGGCAGATGGCCTATCTTCAAAGGAGCCCTGGACTAACACGGAAAACATGTCACTACCACTGTGACTACCAAGTGGTAGTCCCACACCATCACTCATGGGTTTGGTACCACCGCTTTACCTATTACTGCCGTAATAGTGTCTCTATCGTTTCTGGTTTGGAGGGTCTGGTAGCCCATGTATTATGTATGATAAGTACCTACTTACAATTATCTATATTAATTAATTAATTAATATTATAAATGCGAAAGTTTGGATGTTTAGATGGATGTCTGTTACTCAATCACGCAAAAACTACTAAACGGATTTGAATGAAATTTGACACACAAGTAGATGATGATCTGGAATAGCACATAGGCTATTTTTTATCCCGGAAAAATTAGGTGATCCCGCGGGATTCACGAAAAACTTATAATGCAGCGGGCTGCACGCTGCAGCTAGTATTTTATATGTTACAAAAATGTTATATGTGTATTGTGTATTATGGTGTATACATCATGTGTTATATTATATGTATAGTGTAGGTATACATCATAATACACAATACACATATAACTATACATTTTTGTAACATATAAAATAAAATTGTAGGCAAGTACCTACTTATCATACATACTACAGCCGTGAGCCGATACACTTCATGCATAATTTTACTGACCGTCATTACCATCCCGCCACAAGGATAGCAATACACCATTAACATATTTGGTGTATACAGGCGACGGTAATCACTTTCCATCAGGAGAAACATCAACTTTTGTGCTAGGGTTAAAAATAGCTGTTTTTAAAAAAAGTGATTAAGGAAAATTTTCAAAATGCATATCATGTAAAAACTTAACGTATGGTTCGCGAAAAACTAGAGCATTAAAGTCGATTTCTGAAATTCAACTGCGTCTAAATTATTTTGAAGTCAGTTGGAAATAGTACCAGCCCTGATTGAACCGTAGGGGCCGGGGAAGTCAATGAAACTTCGCTTTGACATGCCGACAGCGGCGACACGCACTGTGCCTCGCAATTTGTCTCCCCGCTGTTACGCAACAATAAATAATTGTCACTATCAACCCGTTCACATTAAAATTCGTGAATTTAGTGATTTGCTGGCTTAATGATTATAAATTTGATATCTAGCTGCCTCTGTGGTCTAGTAGTCCGGTGTCAGTGTTGACCACATGAGGTCCCCGGTTCAATTCCCGGGTTGGATAATTCAGAAATATATTTTTTTTTAGTTTTCTAATAAAAAACAATGTTGCCGTAGGTATCTTGCCTATCTCTTCGGGGATAAGGGCATGAAGATACTTTGTTTTTATCTAGTTTTAAAAATAGATTCTATAACACAAAGCCCACAATATCAAGGGCGGATTCGGGAAGAGGGGTTCAGGGGATTATGACCCCCTCTAGGCAGGAGTCTAGGTTTGGATTTATTTTTGCAAATAAGGATTAAAGGCTATTTTGATTGAACCTCAAATATGTGACCCACATAATATGTGTGGTCACATACTGGATCCGCCCTTGCACAGTATAATATGTAGATCCGATGGTTCAGAAAATGTGACATAATTGCTAGTAAAATAGATACATAAATGTAACATGTAAGTATGACATAGACTTATAACGCGGATTCAACATAAGCACAATCGAACGCATAAGTATGTGTCAAATCCTTCATTTGTTTATCCTTCTTTTTTACTAGAATTTATGCCACTCGTCTAGACTTGATAAGGATTATAATTGCTTTTTACTGCGATAACCAGAACCGTCAGCTTAACGTACTCGCCCGAGGCAGTGTTAATAGACCATCACCAGACGCCGAGTCAAGGGCGGTCCAGCCTTCAGTTCAGGGGGGGGTCACATATTATACAAGGGCCGATCCAGTCTCCGGTTTAATATAGTCTCACATGTTTGAGGTTCAGCCATGATAGACTGTAATTCTTAACTAATTCTAATAAATCCGTACCTAGACCCCTACCCTTGGTCTTAATGCCACATACATAAATTTACCTGCTACCTTAACCTTCAAATCAGAAGACAACAGCACTGACACTATTGCGGTAGGAATAGTTAAAGCGGTTGTACCACACCCGGGCGGAACAATGTAGAACTCTACGACGTTAGTAGCCATGATTTGTAATGACTCGCATAGACAATCGTTCGCAGCTTACGACTGGGAATTGGTCTATTTTTTAAAGGGAGCCCGTGTAAATACTAGGGTATTATAGTAACATTAATAAAGAAGAAGCTTCTTTTTCCCGACTGGTTGACGTCCACAATGAACATAATTTATTTATTTATTTAAAATTTATGCACAAACATGTACAGAGGTGGACTTAATGCTACATGACATTCTATACCAGTCAACCTTAAACAAATATAAACAGTGTTTACGATGGGGTGCACAGAAAAACTTATTACAATCGTTTACTACTGACATACCTTCTTGATTATTATTAAAATAAATTAAAATTAAAGAAAACAATAAGATAATACGATACACAATATACTTAGATACAAATAATATATTACATATATAATACATTATACATATACCTACATAAATACCTATATATATATATATATATATATATATATATATATATATATATATATATATATATATATATATATATATATATATATATATTTATATACAAGTACATATTTATATATAGTTATATAAATACATATATACATACATATTATGCTGACATAGCGCGTTACACCATTACTCTGCCAAATGCTTACAGAGAGAACGTTTAAAAGACAATTTGGAGAGACTATTCCTAATATCAATGGGAAGAGTATTCCAAAGCCTCACAGCTTCAGAAGAAAAGATTTGGATAAGAAATCTACATAAACTAGTTTACCTGGAATTAGCCTATTTATGAGTTGCCTATCCTGAGACATAAGATGTTAAATCTCGGTGCTACAGTAATTACACTGTTTGTCTTGCTCTTCTCTCCGAAACATAGCAAAGCTGTTTCACGTACCCCTGGCACCGGTGTACAATTATATACTTGGCAAATTTTATTAAAATCGGTTTAGTGGTTTAGCTTTGAAAACGTAACATACAGACAGACTTACGTATTTATTGCGTTCGTATGGATTAAAACAGTTGGTAGGTTGGCCGTGAATGTCTCAAGATGTAAATAACATATCATTACGTTAAAGGATGTCGTAGCTGCGAGCGGATATCCTGTATCAGATTAGGTTTAGCTTCGATCTGCATTCTGCACGTGCATAATTATATCAAGGAAACATCGCCGCTCGCGACTACAGGTTACGGCGATTTCTTATTTAATAATTTATGGCGTTCTGTGTTCTACATCCTTTTACGATTTGTTTTATAATAGAGTCGTCATAGAAGCATAAAAAGATTGGTATCGTTAATTGTAATATATGCAGCCGTATTGTAATGGTATATTTATTTGATACAAGCTGTGCCCGCGACTTGGCTTTGGAAAATTTCTAAAATAAAAGTAGCCTAAGTTACTTCTTATTATCGTGGTTTAAAATATACAGTCCCGGGGTTTTACCCGCATAATTCTCATTCCCGTGGGATTTCCTTTTCGGGCCTCAAACTACCAAATTTCATTCAAATCGGTTCAGTGGTTTAGGCAGACAGTGGTTTAGAGACAGAGAGAGTTATTTTCGCAGTTATGTTAGTACTAGCTGACCCGCGCAGCTTCGCCCGCGATTATATTAATAAGTCATCCAGATAGCTTTTAATAAAATTTTCAACCACTATTTCAGCCCTCCAGGGACTGATTTTTTTTAAAAAATTAGCCTATGTTTGACCCCGGATCTTCAACTATATCCATGCCAAATTTCATGAAAATCGTTCCAGCGGTTTAGCCGTGAAACAGCCGTAACAGTCAGACAGACAGACAGACTTTCGCATTTATAATATTAGTATAGATTAGCTGCAGCGTGTAGCCCGCTGCATTATAAAAGTTTTTGGTGAATCCCGCGAGATTTCCTAACTATTACGGGATAAACAGTAGCTCATGTGGTATTGCAGGTCATCGTCTACCTATGTACCAAAATTTCATTCAAATCTGTTTTGTAGTTTTTGCGTGATTGAGTAACAAACATTCATCCACCCATCCATCCAAACATCCAAACTTAAGCATTTATAATATAAAAAAATAAATATAAAAATAAAGATGAATTAAAACAATTGTATTGGGGTGTTTCGTTTCCAAATGGTAAGGTTTTAAGGACTTTTAAGACAAGAGGTTGGTCATTCTTAAATGTCTTATATCGCAATTGTAAGGCTACTAGTGTTATAATAGGCGGTAGTTAAAATTAGGTGAGCCTTGCATAAGTTTTACGAAAAATAAAAAATAAAATAATCGGAATGGAAGAATGCCAGATTGTAAATCATCGACTATCTTTACCGTTGGATAACTGCAATTGCGACATCATAGGTCTTACAGCTGCAATATAAATAAAAATAGATAAATAAAAAATCTGTAAGCCGGTTGACCCTGCAGGCAATCCCAAAAACTTCCCGCTAAATTGAGGTATTTCAAGTGTAGGATGTAGGTACGGGGGAAGACCAAAACTGACATACCTACCACGATCACATTAATCGAGTACTGTCCGAAGTATTCGAATCCGTCCGAATATGTCTGTTTTCAACAGTATTCGCAACCGGCGTGTTTGCATAAAGAGAGTAATGAAAAAAAGTATCTTCACGCCCGTATCCCCGAATGGGTAGGCAGAGGTACAACTAGTACACCCACGATTAGCCGAAGATAGTTTGGTCCCACAAATGTGATCGATCGGCGATAGGCTTGCCACCTGCAAGCCTATCGCCGACCGGGCACTTTCCAATCCCGGGCAACTTTGTGTTTATCAGAAAACTGAAAAAACACTTATTTTTTAAGTGCCCGACCCGGGAAAAGACCCGACCCAACGCTGGACCACTAGACCACAGAGGCGATTAGAGTAATAAATGAGGAGAAAACGAGAGACGTCTGCAAGGATCGTGTTGTATGGCACTCGGTTCTTTCTGCCTGCCCCGTAAGACATCTGGCGTGAAGATATTTATGTAGGTATTGTATTTCAAGCTCAAAGAAGCAAAAACAAAATCTAAGCATAGAATGTTTAACTCGAAGAGAGAGAAGAACTTATGCATGTGGCATTAGATCTCGCCACAAGATAGCAACGCACCATTAACATCTTTGGTGTCTATAGGCGATGGTATACTCTTTCCATCAGATGACCCATCTGCTTGTTTGCTATCTTATGATATATAAAAAAAAAAAAACTTGTTGACTCTCCTGATAGTAAGAAACAACCATTGCCTGTAGACACCAAAGATGTTAATGGTGCGTTGCTATTTTTGTGGTGGGGTCTTAGTGCCACAAGTGGTTAAAGTTAAAGGTAACTACATACCAGTGCCACCTTATACCATAACACATACATTAAGCATTTACACGTGCGTCAATCACGCAGCGAAACATGCCTCCGTGAGTACGTATACTGTGTATTAGGTTCCGGTTACACTTTGATTATTGGAAGTGCGAGTGTTTAATGCAGGTGCTTAGTATTAAGCATAAAACACGTGTATACAGCCGTTGATTGGTCCGAGTGGTTATTAATCAGCGTCTAATAACCGGGGCCTTACTGTTTATGCTACTACCTAATTTTGTCTATGAATTTTGAATCTCCGCAAAGTAACGCCAGAATCTATTGAAATAAACGTCAATAAGTAATTTTCTTGCGGACAAATTCGCGGGCTACTATAAAAGTACTGAATAGAGAATTTCCTTGAAACATAAAAAAGAAAGAACTAATTGAATTCAAAAATCAAATGACATCACATTCACATGTATAACTACCACCGTGGGTTAATGGTGGCGGTGGGTAAGTTAAGGTCTTTCTATAGACCAGGTATTTTCAAACTGAGTTCCGCGGAACCTAGAGATTCCGTGAATAGTCGTCAGGGTTCCGCCAAAATTATTTATAACCCAGATATTGTCGGACATAATGCCGAACTATAAAATAAGTATTCATAACAGTAAAACAATTTCATTATTCATATTAAGACTTTAAGTTAAAGATAATGACGTGTTTCCATCATACTACACATTTCTTTAAGAAAATGTCCTTTTATCATTGTTGATTTATGATTATTTGATATGGGGTTCCATAAAATAAAAGTATTGGCACAAAATACTGAAGACTAACAGATGTCAATGTACATACAAGTAATATTCGAGCAACGCACACATACACCTCTCACGGATGAGATATCTCGGAATGGTTCCAAACAAATTGTTCCGAACACGTCTCGAACCATTCCGAGATATCGTCTCTATGAGAGGTGTCTTTGTGGTGGATATGATGTCGATGATGTGTGCTATACTGTCAATATTCTAGTTCGGGGGAGAGGGGGGGGAGGATGTATTTTTCTACATCTCCTATATACTTCCAACTAATTTTGTTACGGATTTCAAGGCAGCTTAGCGGTTCCTCAGGGCACCCTGAGCTCGCAACTCAATAGTAACCAGGCGGTTACCACTGTTGATTCTGGTTTACAAACGTTACATTGGTGAGAACGAGAAGTGGGCCCATCGCCCTTTATAAAGACGACTGTTGTCTCTTACCAGCTGTAAAGCCAAATGATTATTTCATAATCCAATGCCATAAAAACTCTTTAAAGCTGTTTAATTTAATTTCAAAATCGATATCTTAGCATGTTGTTCAACTAGTGTTTATTCATTCTAAATCCATACTAATATTATAAATGAGAAAGTAACTCTGTCTGTCTGTCTGCCTGTTACGCTTTCACGGCCAAACCACTGAACCGATTTGGATAAAATTTGGTACAAATATAGTTTGAGACCCAAGAAAGGACATAGGATAGTTCTTATCCCGGAAATCCCACGGGAACGGGAACTATGCGGGTTTTTATTTTAGAATTTTTTCCACGCGAACGAAGTCGCGGGCACAGCTAGTTCTAAATATGGCTGTTATTCACCAAAAAACATTTCATAAAATTCACTGACATCAACAATTTAGAAATAAATACAGTTTAGAACATAATCAATACATTTAATCAAAGTATATTCATATTAAATATGCTTGAATGATTAAATTAGATATTAACTTGGATACACGACTCATTGCAAGGTTTAAAAACGCCAGTTCATTGCATCTTTGACGTAATGCTATCCAAATATACTTTTTATGATGCGACGGCAAAGATGCTCCGTTAATTGTCTAACGGGTACATTTTTAGGGTCCCTTACCTAAAACGTTTAAACGAGACCCTATTACAAAGCCTCCGCTGTCTGTCTGTCCGTCTGTCTGTCTGTCACCAGGCTGTGTCTCATAAACCGTGATAGCTAGAAAGCTGAAATTTCCACAAATTAATATTTCCGTTACCGCTATAACAATAAATACTAAAAATAAAAAAATGAAAATATTAAGGGGGTATATGAAATAAACTTGTTTTTTTTTCGTATTTTTTGCTCAATATTAATAACGGTAACAGGTAGACGCTTAAAATTTTCACAAAATATTTAGTTGTATATTACCTTATAATTAAATAAAAATAAAATAAATATTAAAGGGGGCTCCCACACAACAAACGTAATTTTGAAGCTAATTTTTACTCGATCTTAATAAACAGGTAGAAACTTGAATATGGATGGTTAGGAACCCTTCGTGCGCGAGTCCGACTCGCACTTGGCCGTTTTTTTATTTAATAAGAAAAGTATCATCACGCCTGGTTTCTTTGCGGGCTAAATAAACCGAACGTCTGTAGATGAATGGTGATCCCCATCACCGCATTTTATCGGCCTGATCACGATTATCGGCTATTTCTAGCGGGACCGACGGCTTTACATGCTCGTCTGAGGCGCAGGAGTGGTAACATAGCAGTGCAGCCGCCAGATTCCGAGATGCTACTGAGATTTTGGATTTTCAAGAAAAACCTCGAAAAAAGTAACACTTTTGTCCGCTCCGGAATCGAAACCGGGGCCTCGAGCCCCGGAGAAGGAGGAGGAGTTTTTTATTTGCCTGTTTGTATGTATGTGTTGCAGTGAAATTGTCAGTACCGTTAGATTATAATCTACCTGAATGATATTATAATTTAACAGCTAACCTAACTTAACCAAATTATAATTTCCCTAGATAGATTATAATCTAACGGCTATTGACAATTTCACTGCGACATATATACCGTTACAATTGTTGAATAATAACGGGACATACAGACAGGCAAACAAACATTTTCGTTTATATGTTCCCTTTGATCTAAATGAAAATTGTAGGTACCTATACATTGAGGACACTTAATACTTAATAGGCTAACGATACGATTTAATTAATTTTATCATCAGTGTATTTGCGCTCAGCAAAGCGGAGGCGTACCTATTAGCTAGTATTAAAAGAAATCAAAACTCTGTGCGCACGAAGACACAGTCAAAAGCTACTAAAGAAAAACAAATTTTATGTACCGTACAAAACTGAGTATTAATAAAGAAACTACATAGGCAACAAAAAACTAAAAAAAAAAGAACAAGAAACCTAACCTCCAAGGCAGAATACATGAGGGGACTGACGCAGCTGACGCTATTCAAAATTCAAAAATTCAATTTTAGTTTGTAGGTAAAAACAAACAAAACGATAGTACCAAACAACCGCAAACAACAACCAAACTCAAACGCGACATTGCAAGACTACCTACCACAATTTTAGTAGTCTCGAGATACTCGTGCCTTGTTTATCAAAAGAACTTGATGTACGTTCATAAAAATTTACTTGTTTTAAAAAAAAATGGTGACGTACACTCACTAAATGCAAGGAACAAAAACAATCTTGTTGTGCATGCATCTTGTCTCCACAGAATAAGTAACTCTTTTATGGGGCAATGTATACGGTATATTTAGTGTTACAGTTTCTTTATACACCGAATAACAGCCTTTGTACAGCCTATAACAGCTTGTGCAACTATTGTACAGCCTATTTAACTCTTGGCTGTACAAGACAGTTACAAGAGAGTATCCTTAGTGTTATAGTTTCTTTATACACCAAATAACAGCCATTGTACAGTTTATAACCGCCTGTATAGCTATTGTGCAGCCTACATAACGCAATAAGCTGTATAACTTGGGCCCCTTTTTGGTGTTATATCGGCTGTAGAAGCGCTTCTACAGCCTTTGTACGGCTTAGTATACCGCTTTAAGTTTAAAAATGAACCTAAATGCAGCCTATATACAGCTTAACGTGCTACTTGGGCTTTTACAATAAACTCCCGACACTGTAAGAGATCTACCAGTCAATACATTTAAAAAAATTAGTTAAAACGAAACTGAGTAAAAAAAGGATATTTTAAAATCTCAGATTATTTAGAAGACGAAAAAGCCTGGGATTAATGGCTCCTCATACCGACCTCATATTTATTTTTTGCAATATTATGATATTGTAAAAAAATACCTGGATGATATGAAAAAAAGACAAGCCCGCTGAGTTCCTTCCTCCGGATCTTCTGTGTGTGATCGCGTTTCCGATCCGCTAATAGTTTTTAAAAAATATGTTGACGTATCAATATAAGTTGTAAAAAGTTTTATTGAATAAAGTATTTCTGATTTCTGAAAAAGTTGTAACCCTTGTAATACAAGCGTTTTCTTTTGTAAATTAGTGCATTTTTACAAAAATTCCTTTACAAAAGTACCTACATATGTAAATTACTAAGCTACAAGTGATATCACATGTAATACACGTGTTTGTGATTTTGTTTATCATAAATGCCTTAATAGCGTGTAGCTTGTAACTTGTTACGAAAAAGTCAAGAGCTTCCGGTGATTCTAAATTTATGTTATACTTATATTGTAGATATACAAAAAGTTGAAGAGCTTCCGGTGACTGTAAATTTATGTTACATATATGTTAGAATTGTGTTAGTTTTATTTCTCGTCAATAGCTCAATAAAATATGTTTTAAACATGACAACGAATTGATTAAGAAATCGTAAATTTCGAATCAAATTTCGATATTATTCGCGGTGTTACTCGAATAGTAATCTATATTAATAGTAATAAAATCAATAAATGACGGTAATGATTTGCCGCCCTGGTATTTTCATACAAAAAAGCTTTTAAAGTAGTATATGGGTCGTTATTAAGCCAACTAGGTATTTTTTTCTAAATTTTAAGTTGTTCATTGCAGTAAAATTTATTACCATTATCATGAATACCATAAATTACGATCAATTATTTATACACAAAATAAAAATTATTTGAAAATATATTTTATTTTTAACATTGACTTGTTATGCATATTGAAATTGGTTATTGTACCGTAATTTGTTTTCTTTGTTTCATAGTAATTACTATGTTACTGGCATATAATATGATAGAAAAAATATATTGTAATTAAGCAAAAATAAAGTCTTGTAAATTAAAAATACAAGTTCATACAATCTACAAGTCTTGTGCAATTATTTGATAAACGTAATTTATAGAAACTTATATAAAACGTTCTTGTATCTTGTGAGTTTATAAACTCGTATTTTCGATAAACGTAATTTACTCTTGTAAATTACGTTTATCGAAAATACGAGTTTTAAACTACCTGTAAAAAAAGCTCCTGTAACGTACATAACTTGTGAGCTAGTAGCCTTGTTATGAAATAAACAGTAAATAATAAATAATAATAAATATTGCTGGACAAATAACCACCACAAATTGATCTAACCCCAAAGTAAGCAAATTATTTGCTTTTACAGTGCACTGATCTATTCTTAAAAATCGGTCAGATACGATTTCTTTTTTTATTTGAACGTAATTTTATTTTTATATGTCAAGGTCGCAACCCAGTCCCATGTCAACCCCAAATGAAACATTTCAATTAAAACAATTTTTTATCTATTATCGTTAACAACTTTGTAATTCTTGATTCTAGGACTAAAAATTATGAAAAAAAGATGTAGAGATTTTGAATTTTAAATTTTTCTGTATGACGAATAGTTTGCCCAATTTAGCGTGAAACTGTTTTTAAGACGTAGCTGCGGAACAAAGGTTATCCCCCTCACGGATATGGACCCCACAGATATCGATTTAATTTTACACTAATTTTCCCTCGACATTCAAAACACAAATAAAATAGCGTGTTTTGACTTGCACGCTAAGCCCAAAAAATATAACATTTCAAACACAGACCACACAAATACTAATAGACACGGTGACTGTGTAGCCGCACATATCGCTTCCTTGCTTCAATAACGTGTTATCTTAAAAACACAATTTTACAGTAGAGCATTTTTTAACTTAAAAAAAATAATTTACTTAATTGTTAATGTTTACCTTTTCAATAAATTTAGTACAAAGCTGAGTTTTCAAACTTATCACGTTATTGAAGCAAAGAAGTGATATGAGCAAGTGCTTGTAAATGTCAAACACTTGTAGATAATATATTACATCATGAAAAAAATTTTGCTATTTTATCCATGGATTTATAACGATATAATTTCGATATTTTTGCTGTTTCGTGATTGGTTCCCTGCGTTTCATGCTGTTTCGTAATTGGTTCCCCAACTAGCGCCAGAACACAACGTCATAATATCATATACCATAACCAATCACAACGGCGCAAATATATCGAAATCATAACGTTTTAAATCCTTGATTTTATCACGCTGCATAAGAAACCAAGGTGTAAAATATACACCTGGAGTGACTTTATTTCATCGGTAAGTACTTTAACTCTGTATTTTTGGGTATAAATGTAAGCTACACTGACAACCTACGGCTCTAAAGGCGTATACAGTCAAGGGCGGGCAGGGAGGGGCAGCCGCCCCATCCCCTTGCCTTGAGGCTTAAAATATTTTGAGTTATCACTTTTTCTACATTATTGATACAAAATAAATTGTAACGTGTTAATTTTAAATACCTTGCGATATCATTCACTGGCTCATCATCATTTTCACTGGCTTTCAAGGTCGACTGACTTACCGATTATTTTGGTTATGGTCCCTTACCTCCGTCTAGCCCAAAGAAGCGAAGCCCTTATATACAGTTCAATCCTTGATTTTTTTGAACTATTCAGGACCAAAGTTTAGCGAAGACTTTGTATCTTTGTATCCGGTTCAATCCTTGATTTCGTTGAACTATTCAGGGCCAAAGTTTAGCAAAGCCATTGTATCCAGTTCAATCTTTGATTTCATTGAACTTTCAGGGTGTTTTCTAAGTAATGACATCGACATATAGTTATTTATGTGTGCGTTTAAACACTTGTAATTACTGATCGCTCATGCAATTGTCGTAAACAGGACATTGGTCAGCGGCCGGCCACCGACTTTCAACCGCTGCTCACCAATTAATATGTTCAATTGGATATCTATTTGAGCACATTAGCAAGTAAGGACAGTCAACGGAACATGTCGGAACATCTGGAAAGAATTATTAGACTCCCGACTACAGTCGAGAATGATCCGTCGAGTTGATTGTAATGGAAGATCTTGGGTTCAAGACTTAGGTTGGTTAAAAAAACATAAATTGATTGTTGTGTACTTATATACTGTCTGCCTCTACGTCTGCCTCATGGTCTAGCTAGGGGTTAGCTTATTCGGCCAGATCATGAGCTCCCAGGTTCGATCCCCGGGTCGAGCAAAACTGTTAATAAGTTTTTCGATGTTTTTTTCTTGAAAATACAAAATCACATTAACAGCTCGGAGTCTGGCGGTTGGCGTTTTTCCACTTCCGTGCCTCGATTGATGGGGGCTCATGGGGAACACGCATACGCCAAAGTCGCTGCGGGCAGCAACTTGGCTCTTTGTATCGGCCCGCCAACACTCGAGAATCCGGTCAAGAGCCACTAACGAGCAGGGTTGAAAAAAAACAGTTTTTTTTAATTTTATAAAACCAACAATTTAAAACGTTTTAAACAATGTTTTTTTTTGTTTTTTTTTTAATTCTTACTTCAAATAATAATACATTGTTTGGTTCGTTTTTAATAATAGACAGTTTGACGTACATAGATATTTATCTTTCAAGACTTACAGCAGAATGACCCGAGTAGTCCGGTACAAGGTATTTTATAGTATCACATAGTTTTACAATAATTAAAAGTAGGGTAGATTGAAAAATGTCAACTTCAAACAGATCAGTTCAGATGGCACCACTTCCAAGTTTATAATTTGATATAAACGATTCCACGATGTTGTGGAAATGGCGCCACTGTAGTGCAGCATTTTGATAACAATAAATTCTAATATTATGCAAGATAAACGAATATTAATATTACATTCAAGCATTATTTACAATATTATTCATATTACAAATCAATATACCTAACAATATATTATCTAACATTAATATTTTGTAGCGTATATTCAATACTCAATGCTTTACTTACACCTTGTAGGTATGTTCTGATGAATATTAGGGGAAACTCCAATATATTTTATTTAACCCTCAACCACTGGCGAACCGACGTACGTATGTGATACATCAACCAAGTGGTTTTTGGTTTATAACTTCATTTTACGCAGGAATTTTCGAGTGTCTATTTCGGTAATTTCCTGAATGAAACCAAAAAAAGAAACCCAGAAAAGCGTAAAAGATGAATTGAAAAACAAAGTTGTTTATCTATTTATTGATAGTTGAAGCAATGTCAGGCAGGACTCGATAGTTTATATCTGTGTAACAGAGTGCTAAGTGTGAGTTTTTCTTTTCGCATTCGATCGTGAGCGCGTTTCGAGTTTACTAGGAATTTGTATGTGATTTGTACAGCGCCACCTAGTGGTAAACTGGTTTCTCACGTTTACCACTAGGTGGCGCTCTACAAATCACATACAAATTCCTAGTAAACTCCAAACGCGCTCACGATCTAATGCGAAAAGAAAAACTCACACTTGGCACTCTGATGTATTGATGAACTCAACTCACTTAATGAATAGAATAGACACAGGCGCAGAAAGCCGTATATCTGACTACTTGGTTAAAATGACTACTGCGGTAATAAAACAATGTAAAATTTTTCAATTGCACGGAGCGAGCGTAGTGACAGACAACGCAGCAAATATGAACTGTATGAGATGAGAGCTGGCGCAACAGGAAGAACTTACATCTCATTAATCTCATCTTACATACGACTGTCCATCACACACACTAAATCTTTTACTGAAGGATTTGAATGCAGAAGATATTACTGCGAAAGTTAAATCGATAATGCGGTAGTTCAGATACACTCACTTTGCATATTTTTATATAAAAGAGGAGGCAAACGATTAGGAGGTGCACCTGATGATAAGTGATTACCGCCGCCCATGGACATCCGCAATACCAAACTCCAGAGGTCTTGCAGTTGCGTACACTTGCACTACATCCTAAGTACAGGGCGAAAGCCTCACTAGTGAAGATATTTGTGAAGCTTTATCATTTATAAAAACTTACCACAAAGAGGCGATGCTATATGTTGTAAAATACAGGGCAATGACAGATCCCTTTCATAACTTTCTATTTGAAGATCATGTATTGTCAGAAATTGTTGTAAAATCATGTCGGACCTCTCGAACGGTGGCTGTCATTAAAGAACCAAATTAAAAGCCAAACAATGGACTTAGTGACACAGCTTCACACCACTTTTGCTTCAAGTGCTGGAGTTGAAAGACTGTTTCATTCATTCGGATTTATTCATTCCGACGAACGAAATAAACTAGATACCGCGAAAGCTGCAAATCTTGGCACAGTTTTTAAATACCTAACTAAGGAAAAGTAATTGTTGTTTATCATATTGTCTGACACGATATTTGTAACTTATTGTTTAAGCATAGATATACTAATAACTTTATGTTATCATTTTAAATTACTTGTCATTATATTATAACATATTTTAATTTAATTACTAAGCCAAATAAAATTTTAAATTTCCTAAAATGAAAAATAGTACATAGACTCAACTTCTTTTATTTCTAGTTATTTCATTCATTTTCAATTAAAATAGTCTGCGCGACAAGTTGAAAATCGTTTAAAATAGAGACACTGCTCTTAAAATTATGTGCGATAGCTCATTGAATCCGGAATGACGCCTCGAAAAGCGTGTAATAAACACGCTTTTAGTACATTTTTCTAGGCCTTATAATAATTATTGTACTTGAACAAAAACTGAAAAATCTGAAAAATTATAAGGCTCTCCACCAAATAGAGGGGGTTAACTATGGCAAAAAAGAAAGTGAAAATGGTTGACCCTACGGGCCATCTCTGAAACTTCCCACTAAATGAAGGTGTTTTAAGCTCAAAAGAGTAAAAAATAAAAGCATAGATTTTTCAGTTCAAACATCTACTTTGTTAAAAATGGCAGTATATTAATTTTTGAAAACCTGTATATTTGAAAACGATTATAGCATTCAACTCAATTTTTGAGCTCTAAAATATTGCTTTAGCTAAATAATTGATAGGTTGAATAGTTTCGATGCTATGTCAAAAAACATTTTATTTTTAATTTTCTTCATTGATAAATCCCAAACAAATTGACCGATTTTGATTAAATTAACGGTATTTGACGCAGTTTTTAAAGGAGAAAAGCTGATAAGATTTTTAGTCAATCGGTGAATTAACTTGAAAGCTATTTAAAAAAAATTAAGTAAGTTTGCTAAAAACAACGTAATTTTAATATTTGAAAAGCTATAAGTTTTGAGAATTAGATTCGATTTTCATTTTTAAAACGGCATTTGACGTAGTTTTTTAGTGGGTGAATTTCCCAAATGACTTTTTTTTTTGTCTTCGATGAAATTAGTATTTGAAAAAAGGAATATTGTTCTGAATTATTTTTTTTAGTATTCAATAGGTAGCTAATGGGTTGTGGCAAAAATATAATTAGCCAAGGACTATATATAAAGGTAGAAATAAATACATAAACCTCTATTTTTTTCAAATCGGTGCTGTCCCCCTACTTCTTTTACAAACAAAAAAGCTTATACACTAACAAAAATAAATAAGTAATGTTTATAACTTATTCTATTTCATAGAATATTAGTTTTATTATTAATATATAGCACATTTTATTACATAATTAACGATTATTATAACTGAGAGGCAGAAACGTACTTGTCCTGCAAAATGTTCTCATATCGCTGGACAAAAGTAATTTAAACCTAACTTTACATCGACGAGTCCGACAGCCTCCCCACTCCAATATTATTTCCCTCTTAGTGTGCGCTAGTGCGTAATCAGGATGGACGTGTGTCAAATCGCTGCATATTCCCACAAATAACGTAAGTATGCCATTTCAGTTGCTCCCGGACAATTATTTTATATTATCGGTGGTTTCATTTTTCCAGTATAATGAGTAGTTTTATTATTATCACTTGGTTCTAACAGAGGTAGTAAGTGAATTAGCTTCATTGACAGTTATTGAATTTATTCTAAATATTATGCATTTTTTCTAATTTTCTAAAAAGTGTGTTATTTCTCACGTCGCTGTTCTCATATCGCTGTAATCGGTGGTCATTATTACCACCGATGTGATCATTTACACCGAAATGATTAGAAAACTCAATCGGTGTCATAGGTATGTAATATCGGTGTTTTGTTTCATGATCAGTGCGAAGTTTTGTCACATCGGTGGATGGCTTTATCATATCGGTAGATTCATTTATCATCTCGGTGAGTCGTTTTATCATATCGGTAGATCTCGTGTTTTTCGTTAAGCATACAAAAAAAAAACAATAGAACATACGCAACAACCACGGATTCATGTGGTCTGTGGTAACAACACACATATTATATACATACATATATACCTACATACAAAAATTTATATATACATTGTATACATACTTTCTGAAATAGAATGTCAAAATCATTACCACGGTACCACTGGGTAGTAGATGTATAAATGTATGATTAGGGGAAGTCTGATTCGGTAATATACGTCTATAGGCTGAAATGATGATGGTGAGGTGGAGCAAATAAAGGCATTAAAGGTTTCCCTAGAATATGTTTTTAGTTAAAAAAATAGTAAGTTAATAATAATAAATAACAAAATAATGAATAGATAAAAAGAAAACATAATAATAGCTTAATTTTGTTTAAGAAGGCCGAGGCCAAAACTAACAGAGGAGGAGAAAAAAGAGAGAAAGAAGTTGCTGGAAAGAATAAGAAAAGCTAAAATCAAAAGTGATCCTGTGCTAAGAGAGAAGAGGAAGGAGGGGAAGCATTTAAGGAAAGATAGAGAACCACCGAAAAATCGAGATAATAAGCCTGATATTTCTCAAGAACCAATAAGACCTCATAGCCCACGGTTATTGCGACAGAATTTTCGATGTAATAGTCCTAATCTGCGTTTTGGTGCCATAGTAGCGAGTAGTTCTCACTATTTACGTACAAGCAGTCCTCTAGATTTCTCAATAGCATCTCCTTTACGGACGCCAAGCATTAGTTCAATAAATTCAGAAGAATCAACATTACGCCTAAACTTAGAGTCGTCCCTTGCAACTATTATATTCAATCAAGGTATTAAAATGAAGTTTAATAAATATCAAACATTTAAACCTCAGCAAATATGCGATTTAAGAAACAATTGGCAAAGGGCTAATAAATAGAAATTGATGTACAAAAAGAGATACATGAGACTACATCAAGAATTTAAGAAATTTAAACAGAGTAATTTAGCAGTAAGACAAAACCCGAAGAAGTCAAATAACACAGACCTGCAAAAACGTATCCGTAAGATTGTCGTTCAGTTTTTTGAGGATAGTGACAATTCGAATCTTTGTCCAGGTAAAAAGGATACTGTTACACAAAATGGAGTAAAAAAACAGAAAAGGCTGATGAAAGACACAATTAAAATAAAATACTTGACTTCGGGCCATCCTACAATCAGTTATGTCAATTTTACAAGATGAGGACGTTTTGGGTCACACAGCCAAAATTAAACACGAGAAATACATGTCTATGTGAGAAACATGAGAACATGAATCTTCTCATAACATCCTTAAAACGAAATTGGATCATAAAAGAAAACACCGTGACTGAAGTTCTTAGTAGTATTTGCTGTGATATTTTTAAGGTAGAATGCCTAAAAAGAACATGTCCTATCTGTAGAAATCATCACTTAAATTATCAGGAATTTGTTAACTCTAGATACGTTGTTTATTGGACTTGGAAGAAGATAAAAAAAATGTACAAAAAGAATGGAGTTGATAAAATAGCGATTAATGTAAAAAAAGTGAAAATAACAGTTAAACCATTGCAACTGATCAATATATTTGAAGATAATCTAAAACCGTTCTTAGCACATTGCAGTAATATACGAAATCAAAGTCAAGCTTTTAAGCACTATAAACAAAATATGACTGAAAAGGATTGTGTTGTTCACATTGACTTCAGTGAGAACTATAGCACAAATTTTTCCTCGTGTTGGTCCTGGATTCCTTTAAAGAATAGACCAACTGCTTTTCTGTCAGGATGGTCGTAAAAGGCTTGGCTATACGAGTCACTACCATCGTGACTACTAGGTAGTAGTGGTAGAGTTCTGCATTGTCTCGCCCGGGTCTGGTACCACCACCTTTCCTATTCCTGTCGCAATAGCGTCGGTGCTTTTCGTTGTCGTGTTCTGATTTGGAAGGTAAGGAAGCCGGTAAACTTACGGATGTGGTATAAGACCTCGCCACAAGATAGCAACGTACTATTAACACCTTTGGTGTCTATAAGCGATGGTTGACTCTTCTTTGGGAAACCCATCTGCTTGTTTGCTATCTTATGATAGAAAAAAAACCAAGTACGGGTCCGAAGTACAATCTGTGCACTTTAGTGGCAGTCGTCAACAATTTACATTACACACTGCTGTAATTTACTATAAAACTAAGGAAGAGAATATTAAAAAAACTCAATGTTTCTGCACTATTAATTCTTCACTGCGACATGATGCTGCCGCCGTTTGGGCTCACCTTGTACCAATATTAGAAGAAATTAAAAAGGAAGTTCCAACTGTTCAGAATCTTACTATTATTTCGGATTCTCCATCAGGCCAGTATCAGAATAAGATTTTTTTTTATATTATGTCCTAACTCAGTGTTTACTGCTCTTCTCTGACTAATATAATACGGAACTATAGTGAATGTGGGCATGGAAAAGGTGCGTCAGATGAAATAGGTGGGCTACTGAAAAGAACGGCGAATCGATTTGTTGCACACGATGGTGATATGAATATAATTTCGCTGGATAAACTTATCATTTCGGTGGATAAACTTTTCATATCGGTGTACATAAAAAAATAATCGGTGCCGGGTTGTGATATCGGTGGAAACCAGAATTCAAACTCAATTTTCTCCTTAGTCTTAAATGATACGTTGATGACATTAAATTTGGGGGTATTTACTATTCTAAAGTCTACATAAAACCTGAAAAAAGGCAAAAAATTATATAAATGAAAAAGTGCACCGATGTGATAAAAAAAATGGCATTTGTTGAAATTCACCCTAGTACTAAAATATCGTAGAACACCAAAAAATGATTGGTTGAAAAATTTCGAAGCTATGTCGAAAAGACACTTTTTTTCAAAATTTTTCCTCAACGATTACTCCCAAACGGACAAACCGATTTTGATGCAATTTATGCATTAGACGTAGTTTTTTGATAAATAGAGCTGATAAGTTTTTGTATTCAATCAGTACATAAATCTGTAAGTTATATTAAAAAAATACTGTTTCGCCAAAATTTTTTTGGTTTTTTTCAAAATTTCTCAAAATCTCCTAAACCGAATCGCTTCAAATTTTCAGGAAGTCTAAGTTTCACAAACACATACATACATACTGACGTCATCGTGAAAATAGTCGGAAAAGGTTCCTAAACCCTCAAAAAAACGTGGACCGCTGGTGAAAACTCGATTTTCGAAAATCGAGGTAAAAAAAGTTAAAAACTGCGTCAAATATCGTTAATTGGATCAAAATTGGTCAATTTGTTTTACTTATCAATGACAAAATTTTTTAAAAAAATATGTACATATGTATGTATATGATTTCCTGAAAATTTGGACCGAATCGGTTCAAATTTTCAGGAAATCTAAGTTGAGCGGAATCCAATCGAATGCCATTAATCGCGTTTCGATCGGTCTAGCCGTTCAAAAGTTATAAGATGTTTACATACACACACACACACACACACACACACACACACACACAAAACATACATGCATGCAGATATACTGACATCATCGTGAAATAGTCGGAAAAGATTCCTAGGACCTCCAAACGTGGACATCTGGTGAAAACTCGATTTTCGAAAATCGAGGTAAAGTGGTGACCCCGACGTGATCATCACCACTGTCAGCTATCAACATGCCACAGTGGTGACCCTCGGCAAAACAACACGCATCAGCCTTCTGACCATCAGCGTCTAATATACTCCACTCTGCTTCCAACAGCATCAGCCAGCTTCACAAGCTACGCCTCATCTACGCTTTCCGGAATCCACTTCGAACTGCACACGTTCACTGGTTTCCACGCAGCAACTCTATCCCACTCGTTCCGACTCATTGCGAACCACAGCGGAGGCGCACTCGTCCCGACTCACCGAGGACCGCGCATATTCGGCTCGTCTCGATGCACCGCAGACTCGAGCACTCAAGGCACATACGTTTCACTGGCTCAACTAGATCGACCTTCGGTCTTGGGGAAAAGTATTGTAGCGGCTCAAACAATCACAAACACTGCAAGAAAAAATAATAAATAATGGAAAAAAATTAAATTCAAAACAAAATCCTGAATCACGATATCACAATTATTTATCTTGTAACACTATATACAAATTATAACGTTTCTCAAATGGACTTCAGTCCCTAGGCATGGAACCTTGCCTGGCTGGGAAGATCTTCCTTTTCCCTTTCCTTGTCCTTGTATGACGTCATCAACCTCCACAGTTATGACGTCACCTGACAAGAAGCTGGCCCGCTGGTTACATAACTATGATCCTTCAGCGGTACGGACCAGCGGCGCCATAACTATGACCCTTAACACCTCTATGTTAATCTGACGCGCTCGAGTAAATACCAAAATCCCCTCTTGGGCACCCCTACTATGAGTAATAGTACTTACACACATAAACACGATACAATGTCGCGTCGTTCTACGACGTGGTAATGTGTGGGAGAGAGTGATTTGAGGGACTGAAGAGCACGACATTTTAGCCGTTCAGCCACTGAATGTGGCGAAAATATCAACTGTATTTCCTGTTTACACATTCCAAATTTATTTTGTTATTGTAAAATGCCATCCGTGCTGGATCGATGCGAACCGCGGGGCTATCACGTAACTGGCAATGCGAAATTATCGTAATTGTTTAGTAATTGCAAGACACATAATAACCTTGTATATTAGTGGCAGTAGTTGCCGCTTGATTAGTTTTGGAGCTGTGACATTGCAAAAAGTGCATCTAGTGATTAGCAAGCAATTGGTGACGTTTTTGATGGTTTTTCGTTACGTTTAAAAGTCATCGCTGGTTTCTGGCGAATTGCAAACGTTAGGTGATACGCCAGCCGATCGTCGGTTTGAATCGCAGCTAATGCGTAAATACACTACGTAAATGAATAACGATTTAATCGATATCAATGTCGGACGCGCATGAACGGTCCACAGCTGGTTGATACTTATAATAAATGTCCAATAAAGCGAACATGAATTGATGAACCTTCGGTTAACAACTAATAGGTAGATTGAGCGTACGAGCGTTTGAAACTTCCCAATTACAAAACTACCAATGCGTTTGCGTTAATGAAAATTCTATAGTCATTTGCCAAAATGAAACATTGATGCTATAAGCGCTAAAAGCGAGGCATTTAAAAACATATTCAAGGTTTTTATTGCCTCGAATATTGTAATTTGTCCGTATCGTAATTACACTATCAAAAATTTGGTTAATACTTTTTTAAATTATATTATTTCAGTTCACGAATTGTTTTAATCTGGCTATTGCAAAAAAAATGGCAGGCAACGCTGAATCATTTTATTTTTGATCGAAAATGAAATGCAAAAAACATCATTTTGACAAAACTGGTATTTATTCCGTTTGGCTGAATACTAAATCTAGTTATAAATATCAATTGCAGATTATAGGAGATCGTGGCCTACTTGTAAGCCAAACGTCAATTAATCTCACGTCCTCAGGCTATCTGGTAGTTCCCGCGGTACTACAATCTAGATTTTAATTACATTTAACCATCTGATATTAGGCATTCCACAAACGAGTCAATCCTGTTTCGATAACTAGTGCCTAGTGATTTGTGGTAAATTCATTAGAATTACATTACCTGATACATGATTCATTATATTGATCAACAGTATTAATAAATATCACGTTCGCTAGATTGTATTGTCACGGTAATGTTATTATGGATGGACACAACCGTGACATTGTTCTGCGACGTCTCACCCGGAATTGTTTTCGCCTTACTTTTTCAGCCAAAAAAGTGTTAGTGCTTGTCACTATCGTGTTCCGGTTTGGAGGGTACTGTAGAGTTAAGAATGTGACTTTATAATTTATATCCCCATAATTCTGATGTCTACGCCTTGTTAACGACTCAGATGTATAGGCAATGGTCTTTCTATCCGGAGAGCCATCTGCTTCATTATTATTTTATGATATAAAATATCTGTGCTATAGTAGTCTTCTTGAAAATTTTAGATAATTAACAAACAAGTAGGCGTCTCTTGAGTGTAAGAGATAACGGACGTATCAAAATGTTTGATGATAAATTGTTGGAGCTGATATGTTTCTATCTCATTTTTGTCAGTCTATCGTACCTATCGACAATGGTTCAAGAGCGTTAAAAAAATTAACATTATCTGCCTCGTAGTATAAGAGACCCCCCACACTAGCGTTTTTCGAGCGTCGTCGTCTTGCCAGCGTCCGCACAGCGTCGACGCGACGTCGAAACCGCGGTGAAATTACGACAGCGCCGGCCGGCTACTGAACACTTTGCTGCTGTCGCCTTACCGCGACGTCGACGCTATGCGGACGCTGGCACGACGACGACATCTTAGTAGTAATCGCCTACAATCAGCGTGAAAATGAATTCCGACGAAGAACACTGGTGTTGACATTACTGATTCGAAAACTACGTAAAGGAAAAAGGAAACATAACCGTAAATATTAGGAGGATCGTGTGTGGAGTTATTATGTTCAGGTAAGCGATTATTACGTACTGTATTGTGAACAAATAAAAATAATAAAAATCAATTTTATGATTATTTACGAATATCAAAACGAACATTTGAAGAACTTTTGCAACTGATGCAAAACGGTATAAATTTCAAGATTATTTATTTAAATCACAGATTAATTTATGGAATTACAAATCAACTATCTGTCAACTATACTAAATGGAATTTAAAATCAACAATAATTTCTCAACAACTGAATTACAAATTCAGGTAAACATTAGCATCCTCATCACCCTTCGGGAGGTGACTGTATTTTCGACATGACATGTGTTCTCTTGCCAACGGTACGACTGACAAGACGCGCGATAGTTGTACTTGATAGTACTTGTTCGCAAAAAACGTTGCGCTGGCGCCGCGTAAGTCTGAGGCGTTCGGAAGACGGCCAGCGCTGGCGTCACGTCACCGCGGCTTCGACGTCTTGACGCGCTTGACGCTCGAAAAACGCTAGTGTGGGGAGTCTCTAGCTAGTGAACTTAAAATTAATTCACCAAAGTGCTCTCTATCATTAACTCTAAATCTCCTAAATCATGTAAAAACTTTTCCGGAACGAAAAATTCTAAACTTTCTAATTTCAATTATAATAATTTCTATTCATAGATAGATATCGTAACAAACATATAAACATTAAAAGTTTCACATTTGCAATATTTGTAAGAATAAAAAACATAGAAAGCGATTTCCTGTTATTTTATCCTCATAAGCAACATAACACACAAACATTCTGTTATAAATAAGTATTGGTTGTTGTTACAGATGTGTCGTTTAACAAAATAATTAAATCAAAATAATAAAAACTTGGAAATTTAAAAGAATAGACCAACTATCTTTCTACAGCCCGATCAAATAACAAAACGTCACTCGAGTAGAAGCGTTTAGGGCTCTTACACATCTAAACGCTTCTTCTCGAGTGACATTATGCTACACGAAGTTGTATCGTGAGCGATTTAACTCGATTGATCTTTTGTTTTGTGAATTGGGGGGCTGTTCGTAAAAAGCGAAGGATTGGCCAAAAATGTTACCATGCTTCCTATGCGTACAATATCAAGTAATCCTGCAATCCCTTGCCCAGGTTGGTACCACCATGTGCTCTCTCGTACCACCAATTTCCCTCCTGCAATATAGCGGCAGTTCTTATCATGTTTATGTTCCTGTTTGCTTATGTATCTGACATCACAACCGCACCGCACAGACGGCAACGCACTATTAAACTGTAGGTGATGGTCATCTCTTTTATCAGAAGAGTCATCTAATTATTTCCTATCGTATATTTTTTTTAGATTAGAATCATATGCGTTATACATTTCTATGAGCGCACCTTTAATTTAATTAAATTGAATGATTGTATGATGTTGCACTGACTAGACATTTTAGGGTGTTTTAATTAATCTGTAAACAACTAACACAATTATCTATATTAATATTATAAATGCGGAAGTTTGGATGTTTGGATGGATGTTTGTTAATCAATCAGGCAAAAACTACTGAACGGATTTGAACGAAATTTGGTACACATATAGATGATAACTTGGAATAGTCACAGGCTTGTTCTTGTATCACGGACACTTTTTATAACGCTAAGATTCATAAAAATCCTTCAAAGATTATATTACTTGAATTCACAATTATTACATTCTATTTTAAGTAATTCACGCCGCAATATATCGTCAACATATGGTCCAAGAGCCCGTGAGTGCCAGACCTTCGGCTTTTAATAAAAGCTGAAAATTTTTCTATGTGTGTCCCTAGTACAGGTAAGAATGATCCCCACCCATGAAGCTGAGGCAGCGGTGGCTTTGGCAGGTAACAGGTAACAAAGGTGTATAAAATTCCATCTCAAATTTATCATAAAATAAAACTGATTTTTTTTATATTTGATTCATAATAATATCAAAACTCGCGTTGCTCATTGCCAGACAGTTAGTATGGTTGCAACCCTCTGCCCGACACCCTTAAACTATCATAATTTATAATTATACTTTCGTTATATTATAAAAACTAAATTTTATATATAATTTTTTGGGGGCCTATTAATCTATGTTTACATAATAGCCGGACAGATTCAACGGTTCTATCATCTTGCCAGACACATCCAAAGTGAGCAGTAGTTCGGAGAGCAAGGAGCGTATACAGTAACTAGTGCGAGTGAGAGAGCGCTTGGTCTATTGCGGCCCTTCACTGCGCATCCACTGTTATTAAGTTCAAATTGTGTAGTTTATTTTTTTCTTAATCAAGAAATTTCACTAAATAAATTTTTAGTTTGAACAACAAATATTTAAAACAATACGCAGTAAAATTGTTCTAATACAACTTCAATCTTTTTTTTAAGCCATTTTGTTTCCGCACTTAGCCACTTGGGCCTTTGTACGTAGCTGGCTAAACCTATTCCAGCCATCCTATCACCTTCCAGAAACTTAAAAGACGGCTGATGTTTTCACAAGCTTCTTTTGGAGTTTTTGGGTTTTTCAGGATGCGTGCCCGTTGTTCGGCCACGCTCCCGCACTCAAGGAGAACGTGAGCGGTTGTTTCTTGTTCCTCCATGCAGCCGCGGCATAAAGGGCTGTTTGTTACACCTATGTTGAATAGATGTCGATTTAGGTGGCAGTGCCCTGTTATAGTGCCAACGACTTTTCTCACTTCTGTTGAGTTTCATGATGCGTTGTGTCAGGTGTACGGAGAGGGCCGGCACAATTTCTTTTGTTTGCCTGCATTCATTTGTTGCCATCCACAACGCGTCATGTTGTTGGCGTGTTCTCTCTGTTAGCCATGTGGTTAGTTGGCTATAGAGCATGACGGCTATCGATTCTGGACCTAATGGTTTTCTGTTAGCTCCATCTTTTGCCAGTTTGTCAGCTTCATCGTTGCCTTGAGAGTTGCTATGAACTTCAATCATATCGAAACTTTTTTAATTTAATTTATATTATTTTTCATTTTTACGCAGTTTATTATTTTCAATGCTATCAAAATTGTAAAGCCAATGAATTAAAGTAAATCAAATTTAATTGTTGATCAATGAAAGCTGTTAATTGGACTCCAAAGAAAACAGATTCTCCTTGTTCACAATATTTTTGATAGTTAATGTTTTATTAAATTTTGCAACCGAATCTATCATGATTGAAACTTTTAAAAGTCATTTCGATATTTTGATTAAACAATTTATGACAAAACGTACAGATATAAGAATAATCGCAGCAACAAAAACAATTTCCCTTTCTGTAACTGGTGAAAGTATACGGCATTTCTTAACATGGCAAATATTTTGGGCTCGTCTGTATTATTTTTATTAAACAGAGATTTGTAAACAACTTTATTTTTTAAAGAAACATGAAAGGAGTATTTTCGCTATCGTAGTACAATACAAGAAATAAGAACAAATTAATGCAACCTCCGGTCAACTTTAGGCTAAGATTGTCTAACAAAAATAAGATAAACAAGTCATTTCTTGGACTTTCGTGTATACTATCACAATCAAATTCTCGAAGAAATTATACATTATAAAATTAAATGTATAAAATAATCGGTGTTTTTATTATTTTTACAATTAACTTAATATAAGCTATCTCAATGCCAAATTTCATCTAAATCTGTTTAACCGATATTGCTTGAAGGAAAGACAAACAAATATCGGTGTTATGATATTAC
The DNA here is from genome assembly GCA_036924255.1 of Apodemia mormo. NCBI lineage: Eukaryota > Metazoa > Arthropoda > Insecta > Lepidoptera > Riodinidae > Apodemia > Apodemia mormo. Next base: position 36,188,788 of record JAUPFN010000001.1, on the reverse strand, counting down.
TAGTGACCCTTCCCGGCACAATTTTCTCTACTGTACGAATTATGAGAGTATATTTTAACAATTTTTCTTTAACATATAAGCAAACTAACATATGTCTCACCTGATAGAGAAACAATAGCCTATAGACAAAAAAGATGTTAATGGCACGTTGCTACTTGTACTTATCCTTCAAACTGGAACACGATAATGACGGAATCGACGTTATTGCGGTAGGAATAGGTAAGGCGATGTTACCAAATACCTGAAGTGAGACGTAGCGGAACTCTATCACCTCGTAGTGATATGTAATATAATAGCCAATCGGTCAATTTTTACGACAGCCGACAGACGATTTTAGAACAGCAGTGGGTATATTCTTCAATGAAGTCCCGAACATATATATATATATATATATATATATATATATATATATATATATATATATATATATATATATGTACATGTATATATATGCACAAAATAATACGATCACTTTAGTATTTAATGACCCACGGCCCACCCAGCTGTAAATATATTAAACGATCGACGTCGACATGTGGGAATCACTAATTTTAGTTCCATGGACGCACGCATCGGTCTACAGAGCCAAAATGGCGATATTCAAATAGGCACAAAAATTCTTTGACAGCAGCAAGTCCAGTGGTAATACACGTCATTGCTGTATACGCTCCTTGCTCTCCGAACTACTGCTCACTTTAAATGCGTCTGGCAAGATGATAGAACCGTCGAATCTGTCCGGCTATTATGTAAACATAGATTAATAGACCCCCAAAAAATTATATATAAAATTTAGGTTTTATAATATAACGTAAGTATAATTATAAATTATGATAGTTTAAGGGTGTCTGGCAGAGAGTTGCAACCATACTAACTGTCTGGCAATGAGCAACGCGCTTTTGATATTATGATGAATCAAATATAAAAAAGAAACAGTTTTATTTTATGATAAATTTGAGGTAGAATTTTATACACCTTTGTTACCTGTTACCTGCCAAAGCCACCGCTGCCTCAGTTTCATGGGTGGGGATCATTCTTACCTGTACTAGGGACACACATAGAAAAATTTTCAGCTTTTATTAAAATCCGAAGGTCTGGCACTCACGGGCTCTTGCTCAAATTCCTTGCGGTTTACCTACACTCTGTCTGCAAATATGTAATTTAGGTTCTGCCTACCTAAAGAGATCAGAGTAGCTCAGGAAAACAATATACAAAAGCCAGATTTTCACAAAACTTACAATAACAAACAAGATGAACTCAAAATCAAATAACATTTGGTTTGAAATGAAAACCGTTACGGTAATAAGAAGGATCTAAGGTCAACCTATCGAAAATCTATAATTATTAATCGATTTTATAAGTAGATATTAGAAATCGAAATATCAAATCTTTCTAAAGAAAACATTGTAAAAAGCGACAAATGAAATTTAGTTACTTTCTTTGCCTACTCTACGATAATTTTTAAAAAATTTAATATTATACATAGTGGATCAGCCACATAAAACGACAATCATGGTTCGATTTAAAATTGTTTCTCCTTGTAAGACTCGTTCTTGGAATCACTATCGCTGATTATGTTATTAAATGTATGACAGCTACATAGAAATGTTACCAACAGACAAAATAAAATATCAAAAATATATTTTACATCGCCTACACTACACTGGTTAGGGGGCGTCCATAAATTACGTGAGGTGTTTTTTTTTAAGTTTTTTGTCCCTCCCTCCCCCCTGGTGAGATGTCGTGAGATTATATTCAACCCCCCCCCCCCCTCCCCCAATCTCACGTGGGATTTTTCAAAATGTAGATTTCTTAAACGCTTATGTAAACGCGTTGGATTGTTATTGTAAAAAGAAAAAAAATTGCTTCGTTGTTCTTATTTACGACTAGTTAATACTGTATAAAGTCAAAGTATGAATGAAATAATTTTCTTTCGAACGAATTAGTGAATGATCTTCATTGTTTTACGATTTACGATAACGCTTAAGATTAAATAAGCATGTACAATCTGGATAATGGACCAAAATAGTATAATTTTTTTTTGTCTCAATCAGAAAAAAATTTACGTGATATTTGCGGAGACCCCCCCTCTCTCCAACGTAAGATTAGATGAGATTTGATCGACCCCCTCTCCCCCTCATACATCTCACGTAATTTGTGGACGCCCCCTTATGACCCACCGCACACATGCACATATTAGCACACTTATACAATTTTCGATGACTTTCTTACACATTAGTTAACACCCATTGCTCATCGTGCAGATTATTTGATTTTAATTTTTAACCATTTGAAAGTTATAATACGAACAACTTTTGTTTAAAGCAAAATATTTGTTTCTCGTTCGCAGTTGAAATATGTACGATACTTGTTTTTTTTTTTTGTTTCTTTAAGATGATACTAAGAGAAGCTTGTTTGTACAGCCTTGTATGTTGTAAGTTTCAATTAATGTAACAAATATTTTCTTTTTTGTTGCATTTTACACAATAGTTTATTTAAAATTTTGCGTCTTAACTATCCGACATTTTTTTAATTTGTTTAGTTGGTCATAAAAAAAATAGTTTACTTTACGAAAAGAAAAATCTTTGCTTTTTATTAGCTTCATGACTTTCCAACTAAAGTCTTTTTAAAATTTACTTGCTATTTAAAAGTGCCCGATGAAATCTATTATTGATTTAATGTAAATTTTATGATTTCGACTGACGGTATATTTTTGATACCGTTTTAGGCCGATCTCATCAATCTCGTTTTATCTACTTATTTGTTATTTTATCGTGAATTTAAAGTCACTGTTCTCGTAGCACCGTAGAGAAAATATACATATCCTAAATATATATAATATAAGTATGTCATCCTTCTGATCCTTGGATGCATTCATAAAAAAATTAAATCGCACCGGTGCGCCGGGTCGCAGTATCCACTTGACAAAACACAACAATATTTATCTATATTATAACGCCGCATACTATACCTACTTGTCTACAATTAGAAAGTACTGTCCGCTACAAAAAAATATTTCAATTGTGTTTAAACACTTTTGTATTTACAAACCATTTCAACGTTGAAAACATTTCAACGTTCGATTTTTATTTGGCTTACCTGGGGGCTTAACAACATAAAAATGATAACAAAGTTAGAAAAAATTAAAATATATGGGATTGACATAAGCCTCGCTAAATCACGTGGTCAAACGTCACTGGTATCGTTATATTCAGACGATGACGAATTTAGATATCGTTTCACTATGAAGCCATGTTACTTTGTGTAAGCTCCACATATTTAATTACATGCGTAGTAGTTAAAAAATAAGATCTATGCCGGAGTTTTACGAGATTTTGGCTATAAACAATTTTCGCACTATTTTCTAACTAACTTATGTTGACGGCTTCATAAACCGTGCTTGTGAATAAAGGTGCGAAGAAAATTGCCCGAAAAATGAAAGCCTTTGCTATTTCCTAGTTAGTTAGTTTTATTTTCATGCGTACTGAAGTAGGATCGGACCTTCAAAAATCACATTATTGCTGGCCATCTTTCTGTCCGTTTATAAAGCCTTTATTCCCAAAAACTGGTAAAACTATTTAGATTAAATTAAATTAAAATATAAGGTATAATAGTCTCTTAAGGTGTAAGAAAATCATACGTTTTTAACAGAAAAGGGGGCTAAGGAGCGGTAATTTGATAGTAGGTGATCATCACGCTCCATGGACAGTTTGACATTTCATTTCATCTTTGTTGTATATGAGTCAAGCTGTATTATATCTGGAGGTAACACTTCTAATACCTCCTTGAAACTAAATTTTAAATACTGCTGTCATCTTATGAGGTCTTACTCCCTCTGTCTTGCACAGCTATATAAAAAGAAATGGCGAGATCACATAGACAGAGATATAACGTAAATATTTGTTTCAATTGATTAATATAAGTGCTAGCTCCACCTATACCTAATACTTTATGTATATGAGTAGTTACTCTCTCTTTCCATCAGGAGTGCAATGTCTTTGTATGCTATCTTATGATGTAAAAGAAAACACAAAATAACACTTTATTCTCAATCCGAGTGTACCAACTGAGTCAATTGGAAGGTTTTACGGCGTAATAGAGCAATACGTGTAATATATTCATAGCATATTGAAATTACTGTGTAAAGGCTTTCCTTTCTACAACAACCTGTAATATTCAATGTAGAGTTTATAGACTATAAAGTTAAGTTTTGTTGAGTGAGTGTACATTTGCACCGGCCATTTTACTCAAATTGATGTTCGCATTACATAAATCTTTAATGTTCTATGTTTATTGTTTACTGTTTTCTATTTAATTGCTGTCTATTTTAATGAAAATTGTACAAGTTATAAATATTCTTGTCTAAATATATCTATGTGTTTATCATTCTATATTTCCACATACAATAGGTACATGTCTAGGTAATGATTTATTATCTCAACAGCATTTTCATTATTGTTATTGCATTGCAAAATCCTAGGCGTTTAATTAAAATGTGATTTATAACTTACCTCTTTATATTTATTATTATATAGTTTACTTAAAAATCATCTACTATTCCGGCTTATATTCCAAAATTATAAATAAACTAGCTAGGTATTACTTTAGGCTAGACATAAATGCATCGATGACAAAATGTTGGTGTAGACAGACGGACAAAATTTTTATCGCTTATTATTTACGCAATAATGTGTTTGTGTAGACAGACGGACAAAAATTATATCGCCTATAATTTACGCAATAATGTTTTGTTTTCAACGAACTCGTCTTCCCTCGTCTGTTAATGTAGACAGACGGACAAAAATTATATCGCCTATAATTCAAATTATAGTTAGCGATGATATAGTTTTCGTCCGGCCGTCCGTTAACCATATTAGTAATGCAAAAGTATAGATAGGTACGTCACGGAATTACTTTATATTTGTTCTGTGGTGTAGGGGAACATGGCGCTCAATGGATCATTTTTTTTCTAAAGCTATTTTGGGTGGAATTTCTACTTTTTTACTGAGTTTTTTATTTCAATATATGAAAGCATCTGATCTTTAGCTTTTTTTGTCAAATGCCTGTTTTACAGCTTGGTTTACTTTACAAGATTTTTTTTTTCTAACAGCTTATTTGATTCATTGTGACCTATGAATGGGCTACCGTGAATCAAGATTTGAGTTACAGTGGATCGAATGGGGTACTATGAATCATAAGCGTTTAAAATGCAATAAAATTTAATTATATTAATCAAACTCTATATTTTTTCTTTGCTTTAATCAGTCTTAATGCAAAATCACACTGTAATTGTTATGATTAATAATACAGAAAATGTTGAAAGAAAACTACTGCAACTTAAACATGAGTAAATCTCCGAAAAATCTTAAAAATAACATAAACAACAGAACAAAAAATGCACTTAAATCTTACAAAAATCAAAAAAAAATGAGTAAAAATAAATTTATAAAATCAGTCTTACGAGCTGTCAATGTTTATAAACGTAGAAGAAACATAGTAAAAATCTTAACGTAAATCAATATTTGAAAAATCAACATTGAAATAAGATAAACCTTGAGCTCTTTTCGTGCTTCCTGTAATTTGTGGTCTAGATAAAATCATTTTTATATCATACAACGGAACCGTGGCAAGATCAGGATTGACGTTCAGGTGAAATTTGTTTGGATTTTTGACAGATTTACGAAGAAAACTCACCTCTGTCTCTTCATCTTTTTCCCCGATGACTTTCGCAATATGTTAAATTGTTTGCTCCTTTCTTCAAACAATACTAATACAAAGTCCCCTTCTTTTTTTAAAAAGGCAAATTATTCTGTTCGATAAATTTATCGGGATTTATAGTAAGCAAAACTTCATTGTCCTCTTCAAACATAGGTTCTTCTTCAGAATAAATGCTAATTCGATCGTCTTTTTCACTGGAACTATCACTATTTAAAACCTTTCTTTTCACAATAGCTTTCATTTGTTTCTTATTCTTTTTCTGCTTTAATTCATTGGCTCTTCTTTCAATTTTGTCTTTTTCTGGAATATCTGTCGCAATCATGGTTTTGCTTTTTCATCTACCTGTTCTGCCAGCTTCCCAGGAGCAGCTTTTCGTAAACCACGAAATTCTAATGGAGTAATAAATGTTTTGATTTGTGTATTTAAGGCCGCTGATGTCGAGGGCATTGCTGTTTGGTCACAGCTTGAAGAGGAAGATGGTTTTTCAGATAATAAATCAAGATGACAATCTGGGACAGCATTCGGCGATTTGACCAGTGTAAAAGGTGATCCAGTTAGATCTTGATTTAGAGGTACTTGTTCTAAAGAAGATATCGATGGCTTTAGTTGGATGTTATGTATAAATTGAGTATTATTTAACGGGAGTTTGACAAGGCCTTCAAAGGTTGTATTGTTAGATGGCGTATTTTGACTATTAGCTATGAGAATTAGGTCATCGACAATTGTCGATGGTATCTCTAAAGGTGTCAATATAGATGGTGATATACTTCTTGTTCTGTTTTCGTCATTATCATCGAAAAAATTAATTTCTTGTTGTTTTTCGCCTGGGTTTTGCTCATATTGCCTGTCAGTTAGTTCACTAGGCGCGAAGTCAACGTCATTAAAGATATCTCTGTTGAAAGGGAAATTTCCATAGCGCGAAATGCATTACATATATTACTGGGCATTATCGATATCATGTGCGCTTCCTTAACACACCCAGCAACATCATAGATGGAGAACGTATTGCCTGGGTTACGCATCATCCAACTATCAATTGCTTTGTTATAAGCCGTTTCAACAGACCAAAAACGCCAACATTGCTAGAGGTTGCATTTTTCCTGTTGAATGCGGTGGGCCGGTAATAATTTTTACTCCATTCTCTTTTGCTAAATTAGGAGCCTCAATACAAATGTGTGACTCATGATTGTCGAGTATTAGAAGGCTAGGATTAGTTTTGGAGCTATTTGTGTGAGTTATGAAATGTTGTTATCTCTTCACGAACAGTTCTCCATTTATTATGTATTGTTTAAAATAAACTCTTGGAAAAATCATAACGGTTGGCAGGGTATTGCCCAGCGCACTCACTATATAACATGTAGTTACTAGTGTTCCCCTTTCGGCACCTGTTTTTGCCCTTTAACGGCGAGCACTTTGGCTGACTTTTGTACAGTCATTGTGTTTGTTTCATCAATATTAAACACCCTAGTGCCATTACCAAACACAATTCCCTTGATTTTCTAAATTATCAAAAAATAATTTAACGTTATGGCGGTTGAAAGATGTTGCACGGCTTAAACTGCAACCTTCCGGTGTCCTTGGACTAAAATTGCTGTGTCTTTTTCTAAAACCATATAGCCACTCAATATCTGGTAGTTAAGTATCATGTCACTTTTGTGGCACCTGGATATTATTGAGTATTGCCATCTCGTATGCAAGTTTACGAATATCTATTGAAGGTGGCCCGTAGAACGTCTGACTACATTTAATAACGTATTTAACAATTGCTTTCTCTTGAATGGAAAAAAATATTTATTTCGTGTCAGGGCAATTGAGCTTGTAGGATCCTAAGCTAAAGAATTTGATAATTTTTTTGTAATAACTTTGCAGTGTGGTGAATGGCATCTTGGTTATTTTTGAAATGGCTCTTATTGTTTGACCCTCCGCTATCATGTTTAAAGCGTTGCGCATTTGTTCTTCGGTATGAAGGCCAATCCCTGTCTTCCTCTGTCTGTCACGTGGCATGTTGACCTGTAAACAAGTACACTTTGAAACTCGAAACTTTTTGGGGAACAGTGGATCATGATCCAATGAACCCCATCACCACATGATTCCCTGTAACCCATTTACTAATAACAGAAATAATATTTTCAACTAAATATAAATCTCTTTTACCTCACAAGTTAAGATAAATAGACACACATGCGAAAGTAAAATATGCAAAGACTTTGAAATATCTAAATAACTTTGAACCGAAGCAATTTCAAACATTACGCAAATTAATTTTTTTGTACTTACCTATTGACCGATACGCTGTCACGCGTCCTTCCGTTGTGATTCAGTGACGGCGACTGGTCAGTAGACATGAGCGATATTTCACGTCACTGGTTACAGTAACTAGCTACGCGACATGTATTTTTTTTCGGAATGTCTCAATTGCTGTTAGCCTTATGGGCTGTTACAGCTTCACCGGTCGCGGGGGCGAGCAGAGTGCTCAGCCAGAATTTAAAGGTGTAGGGCTGTACGCCCTCCGCCCTAAGGGTGTCTCCTGTGAGACCGAACCTCGGCTTAGGGTGGGGTCGTGATTTGCGATGAGAGGGCTAGTGGCATTGTTTTGTCCGTCCGCCGAACCTTGCCCTTGGGCTCGGTTCGCCGAAGGGCGAAACAGGGGTCCTCGTCGCCGCCGGCGGCGACGGTGTCGCGAATGTAGGTGTGTAGTGTTATCGTGTAAACCGTTGGCCAGAGTTATCGGATCATCGGGATCGGTAAGAACGCGACATGTAACGAAGTCACTACAGTACCCGGCGATAAATATTGCACATCGACCTTTGGAAAGAGACAATCGGCTAATTTCGGCTTCGTAGAGCGTTATCTCTGTCGCACAAAATACAAACAGTCCGGTACCTATTAGGAGCTGTTAAAACAAGTATGATTTGCTTCTTTTGATATTTTTATTCTTTGTATAAAATACACTAATTTTTCTATAAGTGATGGCTTTAGGTTGGGGTAAAATAAAATAAAAAAACATTTTTACATTATGTTTACGTATTTAATTATTTTGGAACATTACAGCTTTAGTGTACATAATAAACACCATTATACCTATTGCTAAAATGAGACATTGCAATAAAAATAATAATAATTCTAATTCTCAATTACTTCCATTTCACTATCTGTGCTCTCAAAGAGGTCAATATCACTGTCACTATCAGCCGTATTTATTACTAATCTATCAGTGTAATTGTCTAAACTGTGTTGAATGCTTCTATATTCATTCTCACATTTGATTGCATGATCGCAAACCTTTTTCCACTCTTCAGCGCCGATCATGTTTATTTTTTCAGTCAATAATGTTTTTACTGTAGTTAAGTTCATACCCACATTTCTAGAGGCTACATAGCCTTTCAGTTGAGACCATATATTTTCAATTGGATTAAAATCCGGATGATATGGTGGCAATCGCAACACAGTGTGCCCATGTTCGGCAAGTATTTTGTCCACAGAAAACTCTGTATACCTCTCCTTGTGCTGACATATAATAGCGTAAATCTGGGTTTTTGTTAATTTTGGATCAACTGGAATTTCATATCTGTTTAACCAGTTGATCATTTCCCGTTTAATGGTGTTTGAGTTGGGGGGTCTCTCAACATACTTGTTGTGATAGGGTGCGTTGTCGATAACTAGAACAGAATCACTGGGTATATTTGGGATTAATTGGTTAACCAGCCATTTCTCATAGTTATCGTTATTCATTTCATTGTGATAGTCACCTGTAGTGTCCGTGGATTTATACGTTAAAAAAGCACCGGGTACAAAGCCTTTTTCATTTCCCGCATGAACTATTATCAAACGTTGACCTTTTGAAATTGGCTTTTTTACTCCTTTTTTCTTATCGTCACTCCAAGATTTCCCTTTAGTGTGGGATGCATGTATATATGACTCATCCATGTAGACGATATTTTTTCCTGTTTCGCGAAATTTGCGTATTTTATCAAGGTATTCCATTCGTTTGAGACTAACGTCGTGCTTTTCCATTAGAATTTTTCGATTATCTTCCATTTTAGTGAACTGAAATCCCATGTCATGAAGTATTTTTCTCAACGTTTTTTCAGACCCATTGTAATTAATAGCTTCAGATAACTTAGCTTTTAATGATTTTATTGTTGGCAGTTCATTAAATCGTAAGTGAAAATCATACACCATTCTTCGAACAACATCGTAATCAAAATCGTCCATATCCAAACGAAATTGCTTTTTTGGTCTCCCTTTTTTTGGAGTGCTGAACTTAATTTCAGTCGAATGTGTTTCAGTACTGACTTCGTTTAATATATTGTTCAAAGTTCTTCTTGAAATTCCAGTGGCATTTGCAACTCGCTCTTGAATCTACTTAAAATAACAACTTACATTTTCATCTACTTTTTTTTTAAATCTATCAGCTTCGCTTACAAAGTATTTATAAACATTGTAGATAATTTCACGTGACTGACCTCGTAAAGGTTTCCCTCTTTTTCCGAAAGATGCCATATTACAACTTTAAATTATTTAAATTTGTGGGTGTTATCAACTCTAAATATATATTTTTTTTCGGGACGCGACTGCACTCTATCGTACTTGAACAACGACTGACTAAACGTCACATAGGTAGTGTGGGACAGAGATAACGCTTTACGAAGCCGAAATTATCCGATTGTCTCTTTCCAAAGTTCGATGTGCAATATTTATCGCCGGGTACTGTAAGTATTTTTGTTGGGTGTAAATGCAAGCGTCACAGACAACCTAAGAAATTGCCTTGAAAGGCATATCCAGTTTAATCCGTAATTTGCGCAATGTATATCAATGTTTGTCAAGATCTATCAAACTGTTGTTTTATTCTTATAACAGGTCATGCACACAGACAAATAAAGACAAAAAAATTAAAAAGGTCAAATTAATGTCATTAAATTATAAAAATAAATAAATTTGAAAAATCCAAAAGTGCACGCCTCAAAAAATTAGTTTTCGAATGATATCATAAATAATATATATAATAAAAACCCAAACCCAAAAATATAAACTTATATGTGCATTACACAAATGTGCCTATTCCTGTTGAAGATCAAACCCGAGCCTCCTGGTAATTCGACGATATCTCTAATACATACTGTTTGAGGTGAAAACTTCTTTAGCTGCGTTAGATGATTTTTGGTAGGAGCAAATCATGAAGCTGCATTTAATCTGGCAACACTTCTAATACCAACATGAAACACAACTTTTAATACTGCTGTCATGTTCTGAGGTCTTACCCTCTCTTTCTGACACAGGTGTATAAAACGAGATGGCGAGACCTCATAGACAGAGATATAACGTAGGTATATGTTTCAAGTGAATAATCCGAATTCTAGCTCCACCTTTACCTAATAAAGTCGTAGAGCAAATTATAGTATGTTAGTATGCTACTGACGATCGCTTTACGGGTTTCTCTGCTTGGTTGCTTCAAACGAGATACCGTTACTCGGTTTTACTTATTTTACTTGTACAAAAAGAAACTATATTATAAGTGACTTCATTTATTGGGACTCATCTCCAAATCAACTTACATACTAATACATTCTTGTTTCATGTCATTCCTAAACAAATCGGGAAGTCGATTGGGTCGGGAATCGGGAAGGTAGAATGCCTGCAGGATTAACCGGTTTACCGATTTTTTAAAGTTTAGTTTAATATTCTGTATGTGTAATTAAATGTGTAAAAAAAAATTATTATTATTACCGTTCTACAACGATTTGCCCAGGCTACGTACCACTGTCTTAACAACATCTTGCCGTAATAGCGTCGGTTCTTGGGCGGTTGCGTTCCAGTTTGGAGGTTATATCCTTGCTATAATCTTAGGTATCTGTAGATGGTCGCCCCAGCAGGAAAGCTTTTTGTTTTTTCCTATTCTATTTTTATCATAAGACAGCAAATATGTATATGGCTCTCCTAATAGGAAGATATAGTCATCACCATAACCAAAGACACCAAAGATATTAATGGTGGGTTGTTATCCATGTGCCGGGATGGAAATACCACCAATGTTGTTGCGGCAAGAATAGGTGAGGCGCTGTTTTCACATGTCTCCTTAATTCTATGATAACGTTAATTCTCTGCTATTTACTCGTTACTACATGGAACATATAAAATGTTTTTTTTTCTTTGGTAATAATAAAATCCATTTTTTATGTCATAAGATAGCGAACAAGCAGATGGCACTCCTGATGAAAAGAGAAACCATCGCCTAGAGACACTAAAGAAGTTAATGATTTGCTATAGATGGTGGGATAGCAACGTCACATGAATAAGCTGATTGGCAATTCTATAATAATCATCTTTTAATTAACAATCTTATCCAATTAACGGCTGTAATCTACATCATAGATCACCTATAGTTTTTGGAATATCACAAGGCTGTAACCCAGTACTCATGATTTTTAATATATTTCACCAATGCTGCTGTTTCAATAATTTACTACCAATTAGTGATGATGACGCTATAGTTTTTAAATTATTTTGAGGGAGGTAGATATAAAATTGATAAGATCCTGACAGAAATTTCAAATTACTAATTTTTACGGGTTATAACGTTAATATTAGTGTTCGTACAACCGCACTTAATAAATTTAAAAACATTCAAAAATAGTTTTATAGGTTATAATTGTAGAAAGGTAAAACAGTCACAGTACCGGATACGCTATTATAAAAGATTTATAAATCACACGAACCGGAACGGAATTACTGCTAAATGTGATTTCGATATTACAATTTACATTACTAGTGAGTGGCGATGCAGCTGCCGTGAAATGGTTACTGAAATCAGATATCTTCTCATGAATTTTTTTCTGTTTTTTTACTTGCTCTTGATTTTTTTATATTACTGCGTTAAGATTTAATCAATTTAATATAAATTTGTAACTCAGATTTCATAGAAAAGGGGAGGTTTTCATTAGTTTATATTTTTTAACGTTTGTAAACTCAAAGCTCGGTCATTTATAAACTGATTTGGAAAATTATTTTTCTTTGGAAGGGTATACTTCGACTTTGATGTATTTGAACTTGGTGAAGATCTGTTGTAGAGCTTTAAAAAACGGAAGTCGGTTGGGGCAGTTTTACTGCGTTTAAATTATTGAGCAGGGAGCACAATATCAGCGTTTTCTAAATTCATCAAATCAAAAAATCAACGGAAAATCATAGTCATATCAAAAGGCCAGGTAAAGTAGTTTTGAGTCGAAGCCCTTGCCAAAACTTAGAAATCTTTTAAAAACTCAATAATATATTTATAATGGCTAATACTGATATCGACGCCAGGATGTGAAAATGGTATTATTTAGTATACAAGTATTGAAGTAATTAATGACTTGTACAAATATTGAATAGTCTAAGTAGTTTCCATGTTAAATTGCCTGTTTAAAAACTTTGTTATTTCTTACTACTATACTCTTTAAGTCAATAAATATGTACCATAATTTTACCAATGTTATTTGGGCTCGAGCAACTAACCAGCTGCCTCATTAGCACTACATCTCAAATGAACATGTAAAACGAAACATTGTATAATTTAAGACGGACAAGCAAAAGCCGTTGACACCGAAGTCCATTTTTTAATTTATAGAAGAAGTGTCATAGTTTGTTATGGTATGGTATGTATGTGGTAACGTATAAAAAGAAATGTGCTAATCTATATTAATGTTATTAAAGCGAAAGTTTTGATGTTTGAATAGATGGATGTTCGTTATTCAATAACATCAAAATTCATCGAAATTAGCGCTTAGCCGTGAAAGCATAATAGACAGACAGACTTTCACATTTATAATATTAGTATAGATATATTTTTCAAAAACTTAAAAAAAATTGTAAGCGGCAGCTAGATTGGCTTTTTGTTAATAACTTTTCATACCAAGCCCGTGTGTTTTTATTGTCGCTCTGGACATAAAAAGTTTTACAAGATGTTGTTCCGATGCACAGGAATGTTACCACACCATACCTATCACCAGATTCTAGACTACCGTTGAGAATATTTTAGGTAAAAAGAGCCAAATAGGTCTATCAAACCTGTCAATCGATTTTAAAACTTAATGATCTGAGATACAATTGTCACTAGACTAACAAGAGAATTTCCCATAATACATTTATTAATAACACAACGATTAAAATTTAACAATAGAGATACAGGCGAATTTCTTTATCAATCGCCTCGATCGCTTCGACACGTTCAGTGTGAAGTATCTTGACTTGAACAAGTGTGATTAATAGCGCAGAATATTAAACGACAATAGTTTGGAGTTACAAGACCGATAATACACAATAAGGCCACACGCAGCCGACCGACATACGATTATGATTTATAACAAACTGTTAAGCGATATTTGATTATGGTTTTATGAACCCCGGAGAGTGTAGGATTGAGGGTTATCTGTTTCTGCCTTAATAGATGTTTGCCCATTGACAATCTATACTCGACTAATAATGTTTGATTTCTTACACAAATTAATTATATTATGATTCTATGGTTAATGAGGTGCGGGGAGAAGGAAAACGGTGTCCTGATTGGCTAATTCAAAATCAGTAGTTCGTCGCGCGTGTTTACAGCTTACTGGATTGGTCGGTGAGTACTAATTCCTTGTGATTATTATAAAATCTATTAGTCTGACGTGGTAACAGATTAATTAGTCTGTTATTATATTGGTATGATTGCCGGGGTCTGGTACCACCGTCTTATCTAATCTGGCCGCAGCGTTAGTGCTTGTCACTGGCGGGTTCTGTTATAGAGGGTTACAGTAGCTTGTAAACTTATACATGTTGTATTAAGATTTAAGAACTCGCCGCAACTTTAAATTACATTACTTTTTTTAAGAAAATTTAATTAATTTCTTTCAGGCCTAACCTCTCTTACTTCAATATTAGGCCCCCGCTTTACGAGTATTACGGTACATATTTTCCGTAGTGTCCTTATCTCGACCCATGCCCTTTCTGCACCTTCTGACATACCCAATTCTCACTTCCTTATAATAGAGTTGGGATAAGCACATAATTATACAGGGCAAGGTCACCCTGACTTAATATTGTGCTCACACCGATTAATGTCGTGAAATGAAAATGTCGTGAAAACAAATGAATCACTGAATCCCTTAAGCGCCCCCGAGACGATCAAGCTGTTTGATTCAAACACGTAGATTTTGGTTTGACTCAAACCATTTTGATCGTTTACGTAGCTAATTTGGAAGGTTTGTCAAATATTTACGTGTTTGGAGCTTGTTTGATGAAATTACGTATTTTTGTTGCGTTTGACGCGTCGTTTGACCGTGTTCCGAAGCGTTTGATTAAATACGGTTCAGTTTGCACTATATTTTGTAATATGAGGTTGTGTGTGGTGAAAATGTCAGCCGAAGATTTTTTTTTACATTTTAAAGCAAGGTATTAACGTAATAAGCCTTCTTTAACGTAACTAACGTAATAACCATAATAAGTCGCCTCTGTGGTCTAGTGGTCCAGCGTTGGCGTTGACCACATGAGGTCCCGGGTTCGATCTGAGTCGGGCACAAAAGAAAAGTGTTTTTTTGCAGTTTTCTGAGAAGCACAAAGTTGCCCGGGATTGGAAAGTGCCCGGTTGGCGATAGGCTTGCCATCTATCACATTTGTGGGACCAAGTATCTTCGGCTAATCGTGGGTGCACTTGTTGTACCTCTGCCTACCCCTTCGGGGATATGGGCGTGAAGATACTTTCTATTAACGTAATAAGCGCAAGGAAATCGCGGTGCTTTTGGGGGCGTTTAACGTTACATTTTATGTATTTACGTTACAACACTGCTTACGACGGCTTACAGAACCAAACTGTGCAGTGCCGTTTGATGAACGTTCAAACCTGCACCAAACGGTATGATCAAACACGTAAAGTTTGAATCAAACCGTTTGACCGTCTCGGTGGCGCTATATACGTTGTATATATGAGCCTAGAATTAAACTAAATTTTAATTTGGAATTCCCAACCAAAAGCCAGATTTTATTTAGCTAGATACCATACCAGTAGATATAGCCTAATTGGCAAGTTTGCCAAAACGCCATTTTCATATGTATTCTTGATAAATATTTTAATTTGACTCTAATATTGTCATGTTAGACCTGTTTGGTCATATTTGATTTGAATGCTGAATATTAAAATAAGGTAAATAATTAATTAATTAAATATTGTAAATAAGGCCATATACAACCTGCCGACAATTGGCAAAAGTTAGGTATGCTCGAAATTTGTTGCTGGGCATTCCCTCAGAAACTCTCTTCTCGATGTTGTAAAAACGTTCGACCGACCGACAAATCCTTAATTTACAAGCTCAGCCCAATACTCCTCAGCTCTTGCTCGTGTTCGAGGCTACCTGTCGAACCCTCGATTTCAACTCCGTGTAGAAGTCTCTGTTTCAATACTAATAACAGCAGGTGTCTCACAGGGCTCTATTTTTTCACTCTTACTATTTTCCCTCTATATCTGCAACGTACCGCGCAAGCTGCTTTCACCATACATATCTCTATTCAACCCATTTGACTTAAAGTATAATATTCCAACGGCCAGGGGCAGCCAGTGACCTGGATAAATGGTTAAGGAAACGACATAAGGTAAGGTAAAACAAAAAAAAGTACAGTTGTCAACTTTTGCCGCGGTCACCATCTTAATCGAAAGAAAGAAAAAAGGCAACATTGTATGATCCAGAAACGTTTCAAAGTATCATCAGCAAGCAAGAGAAACCGTCACCTACAGACACCAAAGAAGTTAATGATGCGTTAGTAACCATGTGGCGGGAAGGCAATGCCACATGCATAAGGCTACCGGCTACCTTACTCTCTAAACCGAAACACGACAATGACAAGCATTGACGCTATTGCGATAGAAATAGATAAGGCGGTTGTACCAAACCCCAGGCAAGATTTTGTAGAACTCTACCACTTAGTAGTCGCGATAGTAATGACACATATGAGTCAGTAGCATCGTAACTTCTATGTTGTGATAGAGTTCTGCAAAGTTTCGCCCGGGTCTGGTACCACCGCCTTATCTATTCGTAAAGCAGCAGGTAAACTTATCTGAAACTGAAAATCAAAATCTTCAGTGTCTAGAGGCGATGGTTGTCTCTTTCCATTAGGAAATCCATTTCCTTGTTTGCTACCTTATGATGTAAAAAATATGGCCCCGACATTAACTAGACATAATTTTTTAATGCATGCAAATAAAAAAATGCAGTAAAACTCTTCAGTTTTCCAGTAGGGTTCCAGTAAGGTTCCAGAAACAGGGAGTCAGTTTCTTCAAACTGACTCCCTATTTCTGGAACCCTGTATCAGATTAAAATGGGACCACACTGAGAGTGTATATTCTGAAACATTTTTTTTATATCATAAGATAGCAAACAGTTCCAGACGAGACGCTACCGAGCGAACGTCTAACTCACCCTGAGGAAGGACCTCATATAGGTCCGAAACTAATCGGAACCTACGCCGATTAAACGTGAGTGTAGCCGATTTTAATTAATAGCAAACAAACAGAAGGGTCTCCTAATGGTAAGAGTCAACCATCGCCTATAGACACCAAAGATGTTAATGGTGCGTCGCTATCTTATGACGTGGTCTAATGCCACATGCATAAGTTTACCGGCTACCTTACCTTTCAAACTGGAACACGGCAGTGACAAGCACTGACGCTATTGTGGCAGGAATAGGTAAGGCGGTGTTACCAGACCCAGGCAAGACAATGCAGAACCTAGTAGCCACTATGGTAGTGACTCACATAGCCAATCGGTCGCCTTTTACGACCTGCCTGGCAGAACGGCAGTTGGCAATTTCTTCAAAGGAGCCCGGGACCAACACGGGAGACAAAACAGAATTTTCAAAATCGGTAACAAACATTAAAAAACATGCCAAATCGATAACCTTCTCCCTTTGGGAAGTCGATTGAAAACAGGAGGAAGAGACAAACCAGTCAATTTTAGAAGTAGTAATCTCCACGCCCGTATCCCTGAAGAAGGTACGCAGAGATACAACAAGTGCAACCAAAACTAGCCGAATATACTTGGTCCCACAACGTGATAGGTTGCCAGTCTATCGCTAACCAGGCACGTTTTCCAATTCCCGGAAAGTTGTGTTTGTCAGAAAACTGAAAACACATTTTTTTGAATTGCCCGACCTGGGAATCGAACCCGGGACCTCGGGGGATCTGCTAATGGTCCGGTGTCAAGTCCGACACCGGACCATTAGCCCACAGAGGTGACACAATTTTCTCTTACTTTATGTTATTCTATTACATACGTAATAGATATCAGGTGGCATAAAGATTTGAAAATTGATACTTCACTAAGCAATGATTATGAGAAGCAAATCGTGCCTTTCTAATTAAAATGTCTATAGATGTAAATTATCCGGCAATGTTTGCCTGACATACTCTGTTAATATTTTTGCGTTATGTGAGCTTGCACAATAACAATTAGTTATTTTCTTAGTCTATTCAGCAGATCTTGAGGCCCTGGGTTCGATTCCTGAGACGTTAAAATATTACTGAGATTTTTGTTTTGGTCCTACAGGGTTTTTAGTGCCAATATTTATTGTATATAGTATATTGTGTCGTAGGCCATATATACATATATATGGCCTACGACATATATATATATATATATATATATATATATATATATATATATATATATATATATATATATATATATATATATATATATATATAAAGTTACACCACACGTTATAGGGTGGGGGGGTGAATGTGAAATTGTGTAAAAATCAACAACTTATCCATTTCATCAAACGCTTCCTTTTGAGCGAAATTGCAAGTACTGGTGGCCATTGTACCTACCATTTATGGCCATTTTAATGTCAAAATTGATATGAAAACTAGCTGACCCGGCAAGCGTTGTTTTGCCATCTAAATTATTGAATTACTTATTTCGCTATTAAAAAGAAAGGGTTGGTGAAAAAAATTAGGTTTGTATGTATTTTTAATGTAACATTATAAAAATATTGTCCTAAAAATAAATAAAAAATCTTAGGGGTGGGCAACCGTTATCACTTAGGGGTATGAAAATAGATATCTAGTAGTCGATACTGAATATGCATGTTATAAAATTTCATAAAAATCGGAATATAACATCGTAAGAGGAGAATTTTACATAATTATAAAGATTTTGATATAATTATAAAGATTGATTTAATTATAAAAATTGATTTAAATGTAAAAGTTTCAAAATGTAATAAAAATATTATTTAACATTGTAACTTTTTGTACGTCGATTCTAATTTCAAGTAATTAACGGTATCTAATAAAATGCTCAAAACCGGTGTCCGGTACTTCTACTAAGTATTACTATTACTTGTACTTATATTTCCCTAAAGTATTACTATTACTTGAACTTACAGTACTGCCAGTCTTTCTACTGTATTTTCGAAGTGTATAAAAATTAAGAATCCTTACATAAAGTACCTAGACGCGCAATCGAAACAGCACAAGCGAGCGGTTCGTATAATGACAGCTCAACCGCCATTAGCTCTCATTACTTCGTAGTCACGTACAAGAGGCAGAAATGGATTTGTCTTTGCAAAAATAATGATTGCAGATTGCGGCCCGCCTTCAGAGAAAATTAGTTTCGACGCGTAAACAGGATCCTGGATAGAAAAGCACTTTTAGCTCAGAAATCAAAGGGTTATCGCACCTACGATGGTACTGAAGTGTCATTAAACATATTTATTTATAGACTATACATTTTTTTTTAGTTTGCTTGAGTCTTCATCACTGATGGAGTAGTGTGTGGAATGGAATAAAAAGCTTAATGTAGTGTGGTACATAAATGAAACTTTATAAAGCTGTTTGATTGTTGGATACTTAGCTGTGCCTGCAAGCTATGAAAATAATATGTTTATGTAGCAAGAACACACAGACACACACACAGAGAGAGAGAGAGAGACGCACACATAAAGAAGGAGGGCTAAGGTACAATTAAAGTTAACTGTACGCACATATGAAGTTTTTTTTCAGTTACTTTAACTTCTACTAAAGTGAATTCTCAAAGAGAGCTCATACAAACACGGGTTTAGGTAAACTTACTGTCGGCACAGAAAACCGACGATAATCATTGTCGAATTGGACCTATAGTCGAAGTGGCCTTTGCTAGGTGGCCCCCGCCTACGCAGGCCAACCACGGGCCTAGCTTGCGGGGCTTGCTGCGAACCAGGCGCTAGGTAAGATACTGTGCCATGCAGGCTAGGTCCCAGCTCTTACGTATCGTGAATGTTTGGATGTTTGGATGGATGGGTGCTACTCAATCACGCAAAAACTACTAAACGGATTTGAATGAAATTTGGTACACAGATAGTTGATCTTACCCTCCTAACCGGAACACGATAACGACAAGCATTGACGATATTGCAGGAGGAATAGTTAGGGCGACGGTACTAGACCCGAGCGAGACATTGCGGAACTCTACAACCTAGTAGCCACAATGATAGTGATAAGTTAAGCTAATCGTTTGCCTCTTACAAACTATTTGACAGAATTGCAGATGGTAATAATAATAACTCTTTATTGTACACCATACTCAAATGAAAACAAAACATTAATATGCTAACGTGAAAGATATACAAAATGGCTATCTTATCGCTTATGAGCGATTTCTGTCAGGCAATCAGCAAGGCTAAGGGAATTTTACAACTTAGTAACTCGGCTGCATGATTGTTGTTTAAATAGAAAGCTAATAAATATATCTATCTATATATGTTAACATATCCATTTGGAAGATAATTATGGAAAAAATAATATACATTTATTTAGCTTTTACAATTTACTGTAATAAATCCTTACCCATAGATTCTGACATGATGACAGGTCGTATTTATTCACGAGTCTTTTGAAGGAATTGATGTTCTCCGCAAGTCTGACACGAGGTGGTAATGAATTCCATAGTTTTATGGCAGTGACAACAATGGATGAGCCGTAATATTTCGTATTATGTGAAGGTAGTTTGAGCATTAAATTTTTGTACGATCGAGTGCATTCATCCGGGGGGTACATAAAAGTGAATTTCTGTTTAAGATAACGGGGAGCTTTAGAGTCATGTAACACATAGTAGAGTAATTTAAGCATACGAGCATTCCAGCGAAGGCGAATAGGAAGCCATTTAAGCTTAATTCGAAATTCAGAGACGTGATCGTATTTACGCAGCCCGAATATGAACCGAATACATTATTCTTGAATCTTGAATGCGTTCAAGCTTATCCAGCTGGGCTTCAGAGAGGTTAAGATAGCATGAGTCGGCATAGACTAGTATTGATAAAAGTAAGCTTTGTGCTAATATAATTTTAGTTGAAAAATGTAAGAAATTGCGTAATCTCTTTAGAAATCCACTAGCCGCAAAAATCTTTTTGCTTACTTCACATATCTGCGGTGACCAAGACAGCATACTATTCATTAAAATACCAAGATTTTTCACTGTAGAGCAGTAAAGGATATAAACATTGTTTAACAGTAATGGATTTTTTTTATATCATAAGATAGCAAACAAGGAGATGGGTCTCCTGATGAAAAGAGTCAACCATCGCCTATAGACACCAAAGGTGTTAATGGTGCGTTGCTATCTTGTGGCGAGGTCTAATGCCACATACATAAGTTTACCGGCTACCTTACCCTCCAAACCGGAACACGACAGTGACAAGCACTGACGCTATTGCGGCAGGAATAGGAAAGGCGGTGGCACCAGTCCCGGGCGAGACAATGCAGAACTTTACCACCTAGTAGCCACGATGTTAGTGACGTGTATAGCCGATCAGTCGCCTCTTACGACATGCCTGGCAGAACGGCAGTTGGTCTATTCTTTAAAGGAGCCTGGAACCAACACAGGGAAAATTTACCCAGGATGGGGGGAGATTTACCCAGTCAACTTTAGAGATTAAGCCCGGACTAAGAAACAAAATTGCTTGAGTTTTACTGGGGTTTATATGGATGCCGTAGTGCTCCGACCATTTAGCTATAATATCACGTAGATCGCGATTAGCTTTTAAGGTAGTACAGTGTAAGTCGTCTAAGGATATGGTCTATTCTTCAAAGAAGTCTCGGACTAACACGTGGAGTTATCTACCGATTTCTTTTTCCTGCCACAATAGCATCAGAGTTAGTGTTCTGTTTTGAAAGTTAAAACAAGCAGTAAACTTATTTTTATGGGATTAGATCCCCGCACCATGGATGACAACTCGTCATTGCATTGATATGTTTGGTGTCTATAAACGGTATTTACCTTATCCCATCAGGGATACCATATGTTTCTTTTTATCCTATGGTATTAAGGAAATTCATTTTTTATATATTATTATTATTTTATATATTAGATAGCAAACAAAAAGATATATCGCTTTATATCAGGAGAGCTCCTGATATAAGGAGAAATCCTCGCCTATGAACACCAAAAATATTAATGGTGCGTTGCTATTCGTGTAGCGGGATGACAATGCCACAGGCTTAACTTTACCGGTTACCTTACCCTCTCGACTGGAATACGACAATAATAAGCATTGAAGCTATTGCCGCATGAATAGATAAGGCGGTGGCACCAAATACCCCGGGCGAGTCGTTGCGGATCTCCACCATCTATATGGGTCAAGATAGTAGTGACACGTATCGGATGTCGTTTACGAACTGTCGGCCATAATGGCAGATGGTCTCTTCTTTAGGGTCCGGACTAACACGTGAAACATAGACTTGATTCTAAGACCGGGAAAATTATGATAATAGATTGTGTATAGATTTAAATTTCGTAATTACAACATGTCGACAATTGCATCAGTAAACCAAAATAATAGTAGGTACTCATTTTTGAGTGGCTGGTTACTTAATACAGCGCTGTCCAAGTCGGTGACATTTACGAAATATCAAAAGTTAAATTATGACATGGAACCGTTTTATTGGTAATAAATTTGTATAGTAAATTTATGCTAAAATGCCCAAGTGAGTATTGGGATGGAGCAATTAAAATTGGGTTCATTATTTTACATTTAGGCACAATTAAAACATGATGCCGCTTCGAAATCTAGAGTTATTGCCATCAAAAAGCAATTATAACGATAACGTTGATATATTTTTATAGCACAAGATTTCAAGCAGACGGCTCTTTCAAATGTAAGATTTGATAAAAGACACCAAATGCATGGATGATAAGATGCAGCTGCGTGATGGTAATTGTATGCCACATTGGCATAATTGGGTATGTAGATATACAGATGGTCTACCGAAAAATAAAGAAAACATGTCATTTTTATGTTCTAGTCATGATATCAATTTCTTTTTGGTGGGAAATATAAAACATGCGTTTTATGATTTTTCCTTGTTTTCAAACCACGCAATGTAAAGTAGACTCATCGCGCCCGAGGAACTCTATAACTAGGCGTTTATTTTGCCTGACATGTGGCGCAAAATACATTTATTATTTTGTATATTTCCCTAAATTTTACTATTTTTCGTTTAGAAAAGCACTGCACAATATTACAATAAATCAAATTATACAAAATTAAGGTAAAAATCGTCAAAAAAACAAAAATTTCCTACACAAATTTCCAACGATTTTCAACTCAGAATCATGGTCCAAAGCTATGGTTTCGATTCTCGGTAGACCATCCCTTACATGCTGTGTAAAGCTCTGAATAGGTAACAAACTTATTTGCTTGTTGTATTCGATATATTACGTGTAACATTTAGGTACGCCAGTATTAATGCCATCAAGATAATTTGCTACCTAGAATAATTAATTGTATTTGTCTCTATCTCAGATCACGAATTACCGGGTTCAATTCTTCAGTAGGAAATCTCGTAGGAAGCCAGAACAACACAAAATGAAGCAGCTTGTTTGTGCATGGCAGTGCCTCTGTTCTTCCGGTTAAGATGGTCCAGATTTGTAGTGGTAAATCCCTAGAGTGACGGATAGGCTTAAAGGACCTTTGAGTAAAGCTTGACTACGTACTCCCATAGATTTTAACTGGTCACATACACAATATCCTTGTTTTGTTGTTAGCTTGACCACTAAGAAAATATTAAGTTATGCTGTTGAAGCTCGAAGAGTGATACATAAAAATATTTGTAAGTAATTTGGAAAACCGGACAATTAGTTAATGGTGCGTTGCTATCTGTGTGGTTTAAAATTTTGCGTCTTTTCTATCCAACATTTTTGTAATTTGTTTGGTTGGTCAGAAATAAAAAAAGTGTTAACTTTATGGCAGAATATAAAAATCTTTGCTTGAATTAGAAATAAGAAAAATCGTACAAGTTTGATTAGTTTCATGACTTTCCGACTAAAATCCTTTTAAAATTAATTTCCTATTAAAAAGTGTCCGTTGAATTCTAATATTGACTTATTGTGAATAAAATAATTTTAATAATTTAAGCTGACGCTATATTCTTGTAGTCCATTTAGGCCGGTCTCATCACTTTCCTTTCAGGACTTGTTTGTTGCTTTATAGTACATAAATTCTTAAATTATATGGATTATATGATATTTTTTAAGAAAATTTAACACTATACATATAATGGTATTATATCCTGGTAACTCTGATTAATTTTAATAACCACCCCTTTTTACAACACCCACATTCTTGCAAATAAATATATTTCAGTAACAAATATTCACTGCGAATATGGATGATGTAGGTACCGGGGGAGACCAAGGCTGATGTATCATGATCGAAGATCAAATTGGTCGGATGCTTTCCGAAGGTGGTGTCAAGAGTCAAAACCGACGTGTTTGCATGAAGAGAGTTATAAATATGCAGGAAGCAAGGCAAGTTATCTGGACCGTGACATATTGTCACTCAATCCTATCATCCTACGCCGTAAGGGATTTGACGGGAAAACATGTTGTTGTTGTTGGTCTTGTAAATATTTTTCATTTAAATTTCAGTTTTTTAAGAATCGGGCTTATCGCTTTCTATTATTTTTTTCTTTACTAAGGTAATGCTGCGGGCCGCGACTTTGCCAGCCCTATCATCGTACATTGGAAACAAAATGCTGAAACATTATAACGAGTGTACAAGTGAATCACACGGCTCATGTTGCTGTATTACGACACAATACAGTAACAATGCAAACCAAAACTCTATAATTTGCTTTGATTGCAAACTCAGGGAGTTAGCAATTGAAATTGTATTGTGAATCACCTACAACATACGAATGGATGAAAACTCTCGATATGTACGATTGAATGGCCTAACAGAACTGACTCGTGTGGTGTGATCCTCTTTGAAGAATGGGCAACCTGCCGTTCTACCAGGCAGTTCGTTAAAATTAAATAATGTGGCACTACCCCGTGTTGGTCTCGGGCTCCATTGAAGGATAGACCAACTGCCGTTCTGCCAGGCAGGTCATAAAAGGCGACCAATTGGCTACTCGAGTCACTAACATCGTGGCTACTAGGTGGTAGAGTTCCGCATTGTGTCGCCCGGGTCTGGTACCACCGCCTTACCTATTCCTGCCGCAATAGAGTCAGTGCGTGTCACTGTCGTGTTCCGGTTTGGATGGTAAGGTACCAAGCTGGTAAACTTATACAAGTGGTATTAGAGCTCGCCACAACATAGCAACGCACAATCAACACCTTTGATGTCTTTAGGCGATGGTTGACTCTTTCCATCAGGAGACCCATCTGCATTTTTGCTATCTTATGAAATAAAATAACCATTGCGACGATTAGATGATAGAGTTCTGTAACGTCTCGCTTGGATTTGGTACCATCGTTTTTTGTCACTATCCTGCGCAATAGCATCATGGGAATATCTATTCCCAGCGCAATAGCATCGGTGTTTGTCACTATCCTGTTCCAATTTGGATGAAAATGTAGAAGCTTATATATGTGGTATAACCACAAAGATTACATTGCACTATTGGCATGGTTGGCTCTTTCCACCTGAAAGGCTTTCAGTGTGGTGCGATGGAAATGCCACATGTCTAGGAAGTAAGGCTGTGGTACCATATTCTCCACGGTGTATAAACCTTATATTTTTATATCATAAGATAGCAAGCAAGCAGATTTTTTATAAGATACCAAACAAGCAGATGGGTCTCCTCATGCAAAGAGTCAACCATCGCCTATATACACCAAAAACATTAATGGTGCGTTGCTATCTTGTGGCGAGGTCTAATGCCACATGCATAAGTTTACCGACTACCTTACTTTACAAACCAGAACACGACAATGACAAGCACTGGCGCTATTGCGGCAGGAGCAGATAAGGCAGTGGTACTAGACCCGGGCGAGACAATGCAGAACTCTACCACCGCGTAGTCACGACGGTAGAGACGCGTATAGCCAAACAGTCGCCTCTTAGGTATGACCTGCTTGATACAACGGCCGTTAGTCTCTTCTTCAAAATGAGTGTGGACCAACAAGGGGTAAATGATGTTAATTAATTAATAGTATTAATTGTATTGTTTACATAATAATTACTGTTATAATAATTGTTAACAAAATGATGTTAATCCTACGATCTATGATCTATCTACGATTAAATATATTTTATTTTTAACCACTTGTCGATTTTGTTAAATATACTATTTTTTTATTTATTATAATTATATTGAACATACTAATAATTAATATATACATCTGAACAAATAAATAAAAATGGGGTGTCTGTTTGTAATATTGAAATAGACACTTTTTACTAAATACACATGGCACAAATACCAAAATAATATTTTTCACAATTTATTTCTGCCCGTCTCTCTGTCTGCCAGTATGTTACGGCTGATCTCTAAACGGCTGGACTGATTTTCACTTTCACTGGTAGATAACTTATATAATAAAAAGTAAGTTAGGCTACTTTTATTTTAGAAAATTTTCCACGCGGACGAAGTCACAGGCACAGTTAGTTAAATCATAAATCGCCCCGTGTTGGTTCGGGCCCCAGGCAGGTCGATTAAAACGACCGGTAGCCGGTAGCTTAGGTTTAAGCATGTGGTATTACCATCCCGCCACACAGATAGCAATGCACCATTAACACCTATGAAGTACAGACACCAATATGATTGATGATACAACAAGGTACAAAATAGTTGGATATTTTGATCCGAAATAAATTAATTATTGTCAATAGTCATATTATAACTTTAGGCAACCGAGTGTGGTGACAGCAATATGTTAGATGTAGCACTTATTCCACTAAAATACTGTTCCTAAGCGATCATCATAAAATTGCAGTTAACCATTGTATACGTTTACCGACGCTCATAACTCAGATATCTCCTCCGACGTTGCGGCATTTAAATGCCTTATAAATTGTGTCCTGTCGACTTGCTGATTTGGAAATATCCTACAATCTAAATTACCCATCTCTAATCCAAGTATTTGTTAAGTGTAAGCATTTTTGTCGGGATTTTGACAATTTAAGGTGTCATGGTCCATCCAAACTCCAGCACGCTGGAACTATAACCATTGGTACCACAAAAACTAACGTTTACTATATTCATTTATTTTATTTTTATATTATGTTATATCTAATAATTCGGGAACCTGTACAAAATCATTTTGTTTTTCTGATAGCTACTACAATAAGAAAAATTGATAGAAATAATATATAGCAATGTTACATTATTATTAATACTAGCGATCGCGTTGTGGTCGAAATTCGACCATAGACTAAACAATAAAATCTCTTTTAGGTTTGACACCAGACATAATAAATAAATAAATGTTTCTGGACAAATTACAAGAATTGGGGTGTTATGGGTGTTAGTCAACGATACTAATGTATAGAAATACATATGTATATAAATACTTTTACATACATAATAAACACCCAAACCCAAAAATACAAACATCTACGCTAATCACATAAATGTTTGTCCATGTCGGGATCAAACCCGAGTCCCCTCCATTCGCAGCTAGTTTCGCTTACCACTCGACCAAGGGGGCGGTCGAAAATAGTATACATCTGTATATATTATCATGTAGGTCATAAACATAAACGTATGTATATTGTTTATTTTTATTTATTCAATATATTTTTAATGCACATATTTTTTATAAATAATTGAAAAAAATATTAGTAGTCTGGAGTTCTACGTAATGTAAACTTAACTGTATCAAATTTCATACCCAACAGTTCGCGTAGTTGTATTAAAAACGAGTTTTTCTTGCACGTATCAATACATATTATATTTTCTACTATGAACTGTGTTTATCATTTATCTTTCCAAATATTGATACGACAAAAAAGTTTATTACATTTGTTGAGCGTCATTTGCATACATTATTCATTGCGACCGCCCCGTTGGTCAATTGATTAGCGACCCTGACTACGCAATCAACGGGGCTCGGGTTCGATTCTCGACAGAGACAGGCATTTGTGTAATGAGCATTAACGCTTGTATTTCTGGATGTGGATGTTTAGTAAATATGTTCCAATATTTATATAAGGTCATTCCATAATAGGTGAAAATATTTTAACCCAGCATTCGGTACGTCTAATCAAAGATATCCAGCTAAAAAGAGATGTCATTCAAGGGTGTAAGACTTTTTGATTTATACGAATAAAATTTCGCATAGAAATAAAATTTCATACAAATCAAAAAGTTTTAAGCCCTTGAATGATGTTTGTTTGTAGCTGGATATCTTTGGTTAGACTGGGTTAGACATACCGAATCACAGACCACATGATGTACCGAATAATATTTTCACCTATTATATAATGACCTTATATATGTACTTCTATGTATTAGCACCATTGACTAGCACCCATAACACAAGCAAATAATACAGCACGATGAGATCGCACCTGAAGAGTCGAAAAGAAGACGAAACAGTGAAATCGCCATTACGGCTTGACACGGCTAAGGCCGGACTGAGTTGTTTGGGGATTTGTCAGCTAAGAGGGAAACCAGAGACCGATAGATCATCCAGCCCCTGTCCTGGTCTAGGCGTAAGCCGAAACTCAACATCGTTAGCTTATGACAAAGCGTTTCGTACTTCATGTACTCATCAGATTGGCGACAGCCCATTACGCTGTAAGTGAGAATGGAGCCCGTCAGGGGAGGACCATCCACTCTTGAGTCTATTGGAGCAACGCTCGCTAGACCAAGGGCCGCTTCAGCGGTTAGGATTGGAACCCGTTCCATTCTACACAGCTAATCTCATAAGAGAGAAGCAATGCACAAGCAAATAACTTGCTTACATTAGGGTTAGATCAATTCGTGTAATTTGTCTACTGATATTTATTTAATGATTTATAATTATATTATAGGTGTTATTCAAACGGGTTCCATCGTGACGAAGCTCCTAAATCCAGCATAAGGATGATGAAAATGTTACACAAATAACGAAATTCTTGAAAAATAAATTATATGGTAGAGTCTCGTCAAATTTTATATACTCTGACTCACTAAGTTTACTAAGCACTTTATTTCTACGAATACGCCCACTAATATTATTTATTTTGTTACTATAGTGACACAAGTTGGAGAAAAATTTTAAAGCTTGTTGACTCAGCCCACTTACAATTCGATCGCAGGCATTGATAGGGTTTTTATATCAATGATCGCAGGGCACTTTTATAAAGCACGATTTGTGACAATTTGCAACGGCTAAATAATTAATAGGTACATAAAACATACATATCTAGATATTACACAGGTTAGAGCAACTAAAACAATTTGTCGATTTTTTTATCTGATCGGATAAGAAACATATACATTACATTAATTACAGAGATAAATAAATAAATATTCACGGGACAAATTACACTTAGTGATCTAAGCCCAAAGTAAGCAAATTATTTGCTTGTTCTATACTATTAATCGTCGGCACTTGGTGAAACTGCATTTTGATTTTAACTATAAAACACTATACATGTAGTGAAACCAGTACAAGTGTTTTATAATTAAAATTATTTGCTTGTGTTATGGGAATTAGTCAATGATGCTAATACATAGAAATACATATATAAACAGTTTTAAATCCATTATAAACACCCATATTTATTACATTAACGATACACATATGCATTACATTTATTATAGAGTTCATTTATTACAGAGATGGCTCTCCTGATGAATAGAGACAACCATCGTGTAGGCGATTTATAGACACAAAAAATGTTAATGATGTGTTGCTATTCGTGTGGCGGGATTTACTATTTACTGGCTACCTTACCCTCGAAACCGGAACACGACAGTGACGAGCATTGACACTATTGCAGCAGGAATAGTGACAAGATAAAATTAAAAATTTCAACAACCCCCGACACATTCTGTTATGCTAAGACCGCCATTCTGCTTACACATCACTTTAAGAGCAAAACGTGAAACAAATTCTGCACCATCAGGTTAAGGTTACCATGATTCCTTAATAAACGAGCTTGAGTTTTTTATTGCAAGCTCCTATGGCCTTCTTTTAGCACTACCATGTAATCCTGAAAATAATCCTGATTTAGAGTACCTATTTGCAAAAATATAACAAATTAGATCACCCTCGATTTACACACGCACACACACACACACGGTTTATTTTATTTAGTTTAGGAGTTCCACGGCTACCTTTTCTAGTTCTACTAGCAATCCCTGCGAATCTTCTATCAATCATTATTTTGTAAACAAGGTCTAAATTTTAATTTTCTCGCTGTATGAATACTCATTACAACTACATAAAATACTTTTGCGTATGAATATTATATAGTATCCACTCGTGTAACTTTGGTTTATTTAGGGGAATTGATGTAGGTTGGTCCAGGCTCCTTTGTTGGTCCGGGCTCCTTTGAAGAAAAAGCCGACTGCCGTTTTGCCAGGTAGGTCGTAAGAGGCGACCGATTGGGTAAGCGTGGCTGCTAGGTGGTAGAGTTCTGCATCGTCTTGCCCGGGTCTGGTACTACTGCCTTACATATTCCTGCCGCAATAGCGTCAGTGTTTTTCAGTGCCGTGTTCCGGTTTAGAGAGTAAGCTAGCCGATTAACTTATGTATTGCAAGACCTTGCCTTAAGGTAGTAACGCATCATTAACATCTTTGGTGTTTTTAGGCGATGGTTGACTCTTTATATCAAGGGACCCATGTGCTTGTTTGCTATTTTATATAAAAAAAACTATATAAAGCCAGCTTTATCTTCATCATCTTTGGCTGGAATAGTCACCTTCCGAAGAATTGGACAGTATAAACCGAATTAGCTCAAACTCCATGGACTTAACCGGTTTAGCTTAGGTGTTTTCAAGGACTTCTTTCAGCTTTATTATCAATCACTGCAAACATCCGGCTCAAAAGTCCTGAAAATTACGAATCAAATAAGACCAAAATATATGGTATTGAGTTCAAATGACCTCCTTATAAGATCCTGGAAGTCAATTAGCACCAAAGTATTTGTCAAAACAGAACAAGTAGGGCCAGACTTGATAGGTTTATCTTGTTTAGTTTAGGAATTCCCATAGCCATCTTTCAGTTTAATTATCGGGTCCCAAAAATCATTCAGCACCAAAGTGAACGTCAAAACCAACCAAATCAGCCCACACTCGATGATTTTATCTAGATTGGCTTAGAAGTTTTCATAGACAGCTCTAACATCAGGCGCATGAAGCCATCCTGCTGAAAAATCCGTAAAACATCGGATCAAACTACCCCAAAGTCGATGATATTTGTCTATTTTATTCTTAAGTTTCCATGATCTCATTCCAGCTCTATAATGAGACCCTGAATATTGTCTGGCACTAGAGTGTTTGTAAAAATAGAAAGAATGAGTCCAAACATGACGATTTGATCTTATTTAGTTTAGAAGTTCCCATGGTAACCTTTTAATTCCATCATCAGATCCTAGCAGCCTAGATTCCAAACCTAAATGTTAGCCAATACAAGACAATTGAGTTCTAACTCAATAAATTTTCCTTGTTGAGTTTTATAGTTCACTGGTCATTTTTTCGCAATTTGCATCTAGATTCGGAAATTTCTATCTCCAGAACTTCGTCATCATGAGACAAAATTACCTATCTATCTTAGCACATTCTATTTGTGAGTTTCAGTAGAACTCTTTCAACTCCATCTTCAGATCCTCGTCATCGTGAGAAGTAATAAAACATAGTATGTACTTATAGCAACCAAACCGCTAAGCCAAAACTCGGTTATTTCGTTAAAACTCAGCATCTGAGAGTTCCAGTCTCTAGGTACATCCAGGCTACATCATGAGGTCAGCTGGATGGTACCGTAAGGATTGCATTGTCGCTAATTTACCCAAGTTTGCCAAGTTTTAATGCAAATGGACATCAGAAGGTCGCTGATAAATGGTTCGCAATATTTATAAAATCGGTTATTTATATACGAACATTGCCAGTTTAATAAAATCTGATGATTTTCGGATAAGGATCTAGCAGCATCAGGTCAAGAAGGTCACCATGTCATTGTAAAATCATTAAAGTAACAGAATGCAGAATTTATTGTCGATAAATCCTTTACAAGTTGCTTAATTTCTTTTATTAATTTGAAAAGAGCTGATGATCTTGAAACGGCTAAACAGATTTCAATGAATCATAGCTAAGAACCATCTCGCAAAATAGGGCTTTCATTTTAAAAAAAACCGCAACCAAATCGGACCATCCGCCTGGTCGCTACGAAGCCACAGACAGATACACAGATACACACATACACAGATACACACTTGAAACTTGCATCGGGGGTTAATAAAAATTGCCGGCAATATTCCCAAAGTTGCCAAAACTGCCACGAATGTTTCTAAACTTAACATTGGCAAGAAAAGTGTAAATAGAGAACGATATTTTTTTAAAACACTGTTTATTCTGATAAAATTTTACCGGCAAGTTTAGAAACATTCGTGGCAGTTTTGGCATCTTTGGGAATATTGCCGGCAATTTTCATCACTAGGCAGGAATAAGTAAGGTGGTTATACAGAATTTGGGCGAGACATCGCAAAACTCTACCACCGTAGTAATCGTCCGCCATTTACAAGAGGTCTGGCAGTAACCCAGTCGATCTATTCTTCAAACGAAACCTGAATCAAAATTCGCAAATTGTAATAAAAGAAACATTCGTATAAATATGATATACAACACGTCCTTTTTTTGTGGGAAATGCAAAATTTGTGTTTTATGATGTTTTCTTACTTTCACGCCACACAATGCAAAACAAATGTACGCTTTGTATTCGTAACGCCACCGGAACTACCGTAACTGCAGTGGGCACTATACATTTTTTATTTTGTGTATTTCGTGATTTTTTTTTCAGAAAAAGCAATATAGAGTATTAGTATATAGTATTATCAAAATATACAAAGTGAAAGTAAAAAAATCGTATAAAAAACTAAAATTGCCACACAAATTTCCAATAAGTTTCATTTCAGAAACATGGTCCAAAACTATGGTTTCGGTATACGGTAGACCGTTCCTTAAAAAATTACACTAGATACCTTACGTTCATTGCAAAATATTCAAAATTTTGTATGAAAATAAACAAAATTTAATCACATGTTTGCTGTTACCATCAAACCTCACCTAGGACTTCAAAACGTAGAGATCTGGTGAAAACTTGATTTTCGAAAATCGGGACAAAATCAGTTACTTCCTTATCTACATATGTAGCAGGAAGTTAAAAAAGATGATCAAAATGCAATATCCAACTCGTGCAGTTCTATTGTTGCTTCAAACCTAAGACCGCGACGCTGCCATTGTTTAAATTGTCCTTTAATTGAGGCTGAGTAGCTTACAGTCGCTTGTCATTCATGATTTAACTGGGTGTGCCGACACCCGTCGACATTTAACATCAACGACGTACAGCATCGTTAACGCGAAAGAAAAGTTATAACATAATCGTACTGATCTTTCTCTATTGAAATTAGGCTTCGTTGCAAGACTTGGTTGACAACGTTACAATAAAAACAATAACGAAGTTAGAAAATAATAAAAGGTAAGTATGGCATAAGCCACGTTGAATTACGTGGTCAATCGTCATCGATGTCGCAAGATGATAGACAATATCATGATTCGTAACGAAACCATTAATTGACAAATTTGAACACAATTTCACTATCTAGGTTTTGGTTGCTAGTCGCGTTGGCTTTATTATTTTTTTCTTAACAAAACAAATAATTTGAAACAACGATCACGACTATAGTTTCACGTTGGCTAGGAAATCGTTTTTGTTATCTCAGAGACGATGACAAATTTAGATATCGTTTCGCTACGATGTGATGTTACTTTTCTAAGCTCCTGTATATATTAATAGCCCCTGCATAATATTAAGTACCTACTCTATGGCAGTTGAGTCGAAATCAAAAATTATAAAAGTTATCAAACATTTTGTTTAAAAAGAAACGAAATATCACCGTTATTGACTGTTGCCCTCAAACAAATCATAAAGAATGATTACAAACAAGTCTCTTTTAAACTGGGAAAAAAATTAAAACTGAAATTACTTTAGTAAAAAACTGGCCAAGTGCGAGTCAGACTCGTGCACGAAGGGTTGCGTACCATCTTTAAATAATACGAAAAAAACACGTTCATTCTATATACGTTTTTTTTTATACCATAAGATAGCAAACAAGCAGATGGGTCTCCGGATGGAAAGCCTATAGACACCAAAGATGTTAATGGTGCGTTGCTATCTTGTGGCAAGGTCTAATGCCACATGCATAAGTTTACCGGCTACTTTACCCTCCAAACCGGAACACGACAGTGACCAGCACTGACGCTATTGCGGCAGAAATAGGTAAGGCGGTGGTACCAGACCCGGTCGAGCTGATGCAGAACTCTACCACCTAGTAGTCACGATGGTAGTGACGCGCATAGCCACTCAGTCGCCTTTTACGACCTGCCTGGTAGAACGGCCGTTGGCCTATTCTTCAAAGGATCCCGGGACCAACGCAGGGAGGAGGAATACGTATACGGCCTATTAGGTAAGTCGACCTAAACCTTAAAGGGGTAATAAGTTATCTAATTCTTATTCCAAATACATTGAAAAGAAATGGCAGTATTTACTTATAACAAACTACTTATTTTTGCGTGTTACTGTGCGAACGTATTGGTGCGTATGAATTATAAATTAATTGAATAATTAGGTTAAAATTTAAGGGTATGTTTTTTATTTATGTGGAATGAGAATTAAATACCCTTTTACCCCCTTAAAGGTTTAGGTCGACTTACCTAACAGGCTGTATATACCCCCTACCCTCAATGTTTTAATTTTTTTAATTTCAGTATTTGTTGTTATAGTGGCAACGGAAATACATAAATTGTGAAAATTTCAGCTTTCTAGCTATCAGGGTTTACGAGATACAGCCTGGTGACAGACAGACGGACAGACAGATAGCGGAGGTTTAGTAATAATGTCCCGTTTTGCCGTTTAGGTAACGGAACCCAAATAAATTAATACTTAAAAACACTAATACGTAAAATGTAATACTTACTGGATTTGTCATAAAAACTAGATGTTTGGTGCAAGTACTACTACTATTTTATATGTAGAAAAGACATGTATATTCAACTTATGCATGTGGCACTAGACCTCGCCACAAGATAGCAACGCACCTTTAACACCTTTGGTGTCTATAGGCGATGGTTGACTCTTTCCATCAGGAAACCCATCTGCTTGTATGCTGTCTTATAATATAAAAAAAAATCAAATTTACAATGGCACAGCGTTATTCTTTTTGCGCACATAAACCGAAATCAAAACCCATTAAACATTTTGTATAAAAAGAAACGAAATGTCACCGTTATTGGCTGTTGCCCTCAAACAAAAGATAAAAAAATAATTCCAAACATATCGTTCTCATTTCAATGCGAAAGAAATCACTACAGTTAATACTGACAGTTTTCCCATTAACACTATTTCGCATTGTTATACGCCGCTTTGTTTGTGCAGGAAAGGTGTATGAACTCAGTACGGTAGTTCCCTCGACCCCTGTTCGCACGGCTCTCGCGGAAGCACCATGTGTGGGGTAAAAAAGAGACGCATGATACCATAACGTACCTATGAACCATGGGAATGTGTTCACGCCACTTGACCTCAACAGTAGTATGAGCTTTAATGATTATTCGACCGACTTAAAAATATGATGGTTTCTAATGTGACGAGGATTTTTGTTTTCAATCTGACCAGATTTTTTGGTAGGGTACCGTTCTCTATCCCTATATAAAGCCCTGTTATTTGCCCGTCCGAATTCTGATTGTCACAGCGATGCGTCGCTTGAATCAACAAGTAGAGTTGAAATTTTCAGTGCCTATTACTATGACTGCTATAACATTAAATAACTTTCAAAGACCACATTTTTGTAAAATCTCACGAATTAGGTATTTTAGAAGGCCGATAGCGGCACTCTACATTATTACCAAGCTATTGATCATTTAATTTGCCATAAACTACGAAAGATTAGGAAATGACTTGAAATTACAAGCGCAAAGGCGGCAAGTTATTTGCAACTCGATTTGTTACATGGACTAGATTTGTTAGGTTGTCTTACGATCCCACACCTAGAGCAGGAGTCTTCGACTAGGACCATTACATAACAACTTATTTAAGTAACCTAAAAAAATGACCTGCCTTTATGTGTAAAATAAATGCGAAACTTATTTAGAACTAGAACTCTACCCGACTTGTTACACAAACAGCAATTAATTACACCTTACGGTCTTTAAATAGGTCGTTTTAATTTGCTGTAAGCATCGTACATACGATTTTCGGTTATTAAACTATAGCGATATAGTGCCGCTAACGCACTATATCGCTATAGTTTATGGATGTAATCACAATAGTATCATCAAATCACAATAGTATCTGCGCTTTTTCAAAATAGCATTTTCGTATTCCAGTTTGGACTTTGGAGGGTAAAGGAGGCTAAAGTACTAAATCATCCCCACTACGCGAATGACAATACTCCTTTAATGATTAACAGCTTTCATGTCTACATAAAGGCAATAGTTATGTATTTCCATCAGAGAAGCTATTGGCTTGTTTGTTATCTTATATTTTACACTAGCTGTTGCCCGCGACTTCGTTCGCGCGGACTTCGTTTACTCCGCACAGTTCTCCCCCGTAGGTGATAACGTGATAATATGTAGCCTATATGTTGACCCGACCTGTTAGTAATATCCATGCAAAATTTGAAGTAAATCCATGCAGTAATTTTTGTGTTTACCCCGGACATACATTGACTTCCTACGATTTTATTATATGTATAATATAATAATAAAAATATACTAAATTATGTATAAGAATAGATGACGAACCTAGAAATATTACCGTGTTAAATTTTAATTGGTTTTGATTGTACAAGCGCTAGTTTACTATCCTATCAAATAAAGACATATACAAAACCTCTGAAATCTCGTGTCTTGAGTAATATTGTGATAACATCACTACAATGTTCCAGACCAACGCTGCCTAACCTTAGGGCGCCGGGTCATGATGTAGCCCGCAAACAAAGTGTAAGTAAGCCGCATAAATAAGTTTCTTACTTTCCCGCCAAGTTCAGTGTTAATAAAACAAGATTACATGATTATTGTAATTGCGGGTGACTAAAGATTGGTACGTAATTTTGGGGTTGGAGAGATCAAAACAAAGTAGCTACTCAAGGCTGTAAGGAACTGTTGGATTGTTTATAAAAACCAATGTACCTACCTAGGTAGGGAAGTATACTTTCCTTGCCATTTTCGGTTTCTGCGTGCAGATTGCTTTGACTTTTGGATATTTTTCCTTGTAATAAAACAAGATCTTGTGATTATTGATTATCTTGTTTATGTGCTCATCTGATTCACACCTAATACAGGAACATCATTAAGGCAGAACCAATGTATTAATAGATACGCTACATGATTGTACCAAATATTTAATAATAAAATTTTGTTACTATTTTTATATTATAACTTTATAAGGGAGAAAATTTGTTTGTAATTATTTTTAATAAATAATTATTTGTAATGGATAAACTCATAAGCTACATTTACCGTTTTTAACAATAAATTTAGCCTAGAAGTTAAAAAGGTTAGGCAGTATACATTTTTTTTTATAGAAGAGGGGGCAAACGAGCAGGAGGTGCACCTGATGGTAAGTGATCACCGCCGCCCATGGACATCCACAATACCAGAGGTCTTGCAGTTACGTTGCCGGCCTTTTAAGAATGAGTAAGCTCTTTTCTTGAAGGCCCCCAAGTCGTATCCGTTTGGAAACACCCCTGCCGGTAATTGGTTCCACAACAAAGTAGTGCGAGGCAAAAAGTGTCGAGAGAAACGCACAGTTGTGGATTTCCAGACATCGAGATGGTGAGGATGGAATTTCAAATTTTGACGCGATGTCCGATGATGGAATTCGACGGCAGGAATTAATCCAAATAACTCATCGGAACACTCCCCATGAAAGATACGATAGAAGATACAGAGTGAACCAACATCTCTGCGCAATGCCAAAGAGTCAAGCCGTTTCGAAATAGCCAGGTCGTCAACGATTCAAACCGCTCTACGCTGAATGCGATCAAGAGGAAGGAGCTGGTAGGAGCTCCGGTCCAGAGATGAGAACAGTACTCCACGTGGGGCCGAATTTGAGCCTTATAAAGTTAAAGGCGATGGGCCGGCAAGAAGTACTGTCTCTCGCTCTGCTGAGCACACCGAGCTTTTTGCAGGCTAGTTTAGCCTTACCTTCCAAATGACCGCGAAACTGAACGTAATTCGATATGTCGACTCCCAGAATCTCGATACTGGCTGAGGCTGTCAGGAGAGTATCCCCAAATCGAGGTGACACGACAAAGGGTGTCTTTTTAGCGGAAAACACGCAAAGCTGTGTCTTCTTGGGGTTAAAAATGACCAGGTTTTGACGACCTCATTCCGAGACATCGGTTAGTCAATTCTCAACTTCGGACACAAGCTTGTTTCGGCTCTCTTCGACGTGTTCCCGGGAAATACCGCTTCGACGATAAATTTTTCCTCTACTTTCTACTACTTCATCAAATACAGATTTGATATGGACATGGAACGGCAATCCTATAATGTTTCTATAATTGCTTGTGTACGTTGCATAAATTATTTATTTGTTCAGAAAACTTGACGAGGAAAGACCAACTGAAGGCGGATCTTAGACCATACAATGAAATTTGATTTAAAGTCGCTTTTGTCTTATTCCATTCATCAACGCTTATTGCTTTGCATTAAAACTCTTGCTTTGAAGCTTTGAACAAAACGCTTGATACGTGATCGGCATTGATCATTGATTTATATATTAATATTTGAAACAAAATGTTGTACGATTATTGCGCGAACGGAGGAGTAATTAATTCGGCATAGTTAAGGTTTACATGGTGAAGAAATGTAGAAAACTAATATTTTTATATAATATGCATTACAAACACATTAAATTAATAGAAACTACGATCGCACTGTGGTCAAAATTCGACGATAAATTAAACAATAAAACCACTTTTAAATTTGACACCAGGCTTTAGCTGTATAGAAAGTAGGATATGTGCATGGGCGTACCGGGGGGGCCGCTGTCCCTCGCTGCCCCCCTCCCCCCCCGGGAATTTGTTTACCGCTACAAACTATCTACTGTTGTAAAAAAAATATAATAAGATATGAATATTATATTTTTTTTGTCTTAAAATGTTACGGTTACCCCCCCCCCCCCCCCCCCGGTCCCAGAATCTGGGTACGCCCATGGATATGTATGAGCACGTTATCATTTTCCATGAATGTAGTATGTGTAAATTTTAACTTTATTAATTTAATGTATTTCTAACGCATATTATTTAAAAACAATAGGTTTCTTGCAGTCCTCCGCAATGTAAACTTCTACTGTATCCATTCTTAACCGTTCGCGTAGTTGTCTTAAAAAGGGGTACAATATTTTTTTTTCAACTATTAATTTATATCCTAGCAATCGCCTGTCGACGAAATTCGAATATAAACTAAACAATAAATCTCAGGTTTAACAATAATTAGTTGGAGGTATACTAAATTAAATAATACTAAAGTAAATTAGTTGAATACTAAAGTAAATTACTTTAGCCGTAAAGAAAATAATATACATGTGTGTATATTATCACGTATGTCACATGAAGATAGTGTGGGTACTGTTTATTTTTATTAATTTAATGTATTTTAATACATTTTATTTTAAAAATATTAATTTTTGCAGTCCTCCGCAATGTACCTAATCTTTAACTGTGTCAAATTTCGTACTCCACCATTCACGCAATTATCTCAAAAAGGTGTCCAAAGTTTATCCTTTGCGTATTAATATAATAAATAATAATAAATATTGCTGGACAAATAACAAGAATTGATCGAACCCCAAAGAAGCAAATTATTTGCTTTTGTTACATAGTCTGGCCATAAATACTGTTACAATTAAAAATAAACAACATATCACATTTGAATTAAATGTAATCTGTCGTTTTTATATGATTAGGTCACACATTATAAATAATTTATTTATGGATTATATTACTACCTAATCCATAAATAATCTGTGACCTAATCATATAAAAATGACAGATTACATTTAATTCAAATGTGATATGTTGTTTATTTTTAACTAGCTGTTGCCTGCGACTTCGTCCGCGCGGACTTCGTTTACTCCGCACTGTTCCTCCCCTGTAGGTGATAGCGTGATAATATGTAGCCTATATGTTGACCCGACCTGTTTGTAATATTCATGCAAAATTTGAAGTAAATCCATGAAGTACTTTTTGAGTTTACCCCGGACATACATACAGACAAACAGACAAAAATTCTAAAAACTATATTTTTGGCTTCGATATCGATTGTAGATCACGCCCCGAGTATTCTTTTAAAAAAATATTCAATGTACAGTTTTGACTTTCCTACGATTTTATTATATGTATAGATTGTAACAGTATTTATGGCCAGACTATGTAACAAAAGCAAATAATTTGCTTCTTTGTGGTTA
Source organism: Apodemia mormo (assembly GCA_036924255.1). NCBI lineage: Eukaryota > Metazoa > Arthropoda > Insecta > Lepidoptera > Riodinidae > Apodemia > Apodemia mormo. Next base: position 36,148,193 of record JAUPFN010000001.1, on the reverse strand, counting down.
GATCAATTCTTTTAATTTGTCCAGCAATATTTATTATTATTATTATATTAATACGCAAAGGAAAAACTTTGGACACCTTTTTGAGATAATTGCCGTTGACGTTGTCGTCACGGCACGTCGGCAAATCAATTTTACTACCAAAGCGCGAATAAAAATTTCACATCAAAAACTAGCCTACGTTAACTAATTTTATTATTAATATTTTAACAATTTTCCCAACAGGAAGTTTCGGCCATTTCATTCCGGAAATTCGCCCTATTGCCGTGTTTATTGTAATCGCGATAATTACTTTTAAATTTATTTGATTAGTGTGGGTGTTGAATTAATCTAACGAACACTTTATAAATAACAATCCATACTTCGGATTAAACTGGATACGCCTTTAAAGACAATTTTTTAGATTGTCAGTGTAGCTTACATTTACACACAGAAATACAGAGTTATAATACTTACCTACCGATAAAATAAAATTACTTAATAGGTATTTTATAAACCTTCGCCAGTCAGCAAGTCAAAATAGCAGAACATGGTCATTTTTATTTTTTCACAATATAATATCTACAATATCTTGTCACTTACATGAGCGTGTAGCCACACGTTGCCCTAGAATCACACTTCACTTTTATTAAAAGTGAAAATATAAGCTGATAAATATGATGAAGTGAATGATGTGAATTATGATTTCAAAGATTGTACACTGGTTCAACGTCTTTAATCTGCTATTAAATGAAAGAAAAAAAACTAAATTTAATTTTTTAAAGCCTAATGTACCTACAGCATGTAGATACCACCTCTCGTTCCCACCACTATAACTTCTGTAAACCAGAATCAACAATGTTGATAACAATTAATAACAATGTACAACTTACTGGGAATTGTTTATGGACGCTGTTGTGTTTTTGAGGCTAGATAGTAGAGCTCTACAATTCGCCTGGATTTGGTACCACCGCCTTACATATTATTCCGGCAGAAACAGCATCAAAGCTTGTTACGATTTGGCGGGATATGTAGTCGATAAACTTATGCAAGTAGAATTATCACCTCGCCACAAATATAACAATGCATCCATTATCCTAAGATAGCAAAGAGACATCTGCTCGTTTGCTATCATAGGATAGAAAAAATAGAAAATAACGTTGGGATTGCAAAATGCACCTGTCTCATTTTGAACAACAAATGTTCCTGAACTAAGCTTATTAAGTAACTTATCGATAAGTTACTAATATGCTTAATTCAAGCAATTTACAATATTAAGCCCAAGGTTTTTCTGTGAGAAGCATTCAAAGAAATCAATATCCATACTAATATTATAAATTCGAATGTCTGTCTATCTATTCGTCCGTTTGTCTGTTACGATTTTACACCTATAAACGCTAAATGAGCCCGGGACCAACACGGGGAAAAAAGATATGAAATAACTCAGGAAAAACCGTGTAATTTCGTCGCGAGTAATGGTGGACTCAGATACAGCTGTATACATAAAATTGACAAAAAGTCAAGACTTCAATCTAAACAATATCGACATTTTATCAATATCTTTAATATTCTTTAATTTAAGTAGGATTAAATAAAACACCGGTTAAAACCAGAACATGAAGAAATACTTAGGTAAGTACATTTAAACAATACGTATCGGTGGAATGATTCATTTGACGATTTCGTTCTATTATTTGTTCTACATCGTATAATGCTGCAATTAGACATCGTCCTTTAATTTTTTTCACGTTTATGTTTAAGATACACACCACAGTTATGGAAAACTACAATAATTTAATTAAAATCGGTAAATATTTATGTAAACAAACATCATTAGACTTATGTACATTGACAGTGTGCAATAGTAATGGCGAATCGGCTGCAAGCTGTAGGTGACGTTATTTTCATAAATGATTTGAACATAGATATATCAAAGGTTTATATACTCAAAGGATTTGAAATGAGAGCACTGACAAAAAATTTGTAGCTTTGTCTATTATGAAAATTTGAGCTTTCTGTACAGAGATAAAACTAGTTTTACGTATTCAGCGTTGGAATCAATGCTTTATAATATTTTATAACTTTGATTGCTTGTCGAAATTAATGCCAAATTCTTATTTTCTCTTGTCAAAAGTAACAGAATAAGTAACTCTTTCATGGGACAGTGATAAGCTTTTAAATTATGATTTCCGAAGATATAAGAGATTTGAACCAGTAAATAAACTTGAAAATACATATGTTTCACAAAACTAGGTAAAAAAGTTTGGGATTAATTGCTCTTCTTACAACTTTTTTTTATGTCTAATTTCAAGATACAAGCAGATGGTTCTGGCGGAAAAAAAAATGAGAACAGCCTATAGACTACATAGATGTTGTGGCGGAAGTAATAGGTAAGGCTGTGGTTTCAAACCCGATCGAGACATTTCAGCTAGTTAATAGTCGCAATGTTAGTAGGTAACATGTTTTTTTTGCCTTTTACGAGAATAGTCACGATGCAACTGACACGACTTAGCCTTTTAACTTCTCGTGCCTGTTATAAGTTGACCAGCTGTAAGGCGATTGATCTATTCATCAAAGTGGGACCTAGATCAACACAGGTTAAATAAAAAAATGTCTTCATGTCTGTATCCCCTATCCCCATAGAGGTAGGCACAGATAAAATAAGTACACCCACGGTTAGCCGTAGATACCTACTAGTCTCATAATGTGATAGGTGGCAAGCCTATCGCCAACCGGGCACTTATTGAATCCTGTCAACACTGGGTTTATCAGAAAACTCAAAAAACTGATTATCAACCTTGAAAAAAACAAAAGTCAAATTCGTAAAGATTCTTCCGCTAGATTTTCCCAGTTTGTAGCTGTGCTCCGAACCGGTAGTAGAATGGAAGTACCGGTTGAGGCAACTGTACCATTTGTGGCCGTTTAGTGTCATTTTTTTTATAAAAGTAATTCTTTATGTGTAGAACATAATTTAATGGCCACACCATTAAATGTTAAGTTGTAAAAAAATCTATAAGTTTAGAACATCCTAATTTTGATTCATTTAAGAGTGACAGTGTGAAAATTTAATAAAAATTCTATTAAACATTTATACTTTTTTGTTCATTGATTCAAATTTCAAGTAGTCATAAAGGATACTTAAGTGACAAAAACCGGTACTCCTTCTATAATTAGAAAATGATGGCCATAAAAGTTGTGGGTAAAGGTTTATTTAAATAAAACATTATTTGATTTTAAAGATTTTTAATTTTAAGTATTCCAGAAATAAATTACAGAGATTGATTCGAAACCTAGGCCTCGTGCATCAATACAAAACCAGTGCTGCTAGAATGCCAGGGCGACAACATGAATTTCTATGTACTATAGATGGGTTAGTTACGTACCTACTAAGTGTATCTGTGCCTGATATAAAATACCTGCGACGAGTACCGGTGACAAAATACTAGTTATTAAATTAGCTGACATAATCTAGTAGGTACTAGCACAAAACAAATAGGTAAGAAGGCAATCTACATATAAAGGGCGCTCGAGCAACGCACACATAGACACCTCTCGCGGACACAATATCTCGTGGAAACAGTGCAAGCGCGAGTGCCACCCGCTTGGACACGAACTTCTTGTGCAGAAAATTTCTAATATACGCCTAAATATTAGAATTTTTACGATACGTCTTTCGGGGCAGTTTCTCGGGATGTGAATGTAGCTTGCATTTACACAGCGAAATACAGTTATATTTCTTACCGATGAAATAAAATCACTCCGAAGGTATTCCTGAAACCTTAGCTTTCCGTTTCAAAATTGAAAATCGACTGAAATTTTCAAAAGATACAGCTTTTCAAATATTAAAATTACGCTGTTTACACCAAACTTACTTCGTATATTTAAAACTAGCTGTGCCTGCGACTTCGTCCGCGTGCAAAAAGGTTTAAATGATAGACAATCCGGCATTTTACCCGCATAGTTCCCGTTCCCGTGGGATTTCCGGGATAAAACTATTTTATGTCCTTTCTCGGGTATCAAACTATCTATTTACCAAATTTCATCCAAACCGGTTCAGTGGTTTAGACGTGAAGAAGAGACAGAAAGACGGAGTTACTTTCGCATTTATAATATTAGTATGGATAACTTTTAGGGTAATATACCGATAAATGTAAAAACCTTGTCAGCTCTTCTACTTAAAACGCTGTGTCCGTACCGTAAATCGGATTAAAATCGTTTGATTCGTTCAGGTTTTATCAAAAAAAATGACATTTCCTCCACACTTTTGATGTATCGATTTTGTAACTAATAAAATAGTTTAGATCTCAAAAATCGCGTTGAATGCCACTCGAAAAATCAAAATCGCTTATCATTTTGTAAATATACATATTTTCGAAAATTAAAATATTAAGTACGTATAGTTTTTACAAACTTTAGATTTTTGAACTCTTTGAGCTCAAAAATATATGCTTAGTTTAGCGGGAAGTTTGAAAGATGACCTGCAGGGTCAATCACTTAGTTTTTTGCAGTAACAAAAACTGGAAAAAATGCGCCACTTAATGGAAAGCAGTCTTCACTGTCCATATCCACACTAATATTATAAATTCGAAAGTCTGTCTGCCTACACTTTCACGTTTAAACCTCTGAACCGAAGGTAGCGGCTGCTGCTAGCCAGGTAGGAGTCTCCCATTTAATCCCATCAAGCGTAAATCCGATATTGCTTATACAAATCAAAGATTTTAATGATGCGTTTTCATCCTGTGTTGGTTCGGGCTTCTTTGAAGAATATACCAACTGCCATGCTGCCAGGTAAGTCGTAAAGGCGACCGATCAGCTATGCGAGTCACTACCATCGTTGCTACTAGGTGGTAGAGTTCTACATTGTCTCACCCGGGCCTGGTACCACCGCCTTACCTATTCCTGCCACAATAGCGTCAGTTCTATTTGCTGTCGTGTTCCGGTGTGAAGGGTAAGGTAGCCGGTTAACTTGTACATGTGGCATTAGACCTCGCCGCAAGATAGCAACGCACGATTAACCTCTTTGGCATCTATAGGCGATGGTTGACTCTTTCATCAGGAGTCCCATCTGCTTAATCTTATGATATAAAAAAAATTACAAGCCATAAATAAGACCGTACATAATTTAAACTCTGTACAAATGCATCAACGGACTTCCACTCTGTTATAGCTCTGGATCCCTGGCTCAAATCTTCCCCATTTTGTATCAAACTAAAAGCCCCGGGTTACATTTTGATTATTGCGAGTGTTTAATGCAGTTACTTAGTACTAAGCAAATAATACGTGAAGACAGCCGTTGATTAGTGCAAGTGGTTAGTAATCAGCGTAGTAAAAGTGAATAGACGCTGATTACTAATCACTCGTACTGATCAACGGCTGTCTTCACGTATTTTTTTCTCAATACTAGCACTTGTATTAAACACTCGCACTTGCATTAATCTAAGTGTAATCGAGGCTTGAAGCCCCGTTTTCACTTTGTTTAGTGCGAGTGCCAGTGTTTAATGCAGGTGCTTAGCATAAGCAAAAAAATACGTGAAGACAGCCGTTGATCCCTGCGAGTGATTAGTAATCAGCGTCTATTCCCTTTTACTACGCTGAATACTGATCACTCGCACTGATCAACGGCTGTCTTCATGTATTTTTTGCTCAATACTAAGCACCTGCATTAAATACTCGCACTAATCAGAGTGAAAACGGAACTTAACGGATAGTGTTACCTCCTAAACAAAAAATATTTTTTCAAGCCGTCTTGGTTAATGGCAATTTGACATTCGTATAAAGGGTATAGAATGACATATGCGTAAATTGAAACGAATTTACATTTTAATATCCAAACCCACAACGCTTACAGAAATTCTCAAATTAAAAAAATTAATAATTTAAACACATTATTATTTATTAGCCTCAAAACTCATAAACTGAGGATAAAATGCGAACCAAACGTTACAGAATACCGTTGTAAATGTTTTAAGGATGATTTTCGTGGAATTTTATTCCAACTGATTAGGCACAATATAAAATTCATCTAAACCCCACGAAATCTCATTTTTTATACATTCTACCTGGGATCTTGTACCTGCTCGACTCCACTAGAACGTAGTACCCGGAACACCATTATCTCTCCACAAAGCGTGGCCGTAAAGCTATTTGAGATACGTTCTCCTTAGGCACAATGTAAATTGTTCTAAAATAAACGTTTAGACAATTTGATGCAATTTTCTCTGCTTGAATGATAGTTATTTTTTAGTTCCCCGCCACAAAAACTCGTTATATTGTCGTTTCGGACGGCTGTTTCTAAGCGAGACGTGTTATTACGGTGAATAATTTCACGATTTCAAATCTTTACTTACAAAGTAAAATACGTTTTTGTTTTATAGAATAGAATTTGCATAAGTTTTATAAGACTCTCTTAAAATGGCGGTTTCCTTCGTTTTAACTTTAGTTTAATGTAATTTATAAGTTTTATCTTTTACATTTCAATT